>LR999964.1:106819854-107456125 GCA_905220375.1 Tachina fera | reverse complement strand
AAAAAAATAGTAAAAAAAAATTTAGACAAACGAAAAACAAACCGAAAACTGGGTGATTGGACCAGTGAGTATGAGGAAAACATAATATCAACCAAAATCTCTCAAAACAATAACTTTTTCTGAATAATTTGTTTTTGATTAGAGACTTTTTTTATTGAAATTTTCATTAGAAATTAAACTTCAAGCCAATGTGAGTTGAGCCACAGTGTTTGTTTTATCAAAATCAGGAAATCAGAAAATCAGGAAATTTTAACAATCTTTTACAAATACTTCAAGCAAAATGGCAAGATATTATTCCACACGTGTAGAATAATTAAGGTCTATCGAAAATGAAAGAGATAGAAAAGAAAATGTTGAAAAGATGCTTAATTAGGTTAAACATTAATATTAATAGATGGAATAGTCCCTTGGATTCTAATTTTTCCGGATTCGATGTTCGTGTATGGAAAATCTGCAGGAAATAAAATACCTACTTAAATAGTAGGCTGAGTTTTGCTTACAAATATTGGGGAAATATGAGATTTCGACACACACAAATCTATGCATATAATATATAAAATCTATGCATATTTTATAAAATTTATCTTATTATTTTTTTTCCAATAAACCATAAAAAGGCATATGTTGGTTATAAAAAATTCAGCGGTTATATTAGCGTTTATTTTTATTAAGCTGGCGGTTTTTAGCGGATTTTCAGGGGCTATATGGTGGGAAATGCCTACAACATTTTGGCAACACTGTTGGCAAATATCATTTTAAATATTCGTATTCGCGGATATCGTTTTAAATATTCGAATTCACCATTATCAAAAATTGACATTCGGCACATGTATGTATTAGAGTTGGGCATAGTTGTTCCTTTTGCGGATTGTTCCCTTTTCTTCCCAACAACAAAAAGAACTAGTTCGTTCTTTTCGTTCAGTTGTTCTTTTCGGTCAGTTGTTCAGTGAACAACAGATCAGAGATTACACATACATGCATACATTGAATCCTCTTCAATGTTTTATTCGTTTGTTAATATTCTAAAGTAATTTCATTTCATTCTTAACGACCTTATTTAATTAATAATTTTTGATTGGAAAACCTTAGAATGAAGTTTGATAATTTGAAAACAAATTTTAATCAACTTTTTTAATACTGATTTATATTCAACACAACAAATTATTTCTTTTAATTGAGTAAAAATTTTCTTTGCTTAGACGTACTTCCATTTGTGCTTTGTAGTCTTATTTGTTGTATGCTTTTAGTAAGTAAAAGGTAAAAATTAATATTTTTGAAATTAATCAGAAATAATTCATAGTTAGGCTCAAGAAAAATTAAACTTAGACTTTAAGCTTAAAGTCTAAGTTTAATTTTTCTTCCCTTCTTTAGAAATTCACATTAATTAATAAAAATATTTCAATTTGATTGAAATTACTGAACTTGAGCCTAACTATGAATTATTTCTGATTAAATTCACTACAGTTCAATTAAAATATCTAAAAATTTCTCACTATTTTTGAAATTTTTAAAATGAATTCCGTTTTCAGTTTAAAACAAATTATAATCACTTTTTTAATTCTAATATTCTTTTTCACAATCTGTTTTTTAGTTCAATACTACAAATTATTTCTATTAATTTTGTAAAACTTACTTGTATATTTCACTAAGTATACATTTTCTTTTGTTTGTTTTGGTTATTGTTCTAAAAATTTAATAGGCACACTACATTTGTGTATTTTTAACAGTATGCAAACGAGAAACTATAATAGCGGAAATCACTCTTCGTTGCGTACTGCCCTTGCAAGTCCTGCAGATATTGCAAATGTAGCATACGTGCTATATTCTGCAAGACCACAACAACAAAGTACATGTAACTGAGATTTGCATCACTTGAATAAATATGCATAACCAAAAACCATTGCATATTGAAAATTGCAAATGTTCTTAATGCTAAAACAGCTGTGTTTTTGGTTTTTTTTTGCAGTAAAAACAAGTAAACCCCTGCGCTTAAACAATTTTACGACTGCAGAGCCGCCACAAATTAATTAATTAATTTTCTGAGAACTGGCAAAAGGCAAAAAATCATGCTATGTTTGCTAAAATTGCTGATGTGCAACAAAGAGTGATTTCCGCTAATATTTTACTTGAAATCTTTTGCATGTGCATTGGTCAGGAACAGATAATAAGATAAACAAAACAAAATAAAGACCAAAAATGAACGAACGAACAAAAAACGAACAAGACCAAGAAATCAAAAAGTACCAAGAGAATAAAGGCCCAACTATAATATGAATAAGCTGACTTAAGCTAATGCCAGAATTGAACGATAAGTCTGTCAAATACTTAAGCAATTCAAATGTGACTTTTATGTGGCCACAATGTACTTACATGCACTTAAGTATTCTTTAGCCACAGCTGCACATATAGCTATTGTTCACAATTTTTTAGTAATTTTTTTTCTTCTTATAACTACCAAATAAATGCCATTCAATCAAATTAACTTGGAATATCCTAATCTATTAAAAATTCACGCATAATTGTATCCAGCACTTTATTACTTGTTTTATTTGTTGTTTCTACTAAAAAGTACAACAATGATCATACATAAATAAACTCATGTGTATGTGTGTATACGTGTATTGTAAAACAAAGAATGAAAATAGAAGTTTTGCTTTCTTTTGTGGGTTTAAAATAAGAAACAATAAAAAAATATTTAAAATCAATTAATATTTTCTGATTCTGTTTGCTTGAGTTTAGAAAATGTACAAACAGTGTTTTCCGTACGGAATGTGCGTTCAGTTTGGCACTTAACTTAAGCAAATGACATTTGACGAAACTTGACGAAAAGTTCCATAAGTACATTATAGTTTGCCACATGTAACCGCACAGTTGCTTAAGTTCGCTCATTCATATTATAGTTGGGCCTTAAGAAAGACCAAAAGAACAACAAAGTCCAAAAAGGAACAACTAGTCTAAACTAGTTCAAATCGTTCACTTATGGGAATAGTTCAATTGAACTAGTTCGTTTTTGAGCCCCTCCCTAGTATGTATGTATATGTACATACAATACTAGTGATGCACGAATATTCGTATTCGCATTAGAATTGGCGAATATTCGTCCATTTTTAAATATTCGTATTCGCAAAATTCTCAAAAAGTATGAAATTCTTTTTCATATGAATTGTTTCATGTGTCATTTTGCAGACGTAAACAGAACACTAATTTTACGTCTATAAATTTCACATATAATATTCGTATTCGCGAATATTAAAATTTGAATATCGTTACATCACTAATACATACATACATAATATATCTACATATGTAGGTAACACGTATGATCAAATAGATAAATAAATGCGAAAAACATACGTATTTTTGTACGAAATTAGTAATTTTTCTGTTACGTAACATTTTTAAAGACCCTCTCCCCCCACCATCATAACAAATCATAACAAAACTCGAACCCCCCTCCCCCCTAGAGCGTTACGTAATATATGGATAACCCCTTATTAAAAAAACACTTGGAACAACCGGCCAGATTATTATTGAAAACTTAAATGAAAGCATCACCGAAGAAGTGAAGAAATAAAACTTAAAAACAATTAAACCGAATTAAAAACTAAGAACTAAAAAGCTAAAAATAATGTAGATCAGACAGTAATTTTCTTTTTTCTCTCATTAGTACGAAATTTTACGAAATCTTGTGGAACAAACCTATTATCTAGTATTCAGAAATATTGTCCAGTCTATGCTCCCAAAATTACTTATTTTATTTACTGTACATCACGAAGAATGTTAATGGGCGTTGCGACGCCCACATTTTTAAACACAAAATCGTTTAAATTTCTGTGCTCGAGGTATGATCTATTATGTTGTTCTAGGTGCCCAAAGTGCTTGCCAAGTTTCATGAGAAACGGATAAGCGGAATTGCATACGGAATTGATTTACGATACGAACTTTAGCCTGTTAATATAGAAACAAATGAAGTTCGAACAATAATAATTAAATTAACTAAAATTAATAGTCATGGGCTTGTGGCAAAAATTAAATAAAATATACGTAATAAAAAAAGTTTGTCTTATACCATGACCACACGGACAGCAATTATCGAGGTTACCTCTCTCATTAATCTTGATTGAATCAACATGGTTCGCCATACAAATTTTTAGGAGCGAACCAACTTGGTTCATTTTGAACCTTGCTGCGAACCATGTTTTGATCATCCCTAGTCTTGATAACCATTTTTTCAACTTTTGTCGCTAATTTATCTGAACTAGCTATCAAAATAAAATGAGTACACACATACATAAACATACACATGCACACATGAGTAAATAAAGCGGCCCATACACTACAACAGCATGCATGCGCAATCAAGTGTTTGTGCAAGCGGTTGGGTCGTGTATGGGCATTTTGTGTGATTGTACGTGTTGCTGTAGTGATGTCAAATAGAGTTTGATATTTTGCTGATGGTACAAGCTTGCTGGTGTAGTATATGGTGAAATTAGCTCAGTTGAGCAAAGTTTTCATGAAGTAAACATGCATTTAAAAAATATAATTTATTGAAATATAATATTTTTCAATGGAAAAGAGAATTTTAACTCTTTAGTTATACATAGCTGCTAATTTTAACAACATACCAATAATAATTGTAAGAATTTTTTGTCCATAGACTGAAAAAAATAAATAAATTGTAGCAAAAACTGTGTCACTATTCATAACCACCCTTACCGCAATTTTGTAAAAAATGAATATTGTACCAGCTTGTTGGTATAATGTGTGCTTCGAGCATGAATGCTCAATCGCTTGATTGTGCGTGCATGCTGTTGTAGTGTATGGGCCGCTTAAAAAACAAACACAAAAAATGGATGCGTGTATGAATTAAGCGGCCCATACACTACAACAGCATGCATGCGCAATCAAGTGTTTGTACCAGCGGTTGGGTCGTGTATGGGCATTTTGTGTGATTGTACGTATTGCTGTAGTGATGTCAAATAGAGTTTGATATTTTGCTGATGGTACAAGCTTGCTGGTGTAGTATATGGTGAAATTAGCTCAGTTGAGCAAAGTTTTCATGGAGTAAACATGCATTTAAAAAATATAATTTATTGAAATATAATTTTTTTCAATGGAAAAGAGAATTTTAGCTCTTTAGTTATACATAGCTGCTAATTTTAACAACATACCAATAGTAATTGTAAGAATTTTTTGTCCATAGACTGAAAAAAATAAATAAATTGTAGCAAAACCTTTGTCACTATTCATAACGACCCTTACCGCAATTTTGTAAAAAATGAATATTGTACCAGCTTGTTGGTATAATGTGTGCTTCGAGCATGAATGCTCAATCGCTTGATTGTGCGTGCATGCTGTTGTAGTGTATGGGCCGCTTTAAACATATGAGAACACATTTTATTAATTATTTGTTCTTAATTTGTTTATCCATTGTAAAAAAGCAAATAACACAGCATATAAAACTCCACTACAAGAACACTACCAGTTAAATGACCGGTCATTTAACCGGTTGTGCTAACTGGTATCTCTGTTAAAGTTTCTATTAGTTTATTAGGAGCAATATGTAAAAACTAACCGAAACTCTTGTGTAGATGTGATTTTGCATCTCTCTCTATCTCATTAATTCCACCCGACTATGTAACATATATTTGTGATGCTTACTCTGATGCCTTTTATAAGGTTATGACTACCAAAATAACGGTTAGCACTAACCAGTTAGGCAAACGGAAATATCGGTTAGCACTAACCAGTTAGGCAAACGGAAATATCGGTTAGCACTAACCAGTTAGGCAAACGGAAATATCGGTTAGCACTAACCAGTTAGGCAAACGTAGATATTGGTTAGCTCTAACTAGTAAGTCATAACGTAAATATTGGTATATTTAAAATTTTTTTTCATTAACATTTCAAATTAAAACTTTTATTAAACAAAAAAACTTAATTCTTAAATCTAATTTAAGCAACATGCTCTTCATCTTGCTAACCAAAGATGGATGCGTGCTTTCGGTTATTGGGTACAAGCGTCCGCCCAGAATTTGCTCTCATGGCATTACATTTTCCAACAAAGCTTTATGATCTTCCATCATGCACAAGAGTTTGGAATTTTTTGCTCGAAAGTGCTCGTGATCTTAGATGGATCCATACGTCCTATCATTTGGTATAAGCGTTCGTTGAGTATTTGTTTCTGATCTTGTGATATTGCATTTACCAACAAAGGCAAAGTATTTTCAGGTCCTTAAAGAAATGGTAAGAACAATTAAATCATCTAAAACAAAAATATTATTTTAAAAAAATATTACCATTTTGATGCATTTGCGGAATAGCCACTCTGCAGAGTTGCTTGAATCTGTTGAGTTTTGTGGCACTTAGGACAAATGTTGGCCGGGTCCCATCTTAGGTAAAGAAAGCATAAGAAAAATAATTAAAAGCATAAGAAAAAAAATAATTAAAAGCATAAGAAAAATAATTACAATAAATTTATTTTGTCAATGCAAATTCTTGAACACGTTTTCACATATATTTTATAAATTTCCCATTATTTAGGCTTAATTTTACACTCAGAACCTTAGGAACACCACTGGCTTTTGATTAAAGAATTTTAAACACAAATATTACAGCCATATTGCACAATTATTTAAATTTTATTCCAAAAACGTGTAAAAATTAACTTTTGGAAAAGTTTATCCTGTGATTTTTCACAATCATGTGTTCACAAATGCTACGTATAGCTATTGCTTTTTATAAATCCACAAAGCATATATGTTAGAGTGAAACAACTAATGCAATATTTGCCCGAACTGCCACTAGCAAAATTTTTTGTTCAATACGCTTTTTTTTCCTAAGAACGCCAAAATTGCCAAAACTCATATGTATACTAATTAAAATTTTTTTGACAATAGATAATCAAATAATTGTAATTTATGGAAACATTATCAATATATTTTGATAAAACTTTAATTTAAATAAAACTTAAACAAATATGTGCAAAAATTACTATAAAAAATATGCAATAAGTATTAGAAAAAGAATCCTCCAAATTTTATTGAAGAAACGAAACTATGGCAGCTCCGGTAGCAATTAAATTGTTGCATGTGTGTTAGTAAAATAGAAGTAGAAGTTGGAGCCAGCAACATTGGTAACTAAGCCCATACATACATATGTACATAAAAATTACTTGCAGTTTGTTTCACCGGGCATGTTCCTACATATGTGTTTAGTATTACTAGCACCAACTTCAAACGGCACTGTAGGTAAGATATATAAAAATCTTTTATTTAACTAGGTCTATATTATTTGTAGCTTTTTAGTGCTTATTTTCGAAGTCGGTTTAATTTTTTTTAAGTTTTATTTTTACCTTTTTAGTGCATACTCTTAAAGGGCCACTCAGACTATAATACAAGTATTAATACTTTTGACGAAAATGCATCCCTGGTCGTATATTTGTTTCAAAAAAACAATAACAACTCAGCATGTCAGAGCTGCATTTTCCACAAAAGTATTAATACTCGTATAATCACCCTTATTTCAGTTGTCGTCATCGACGTCACTTTAGCACAACACCAAAAAATTGGTGCTCGTACATCCGTTGTCGAAATCAACTGACTGCTGTTTGCAGATTTATGCTATTTTCTAGACCTTAGGGAACGGAAATAGATTGTCAGTTGTGCAAAATTGTTCTCGAGAGCGAGTAAACAAGCCCCAATTTTTTGGTGTTGTGTTAAAGTGACGTCGATGACGACATTTTATATATTTATTAAAATACCTTTAGTTTTTTCCACTTGAAAAACTTTTCAGAAAAATTCCATAGAAGACCAAGAGGGGCATTGCTTCCTTTACGTCAATCTGTTGCAAGTATTGCAAACTGTTGTGTGTTACCTGAGCAGATGTATATATACAAAAAGATACATATATGTATATCAAAAAATCAAATATTTATGTATGTAAATAAAAAGTTAATTCGAACAAATTCTGAATAGTTTAAAAAATAAAACAGTCTTAAATAAATACAAATGTTTGCAAACTACTGCCTCTTTTAATATAATTATTAACATTAACATTAATAATTATATGTTTTGCTCTCAACTAAAACCCACGTTTCAAAACTGATTACATTTATAATCTTTATCGCTCCAAAAGTGCAACCCCATCATCGCTCTAAGGGAAACTATGTCACTAAGAAGGGTTCTTGGTCACCTTGTAAAGAAGTTTCTTAGGCTGGGGTAGAACTCAGCCATGTCCAGTATTCGTCCACAAAAGTTTGTTGATTTTTGGAACCGTGAGAGAAAAAAACCCACGCGAAGTCTATTCAATAACAATATTTATTTATTATAATTTTCATATAACTAAATGGCCGCCACATAATAGTATACACTAATTGTGCTATTATAAGTATGTCCAGTACATGTGTTTAAAGGCAAGCTCAGTGCTGATAGATGTGTAACACCACTTCAACTTTGTGTTCTTACCTCGCTGACAGCTAGCAGCAGACTCATCGATTCATGCGGGGATTCCTCCTTATATACGCAAATTTCAGTTGTCATAAAACGTAACTTACTAAATAATAGTTGTATAAAAGTGTTAATTTAACTATTTTAATTCTTAAATTCACATATAGATGGCGACTCCATCTACATCAAAACGTTAATTTTAAATTGATTTTCAAAGCGTGAAAGGCAATAGAATAATATTAATGAAATTTATAAATTCATGTATAATTCAATTTATAAAAGAAACAATATAAAATATCATAAAAAAAAGAATATAATCGGATACAATTCAATATACAGGACGTAAAGATAATTGATTTTTTCCATATATAAACAATTTTTATATGATGAAAACGAGATGCCCGACTTTCGTCGTTACAACCTAGAGCGATAACATCTTTCTGAGCCCGGTCTTACAGCGAGTTGAGCAAAAGAAAATAATTATACAATGAGAACCAACGAGGCATGTGTGTGCAGAAGGTTTTCATACCTTTTACTCTTTTTTAACCAACATGTAATACATATTATGTATATATATTTTTATCTGTAGTTTTGTGATGCAACTACAAAAAAGATTACAAATTAACAGCATAACTTGAACATTATAACTCAAAAAAAAAATTTTACAGGATTGTTTCCTGTTTAAAGTCATCAATTTACACACAACTAAATGAAAAAAGAAATTTTTTTTTCTCTCAAGAGTTAAATATACGAGATATCTACATAAAATCGGCCCTATTCTGTAAACCGAATTCGAGTAAATTTCTCGTTTTTAAAAATTAATAATTATCCTGCAGACCTGTTTAAAATCATACACTATAATTTTCTTCCAGATATGATATTTGGGAATCTATATAATAAAAAAAACTGAAAAAAATCTAAACAAATATTTCTATTGTCGGAGTTAGTTTTCTAAAATCGTGCGGATTCAAATCGAGCGGTTTACAGAACAGGGCCGAATGTTTACATATTACGAATAACGAAATGAGGATTAACTCTGCATTATTAGCTTAAAGTCCCAATTTTTGAGATATGATGTTGTAAAACCAAACCAAATGCAAAGACGCAAACAACAAAAACAATATGCACATCCGATAAAATATATAACACACATTAAGCTTTTGCTTATTAGCCTACATTTATTACTTACTCATATAGTGATAGGCTGCTTCCCAATCCAAGTCCCTCAGAAGCTGGAACAGTTGCCTGCCATCTCAGAAAACTAAATATTTTACTAAATACACTTTTATATACATATGTATGTACATATGTATATATAATATCTATATAATTAATAGGCCAACATGTTTTTTGTAATCCCTTTTACGCTGGTACTACTGCACCGATTGTAAAAGAATTTATATGGTTTTAAAGGATTTTCGGTACAGATGTGAAGAATTTATATTTTATTAAAATCGGTTAAGTATTTTGGGAGCTATAAGCGTTTAAAGTTGCTACTACTACATGCACACATATTACACACTCATTTATTAGCTACCAAGTAACCCTATAGGAACTCAAACTCATTTGTAAGTACCTTTAAACTGGTTTTTTAATAACCACAACTGGTTGATTAAGTGACTTTTTTCCTTGTGGCCGACTCACTATTTTAACATAGGCATGTCATAGGCATGTAGTCAATTGTCCATCTCTGCATGACTTTTAAATTGACTACTAACTGCTTATTTTTCAACCACTCTGAAGTCAATTAATATCTATTATAGTTAAATAAATATTTATGTAAATCTTCATACACTTAGAAAATATTATACATATTAATTATTGAAATTATTATTTTTTTTTCAACACAAACATTTGGCATTTGATTTCATGGCATGCTTCTTTTGATTTTTTTATTTTCTTTTCATTTACTTATTTTGCTTTTAATTATTTGTTACGTGTGTTTCTATTCAATATGTTTGGTTGATATCTGCATGAGATTTAAACCAGTTTGTAGTCACTTGCAACATAATTAATTTATAGCTAGTGTTTTTTGTCAATCGACTATTTTATTTACTACAGGGAAATAAGAAACAAAACATGACATTGTTTGTGTGTTTGAAGTATTTCTCTTGATCTAAAAATAGTTTTCTCTTATTTGTTATTGTATGAAAGCCACAATACTTAAAGGAAGAGAGTTCAATAAATTGAATTAGCTAAGTTAAAGGGATTTCGTTTGTGGTTTTAATTTCATGTATTATTTAATTATGCATATGTATGTAAGTATGTGGGTGGCTGTGTTTTAATGCATTTTTTATGACGTTTAGATAAATTTTCTTTGAATCTTAATAACATTATTTACATTTAGACTATAGAATACGGACGATTGTGTCGTCCGTTGGTATATCTAGTATTATTAAAAACACAATTGTTTGCACACTACGAGTTTAAATAACACGCTTAAATAAGACATTTTCTTTTATTATACATTTTTTATTTTTATTCAATAAGTTTTATATTATATTTATTATGTTAAATATTGTTTTTATTTATTTTATATTTATATTGAATTTCGATTCAAAGCACACAAGGGAACTGAATTTTTTTAGAAAATATCCAATGAAATTCTTTCACAATATTCGTGAAATTTTCCTTAGATTTGTGAAACTACCTTATCATTAGATTTATGAAAAAAATCTAATGAAATTGAAGCAAAATTCTTTCGGTGTACATATACATACGTATAATAGAAATAAATATGTATATACATATGTTTACATAAGTACATACATAAAAAATTTTTCGTTATTAAATAAAATTTCGATTTCTCGCACTTCCAAAAACATACATACATTGTCTGTTTGTAGGATGTACTGAATATCTTTCAAAGCACGAAAAATTTGGAAGAAATAGCTGATTATTCTAGATTCTTCCTTATATTATTCTTCTCTTATAAATTGGTAAAGCAAACTAGCAAAATAAAATTATTAAAAACTTGATATTGCTATATTAAAGTGAAAAAAGTTCACAAAGATTAAAATGTAGCCATATTGAACAATGAGTAAGAAAGGCTAAAAGGGATGAAAGATAATTGCAAAAAGTGCTAGATTTGCGGGTTCTTTTTAGTTTGGGGCATACATTATTTTCGAGTTTTGAGTGACTGCAAACGCGTTAAATATAACCCTATAATTCTACAAATCTCTTGAACCTTGTTTCGTAGCAGCTGGCGACTACAATGCTAAGCATATGTTCTGGGGTTCGCGTCTTATTACGCCTAGAGGTAGGGCGTTGTTCAACACAATTTCAAAAATGGTCTTGGATGTTATTTCGAGTGGGGAGCCTACTTACTGGCCTACTGACGTACGAAAAATTACGGGTGTTATAGATTTCGGCGTCATAAAAAGTATTTCTATGGAATTAATTCACGTTGAAGGTTCCCTAGATCTCTCGTCCGATCACTCTCCCACGATCGTTACAATCTGTAGCCCACTGAGAAGCGCTTTACCTCACCCATATGTCAATATGATAAATCGTGTTAATTGGCTGGGATTCAAAAAATATCTTAGTAGTCAATGCACGGAAAATATTACGCTAAGAACACCCGATGATATTGAATCTAACATTGCCAATCTTAACGAGAATATTAAACAAGCTTCTGAACATGCGACTACCTCCCATCCGCATACTGGATTCAATAAAATTTATTCTACAGACGATGAACGTCTCGTACGTGTAAAAAGAAGAGCTAGAAGGGAATGGCAACAGCACAGATCACCTCAACACAAAATTAGATTTAAAGAGTGCACTAAACGAATCCGAGAGTTGCTTTCATCTGAAAAAATGCATCTTTCAAAAATTATCTGGAAGGTATTGATGTCGCACCAGCATCTAATTACTCTTTGTGGCGCGCTGCTAATAAGCAAGAAGCGATACTGGAAAAGGTAACATATTAGCTGAGCATTTAAAATCCGTATTTACCCCAAACACATGTACTGGTGTTGTTGATTTGCCAAGTGTAGTTGCTCTACCCCCTCGACCCTTAAAATTTACGATGTGTGATGTATCAAAACCAATTACCGAACTCAAGCCGAAAAAAGCTCCCGGTATGGATGGAATAGTAACCAGATGCTGATTAAGTTACCTCGTACTGTAATTAGAGTCCTGTTATTAATTTTTAATGCCATTTTACGAGTGGAGTATTATCCACACTGGTGGAAGCTTGCCAAGGTTAAAATGATTCCAAAGCCAGGTAAAGTTCTTACCAGGGCTGAGTCATATAGGCCAACAAGTTTACTGTCAACAATGTAAAGCTTTCTGAAAAGCTACTCATGACAAAATTGTCTTCAATTTTAACTGATAATGGGTGCATCCCGGATCATCAGTTTGGTTTTAGAAGCCAGCATAGCACCATTGAGCAAACGCATAGATTGGTTCAATTTATAAGAAAAACATTTGAGGAAAAGAAGTATTGTTCTGCCCTGTTTATTGATGTTTCTCAGGCACTTGATAAAGTATGGCATGAAGGCCTGATTTTGAAATTGAAGACATACTTACCAATAAACATTCTAAATATTTTGGAAAGTTACAGTCTTGCCCGAAAATTTACAGTTTTGGAAAGACGCTTTATGAGTATGCCTGAAACTATCTCATCCGGTGTGCCACAGGGGAGTATACTGGGGCCATTTTTATACTTGATTTATACTTGTGATATGCCTGTGATCAGTAGTATCCACAATTATACATTTGAAGATGATACAGCCTGCCTTAGTATGCACGAAAACTCTGATTAGCCAGATGGAACTATGGTTAAACTTATGGAGAATTAAGATAAATGAACAAAAGTGTGTTCAAGTAACATTTACCTTACGAAGAGATACTTTTCCCCCATTCGGATTAATAATCAAGTTGTTCCTCACATGTGAAATATCTTGGTATATGTACATCTTGATCGACGGCTTACATGAAAACATCACATTGACTCTAAGTTAACTCAAATGAAACTAAAATTAGCTCAGGTACATTGGCTGATTGGCAGAAATTCAACACTCAGCCTAGACTGCAAACTTTTAATATACAAGTCGCTTTTAAAGCCAATATGGTGCTACGGATTTCAGCCATGGGGCACTACTTCACCTTCAAATGTTGATAAATCCAACGAAGGTAAAACAAAATTTTACGTTTGACAACATCGGCTCCATGGTTCATCAAAAATTCAAATATACATCGTTTTTTAAATATGCCACTAGTGACTGAAGAAATTGCAAAATACACAGGCAAATATCTAACAAAACTCGTGTCACATCCTTATCCGCTTGTTCGTAATATTCAGAACTTTACCGGACACATACGCTTAAAAAAGAGAGATACAAGGGCTCTAATACTAAACACTCCAGATGAAGCTGCTTTTTTTTGTCCTATCACTACACTAAGTTATGTCCGACATTGGTCGGGCCTACTAATTATATTTTAGATTTAAGATTTGAATACTTATTGTTAGTTCATATATGAAGATACAATAAATAAAAAACACATAAAAAAAATATAACCCGAGAACGGATAAGTGGGCATCACTGCAGCAACAATATTTGCCCACGGCTTATTTATTAGGTGGCAGTACTAAGCCAGGTGACTAATGTCATTATACCAATTCAAATGTCAAATTTGGATTGTGTAGGTATAAGCCTAAAAACATGCTGTTATTTGGGTATCCATAAACACCTAACGAATATTCAGTTTTGTATGGTGTTTGACATTTCTGAAAAGAAAGAAGGTAATTTATACCAACAAAGTACATGTGGTTATTGCTGTTGTAATATAGTAATGTTGTAATTGTAGTAATACGGTTACCTGATTGATGTGCCTTGTATTTGTCAAAACGAACCACGAATGTGTCGTTTGAACGGCATGGTTGGCAATCGTGGTTCAGAAATCGAACCAAGTGGTTCATGTTGCCGTCTGAACATGGTATTAAGTAGAACAAAAAATAAGCAAATTAACTAACATGTGCATAATTATTAAAGAACAAACGACAATGGTTCTAACTTTAAAGATTGTAAATTTGAGCTTTCATTACAAAAAAAACATTCAGTAAATTGAAAACGATGAATCAAAACAATTCACATGTTCCATTTGCAAAAAAGTTTCGTATATAAGGCACAAATCTACATCAACTGATATGTACCCCACACAGTGGACCAAACAAAGAAGAACGCTGACGATGAAGGTTTAGTGGCCTTCGAAAACGGCTAGCTGTTCCGTTCAACTATGTGTTGTTGTCAGAATATTTACAACTAACTTTGATGTTATTTGTTCATTAATAATTATCGCATGTAATTTGGTTTACAAGGCGATACCAACTTTAGCCTGTTAAATATAGAAACAAATAAGTTCGAAGAATAATTAAATTAACTTAAACCTATTGAGTTTGATGCTGAAATATGCGACAGTGCTCAATATTTTCAGAAAATTAATTATTAGTTACTTCAATAGTTTAAAGAGATCTTCTAACACAATCTTTCAGAAAATTAATATGGTTTAAATGATTACAGCCGTATTCTTATCATGTAAACGCAAAATGTATCGATTAGGAGAAACTTTTAGAAACTTAAATAGTCTCATCACACCAGAGGTATATTTCAAAGTAAACATTGGCAGCACTAATGGTCTCTATTAAAGGTGTTAACACTTTTGCAGGAGCAACCAAAATCAACTCAGGGATTGTTCATGTTGTTTTTGTAAATATTGTACAACTGCAACCATCAAGTACCTGATGGTACAAGCAAAACTAAACAATAAGCAAACCTATATATAAAAAAATTTATTTTATAGTAAAATTACATTGAAATAATAAAATTGTTTCTTCTCCAATATTCAGTTTTATTAGTACACGTTTTTTAGCAATTTTCCAATTTTCTTATTAATTTAACAGTTCAATATCTTTGCTTGTATATTACTTATAGTAACAGTGTAAACATGAAAAATACCTACAACAGGCTCTTGTTCTCTTTTTTTTAATACGGAGAGAACTTCATAATATTTTCATTCTACAAAGTCGTAATACTTTGTATTACCGTGTAAAGACAGCTTAATCGTTATTTTAACTAAAAATTAATTAACTTGATTTTTTTTAATATCCTGGCAACACTGCATTCTTTATTTGTCACTTTCATCTTAGTGCTGCAAAACAACGATTGTTAATTCACATAGTACTCGTGTCTATATTTGTTTGTTTGGCCCCTTTTCAGAGAAATATTAGTTACTGCGAAATTTTTAAAATCTACTCTCAAAAAGTGCTGTTGCCGAAAAAAGTACGTGAACGGAAAAATAGTAAAAATTGGTAATTTTAAAGAAACAGATGACTCCAACTTTACATAGGGTTTGAAATATATATAAGCTTTTGATTATTTAACTCTTTTAATTATTGGTACTCGATACAGTATTTTTATAACACGAATAATCCAAGAATAAATTTTGTAATTTATTTCATGTAAAATGCGTAATTAATTTCTTTTTGATTTGCTTGTTTTGTTGTTGGTTAAATTAATAAAAATTACATGACTATTTATTAGTCTTACTGATTACCTTAAAAACAAGTGCAATACTAAGTAACCGGATACTTTACAGTTTTACAACTCTGATTAATTAGAATAATTTGCAAAACAAAATGATTAATGTATATTAAGAGTTATTATTATTATTATTTACAAATTAATTATTTTTAACGACTTTCACAATTTTTGTTGTATATTTCGTAAAATTTGTGCACTTTTCATTTGCTTACTTTTTAAATCATATGTTTTTATCTTACTATATTTTACTACGATAAATTTCTGCAGTAAAAATTGGCAAAATATTCAGCCAAGAACTGTCACTTTACTCTCTCAATTTGTGTTCTCATTTACTGTATTTTGGGTATACGAATGCAATTTAGTAAAATGCAGTAAAGTTCAGTAAAAATTTGTAAAAACTTTTGAGTACGCGAACGCAATTATTATTATTATTTTTGTTAACAAATAAAGTGAGAAAACAATGACTGTGAATGGAAAGCGGATCGTTCCTTTTCTTTTAAATATTCTTTTGGAGTCTATTTGATATTTCGGCAATAGTTTCTACGAAAAATTTAAATTTTCTTCTTTTTTTCTTCTAATGCCTTTATTTCTACCCACAGATATCTATTAGTGTGCAGATATCTATCGTGTAAGTTAAACTTTATGAGGCAAATAGGTGGTGGATAAATTACCCAATTTTTACATGACCTATCGACATTTGGATGGTTTCCACGACTAGCTCAAGAACGGGAGGATTTTCAGTAGAGTTCTCAACCCTCATCCAAGCCCAAGGGCCAGTAGCAATTATACTGCAAAACAAAAACATGTGAACTTACTTGTCTAGACGCGTTTTAGGTAAGGTAGCTGTTTCTGCCCTAATCCCATCCTTGGTCATTTCTTCCATTCCATTAAATTTTTATTATGACCCCTTTCTTTTTATTACCACAGACTCACCTTCAACCCCTTTAATTTGACTTATTCAGACATATTTTACAATTCCGACTCACAAACTACAATATGAATATTTATTTCAATTCCTTATTTTTTTTGCTTATAATTTTCTATCATCATATGAAGATACAAGCATCAAGACATAAAATATTATCGTCTTAAAACTGTAACATATGGCACGTCCTCTGCACAATACAAAATGCCTACAACATTTAGCTATTCAAAACGCTTCAAAATATCCACAAGGTGCTTCAATATAACGTGATTTTTATGTGGATGATTGCCTCATCGGAGCTGATTCTATTAACATTAGAGTCACAACGACAACTAAGCTTAATCCTAAGAGAAGCTGGTTTTAAGCTGTGGAAGTGGTGTCAAATCATCCTCAGTTATAAAATGGAATTGCACCTGAAGACCATGAAATCAACTTGGGCTTAGACGAGAATTCAGATTGTTCAATTCAAACAAACAAACCAATCTAAAAATAGAGAGATTCGTATTAAAACACGGAAACCCAGTCACTACATAAATTCATACGTTTGTCGATGCATCTGAACGAGCCTATGGAACAGCAATCTACATTTGTTCAACATATAAAGACAAAACTGTTTTGACCAGACTGCTATGTGCCAAATCCCGAGTAGCACCCATAAAAAGGCAAACGTTGCCTCACTTGGAATTATGCGCCGCGGTATTAGGTGTTGAACTAACAAATAGGGTAAAAGAAGATCTTCGTCTGCAAAATACAGCAAACTTTTTTTGGTCGGATTCAAAAATTGTTCTTGCTTGGATAGACTTGCCAGCAGCATCCTTTCACACCTTTGTAGCAAACAGGATAACAAAAATTCAAGGCCTAAGCGATTTACATATATGGCGACACGTTAGCTCTAAAGAAAATCCAGCCGACGCAATATCTCGAGGAATAGCACCCGATAATCTATCACAACATTCAATGTGGTTTTATGGCCCTCTATTTCTTTCGGGAAAACTTCACAAGCAATTGAGGCACCTTGCAACGAAGTACGTAAGGTGACGAAGAATGTTCTAACAATAGCCGCCTTGCAGCAAAATTATGCAGACATTATAAATCGGATAAGCCACCGGAACTCATTTAAAATTCTTCATTAGAAATTCCAAAACTACAAATATTTATCGCCCAACCAGAAGGGAGCTTGACGCATTCGAATTAGAAGAAGCTCTAAACATCATCATCAAGTTCATCCAAGCCGCAGAGTTTTGGGGAAGAACTAGAAAGGCTATCACATCAAACATCCGTGCATAAAGCAAGTTCCTTGGCCTCTTTAAACCCATTCATGGATGAGCATCAGATAATCCGCGTAGATGGTCGTAAGGAGCAGTCAACATCATCATGCAAGGCAAAACATCCTGCGATTTTAACTCATAATCACCCTATGACAAAGTTATTGATGCACAAGCTACACGAAGAGAATCGTCATTTTGGCCCACAGTCGTTGTTGGCAGCATCAAGGTCACAGTTCTGGATAACAAACGGGAAATCGCTGGCACTAAGTACCGTCCACAAATGCATACGATGCACCAACGCTAGGCCGGTGCTTTTCAAACAATTAATGGGAAATCTTCCGCCAGATAGAGTAACCCCAGCATGTCCTTTCATAACCACAGGAGTGGATTATTTTGGCCCAATTTGGATCCATCACAAAATTAGGGGCCTATATCGCAGTATTTTGTTGCTTCGCGACTAAGGCCATTCACGTGGAAGTAGTATCAAATCTGTCTACAGTAGCATTCATAGGCGCACTACGACGTTTCATCAGCAGAAGAGGCCACTGTCAGACTTTGTATTGCGACAATGCTAATAACTTCGTGGGAGCAAACAATAAAATTACTGAATTAAAAGAATCAATATATTCTCAATCAGCGCAAGAGAAGATTACACGAGTATGAAGCAGTCAATAAATTTTAAATTCACTCACTTCGGTGGTTTTTGGGAAGCGGCTGTCAAATCCGCCAAACACCTTTTATTGAGAAGTGCGTCAGCTGTATCATTTGCATGTGAAGAATTGGAAACAATAGTGGTTGAAATAGAAGCAATCTTGAATTCACGGCCAATGATTCCTCTCTCATCAAGCTACGATGATCTTGAAGCTATTACCCCAGGTCACTTTTTAGTAGGGGAACCCTTGACATCAACAGTAGATGTAAATGCACAATCCCCAAGCATATCGTTAGATGCAAGATGGAAAATAACTTCAGAAATCAAACGCAAATTCTGGAAGGAATGGACTCAAAACTATTTACAGGAGCTACAGCAAAGGGGGATATGGAAGTCTTCTTCACTGAACGTCATTGAAGGCATGCTTGTTATCCTCAAGGAAGGTAATACTCCAGTGCTACAATGGCCACTGGTTAGAATCAACCGAATTCACAAAGGAGATGATGGACTTATCAGGGTCTGCGACGTCAAAACAGCATAGGGAATTTTCAAGAGGCCAATACACAGACTTGCACCGTTGTTCAACGACTCCATCATAAAACATTCCGGATATGACAACTCAGTCACAAAAAAGGCAAGGCTCATCGGAAGCTAATACTATACTGCCAAAACGAAAGGTAGTGTCATATGCCTCACTGGGAGTTGTCAATGTGCATTGTGTTCCACTCCTTCTGCTGTCGATAATATTAGCCTCTCCAATCAATGTTACAGAATTTTCTTCCAATCCAGGATTGTATTTTGAAGGCATGGGGTCGACAAAGTTGATGACAGCTACCTGGAAATTCATTATATACTACGATTTAACACCAATTTGGGATAGGAATAAGGTTCCTGAAGTTGGTATAACATAATTTTCAAGGCTCTGCAAGCAATCGGTAGCCTTTGAATCATGTGAGATGCTTTCCAGTCAACTTCAACATACTTGGGACAATCTTATTCAAGAATAAGACCTTTTAATTTCAAAAAGAATCCGGAGAGCTGCACTAGATATCGTTTGAAATATGGAGTCCTGGACTCAGATTATGCAGAGCAAATGGCTCAAACTATAACTAACGTAAAGCAAAATGAAGAGCATCTACATCTGTTACTAAAAAATCAAACTTCAGTAATAGATTCTACCATTAACATTCTTAAGCAAAGCGAGAACAATACTAAAGTGCACTTTTCAGAACTTAAGAAAACCATCTATCAAGATCTAAATAAAGTTCAAAATGAGAATTAAAATCTACGACAAGTCCAAAATCTAATGTCTCTGGCAATTCAATTAAATACACTTGCCTCAGGTTTGCAAAGAATTGAAACAGATCTGGTAGCTGCCCTCACGTATAAGAACCACGGCAATATATATAAGAGATTGCTAAAATTAAAGGACACCTTCCTATGGGCCGTACATTACCAGTTGAAGACACCTGCTTGCTAGAACTGTACAAAATTATAATTGTTAAGGGCACAGTAACTAACACAAATGTAATTTTCGTTATTGAGTTACCATTGCTGGACCAAGAAAAATTTGACCTTTACAAAGTCATTGCAATACTCACACAAATAAATAATACACCATTGTCATAACAACCGACATTGAATATCTTGCTGTTAATGACCACTGCGATGAATACCTGGCGCTAAACATACTTCAATTAAATAAATGTACTGTAGTCATAATCGACAACTACATATGTCCAGCATTGCAAATACAAATGGCCAAAGATTCCGGCAGTTATTCTTGTAAAATTGCTCTCTTCAACAACAAAACATCCCCTGATTGTAATTTTGGCTATATCCAGAACAATATCTCTTTTATTCCGTTGCACAATGTACACCAATTACTGTATGCAACAACAACACCTATAGAACTAACCGCAGTCTGCGGCAATGATATCACACATATACATGTCAAGACTTCTGGTATGATGACCATGAACTCAGCTTGTATAATAAAAGGAAAGTTTCTTACCATTCGTGGACACGAAACTAAAGTCACTAGTTTGCGCAACTCCTATGCAACATTTGGTAATATCACCTCAATAGGAAAAAACTCTGAAGTTTTTTTTGAAGAAAATATTAGAACCAAACCTCGTCTTGGATACCGAATTGGACCAGCTTACCGATAATCAAAAAAACTAAGGCACATTAAGAATTCATCACTTGAAATATATCAGCCAGCAATTCATCACCCAAACCTAGGCTTCTTTACTCTACTTCTATCGCTACTCATAATCCTAACGCTTACTGCAATTTCGAATCAAATGCAAAAAAGCCGCCTAAATCAACCTAACACCGGTACCGCCAAGGCCAATACCATGTCATCCCATTTCTGAAGTTTAACACTACAGGTTTTCGCTGACTGCTCAACGCGGCGGAGAATGTAAACACATACATTAGTTCATTATTTATACCCTTTACCAAAAAATGGTAAAAGGGTATATATAGGTTTGTCATTCCGTTTGTAATTTCTACAATATTAATAAGCGACACATAAATTATATATATTCTGCAGCCCGTTTCTATAACTTTTCGTTATGATAACGAAGGATTTAATTTTTTTCATAACGAATGGGTCATAACGAAATTTTGCTTCGAAGTGTTTCTACAACTCAGAAAACTTACCTTTCGTTACGAGCGTGGGGAGTTGTTATAAGTGTATGAAACAGTGGAAACGAAACACTGTTCGTTATGTGTAACAGCTGAGTTGTTTTGTTTACTTCAATTCTACCTGTACATTTTACTTGAACATATTGTATTGTATTGATTTGCTTAATTATTCATTTAAAAAAGTAAGTATAGATAAATAAAGTAAGTGTGTAAATGTGAATTGTTTACTCATTTAAGTTTTTTGAAGCTTGTGACTATGCTTGAAGCAGCCGCGCTAGCAATATTACTTGATCAGCGAAATATGCTGCGTGTACATAGACGCTACCTAAGGGATTCAACCGACCCTTTTCACCTCCCGGAAGCGCAATTTGAAGAGCTTTTTAGATTTAAAAAAGATGCAGCAATAGCGTTGTTGCATGAAATACGACCTTAAATGAAAGACGGAGTAAGAATAACTTTTATTCCAACACCATTGAGGATGGCAGCAGCATTGCATTATTATGATCCGTATGCATTAAGCTCTGCCGCCACTGTTTCCCAAACAGCCTGTGCCAATTTGCCGCTATTTGGTCCACCAAACTGCCCCATAGCCACATTTCTGTGGCCACGTAAAATTTCCAAATGCTTTTGCTTTTGGCCTTTGGAAATTTTACCAGTACGTGCTTTCTTCTGTACATAATCACCCTTATTCCAGTTGTCGTCATCGACGTCACTTTAACACAACACCAAAAATTGGTGCTCGCGTATCCGTTATCCGAAAACAATTGACTCCTGTTTGTAGGTTTATGCTATTTTCTAGACCTTAGGGAACGGAAATAGATTGTCAGTTGCGCAAAATTTTTCTCGAGAGCGAGTAAACAAGCCTCAATTTTTTGGTGTTGTGTTAAAGTGACGTCGATAACGACAACTGGAATAAGGGTGAATATGTTTTATAATATATATAAAATAAATATGATATGAATATGTTTCATAATATATATATATATATATATATAAATATATATATATGTTTTTAAATATATATAATAGTATAATTTTTCAACCTTACCTCACTCATGTTTGTTTTTGCGCTAAATATCACTACACTTTCTGTTAAACATATAATAACGAAAACTTTAACGAAAATTATAACGAAAATGAATACCACCACACTTATAGAAACACCGCCGTTCGTTACACCACTAAATTCGTTATATCGTTCGTTATAATGCGTAACGAAAGTTATAGAAACGGGCTGCTGGATCCTTATGCATAGGGAAGACGAACAAGCGATGTCCGTCTGTCTGTACGTGAAATCGGTTTTCCCAAGCTCCCAGAACAGCTACAGACTTCGTTCTTGGACTGGTGTGTCAGAAATTTTCCGATAAATTTTGCTATTGACAATCAGCAAAATCGAGAAGACGGTTTCAGAGCTGGAAAACTCAAACTCTATTTTCCCATAGAAAACAACTACCGAAAACTTGTTTTTATTACTTTTTTATTAAATTAACTTATTTTATACTTCGGTATGAATAAAATTGGTATTTATAAAAAAAAAATTTAATAATTTAAAAAATTAAAAAAACGTTTCCAGGGTTGGAAAACTTTAACTTTTTTCATAATAATTAAACATATTTCATGTTTTAGGAAGAAGGATATTTTCACAGGAACGATAAAAGCTACGGGTCTGAAATTTGGACAGTGTATGTAGAACTTTGGTCGCTACAACAACAAATATATAAAGCTAAATATTAAAGGGCGTTCCAAAATGAGTAACGAAAACTTTTAAAATCCCATGTAATATACATACATACCATTGTATGTATCTATGTACATATGACACTTGAAATTTGTAAAATTAGTGTATTTTTATATAGGCTACAACAATTAACACTAAAATTAAAAAATTTAAATTAAAGGGTGGTCCATCAGTTAATGAAATTTTTATTATGTAATTTTGACAAATTGCTTTGTCTTGGAAACCGTAAGAGTTAAAATCTTGTAATTTTCAAAAACGGTAAAACTAAAAAATCCGAAAATTATAAAATCGCCAAAAATTAAAAAAAAATCGCTAAATTTAAAAAAAAACGCCCAAAACCGGAAAAAATTGCCAAAACGAGAAAAACGTGTCAAAACTAAAAAAAAATTCCCACTATGAAAAAAAACGCGCAAAAATCGCTTAAATGAAAAAAAAAATCGCCAAAACGAAAATAAATCGACAAAATTAAAAAAAAACGCCAAAAACCGAAAAAAATTGCCTATATGAAAAAAACACAAAACATTAATAAAATCGCTTAAATGAAAAAAAAATCGGCAAAATCAAAAAAAGCGCCAAAACGAAAAAAATTGCCAAAACGAAAAAAAAATCGCCAAAATGAAAGAAATCGCTAAAATTAAAAAAAACGCCAAAAACCGAAAAAAAATCGGCAAAACAAAAAAATTGCCTATATGAAAAAAACACAAAACATTAATAAAATCGCTTAAATGAAAAAAAAATCGGCAAAATCAAAAAAATCGCCAAAACGAAAAAAATTGCAATTAAAAAAACGCCACAAAGAAATAAAAACGCTAAAATCAGAAAAAATCGCCAAAACAAAAATGCCTATATGAATAAAAATCGCCAAAAAAAATCGCCTAAATGAAAGAAAATCGTGAAAATCAAAAATATCGCCAGAACGAAAAAAAATCGCCAAAACCAAAAAAAATTGCTCATATGAAAAAATTCGCAAAAATTAAAAAAATCACCTAAATAAAATAAATCACCAAAATTAAAAATAATGCCAAAAACCTAAAAAATCGATGAAACGAGAAAAAGCACCAAAACTAAAAAAAATCGCTCAATTAAAAAAACGTCAAAAACGGCATAACTAAAGAAACCCCTATTGAAAAACGCTTAAAACCGAAAAAAACCCAAAAACGAAGGAAATGCCAAAATTGTATTTTATATAGGCTAAAGTTCATATAGTATTACTACGGAAACCTTCGCGCGCAAGTCAGTCGCACTTGACTGAATTTATTTTTAGTAAATGGATATGGATATAAAATGTATCGCTAAATTACAGTCCTAACTATAAAGTTAAATAAGGAACATGTTCTGTTTCATTTCCCTGAAACCGTTCCTTTGAACTCAAGAAATTCCAAAAAATTGTTTATGAATAAACGTTTACATAATACCACTATATATACCTTTTCCAATTGGATGTTTAAATTGAGGAAATTAACAATTTTGCAAAATCAAAGATTATTAAATAAAAAAGTTGCATAGTTTACTTGGTATGGAGGTACAGTACTAAAACTATTTTCAAAGTTCGAAGCTTAAGCGAACATTAGATCGAATCTCATGTCATCTGGGATATTAAATATTGTTTTCATTTGATAATTTTGATATAATGGCATTATTTGTTTGTTTAGCTAGTTTGTTTAGAAAGTAAGGCATCGATATTTGACTTATTGCTAATATCAAAAAAAAAAAAAAAAAAAAAACAATTTAAACGAAAAATACCGAGAGGTCACTTATTAAAAATTGCACAAGAGCAAAAATTATGAATTTTTTCACAAAATTAATATCTACATACATATCTCTGTACTTCTGTATGTAGCCGAATATAGCACTCTTACTTGTTTTATGTCTGCTTTATTTAGTTGTGTATTAGTTGGAACTGTTGATGATTCTAAATTTTGCTTGGGAAAGGTTAGTTTCGTGTTGTCGTTTGTGGTTTGATTAATTTCAGAGACGTTATTAGCCAAAATGTTTGCGTATGTTTTGTTTTTCTTTTGTGGTGGTTTGAGAGTGTTAACAGCAGGATTATCGTTGAAGATGCTCCAGGCTTCTCTTGTTGTACATTTGCGTGTTATTGTTAGATAATTAACCGATTTGTGTTTCCAAAAAGTTGGGCAATCGGGGTCGTATGATGTGTGATTTTCTGTATTACAATTTACACAAAATTTGAGGCAACATTGCTCGTGGGGAGGATTAGAGCCACACTCCCTGCATTTTTCTATACTACGGCATCTTTTTCTAGTGTGACCCAGTCGCTGGCAGTTCAGGCATATCATAGGGTTTGGGATGAATTCGTCGACTGCAACCAATGCCCAACCAAGTTTGATTTTATCAGGGCGTCTTAGGAGGTCGAAAGTGACAATGGCAGCACCAGTGCTGTCATTTTATCACCATCTTTCTTCATTATTTTGTGGATTTCAACTACGTTTTGATCATGCAAGGACGTTAGCAGGTCTTCCTGTGGTATGTCAATTATTTTACGGGAGAAAATGCGGCCTTGAGTGGTATTTAGTGTTTTGTGAAGAGTTATCTTAACTAGGATATTGTCGATGAATTTTGCTTTTAGGAATTTATCAGCAGTTTTTTGATCAGCTACTTTTATAAGCAGATCACCGCTTCTCATCTCGTTTACTTCAAGGCGCTCGGTGGAGATGTAGTTCAGACCTCTTTCAACACGAAATACGTTGTATGACGCTAGCGACGAAGAGATGCCATTTTCATCAGCGTTAGTAGCCGTGGCCACTAAGTAGCAAAGCACATTGCGTTCATTTGAAGGTACAGGAGGTAAAGGAGGAAAGTCATCCGGCCACGGCCGCTTGTTCCTGTTCGCTTTACTTCTCCCGCTGGAAGCAAGTTCCTGAAAACGGTTTTCCTTCGGAGCATGAACCCCGTTCATCCCGGCGAACAAAAACTAAAATCAATTGTACGGTACTTTCAATCAACACTTAGTAGAAAAAAAAACATAGCCAAGGAAAATACAAAAGAGAAACAAAAAATCTCACAAAAAAAAGTAAAGCAAGTAACACCAAAAAGCACAATATTGACTCAACAGCGTGTAAGAAAAACTTGTGTTCTCGGCAATTGCCAGACTAAGACTGTTTCTTCATTTATATTTTTCCGTTTTCGCCTCTTAGATCTTTGTTACATTTAGCGATTTTTGTGGTCGTCCTCCACTTTTTTTACTTCTAGTTTCAGAAGCTATCTGCATAGTAAGTTCACATTGTAACCATTTTGCAAAGCACGTTGAATTTACTGTTACTCCAATCAGCTTCCTTGTAGCGTTTTTTCAAATTTTTGGCAAAAGCAGATAGATATTTATTTTTATAAGTCCAGTTATGTTTCTTTGCTGTAAGAAGTTCACCCTTATTCTGCATTTCGATTCTGCCTTCTTTTCTTCGATTTCTCTTTCAATTCTATGTATTCTGCATTTCGATCGTAACTACGTTTTTATAGGTTATTATTTTAGTGACGGAGCGTTTTAAATTGTTGTTTGTTTAGCTTCAAAAAGTGATTAATTCAAAAAATAATGTAAGTATTAAATGCAAAACACGGTTTGTTTTGTTTTTCTGTACTGAAATGTTTATTTAATTTATTACAGGTAGAACAGTATAAAAATTTTACATACCTATTTAATGACAACGAAGAACGATACTGTCTGCGGATTTAATTAAATTTAAACAAATAAACTTTATTTTTGTGTTACAATTATGTGTAAGAAAAATTAATATATTCACACTGAATAAGTTTGGCTACAAATACCTCTCGTTGTTTTAACTCTCTGCACTTAAATTTGCAAGAATTTATTTAATAATGTTAAATCACTGTTTTTTTGCACTAATTTTAACTTTTTGCTAAACATTTTGCAAAAATGGAAGTAGAAAATAAAGGCAAGCTACCATATCTAGACTCCATTATAATTAGACAAAATAATAAATTAAAATTAGATTGGTATCAGAAGCCAATGTGTTCTGGTAGAATGATAAACTTCTATTCAAAACATCCACGGAAAATTATTATAGGTACTGCCATTAATTTTATCAACCGAGTTTTGTCTATTAGTGACCAGTCATTTCATCAAAAAAATTAGTGCAAAATAATAAAAATATTGACTAAGAATGATTTCCCAAAGAAAACTATTTTGGAATTACTAAAATATACAAAATTAAAAATTAATAATGATAATATTAGAGCTGAAAGATCGCAAAAAACATACAAATCGTCAACGTACATACCTGGGTTTTCTGAAAGACTGAAACATTCAGACATCTATGACAAAGAAAAGAACGAATAAACCTTCAAAACTTTCAATACAAACAACAAATTATTTAGTAAAACAAAATCAAAATTGACAAATGATGACAAGTCGAACATTGTGTACCAAATTAGTTAGCGATGGTGACGGAACCAATATATGCCCGAAAGTATATGTTGGCACAACTAAAACAAAATTAAAAACCAGAATTTCTTCACATAAGTCAGACTTAAAATCAAAACACAAACCTTTAAACCAAAAAACCCCTCTTGCGGCCCACTGTGCTGTAACTGGTCACAAACCAAATTTCTCTAATATTAAAGTGTTAACAACAGAGAATAACTACAAAAAGAGATATACTCTTGAAATGCTTCACATTATTGATGTACCTCCTGACAAAAGATTAAATTATAAGAGTGATGTAGAAAAATGCGCGCAGATTTACAGAAACACAATAAAAAAGCACAGGCCAAAATATCATTAGAGTTCTGTTTACAAAAGAGACGAGACGCTTAAGTAAAGCCTTTTAAACTTTAAAATTAATAATTACACCATTTGTTTTTATAAATGTAATTACATATATATTAATTTGTGCAATACTATTAATTAATGTTGTTATTATAATATTTCTATTTGTGTTTTTATGTACTTATACATTTTAGATCCCCTGAAGATGATCAACGGTGTTGATCGAAATATTGGGAAAAATAAAAAACAAAAATGAAATTATAATTAAAACAAATTTCTATCGTGTTTTTTAAATTTTATAAACTAGGGGACAAATTACGGCATTCGATTCGTTTCGAAATTTTAAAATATTTCCATATAAAGCCCATTGAAATATTTTGTAATTTCGTTTAGTAACGAGTGCCGTAATTTGTCCCAGACCTCAAGCTGAACAGAATAAATTAATAATTAAAAATGCTTAAATTTTCTGTTCCTATTTCATCCGTTTCATAGCAAAGCACATCAGGTTTAAACATACTCGTCTCTTCTTCTTTTTCTTTCGATTCGGTTTTTTTTACAGAATACCTCTTTTCGATCCGATCGTAACTGAATGCGGGAACGTAGCCGAAATGCGGAATAGAGGGTGTCTAAATTTAATTTTCCATGAATGTAGCTTAGAACATCTTCCTCATTTCTGCTTGTAATATATACTAGCTGACCCGGTCCACGTTGCTGGCCCTAAGCAAACATTAGTGTTGTATTACCACACGATTTAAATTGAGCTTTTGATATTGGATCCTTATTAACATAGGATTTTTGTAAATATCTTCGGAACTACATAACCGAATTAAGAGTTTGATATCTCGTTTTGAAAAACATGACAACGGCTTTAAAAAAAAATAAAATAAAAAAAGCAAAAAAAAAATAAATATATACGTATGTATACTCGTATATGGCACTGGTGGTGCAATATGAAAATTGGATTTTGCCACGCCCCTCCGCCCACAGACCGAAAATCAAAAATCAGACTTCACAGTATTCACAGTCAAAATCGGCCTAGACGTTTTGGAGTCCATACGTTACATACAGGCATGTTCTGACACACGCACCGTTTTCAAATCGCATGTGAGTTGCAAATCGCCAAAGTTGTTTCTGCATGTTCTGTAGCTCATGCGTTTTGCTTGCGACTTGCCATATTGATTTAGGTCAGCTGTTTGTTGAAATCGTCAGAGTATAAGTAAAGAATGCAAAGACAAAATTAACAAAATAAAAGAATATTTTATAAACTTAAGTTTTATAATAAAAATTGTGCGAAACTATTCACGCTTATTCTAGTTCTCGACATCGACGTCATGACAATACAATACGAAAAAATTGGGACTTGTTTTTTCGCTCTCGAGGAGAATTTTGTGCTACTGACAATCTATTTTAAATAGTATAAGCCTGCCAACAAGACTTAGTTGTTTTCGCCAACGGCTACACAAGTCCCAATTGTTTTGTATTGTGTTAAAGTGACGTCGATGACGACATCTGGAATGAGGGTGATTAACATTTCTGATTAAAATGAAAAGAAAACATATTTATATGCCTATTCACAGAAAGTATTGTGACTGAAAAATAGTCATAACTTTAACATTGTGACTAAGATTAAAATTTCCGATTCTCAAAACAAAATTGTATTAACATACATTTTTAAAATGAAAAAAAAATTTTTTTTACTTGAGCTTTAAAGTTCATAGTAGTTACCAAGCAATTTGAGGCTAACATTGTTTTGTTAAGAAATTGTATTCAAAAGACAATTTTAATTATTTTGTGATTTAATAATAAATTCTGTTAACACCACCGTGTTCAAAAACCAATTCACAGCTTATGATGCACAACATCGAATAAAATTTCATTCGAGTATTCAAATAATTTTTTATTTTATTAAATACATTTTTATTATCTTGAAGTTAAGCAACCTAATTTAAAAAATATGAGCTTCTGACATGGAAGAAAAATAGATAAACATTTTTATGAAGTAAAAGTAAAAAAAATATGATAAACATAGAAAAATTATCTCAATTTATTTTATTCGAACAAAATGAGCATTTGAATATCCAGCTTTTTTCGATTTGTTTTGTTTGAATGTACATCACTAAAACATTTTTGTATAATTGAATTTATTTTAATATTTTTTTATGCATTGGATAATTTGGTGATGGTTTCCATTAGATGGCAGAAATAATAAACTTAAGCTAAGAGCTAGCACTTCCAGCTTCGTTTTCAGATGTAGCATGAATCAATATGTGCTATATTAACAAAAATATTTGAGATACAAAATACACATTTTGGAAATATCACAACTTAAAGTACTCTTAACAAACGTGGGTGCCTACTTTAGAATTTTGATATCATAATTTTATTTGAATACAATTTTACTTAACATTCCTTGGCTTTGTAAAATTTTTTTGAATACGACCCTTAATCTTTAACTTAATTTCTTTAATGTATGTACTTATATATATATGTTTATTGGAAGCAACAACGTAAATGTTTCTTAAATATAAAGGGGTTTCTTAATAATTAGAAAATATTGTTGCCATAAATCCAATGAAATATTGTTACGAAACTAGAATACCAACGAAACAATTCCTATGAAATTCTTACAAAATATTCGTGAAATTTTCATTCGATTTGTGAAATTATCATTAGATTTGTGAAAAAAATCAAATGAAAAACTAAAAAATTTATTAAAAATATACATTTATCATGAAATATGCAAATATATGTATTTATTATAATTATCAAATCGATGCCATTTCGTCGCAAATTTTTTGATTCGCAAAGATATTTTATTTACGTTGATCGAAAACAGATATTTCCATGAAAATCCTTTCCCTAGTAATGAGAGTTTTAGTCACTCAAAAATATTGTTTTTTTCGTGTTCTTTTTTTAAAATTACAATTCACTGTTAGCGTAAACACAACAAAAATTATTATTTTTCTTTTAATATAACGTTTTGTTAATGTCTTCTTTTTCACTTTGAATCTGTGTAATAAAAAAAACGTTTGCAATTTAATAAAAATCGTGTGCAATTTAAATTAAAATTAAATAAAAAATGTGTGACAATCGTAACAAATTTTGCTATATTTGTGGCTTATTTACTGATATCAGTCAACGGCGTGATTTTAAAAACAATATTGGAGTGGTAGAAGTGTACAATAAAGTATTTAATCGTTCTTTTGATACTAGTCGCTGGTACGAGCCAGAATTTGTTTGTCAATATTGCTGTAATACATTAAAAAAAGAAAATTCAACCTTCGTTTGTTTTGCCCTTTTCTACGCCTATGATTTGGCATCATCAGCCATATCATAAGCCAAATGATTGCTACTTTTGTCAAACCGATGTTTTAGGTCAGTGTTTTAAAACGCGCAAAAACATTAAGTACGAAAATGTTGTAACTGTTATAAAACCGATACCTGTGAGTAATGATCTACCGACAACGAGCCAATCTGTCGATGTAACAGAAAAAGATTTTGAACAAGAAGAGTTCCTTCCATCCAGATCTGCAACAACGGAGCGGCATTTTTTGTCAAAAGCTAATTTCGACGATCTTGTTCGCGATTTACAGTTGTCAAAGCGGCAATCTGAAGTCCTCGGGTCGCGATTAAAGCAGTGGAATTTGGTGGAAAAAGATTTCGTTATAAGACTAGTTCCAATGACAGTGATCCCGTGTATTGCGTTGATGTACCAAAACTATTTTCGGCATTAAATCACAATTATAATACATATGAATGGCGAGTTTTCATTGATGGTTCATGTAAAAGTAAGTTTTCTTATAAAAATGTATGACTTTATTTTTATTAATTTAAGATTTCTAATGTATATCTATGCTTAAAAGCTGTTTTATTGCATAACCAAAATCAATTACCTTCAGTTCCAATTGCATATGCGACTAATACAGGGTGGCCCAGAAAGACCGAAGTGGTGTGAATTCCTTATAACTTTTTATTTAAGACATATTTTTTTAATTTTTTGTTTTTTAAATACAGTAAATTTATAGGGAATATTTTTAGATTAGTTATTAAAAATTGTATCCCGCAAGTGGTGGCCATTTTCTGCTTCGCACAAATGTGCTCTTTCCATTTCCATTATTCATAACTTATTTATGAGTGACGAAGCCCATTTCCAATTAAATGGGTTTGTTAACAAGCAAAACTTTAGGATATGGGCTAAGGAAAACCCGAGAGTACTTCATCAACGACAATTACACCCAGTTAAGTGTACTGTTTGATGCGGTGTTTCTTCAGAAAAGATCATTGGTCCATATTTTTTGGAAAATGAAAGAGATGTCGCCATTTCCATCAATGGTGATCGATGTCGGGCCATATTGGAAAATTTTGTAAGGCCAGCCGTGGAATACCATCCGCAAATATGGTTCCAACAGGATGGAGCCACAGCGCACACTCCGAGGGCCACAATGGCTATTTTACGCGACATCTTTGGGGAAAGAATAAATTCGCGTAGAAACAATTTTAATTGGCCTCCGCGTTCCCCGGATTTAACCGCTCCAGACTGTTTCCTTTGGAGTTATTTAAAAGGGAAAGTTTATGTTAATAAGCCTAGGACTATTGAGGAATTAAAAACCAATATTCCAGACGAAATTAACAACATAACACCGGAAGTTTTGCGAAAGGTCATGGAAAATGTGTTGAAAAGAGATCATTTGTGCGAAGCAGAAAATGGCCTCCACTTGCGGGATATCATTTTTAACAACTAATCTAAAAATATTCCCTATAAATTTACTGTATTTAAAAAACAAAAAATTAAAAAAATATGTCTTAAATAAAAAGTTATAAGGAATTTACACCACTTCGGTCTTTCTGGGCCACCCTGTACAAAAGAAATTTACGAAGTGATGAAAAATATACCAATGTTTGTTAGCTATACCACAAATAAATGGAAAGTCGTCGCTGACTTAAAGGTTTTGACAATTTTATTTGGTATGCAAGGTGGTTACACAAAGTATCCGTGCTAGTTTTGTGAATGGGACAGTCGTGCTCCGAATCGTTATGATCGCAAAGTATGGCCATCTCGCGAGTCACATAGAATAGGCAGGAAAAACATTTTAAATTACCAATTAGTTAAAGCTGAGGACGTTATCCTGCCACCACTGCATCTTAAACTGGTATACATGAAACAATTTGTAAAATTTTTTTTTGTGGTTAGGATAAGATTGATTTGTAAGGTGCATAAATACAACACCAAAAACATTGTGCAGGCATTTTGGTAAAAATTTTGTTTTCATGAAAAGTCAATTGGTTATCTATTTTTAACCCCAAATATGCATTGTAATTGTAAATAACTTTTTGAATAAATTCAATAGTATTGTAGTTTCTTAATAAAATAATATATAAAAACGTGACCAGTTGAAATTTTTTTAAAAAATCTACAAAATTTGTGTTTGCTGGACAATAACACCCAAATTTCTCAAGTTTTCTTAAATAAATTATATATCATTCGAAAGATCTCAGTTTGTTCTATCTAAATTTAGTAAAATCAGATCATTATCGGCCACTCTGTACGCATCCTTATGCAAAATATTTTCGTTCGATTCAAATTACATAGTTAATCAACCCACAGCTACCGAGGCTTACCTTGGCTATTTGGCTACGTGCCTTTGACATTATTATTTTCAATAAAAATACAAAGGAAAAATCGATCGAGAAACAATGTATAGAACGCGTACAAAATAGGGTTCTTTGTTAAACACACAATCCATAGACTATTGAAATGCTTTCCGTTTTCCTTTATTATAAAAAATTCAAGCAATATTTGTAATCAAAAAGAAATCAAAGTTTTCTTTACACTGTCTGATTATTAGTAAGATTTCAATAGCTAACTACATATAAGAATTTCACATTTATTCACATTTAATAGCTGACTAAAGATTTTTCGATTATCAGCTGAACTCTGGCGAAAAGTAAAAAAAAAATTATATTAACGGCAATTATAAATTTAGCAATTCAAATCAAAGGTAAGTCCAAATACTATAGAGTAACGACAGCTTAAGTAACATTAATAATATTAAAATACATAAATATATTTTTATTTTTAACAAAACAATATAAAATAACACTCAGATTTGAAAAGAAAATACGTTTTGTGATTGTACCATTCTGCCATTAAATACAACATGCACAGACATTCTTTCATGGGTCTTCAAGTTGCGCAGTAGCTAAAAATTTAAACGAAAAAAATATATGAGAAACGTTTATCTGTGGTCTAATCGTCGCTTTCGATAATGACCTGATTCGATCAAGTGATCGATCAGTTTAAGATTATGGCATTCGATATCGAACCATCAGAGTAGCAAGCCGAGCAAAAAATTTCGGCGGCGGCTGAAAGACAAATATTTTCGGCGGCGGCGGCTGATCGGCTTAACGCCGATTTGTTTAAGCATTTGAGAAAAAGTTTTAACCCAGTCTGTTTTTAGAAAAATACGGGAATTATTGAATCACCACGTTGTAACATTATTTATTTTGCAATAGTTTGAATATTGCAGTAATTGATGTCCTAAAAAATAGCTTCGTAAATTATTTGTTAAACCATAGAAACATATTCTAGACTATCAGAGCAATTATGAATAAAATTTCGCGAGAAATTTCTCATTTTTCATATTAGAATTTTTTTCCCTATTACTTGCTATTAGTTGGAATTTTTCCCCGGGAAAAATTTCTCGCGGAATTTTATTAATGATTGCCTTCTACATAAATTTTATTTAAGCTTTCCGATTGAATTAAAAATTAATTACTTTATTGGAACACTGCTACGGATCAACAAACAAAAAGCTTTGAACAATTAATTATCAAAAAGTCGCCTGACTGCTTAAACAAAAAAGTCTATGTAAACGTGAATGTATTTAAGAAAGGACTCCAAAAGAGAACGTAAGTGTTGTCGCAGCTACGTTACCGTTCACATAAACATTTTCTTTTTATGTGGAAGCAAAAACAACTATCTTTCCCGGACGCTCGCTATCAGCGTTGTCAACTCCGTGCTTTTCGCACCGTTTATAGTGCTTTTTGAAATTTTCGACGCGAAAAATTTAGAAGTTAGTGCTCAGTGCTTTTTTAAATTCATTTAGGTGCTTTTTGTTTCGAGTCGGTGACACTAAACAAAAATGCGTAGAAAAATTTCCTCACCTATTTTTTCTTTCGAGGAAATGTACATATATATAAAAATGGAGCATTTAAAAAAATTCTACCAAGTTTGTACAAGGCTTGGTGAAGAAATAAGCGACATATTTCCCTTAAACTTTTACATTTAAATCATAATTAATATAAAAAATGTTTTGTCACGCAACAAAGAAGACATAATTGAAGTATTTACACAAGTATAGTTTAATATCGAAATTTTGTATAGTCTAGGGAAAATATAACTAGTCCACTATCGAGTTTTCAGTTGAGAATTATCGGATATTTATAATTTGATTGCATTCGACAAATACGTTTGTTTCCTGACGAAAAATTATTAAACATAAATTTTTTTTATAATAACTACAAAAGGCTTCGTCAAACTGATTTGAGAATTCACTGATTCTTATACAATTATAATGTGTATCGGATGCCTCAAATTTATAGCTTTAAAAATGTATTGCAAAGTCAACCGATTATGATATTTTTTATATGCATATTTGTGTATAACGATTTTTTTTAAATATGATAATAATTAAAAATGTAGTGCTTTTTTACTTAAATTACGCACTTTTTTAGTGGTTTCAGTGCTTTTTGAAATTTAAAAGTTGACAACGGTTTTCGCTATCATATTAAATACGAAATTTTAAAAAGTATAAAAAAGAAGACAAATTATCGGCTGAGTACTAAGCCGCCGATAAGCCGAGTGGTTCGGCGGCGGCTCGGCTTGACGAAAAAAATCGGCTGACTGGCTAGCCGCCAGCCGCGCCGGTACGGCTTGCTACTCTGCGAACCATATTATTAGATTGTTGTGTAGCGAATGCCTGTCTCAAACTGAAAAAACATGATCGAATCAGCTAGTTATCAAAAGCGACGATTTTTTGGTTTTGTTTAACAACAAACAAACTTCTTGAATTTGTTTAAAATTAAAAACACCACCACTTATACCCAATACCTTTGGAGTGACGAAAAAATATTGAGCTCGTCCTGTTTTAGTCGTTTCATCTACTAACATTTCGAAAATTTTTCTTTCGTTACGTGCGTCCATGCCTTGATTTATTTCATCAACACACCTGAAAGGCACATGTGTAATATGTTGCATAGAAAGCGTATAAACAGCGATAGCAACGGCTCTTTCACCTCCTGACTGCACATTTCTGCTGAGAGGTTGCAGAGCAACATTCTTTCGATATTGAACCAGTATTTCAATGCCATATGTATCGAAATCGAACTATTAAAAAGTTATGTATGTACACTCATATAGTAAATGAATTTATTTGAAATTTATAAAGTGATGTAAAAGTACCTCTTCTTTTTTGACCAATTTTACTTCGCCGACGTATCCCATGGAATGCATAAAGTCACTGAAATGACTATTGATAGTCATGATTACCTTTGATATTTCGGGGAACCACGTATCGTAGATTGACTTGATTTCAGTTAAGAAATTTTTATCACCAACTTCATTTAATTCAAGCTTTTTCTTCAAAGCATCTATATCTTTTCTTCTCTCATCATATTCACGCACAATCTGTTTTGAATTGATAAACAATAAAATATTTTTTAATCTTAATCTACATACAGTGAGCATCAAAAGAAAGTAAACAGTTATTTTATTTGCATAAATGCTTTTGTTACAGTAAAGTTATTAATAAAAATTAAAAAGTTTAATTGTAGGTTAAGAGGCTTATATAATAATAAGAGTTCAATTCTCTATAAACAGTAAAAGAAAATAGTAACAAAAATAATTCACTTTCATCTTAAAATACTGATGATTTTACGCGTCAAAAAAAGTAAACAGAACACATTACACTAGATAATTAGGTCTATAAGCTAAATTACTGTCAACTTTTAATACTGGGTTTGTTTTTCATTTGCATTCAGCAAATCCTCCTGAGCATTGAGTTTTTAATTTTTATTATTTACTGAACCGTAACAAAAGATTTTATACAAATGAAATAACTGTTTGCTTTCTTTTGACGCTCACAGTAAGTATAAATGTATGTACAATGTACATACGAGTAGTTGTTACATACCTCAGCGTCAAGGCTATCCATGCAGTCTAAACGCCCACTAAAATCGTGAATCGATTCCCGAAGTTCTTCAAGAGAATTTGGTAAACTGTAATAAAATTCTCGATGGGGAAACTGTTCATCATTCGGATCCATATTATTCAACAAAGTTCTTGCTTTAGTTAATTTCTGTATAGATTCATGTTTTGCGGAGTTGCACTTTTGTAATATAGTATCGACGCACCTCTAAGATTCGATTTTTTGTAAGATTAGTTGTTTTTTGTTATTTATTCTATTAGTAAATATTCGTACCTCAGCAGATTCCCTCTTCTCCTTTGCAGTTTGTATAAAATTGGTCAACTCTTCGTTTTCTTGCCTAAATATAGACATCTTCAACTTGGATTGAGTTCTACCAGCAACAGCCTTTTGGAATGCATCAAGAGCATCTAATTTTTTAGTTTGCAAAAGTATTATATCTTTAATAATTTTGCTTCCCGTTGTTCTCATGGCCTTTTCCATCTCAGGTACAGCTATTATCAGAAAAAGATTTTTTTTAATTTTCAATTATTTAATTATTTCAATCCAATTATTATTTTATTTTCTGGTTTTTTAAAGACACTGGACTGAGCGCATAAGTTATAATTGTTTCTACAGTAATATCAAATCCGTTATGAAATATGCAAAATACATGGCTTGCGGTATTTAAAATACAAAATACTTGGTGGTCATTTATTTAAAATACAAAATACGAAATATTTGCAGGCTATGTATTTAAAATACAAAATACTCACACGCCATATATGTATTTAAAATACAAAATACTTTAATTTTTTGTACGTATTTTATGGCGTTTTCTTTTCTGGGACAAGTGTAAAATTTTTTAACTTTTTATTGAACAAAATACAACTTAGCGTTCGATTAAATAAAAAAAATTAAGCTCGCAAGGGATGATAAAATAATTTCTAATGAAATGTTTATTTCAGAAAACCATTTTATGCGAATTTTTATTGAAAAGTGTAATAAGTGTAACATTTGTTTCTAGAAAAGAAAATGTCATTAAATACAAAATACTTCCACATCATTTGCTATACATTAAGTTGCGATGGGTTCAATGTTATTGTTTCAGTTATAGATGGGACTACTCGGTCGGACAAGGTTGACCAAATGTTGTACATAACTACTGCATATGATTTATCGGCAAACACCGATTGAAATTTTAAATTTTTTGAATTGTATGAAAAAAAAGATTGGTGAATGCAATAAACAAAAAAAATACAAAAACGACCGTGACTGCAATTTTTTTGCCACATCCGAAAATCAGATTTAAAAAAAAAAATTGCTAGTTTTCGACCAATGCTTTCGACAAATCTCCAAAATTTATTTCACATCCTTTATTAATGCCTCTTCTCTTAAAAACAATCAAAGTTTTAATCAAATACTTACTAATTTTTTAAAATATGCAAATGCAAAAAAATTAAGAATACTTTTTTCCCAAAATATATAAAATTTTCTCATATTTTTCGAAAATCCAAATTGCAAAATTATTCCTTGCTATAATTTTTGAGATATCAAAATAATTTTTATATGAAATTAAATAAACTTTTCTTTTAAAAACAATTAAACTAAACAATTTCTGCTAATTAATAAAGAAGCTATGTACTAACAATTAAAGAAATTCATGGTCAAAAATTAAAAAAAAATTTTAATGTCAAATATCTTGGAAACTGTAAGATATAAAACAGTACTTTAAGATGTTTTATTTTTGTTTCTTAACGTTGATTGCGCCGCTGAAAAAAAATATTGAAATCGGTCCATATTTACAAAAGTTAGAAGCTACGAAAGAATTTCGATACACACAGTTTCCCACTTTGAGGCTGTTTGAAGCTACCCTGTCTTACAACAGTGTGCCTCAAAATATGCTTTCTCAAAACACTTTTCTTCAACACTTCTACTTTCCAAAACAGTTGGTTTCATCTAAATCGGTTTACTAGTTCAAAAGTTGCGGACTTTTTACCCATTTTTTTTTAAATCACGCCACTGTGCGCTGTGAGCAACCGCTTATAATTTATAATTATAAACATTGTACTTATTTGTAGTTTGGTTTTAGCACCTTTGTAAATTGCTTACTCTCTCTCTCTCTCAATTCCTTTGGTAAACTCTCACGCATTTCTACATCTAGTTAGGACAAACCATAAACATAGCTGAGAAAGTCTTATTACTTTATGACCTTTTTGTTTGAGCCACAACAAAAAATTGTTTAAACTATGTTAAAATGTTAAGACATTATGACACTTAAGACATCCTTGTGAATACCCCAATTGTTTTTATTTTAAAATCTTGCAATTATTGGGTTAAAATAACAAAATTTGTAACGTTTACAAATACCGCTTTCTTTGTAATGCTATACCACTACAACACTGTATATAAAAAAATTCGACGTTAGTTTCCCAATACGCCGTTTGCTATAATTCTATACCGCTACAACACCGTAAATTCAAAAATTTTATGTTAGTTCTCCCAAATACCCCGTTTACAATAATTCTTTACCGCTACAACACCGTAAATACAAAAATTTTACTTACATTGGGAAATTTCCATTGTGACGACCTTATAAATTTGTATTTAGGGTATTGTGACAACATTGAAAACAAGAGTCGGAAGACGGTCATTCGGCATTATCATTTTAACGTTGGGAGTACATTAAAATGTTGGTAAACGAATGTTGTACTGATGTTAGTTGTACCTGCAGACAATCTAAGCAACGTCGTGCTGATTGTCTTTTTCTGCCTGGGTAGGGAAAGAATTTTCATGAATTTAAAATCACGTTTGATGTACATAAAATATGCAGTAAAATATAAAAATATGTATTTAAAACTAATGCTATGCATTTATCAACTTTTTTTTAACATTTAATAACATTAAAAACCTAAAAAAATCATCTTCAGTACTTTTTTAACAAACATTTTGTCATCAAAAATTTAAAAACATCAAAAGCTCAGCTAGAAGGCTGTCTTAATGAACATTTTGTCAAAGCATACTGGATACAAAATGAAGTTAAGCCGAACTTTTATTTATGAATAAGTATTTTTGTAAATTGTCAAAGGTAAGTCTTTGGCAATTTTTTCCGAAAAAGCTTTTATGAAATAAAATTTAAATTTCCGCCAGCAGAAGTTATTGGTGCACATTTAAATACTGCTACATAATTCGTTTGTGCAATATTCGTTGTTAGAACTATACACTATTGATGCAATTTGTTGCATTTTTTTAATACCAAAATTTTTTTTATTACTATTTCTAATTTATTTTTAATCTCTTCACTTATTCTGTCTTTCAGAGCACAATAGTGTCAACAAGAAAGTCATACTATGTGTGCAAAAATATAAATTCTTCAATTTTGTTAATGTAAATATAGTATCCAACCGCCTTCAACAACGTTCCTGTCTTCTTACTATAGGATGTATCCGTATCGTATCACTAGATATTATTTATTATACGCTGCAACACGCAAAGGAGCTTTCAAAAGCACTTCATATACACATGAAATTAATCCGGAACCAGTAGAGTGCTGAAATAAACTTGCACAAAAATTTTTGGGTTTAAAAGGGCTATTATACCATGCTCTTGATATTTTCAATGGTATTGGTATTCTTGACATAAGTCAAGGCATTGTATTTTTGAAATGAGTTGAAGGAGTCCTACGGTGTTTTTGAATATCGAATAATATCACAAAAAATGCGATCGTAAATTTTTCTAGTTTTCCCCTTTTTTGTTATTCCACAGTAGTAAAAACTGCAGCTTGAAAATCATGAAACATCTAAAAATATATAAATATGCATATATAAATATGCAAAAAAATGCACTACAAATCGATGCCATTTAGTCGCAAATTTGTTGATTCGCAAAGATATTTTGCTTACGTTGATCTTCTTTTTTAAGAACAAACACAACCCGCAAAGCGATTAGCTTGTCTGCAGAAAACACCCAGAGTCTATGGTGGGAATCGAACCCACGACCTCTGGACTGAGTGGCTAGCATCGCTACCACTCAGCCACAGGGGTACCCGACCAACGACAGAAAACATGTATTTACATGAAATTTTGAGCATTTTTATCATAAAAACCGTCACATTTTGAATTATACCATGTTCACACTTATTTTTTTAAATATGTTTAAGACGAGTTTTGTAAGAACTAAACACAACGGTTCAAATTATATTTGAGATGTAAATTATTATGTTTGTAATAAATTTCGAACAATTATGTTTGGCTTAAAAAAGCGATACGATACTTTAGCACGTTCAAATAAATCATATATATAGAAACAACTTAAGTTCGAAAAATAATAATTAAAATTAATAGCGAGGGGCCTGAGGCAAAAATTAAATAAATATACTTAATAGTAACAAACCAAAAAAGTTTGTCTTAAGTAGAACAAAAAATAAGCAAATTAACTAACATGTGCATAATTAGTAAATAATAAACGACAATGGTAAGTCTGTTGTAAATTAGAGATGGTAAATTTGGACTTTCATTACAAAACACGTTTTCAGCAAATTGAAATACGATGAATCAAAACAATTCACGTATTCCATTTGCAAGAAAGTTTCGTATATAATAAGGCAGAAATCTACATCAACTGACACCACACACAGTAGACCAACACAGAAGGACGCTGATTATGAAGGTTTAGAGGCCTTCGAAAACGGCTGGCTGTTCCGTTCAACTATGTGTTGTCAATTGTTGTGTATTAAATAAGTTTTTTCACGTGCCGTCATTTAATAACAACACAGTTGCCATAGCTATGAAAATGGAATAAATTTAAAACACCGTTTTTGTAATGTATGGTAAACATTTCAAAATCATAGTTTTTACGCTCTTAAACACGAATAAGACGTTAAACATGTAAGTGTGAACTTATACTATATTTACACTTATGTTTTTAAACATGTTTAAGACGAGTTTTGTAAAAACTAAACACAACCGTTCACATTATATTTGAGATGTTTAAGGTTGACGTTATGTCAATAAACTATTGTGTTTGTAATAAATTTCGAACAATTATGTTTTATATTTGCTTTGTTATTTTTAAACAAAAATTTTTTTGTAATAATATTTTTTTTGAGTAATTGTTGTGTATTAACGGTCTGGCCCACGATATCGACAAGAAACTATCTGTCGTTTAGTTATATTGAAAACAAAAACAAAATACGAAAATTTATTTTTGTTTTCTATATAACTAAGGGACAGATAATTTCTTGTCGACATCGTGGGCCAGGCCGTAAATATTTTTTTTTCGTGCCGTCATTTAATAGCAACATAAAGTTGCCAGAGTTATGAAAAACGCCTTGAACATACTTGTTTATCAAAGGGTTTAAATTTAAAACACCGTTTTTGAGATGTTTAACAAAACAAGCCAATGTATGGCAAAACATCTTATCACGAACACAATAGGACAACAGAGAAGTCTGCAAGATTTTGCTAATGAGCAGTGTGTAACGAGACGTAAAAGCGAACGGTAGCAACGCGGATAGTTTTGAATTTTGTTAGTTATAAAAATATTAAGGAAAACGTTCATCTTGACAATCTACAAAAAAGCTTAAGCTCTTAAACACGATTGAGACATTAAACACGTAAGTGTGAACTTACAAACAAAACAAATTTTATCAACAACACAGTATCAATTCAAAATAAAAGAAAATTTATATTAAAACATTTTTTTTAATACATTTATTTATTTATTGTATCTTCAATTATGAACTAACAATAAGTATTCAAATCTTAAATCTAAAATATAAGTATTATGCCCGACCACTGTCGGATATAAAGTTAGTGATAGTTATAAATAATACATAAGTAATGATAATCAAAAAAAAGAGAAAAAAAATATTTTCAAGCAATCCCATCTGGAGTGTTGAGTATGAGAGCCCTTGTGTCCTTCTTTTTCAAGCGGATGTGACCAGTAAAATTCAAGATGTTACGAGCAAGCGGATTAGGATGTGACTCGAGTTTTGTTAAATATTTGCCTGCGTATTTTGCAATTTCTTCAATCACTAGTGGCATATTCAAATCACGATGTATATTTGAGTATTTGATTTACCATGGAGCCGATTTTATCAAACGTAAAATTTTGTTTGCCTTCGTTGGATTCTCTCGACATTAGAAGCTGAAGCAGTGCCCAATAACTGAATTCCATAGCACAAATATTGGCTTCAAAAGCGACTTGTATAGTAAAAGTTTGCAGTCAAGGCTGAGTGTTGAATTTCTTCGAATCAACCAATATCTGGACTTAGTTTAAGTTTCATTTGTATTAGCTTTGAGTCAATATGGTGTTTCCATGTAAGTCGTCGATCAAGCTGTATACCAAGGTATTTTACATGTGAATGTTGAGGAACAACTTGATTGTTGATTCGAATTGGGGAACAAGTATTTCTTCTCAGGGTAAATGTTACCTGAACACACTTTTGCTCGTTTACCTTAATTCTCCATAATTTTAACCATAGCTCCAGTGTAATATGTTCTTGTAGATATCGGGAAGCCTCGTGAAGGTTTTCATGCATACTCAGGCAGGCTGTATCATCGGCAAACGTAGATGTATGGATATTACTGCTCAAAGGCATATCACAAGTATAAATCAAATACAAAACTGGCCCCAGTATGCTCCCCTGTGGCACACCGTATGATATAGATTCGGGCACACTCATGAATTCTCCTTCCACAACCGTGAACTTCCGGGTAATAACTTTCTAATAAATTTTGTTGGTAGATATGATTTTAATTTTAAAATTAGGCCTTCATGCCACACTTTATCAAATGCCTGCGAAACGTCAATAAACAGTGCAGAACAGTACTTCTTTTCTTCAAATGTTCTTTTATTACATTGAACCAATCTATGCGTTTGTTCAATGGTGCTATGCTGACTTTTAAAACCAAATTGATGGTCTGGGATGCACCCACTACCAATTAGAATTGGGGACAATTTTGACATGAAAAAAAGTCGAAAAGTTTTGACATTGTTGATAGCAGACTTATTGGCCTGTATGATTCTGCCTTGGTCAGATCTTTGCCTGGCTTTGGAATCATTTTAACTTTGGCAAGCTTCCAGCTGTGGGGATAATACTCTAGTCGTAAAATGGCATTAAAAATGAATAACATGATTCTAATTGCAATACGAGGCAATTTTATTAGCATCTGGTTACTAATTCCATCAATACCCGGTGCTTTCTTCGGGTTGAGTTCAGCAATTAATTTTTGTAAATCACGCGTCTTAAGCTTTAGGAATTGAGTGTGTAGAGCGACTACACTCAGCAAATCAGCAACACCAGTACATGTATTTGGCGTAAATACGGATATTAAGTGCTCAGCAAATATGTTACCTTTTTCAGTATCACTTTTTGCCCAATCTATGGAAGAAGTGCGCAAAGATAGTTTTAAGCTTTCTTGAAGCGCGCCACAAAGAGTAATTAGATGCTGGTATCACATCGAGATTTTCCAGATAATGTTTAAGAGATGCAGTTTTTTCATATGCAAGCAGCTCTTGGAGTCTTTTAGTGCACTCTTTAAATCTAATTTTATTTTGGGGTGATCTGTGCTGTTGCCATTCTCTTCTAGCTCTTCTTTTTTCACATACGAGATGTTCAATATCTGTTGAATATATTCTGTTAAACCCAGTCTGCGGATGGAAGGAAGTGGCATGTTCAGCAGCCTGCTTAATATTTTCTTTAAGATTGGCAATATTAGATTCAACATCATCATGAGTTCTTAGCTTAATGTTTTCAGTGCAATGACTACTAAGATATTTTTTGAATCGCAGCCAATTAACACAACTGACCATTTTCACATATGGGTGAGGTAGAGCACTTTTCAGTGGGCTACATATTGTAACGATCCTGGGAGAGTGATCGGACGATAGATCTAGGGAAGCTTCAACGTGAATTAATTCCCTAGAAATATTTTTCATGACGCCAAAATCTATAACATCCGGAATTTTATGTATTTCAGTAGGCCAGTAAGTGGGCTCCCCACTCGAAATGACGTACAAGTCCATTTTTCAAATTGTGTTGAACAACGCTCGTCCTCTAGGTGTGATAAGACGCGAACCCCAGAAAGAATATTTTGCATTATAGTCGCCAGCTGCTACGAAACAAGGGCCAAGAGATTTGTAGAAATCCTCGTATTGATTCTCAGTAATTTCTAATCTAGAAGGGGAGTAAATTGATGATATGACAAAATTTGGACAAACATTTTCGACACAAATATTCATTGCTTGTAGATGTTCTTCACAAATGTTGTCAAGAATATAATGCTTGAGTCTTGACTTTATTAAAATTGCTGATCCCCCGCAAGCTCTTCCTCTTGGGTCCCTTGAATCATATAAAATGTAGCCATTAATTTTTAATAGACTTCTTGAAGTCAAATGACTCTCAGAAACCAACATTATATCAATATTTTTTTCAGTGAGGAAGTGCTCAAGTTCATTTTTATGTTGGCGAATGACGTTTGCGTTCCAGAAACTTATATTTAACGTGTTCATGGCTTGTTAACTTGAAGCAGTCTAGACTGCATTCGTAGCATTTCTTGCATCATGCTAGTCATATTTGTTGTAAAATTATTTATAGTCAGCACCTGATTCTCAATAGTAGCTTCAAGGCGACTAAAATTAAAGCTTGAGTTTGCATTCGTTGAATTATTTTGAGGTGGAATATTTTGAGTGGAAATATAACTAGTCTTAGCTGCATCGGCATACGATACACGTGAAGTGACAGGTTGGCTCATTTGAGCAAAAGTGGCGGAGTAAGCGTTCGCTGTTTGTGCTGGAGCTAATTTAGATTTTTGCCCCATAGTATGTTTAACGAAAGAATATACAGGACATCCTGTGTAGTTAGCGGTGTGATTACATCCACCTGCTTTTTCCTGCTAGATCTTTAGGTTTAGTACAACCATCAGTACCGTGCAATTCTCCGCAGATAACACAAACTGAAGGTAACTTGCAGTAAGTTTTTGTGTGACCATATTCTTGACAGTTATGGCACTGTACGGGTCCAGAACACTTGTGTGGTTCTTCAACTGCTATTTTTCGGTATAAGAGATATTTTAAATTATAAATTGGATGAGTCTCGTTTTATTTCAATTTTATATCGTTTGGCTCAAGTTCGACGCGAAATAGAGGTTGAGGAATATTAAAACATATTGATTGTTTTTAAATTGAATAAAGGCTCAAATCAAAATAATACATTTTTATGAAAATATACGATATATTTCTATATCCAATTTTGTATTAACTCAAAATAATACCATTTTGGTGATGTAAAGGTAGTCACTACACTATCACAAAAATGGACTCAATTGTGATTTTCGAGATGAAAAAGTAATCGGAATACGTTGCAATTTTTACATCACATAGATATTGATGTTGTTAGTTGATATCTTGAAAAAGTGAAATTTTAGAAATTTTTTAAAGCTGTGGAAGTCTTTTTTCACCTATTACCAAACAGTCGTAGTCGTATTTGAAATACGCCAACCACGATAAGGCAGAATATTTTTCTCAAATTTGGACTTTTTCAGAAAATCTGCGCTTATGTCCGCATTTATGAAAATGATCTCTTAAATTTGAGTTTAAAATGTTTAAAGGTATCTACATAATAAAATGTTGTAGTTGAAATTTTAAAAATCCACCGTCAAACTTTTTATAAGCGCTTAAACACAAAAAATATTTTTAATATGGACGATTTTCGGGCATTGCTGAATGTAGGGTACATGTCCAAAATTCAAAATAATTGGATTTTAGCACATTCCTATTGGATTGCCTTTAGCGCTATGTGGCTAAAAAGCGAATGGGTAGTACAAAGTTTTTTACAAAATTAAAAATAACGAAGATATATAAAAAAATATGAATTTTTCAGGGAAATTTTAAGATTTTGATTTCTTAGAGTTTTGCTGATTTTACAGTGAGTCTATACCTGATAAATTTTTATCATGATTAAAGTCAAATCATTATCAAGAGAAAAATTTATCAGGTGAAGACTATATTTATTAGTGTTATTGTCAGATATACGGGCCTGTTCCTAAAATCACGACATATCAAATCACGGTGATTTCAAAAAATTTATGAAAGTTAAAACATTGCTTTTTTGAATTACAGGATTTTTAGCGTTGGAAGTTGAAAGAAAATATTCTATTATAAATGACAAGAACTTAAAATACAATAGAAACCCACTATAAAGTGAGCTTTTAGTAATTTTTAGTAGTAGTTTTCAGAACAGGTCCGATATTCAAATTACAAGCGGCGAAAATAGTCACCTAATCCCTTGCGACCACGTAGTATGGATTCGCCTTGAATCCAACAATCAACTAAACAGTTATAGGCAAAACTAAAAAAAAGTCAAGGCAAAAAAAATATTTTTTTGTCTTAAGTCAAATATTTTTTAAGTTATGCGAGATACGAAATTATGTACATATATTAAGAATTGTAAGCTAATCTCAAAATGCTTAATACGATACAAATCGGATCATTTTTAAAAAAGTTAAAACCCTCAGATGGTTTGTAGAGAGAACGAGGGTAAAAGTCATCGGTTTGCCGCATATAAGGAATCTCTAAAGATCCTGCAGTTGTGGGGGGTGTTGTGAAGTTTGGGCTGGGGCTGTCAGATTTAAATTTGCTATGTCAGATGATGCCAAGAAGGCTGGGGTGAAGCAGATAAACCTGCACCATAATTGGACAGCCTCGGCCGAACTAGTGATACACCTCAATAAATCGCAAGTAGACGTAGCTCTTATTCAAGAACCCTGGATTAATAAAAATAGGGTTTGTGAATTAACGCATTGTGTCTCTGTCACAGAGGATAAAAGTAAGAACTTGCATTTTAGCAAGGACCAACTTTATTTAATTCTTTTTAGTAATGGAGACCTTACATTCGTTATTGGAGGGGCCAAGGGTAAGCAGGGAATTGTGCTTGCATCGGTTTCTATGCCCTATGATGCAGTTGATCCACTGGGGGCTGTCGTGCAGAAGCCGACGAAGTATGCAAAGGTGAAAGGAGTTGCATTGGTAATCGGTTGTGACGCATCATAGTCAGTGGGGGGCAGCAATATTAACAAAAGAGGTGATGATTTTATCACCCCTAGCAATGTTTATATGTAACAAGGGTAACGTACCCACGTTCAGGAATAGGGATAGGGCAGATTTTATAGACATAACACTAACAGAGATAGAAACCTGTTCCCGTATTCTGTAACTTGCTCAAGCTAAATCTCTATCGCTAAAAATATATAAAGTCGATTTATCGATTTTCGGCTACAAGAACTACTGTTAAACGTGTAGTGCTAAATCACGCATTGGCTTAGAAATCGAATCGGGCCGAAATTTTAGTTTTATGTCATCGCCAAAAATGTTTAATTTTGTATTTGTCCAGCATTTTAGCGATCGAATTTAGCTTTAGCGACTTACAGATAACGGGGCTGGTAAAGACTGTACGTTTTCAGACCACAGTAGGATATCATTCTGTCTTAATTTTAGAGAGGAAAGGCGTGATCCATATAGGAATCCAAGAAATACTAACTAAGATACCTATAGGGCCACTCTTGACATTAATTAGAGCAAGGGTCAATCCGCAGGGTGTGAACACACAAAGAGGAGGTGGAATATTTCACTAACACTTGCAGGGAATGTTTTGAAAAATTCCGTCCATTGGTTTTCCCGGGTAAAAGAGAGTTAGCCTTGTGGTGGACCAAAGATATAAAAGATCTGAGGTCCTCGGTTAGAGGATTGTTTAATAGGGCGAAACTCACAGGAAGAATTGAAGTGGGTTATGTGAGCAAAATTTGACTCAGAAAATCCAAACTGCTACTGGTTTTTCGAGCCAAAATAAGATATATTTTGTGATTTTTATTTTTTCGAGCAAAAAAAAGTTATTATTTGGTTTTTATTGTTTCGAGCAAAAATAAATTATTTTTTTATTTTTATTTTTTCGAGCAAAAATAAAAGTTATTTGGTTTTTATTTTTTCGAGCAAAAATAAATTATTTTTTTATTTTTATTTTTTCGAGCAAAAATAAAAGTTATTTGGTTTTTAATTTTTTCGAGCAAAAATAAAATTTATTTTGTGTTAATTTAATTATTATTGTTCGAACTTAATTTGTTTCTATATTTAATTGAACAGGCTAAAGCTCGTATCGCCTTGTAAGCCAAATTACATGTGATAATTATTAATGAAAAAATAACATCAAAGTTATTTGTAAATATTCTGACAACCCATAGTTGAACGGAACAGCTAGCCGTTTTCGAAGGCCACTTAACCTTCATCATCAGCGTTCTTTTGTTTGGTCCACCGTGTGTGGTGCCAGTTGATGTAGACTTCTGCCTTATATACGAAACTTTTTTGCAAATGGAATATGTGAATTGTTTTGATTCATCGTATTTCAATTTGTTGAAACGTGTTTTGTAATGAAAGCTCAAATTTACCATCTCTAAATTTACAACAGTCTTACCATTGTCGTTTGTTCTTTAATAATTATGCACATGTTAGTTAATTTGCTTATTTTTAGCCTGTTCAATTAAATATAGAAACAAATGAAGTTCGAAGAACAATAATTAAATTAACTAAAATTAATAGTCATGGGATTGTGACAAAAATTAAATAAAAAATATATTTAATAGTATAATAGATTTCTTGTTTGAGACGTTCTTAATACAAAAAAAATTAATAAATAAATTTAAAATATTCATCATTTCTATTATTTTCCCCTTCTAGATTTTTAATTCCTTCAATTTAAAATATATTTAACTAGTTTTTTGTGTACACATAAAGCTCACATTTCTCTGAAGAGGCCATACAAAGGAACTTGAAACATTCTTAATTTTTATAATAAATATACTGATCTCAAGCTCAACTAATTAAAAATGTTAAAAAATAAAAAATGGGACGTGGCATATTGAATGTTAGCAGAAAGCATTTTCGTTTATCTTTAAAATTGAACAAATAAGTTAGAGTTTTAATGAAAGCATTCTTAAATTGGAAAATTTTTAATGTGAAATTCGTATTGGCATTCGATTCGTTTCGAAATTTTAAAATATTTCCATATAAGCTCTATTGAAATATTTTCTAATTTCGTTCGATAACGAGTGCCGTAATTTGCCCCTGGAGTGTGGTTTATCGCTTATTTCTGTCACACGTATTGATTTAATACAAAATTGGTTATCAAAGTGCCTTCCAAAATGTTTATTTCTCGATGAGTTCAGTAGTAAATAAATAAAATAGTACCAACCTACCTATAATATCATTTTTAAGTTCGGTAATTTTATGTTGTTGCCTCTTTAATTGCAAATATTTTTGTTCCAGCTCTTTAAGTTTCCCATTTATTTCTTTTATTACTTGATAATGCTCCGCGGCGCCAAGTTCTTTTCTACGCAACTCCGCTTCAATTGAGGCACGTTGATTTCGCAATCCATCAGTAATGGGATTAAGTTCAGCTAGTCTTTTACAGCGGAAATAATTTATAACTTATTAAAGTAAATTTTAATTATTTTTTGCAAGTACCTGCTCTTGATTTTATTTATTTCACGATCATCCTTGCTCGAAAGAAAGCCTCTTCCTTGAATTTGTGATTGCATAAGGTATCTTTCCCTGCTTCCATACTTTGAAATTGATACAGTATAACGCACGTTGCCTTTGTGTTAATTAAAAAAATTAAATTAGAAGTAAAAAAAACTATACGATTTATATCACTGGTCCGAATTTAAAAAGCGAATATAAAATTAAATTTTTAATTTAATGAGGAGAAAGAAAACTTAATTGTTTTAATATACATATTAAAGACCTGCACAAGACGTCTTATAAGAACTTTTAAGAAATGAGGGCAATTTCAAATGCTTTACTACAGGGAAATATTCTGAAACAAACGCTAACCAAGTTTGTCGGCAATACATTTGTTTAACTTATTGCAGGTATAAAAGTAAAGAAGAAAATATTTTTGGTGTTTGTGATTTTTTTCTCTCATTGGTGCGTATACAAACGTCATGCATGTACATGCATGACATGCATACATACCTTCATAATTTGTGTATGCTCTCTTATTTTTCTGCGCACATACTAACGCACACATGCATTTACATGAGTTGTTTGCGCTTGCTTTAAAAAACGTCCCTTAAACACAAACATAATAGCTTACCATCTAAATCTTACACACACACACAAACGTACAATATGCAAAAGAACAAGCATACATGTATAAACAGTACTTATTTTTATTGTTTGTTATAAACAAGACGTCTTGGCTACATCGCTTGTTAACAGTCTTATACACGTACACCAATACATCCATCGTGCTTCGTTTAGAGTGCGACAGCATTTATTATTGGCTTAGTATAATGTATGCCACGAGAGTACATTTGAAAAAATGACGTATTTACATTTCAAGACTGCTTACGCAGGCCGCTAATACATATGTATGCGACAAATTGCCAATTTCATTTGCGATTTCAAATCGTAACGGGCTGTCCATATATTACGTAACCCTCTAGCGGGGAGGGGGGTTTGAGTTTTGTTACTATTTGTTATGAAGGGGGAGGGGAAAAGGGGGTCTTTGAAAATGTTACGTAACAGAAAAAATTACTAATTTCGTACAAAAATACCTATGTTTTCCTCATTTATTTATCTAATTGATCATACGTGTCACCTAAATATATTATGTATGTATTAGTGATATAACGAATGTCAAATTTTGATATTCACGAATACGAATATTAAATGTGAAATTTATAGACGTAAAATTAGTGTTCTGTTTACGTCTGCAAAATGATATATGAAAAAATTGTTGTGAAAAAGAACTTCATACTCCTGTTGGTGTACTTTAAAGTTAATAAAAAAATATTCGTATCCGTATTTGCCTGAATCTCGCGAATACGAATATTTAAAAATGGACGAATATTCGGAAATTCGAATAATAATACGAATATTCGTGCACATACATACATGTGCCGAATGTCAATTTTTGATAAGCGTGAATTCGAATATTTAAAACGATATCCCCGAATACGAATATTTAAAATGATATTCGCGAATACGAATATCTATTGCATGTGAAATTTATAGACATTTACAATTAAAAAAATTAGTATGGAAAATAACTTCATACTCCTGTCCGCGTACATTAAAGTTTATGAAAACTATGCAAAAATGTAATGGTTGTTAAATAACATTTGAAAATTATAAAAATTTGTTATAATAAGTTAAATCAATTGTAGTCAAACTGGTTACGTGGTTCTTAATTCGTCATCTTTATCCATTTACATTTTTAAATATTTTGTCTTTTCTTCCATACACAAGTTTTGAAATTTTTGTTGGTCAACTTGAGGCTACAATGTTTAAGTCTGAGAGATGTTTTCATGGAAACTTGCACATAGACGTATTTCCATAAGGATATTATTTTAATTTTTTATACAACCGAACAAGAAAAATTATTAAATCTAGGAACTAGATTGTGTGCTCTTCTAATTTTAAGGTATTTTTAAGGAATATTTTTTGAAATGAGCAAATATTATCTATTGAAAATGTAATGTTGCAGAAATTACAAGAATTAAAAAAACAAATATTACATATCTTTCGTAATGAACATCATTTTGAGTCATTTGATCTCCCGAAATACCCCAACAAATGTGTATGTTTAAAGCCCTAACGCTAAGGGCGACTTTTTGAGTTCAAGATTAGAGATTAAATTAACCTTAATCTTCATTTGCAGTTTTTGGGTAGTCGATTATACGGGTTTACTTGCTAGTTTAAGCGGCCAATCGTGGTGGTTTAATCTTACTTTAGTATTGACAACAAGCACTTGTGAAACATATAAATTTTTTTAAAAATTGTTTATTTATTTATTTATTTTATTTCATTGTGTAAGGTAAAATAATTTAAAATCGCTTAAATAAATATATATATTTTATATTATATATATATTTCCTTTAACACGCGCAATATTTTACTTGTAAATAATAAAATATGACACTTTCTTCTTCTTCTTCCCACAAAAAATCAAAGTGTGTTGATAATATGTATGACTTTTGCACAGAAAATGTTGCCACTTTTTTTTAATCACTATGGTAATACTACACATAACAAAAAGTTTAAACTACCACTCAAAAACATCAAACTCAATTATGTGAGATTAAGTTAATTTTCGGATTAGCTAATTACAGAAATAAACTAATCTTAATCTCGATCCCAAAAAGTCGCCCTAAGTGCATTGGTTAAAAAATTTTGTCTTTTAGATAATGAAATAGTTTTCACCACGGCAACCTTTATTGATCCAAGATATAATTTTTTTAGTTTCACGAACATTTTAGATTCATTTGAAGATGACCAAACGGAGTATCTTCAAGATCTTTGAAATACACGAGGACTTGGTTATAGTTTTGTTTCGATCTGTTACACGGGGAGGGGTCAAAAATCGGAGAAAACAGCTTTACATAATATATGGACAGCCCCTAATGCGATATTAATTTACATTTCGTCTTTAAATTTCTTATTTTTATTTAACGCGTGTCGAAATTAATACGAATTTGAATTTAAATTTTGTTTGTTGTTAATCAGGCACGTCTAGATGCATTTGTCTATAAGCATTGCGGTTTTGTAAGAATTTCTGAATTGTGGTCGAAATCTACTGATGAGTTGTCTAAGCAGTAACGAAATACATTTCGACGTGCTTCACCAACAACAAAACTTTTTAAAGTTATATTTCTTCTCAAATTTGGTCCAGGAAATAATTATTTATAGTTAGAATTATTTTACCGCCATAAAAGGTAGAAATATTTTTTGGTATTTGATCTGTAAATTTGCCGACATCACTGGATCCATATGGAATATTTTGTACATTATACAACGAGCATAAATAACCTAAGACAGCAGGAGGTCCATTTATCAGATTGATCAAATATGCTTTAAATCCGTATTGCCTAAAAAAAAAATAAATGGAATAAATATTTCGTCTGTTGTTCTAAGGAGAACTAACAATATATGATCAAATAGTTTTTTTTAGTTATTAAATTACAATTTAAGTTTAGTTTCTAACGTGCTTTTCCCAAATTATTCAGCCTTGTTTTGAGTGGAGTATCTTGATTAGAGATTAACTGCATCTTGCACTATGTCGAAAGAAAAACAATGGAAAAGAAAACTAGTCGCTCGGGTTCTAATAAATTTTCATTCCACTTTGTGTCAGTTTCTTTCGCTTATGATTACACAGGTCAACAAAATGAAATGAATGTGTTAGATCAAAGGTTTCGTAGTCAATTTGTATACACTAAGGGCGACTTTTTGAGTTCAAGATTAGAGATTAAATTAACCTTAATCTTCATTTTAAATTTTTGGTAGTGGATTATATGGGGTTACTTGCTAGTTTAAGCTGCCAATCGTGGTGGTTTAATCTTACTTTAGTATTGACAACAAACACTTGTAAAACATATAACTTTTTGTAAAAATTATATGCTAAAATAATATAAAAACACTTAAATAAATATAAGTATATACCTTATATTATATCGGTCTAATTCATAAAAAATATTTCAGGTTTATTACAGGTTTATTTGACAAATTTCCCATAGAAATATGTTAAATAAGCGCTTAATAAACCTGAAATATTTTACTTGTAAATAATAAAATATGACAGTTTCTTCTTCTTCTCAAAAAAAATCAAAAAGTTTTGATAGCATTTATGACTTTTGCACAGAAAATGTTGCCACTATTTTGTTACTCAGTATGGTAATACAACACATAACAAGAAGTTTAAACTACCACTCAAAAACATCAAACTCAATTATGCGAGATTAAGTTAATTTTCGGATTAGCTAATTAGAGAAATAAACTAATCTTAATCTCGAACCCAAAAAGTCGCCCTAAGTACTGCGTATCAATCCCTGTAAATCAGTTTTTTGAATTGGCTCTGTATCTCGAGATTTTCCGTTATTAAGAAAAAAGAGGATGCTGCATCACATAATTTGCATTTACTTGAGAGAACCAGTTCTTTGATTAAATAAAAAAATATATAGAAGGCTAGGAAACGAATTGGCCTTTAAATTGAGTCCTTATTAATTTTTCAATACTCTTATAGTTTCGGAGATATTCCGAAAGTTTTATACAAAAAATACATTTTTTTTAAAAAAATCAAGAAAACAGTTTTTTAAAAGACTCATTAAAATTTTAAACTGGGGAAAATTTTATTATTAATTGTGATACCTTCATATGTTATAAATAAAATGAGCCACATTTATTAAAAATCATTCTATTAATTCTAAATTTATTGACAATTAAGTGGTAGCATATATACTTGTATTACAGCTTTTTATACCCTTTACCAAAAAATGGTAAAAGGGTATATATAGGTTTGTCATTCCGTTTGTAATTTCAAGAATATTAATAAGCGACACATAAAGTATATATATTCTGGATCCTTATGCATAGGGAAGACGAACAAGCGATGTCCGTCTGTCCGTCTGTCTGTACGTGAAATCGGTTTTCCCAAGCTCCCAGAAGAGCTAGAGACTTCGTTCTTGGACTGGTGTTTCAGAAATTTTCCGAAAAATTTTGCTATTGAAAATCAGCAAAATCGAGCAGACGGTTTCAGAGCTGGAAAACTCAAACTCAATTTACCCATAGAAAATAACTACCGAAAACAAGTTTTTATTACTTTTTTATTAAATTAACTTATTTTATACTTCGGTATGAATAAAATTGGTATTTATAATTAAAAAAAAAAATTTATAATTTAAAAAATTAATAAAACGTTTCAGGGTTGGAAAACTTTAACTTTTTTCATAATAATTAAACATATTTCATGTTTTAGGAAGAAGGCTATTTTCTCAGGAACGGTAAGAGCTACGGGTCTGAAATTTGGACAAAGTATGTAGAACTTTGATCGCTACAACAACAAATACATGAGAATTAAAACTTAAAGGGTGTTCCAAAACGAGCAACGAAAAATGTTAAAATCCATCTAATATACATACAATTGTATGTACCAATGTACATATGTATATTGACACTTGAAATTTGTAAAATTAGTGTATTTTTATATAGGCTACAACAATTAACACTAAAATTAAAAAAATTTAAAATAAAGGGTGGTCCATCAGTTAATGCAATTTTGACTATGTAATTTTGACAAATTGCTATATCTTGGAAACCGTAAGAGTTAAACTCTTGAAATTTACAAAAACGGTCTAACTAAAAAATCCGAAAATTATAAAATCGCCAAAAATTTAAAAAAATCGCCAAAACCAAAAAAATCGCCAAAATGAAAAAACGCTAAAATTAAAAAAAAACGCCAAAAACCGAAAAAAGTCGCCAAAACGAGAAAAACGTGTCAAAACTAAAAATAAATTTCCACAATGACACAAAAACGCTAAAATGCTATTGAAAATCAGCAAAATCGGACAGACGGTTTCAGAGCTGGAAAACTCAAACTCTATTTTCCCATAGAAAATAACTACCGAAAACAAGTTTTTATTACTTTTTTATTAAATTATCTTATTTTATACTTCGGTATGACTAAAATTGCTATTTATAATTAAAAAAAATTTTAAAAATTTAACAAATTAAAAAAACATTTCCAGGGTTGGAAAGCTTTAACTTTTTTCCTAATAATTAAACATATTTGATGTTTTAGGAAGAAGGCTATTTTCTCAGGAACGGTAAAAGCTACGGGTCTGAAATTTGAACAGTATATGTAGAACTTTGGTCGCTACAACAACAAATATATAAAACCTAAAAATTAAAGGGTGTTCCAAAATGAGTGACGAAAACTTTTAAAATCCTATGTAATATACATACAATTGTATGTATGTGTACATATGTATATTGACACTTGAAATTTGTAAAATTAGTGTATTTTTGTATAGATTACATCAATTAACACAAAAATTAAAAAAATTTATATTAAAGGGTGGTCCATCAGTTAATGCAATTTTGACTATGTAATTTTGAAAAATTGCTATATCTTGGAAACCGTAAGAGTTAAACTCTTGAAATTTAAAAAAAACGGTCAAACTAAAAAATCCGAAAATTGTAAAATCGCCAAAAATTTTCAAAAATCGCCAAAACGAAAAAAAAATCGCCAAAATTAAAAAAAAACGCTAAAATTGAAAAAAAACGTCAAAAACCGAAAAAAATCTATAAAACAAAAAAAAATGCTTACATATGTGAACAAAAATCGCCAAAATTAAAAAAAAATCGCCTAAATGAAAAAAAATCGCCAAAACGAAAATAAATCGCCAAAATTAAAAAAAAAAAAACGCCAAAAACCGAAAAAAATCGCCAAATCAAAAAAAAATTCATATATGAAAAAAATCGGCAAAAATTCAAAAAATCGCTTATATGAAAAAAATCGGCAAAAACAAAAAAATCGCCAGAACGAAAAAAAATCGCCAAAATTAAAAAAGCGCCAAAAACCGAAAAAAATCGCCAAACTGAGAAAAAAGTGTCAAAACAAAAAAACAAAATCCCCACAATGACAAGAATCCGCAAAAATCGCCAAAAAAAATGCTTATATGAACAAAAATCGTCAAAAATTAAAAAAAATCGCCTAAATGCAAAAAAAAATCGCCAAAATCAAAAAAATCGCCATATCGAAAATAAATCGCCAAAAATAAAAAAACGCCAAAAAGCGAACAAAATCGCCGAAACAAAAAAAAATTGCGTATATGAAAAAATCGGCAAAAAATAAAAAAATCGCTTAAATAAAAAAAGTCAAAATCAAAAAAATCGCCAGAACAAAAAAAATCGCCAAAATTAAAACGCGCCAAAAACCGAAAAAATCGTAAAAACGAGAAAAAACTGTCAAAACTAAAAAATTGCCAAAAAGAAATAAAAAACGCCAAAAAACGAAAAAATCACAAAAAAAAACAAATAGCCTATATGAAAAAAATCGCAAAAAATAAAAAAATCGCCTAAATGAAAAAAAATTTTCAAAATCAAAAAAATTGCCAGAAAGAAAAAAAATCGCCAAAATAAAAAAAACGACAAAATTCGAAAAAACGCTAAAACGAGAAAAAAGTGTCAAAACTAAAAAAACAAAAAAAAAATAAATATATAAAAAATAAAAAAATCGCCTAAATAAAAAAAATCGTCAAAATGAAAAAAATCGCCGGAACGAAAAAATCGCCGGAACGAAAAAATCGCCAAATTAAAAAAACGCCAAAAACCGAAAAAAATCGCCAAAAACAAAAAAAAATGCCTATATAAAAAAAAATCGCCAAAATTTAAAAAGCACCAAATTAAACATAATGCCAAAAACCTAAAAATTGCACTAAAAAAAAATATGAATTTTTTTACAAAATGAATATGTACCTACATATCTCTGTGCTTATGTATGTATCTCTATACTACATAAACGCACTTTGGTAAAGGGTATATAAGATTCGGCACAGCCGAATATAGCACTCTTACTTGTTTTAATTATTAAAGGTATTCATTTTAGGTTTTTCTCGTTGGAAAAATTTATTTTTTTTTTGACAACAAACACAGGAAAAAAATCAAAATTTTTTTCCACTTTTTTCCTGCGTTGGTTGTAAAAAATTACATTTTTCCATTTTTTCAACAAGAAAAAAAAACTGAAATGAATACCTTTATTATTTATTAAAAAAAAACGTAATACGAGTATATCTCCTACCACTTAACTTTCGGAATATCTCCGAAACTATAAGACTGTTGAAAAATTAATAAGGACGAAATTTAAAGGACAATTCGTTTCCTAGCCCGCTATGTATTTTTTATTTATCAAAGAACTTGTTCTCAAGTAAATGCAAATTATGTGATGCAGCCATCCTCTTTTTTCTTAATAACGGAAAATCTCGATACAGAGCCAATTCAAAAAAAGTAATTTATAGACATTGGAGCTCAGTATCATATGCACGAAATTTTTTTATCAAAGTACCGACCTTAAAAATCGTGTTGACCTATGTTATGATTACGACACTTTTTTGTTTTACATGTTTGTAAATCAAAATAGTGCCAATTTGTATTCGACTGAAAATGTATGTATATAGAAAACAAAAATAAAATATGAAATTTGTTTTTGTTTTCAATATAAATTGTAAGACGAATGTTTTCTTTCGATATTGCGAAAAAGGCAATAAAACTATTTAATTTTTTAACTGCATTCGAGTTGTTTTGTAATGTCTGACGATACATACACACACTAAAGAAAGGTATTCACGTCAAACGTTGCACTGTCTCGGAAAAGCAAAATTGCCAAACTTTCAAAAAATGTAACATCAACCACATAGAAAATTATTTCGCCCAAATGATGCAAAATTGTCAGGGTCCTGAGTAAGATGCAAGATTATCAGAGTAAATTTAGCAAAGTTGAATAACTTTTTATGGCATTGACAATCCAAACAAATTGACAATCCAAACAAAGCCCGAAGGGTTCCGTACGGACCTAGATATGTAATACTATATGAACTTTATCCTATATAATACATAGTTTTGCCATTTTTGTTTTAGTTTTTATGATTTTTTCGGTTTTGAGTTTTTTTTTTATTTTTTTCGTTCTTTTTGTTTTTTCGGTTTTGGCGATTTCTTTGTTTTAGCGCATTTTTCGTTTTGGCGCTTTTTCTCGTTTTTTTTTATTTTTAATATTGTTGATTTCTTCGGTTTTTGGCTTTATTTTAGTTTTAAAAAATTTATTAACTTTTAATTTAGCGATTTTTTTCGCTTTGGCTATTTTAAAAATTTGGGATTTTTTAGTTTTATCGTTTTTGAAAATTACAATAGTTTTCCTCTTACGATTTCGAAGATATAGTCAGTTGTCAAAATTACATAGTCAATATTACATTAACTGATTAAACACCCTTTCGTTTATTTTTTTATATTTTAGTGTTAATTTTCGTAGTCTAACATCTAACATCCGTACAACATTCGTTTACCAACACTTTAATGTACTCATAACATTAAAATGATAACGTCGAATGACCGTCCTCTGACTCTTGTTTTCAATGTTGTCACAATACTCTAAATACAACTTTATAAGGTCGTCACAATGTAAATTTCCCAACTTAAGTCAAATTTTTGTATTTACGGTGTTTTAGCAAAGTTTTTTAATTCAAATTTTGAAATTTTTGTTTAAAAAAAAACTTAGCCACTTGGTAGAAAGAATTTCATTATGAATACAAACATTACTGATTACTGAAAATACAATGCACCTCATCATATAATAAATCATTTAGGCACTTTATAAATATTGCAAAAAAAATAGTAATCAGTAAAAATTTACTAGTTAAAAATAAATTTTTACTGAAATTTTAGTAGTACTGCAAAGTGCTAAATGCCTTAAGTACAAATAATTAATATTGTCTTATGGTAACTGAAATAAGATATATAAATGTTTGACTCTACTGTATTTAAAAATTGGGCTGTATACATATGTATTTAAAAATCTATGGAAAACTGCATCTATAGTAGTGGAATTATTAGTTATGGGGGTTTGTGGTTTGCTCTTATTCAAGTGGAATACGTAATAAAGCTTGCTGTGGGTTTGCAAAATTTGTATTAAAGTCTCCACCCATAATAATTGGCATGAGATGGTGATTGATACCCAATTGTCGTGCACCAGCTTCAGTGTAAGGCAACAGTAGGTAATGAAGATATGCTATAATATATTATAAATTCTTTAAAAAAAACTGCTATATATCTTTTAAACAAATATTTGACATTTACAACGCTCTTTTTATTTAACGGAAAAAGGTAGATTTGAAAATTTTTAATAGTTATTAAATGCCTATTTTATGAAACTGTATATCTGCACTTTTGAATAAAATTTGGAATCCAGTCTTCCAAATCACTTTACTACAACCTTAAAGAAGATAGCACGGTATGACAAGTTTCAACTTTTAGTCCGTTAGATAATTTATTTTCTAATGATGGCAATTTAGAAAAAGAACCGCTCATAGGAACAAACTAAAGATATGTATATAAAGCAAATGTATATAACTTTGGATAGAAATTTTTATCCAAGCAATTTGAGAAGTCTCTTACAAAAACATCAATTCCACTGATTATATTACAAAAAAAACGGAAACAATTTAATAAATACTGGGTCTAAATAAATACTTAAATACAATCAGTCTTTTATCGCTTCGCAACTTTTTGAAGTATATAAAAGTTTTATAGTGACTTTTTTTAATCAGGAATAATTTCTTAATCGGGCTTAGGTACAGTATTTTCAATTATTATGAAATGAAATATTTTTAGTAATTAATGTGATAAGAAAAGAAAAATTAAACTAGACTTTTTAGGTGGGGGAAATGCGCATTATTATGTGCAGCCATGAAGCTGATGAAGCACACTTGTTTATATACTTGGGCAGAGATTGTTATTAATATCAGCTATTTAAATTGTATTTTTAGTGAAATGGAATATGAGAAAGGATAGCGTGTACAATTATTGATTTACCTTTGTTAAATACAATTGTAAGTATCACTATTAATTTTCTATTTTCCCGATTAACAAATTATTCCAGATTGAAATTTACTATAGTTCAACGAAATTTGTTTAATATATGTACATTGTATATATGTACCTACATACATATGTAAATATATATGTAATTATATTTACATACTCATACGAATATAATCAAGCCTGGGATTATTAATTATTCGAAAGGTATGCATAAGCTAAGCACGCATCACAAGAAAAACAATGTCTTATAAGCTTGCTTACAAGGCAATATATTAAAACAAAATAACTTATTTATTAATAAAAGCGATAGTAGGAAAAAGTATCAAAAAGAGGCTGAAATTAGAAAAAGTATCAAGTTTGGGTGAATTTTGTTAGAGTAGCACAATAGTATCCAAGCAGTAGAAAAAGTGGCAAATTGCTACTTTAGTAGCACCAACGATAACGTTGCTTCTTGTTCGTATGATTACACTAATACATACATAGCTCACACCGATTTGATAACGCGGTGTGATCTTACTCAAAATTTGTGATTGTATTGTGAAAAAGATTTTTACCCTCTAGCGTATATATGTTTATACACCCAGCAAAATAAATGATGTAAAAAAAGTACAAAAAGCACCAAAACTACTAATACGAAGCACTTCAAACTCCGAGCAAAAAGTAGTGAATTTTACATTAGCGTGTCATTGGAGCGAAGTGGTCTGTTTTTGTCAACCCATGAGCGCATACGATTTACTTTTTATTTGCTATAAAAACTCTAACATAAGGTGTGCTTTTTTATTGGTGAAGTAAATCCAATAAATTTAACATTTAAGATGTGGTTATTAACCACTTTTCCAAAGCACTTAAACCAATGTTTTAGAAAGTGGTACTTATTCCCTTGCTTTTTAGCCCACTTGGAAAGCCATTTAATTCCTAAAGGTATTCTACTAATTAAAATAATTGTCTCACAAGAAATAAGAAGGGAAACATGTTCTATTTTCTGTTCGTTTTGGAAGTTGAACAATTTGTACTTTTAAGCATTTAAATCAATCAATCAATTTTATTAGCTTAAGGGCTTGCTAGAGTTTGAAGTGGTTCATATCAGTAGTTTTGGTGATTTTTTTCATCACTTTTTATTGGGTTTTTATTTTAGAGGATAATAATAGTAAAATATGTGATTTATCATTACTTTAGATATGTGATAAAAAATAACTCCTTTAAACCAGAATAAAATGCATAACCTATTTTAGAAGTAATTAAGAAGAGCTTTCTAAAGAAGTACTCATTTTATTTTTTGTTAGGACATCAAAAAACAATTAAAATAATATAGCAAAAACTAAAAATTTTACGTGCGGCTACACATTAAATAAATTGCTTTAAATTTTTTCGTGACGTAGGCTGCAAGCAATTTGATTTAAAATTTTATGTTCAAAAAGTTCGTCGATATAACGAAGTGATTATGGTCCATAAAACCTCATTTCTCTTATAATAAAGCTCTATGAACTGCAACACTTCACTATTTTTATTGATTTTATATACATACATTTTATTTCAGCAAAGAAAATAAAATTTTTTTACAAACACAAAATTTATTTAAAAACAGCTGTTAAATTGAAAGAAAAATTGAAAGAAGCGTTGAAAGAAAAATTTAAGTACAATTAAGTCAATTCCCAAATGTTTCAGTGTGGTAGTAAAAAAGTGTGAATGCATTGAACTTTGAAGCAACAATTAAAATCGGTCTAGCCGTTTGGCTGCTACGACGTCAAAGATACACAGATCTAACTAAATATATGTATGTATCTAGAAAAGACGGCTGGACCGATTTTCTTCAAACATAGCTAACACTCTCGATCAAGTCACCTTTCAAACAGAAAAAACTAAATCGGTACATCCGTTGGTCTGTACGTGGACTGATGCATCCCCTGTCGGAAATTCCGTTAATGCGACGTATGCGACATTAAGGTATAGGTGGAAGCAACGTCAAACAACTTCCCTTATTAGAGCTCCATTCTTCTTTTTTTCTGCTAAAAAAAAGACTCGGCAAAGAAAATATTTCTTTTAAAAGTCCCATATTTTGCTCAAAAAATTTCACAAATTAAAAATGCTTTTACATTTGTAAAGTATAGAACTTTATGCTTTATTATTTAAAGCAAAACAAAAATTTTTGAGCAAAAAAAATTTTTTTTGGTTGACCTTTTTCTGGAATTAGACATATATATGTACGTATTGTGTTACCTTACAGACAACTAAACAAAATGGGTTGCTCACGTTAGAAAGTGTAATTATGCATTTTGCACGGTTGCAAGAGTTGACGTGAATACCTTTACTGTATAAATCTTTCACTTGTTATGCTTGTGTTTAGCTCTTTCTTCTCTTTGACAAAATATTTCATTACAAATAAACTGAGCTACTGAGCTAAGTGAATTAAATATTTCACAAGTGAACTGAGCTGAAAGAGCTGATAATCACAACTCTATTTTTGTGATTTCAGGTATATTTTTCATTATCAAACTAGATGAATTACACTATGCATCAAAAAAAATTAACCACTAAAATTAGATGATTTTTTTAAATCTAATTTAGGGTCGCTGAACCTGAATATGGCATTTATTAATTTTTCTTAAGAAGCGTTTTCGAGATATTCGCGAAAGAAATGTTTTTTTGCAGTTTACAAACACATTCCCAAAAATCTTGAATTTTTTTTGTTAAAATTTAGCAAATTTAATATTATTGCAAAGATATGTTTTTCTTGTAACAGCCAATATTTTAAATGTGTTGATCGGATAAAAATTCACTGAGTTACGGGCCTTTAGTTTTAAAAAGAATTTAAGTTTTTAAGTTTTTTTTTTAATTTAATATTTTAAGTTGCACCCTTAAGCAAAAAAAAAATTCTAAAATTTATCTTAAGCCTGTTTCTGAAATAAAATTTTGTAGCCAACATATTAAGCGTTAAATTATTATCATCTGAGAAAAAATTAAAAAGTACCGACATATTTAGTGGAAATATCCATGATGGATGCCACAAAAAAATCAACCTCTAAAATTAAATGTCTTTTTTAGCTAAATTGGGGCTGCTGACAACGAATAAGGGACTCATTAATTTTTCTTGAGATGCGTTTTCGAGATATTGGCGAAAAACGTGTTAATTTTGCAGTTTGCAAAGATATCTCCAAAAATCTTGAGAACTTTTTATCTAAATTACGCAAATTTTACACTGCTGAAAAGATATGTCTTTCTTTTATCACCTCATATTTATAGTGTGTTGATCGGCTAAAAATTCACGGCCCTTTAGATTTAAAAAAATTTTAATTTTTACTGAAAACATCCGAAAATTCAAAGTCGGATATATTCAGTAAATATGTCGTAACTTTTTAATTTTTTGCCCAATAATAATAATTTTATGCTTAATAAGTGGACTACAACATTTTATTTAAGATACATATTTAACCCATTATATGCCACTGGTCGATTTTTCGACCGGGAACTTTTTGAGCGCATATCTCAAAAGTCTACTATAATTTTTTTGATCTGTTTTCACAAAAATATAATCTGAACTAAGTTATAAAATATCTGTAGTGAAATGATTTTCTAAAGTATTTGACAAAAATTTTGGTAAGAGGATTTAAAAAAACATATTTTTAGCACTTTTTTCCAATTAAAAATTATATCTAATAATTGTAATTTTTGTTTCTTATTTTTCATTATTTTAAGAGCCTAAATCCTCTACTATAAGAATCGACGAAAATCAATTTGCATATGACACATTTTCTCATTCTTAAATGCAAACAATCTTTCGTGGTCGAAAAATCGACCAGTGGCCGGAGGCCCTACCATAGATTTTAAAAATTTTGCTATATCTATGTGGCGAAAGCCAAGAAACTTTAGCTACACGACAAAGCCAACCAATAATGAAGCTATTAAAATGGAAGACATTTTTTAAGAATTTTGTGAGTAATTGGTCCGCTTTGTTTCTTTTGGATTCTTGTATTTACTCAGTCATTTATGTATTTTTTATAGCCTCTAAATCTCCATTTGAAATTTTTGCTTTATATTTTGATAATTCCATAATACTGGATATCACAAATTTTTTAAATACATATGCAAATCAGAACAATGCTACAGCCAGTATTACACCTATTGAACTACGTAGATTTATTGGAATTTTATACTTGTCGGGGTATCATACCTTACCACATATAGACCATTATTGGTCTACGAAGCCCGACATGGGAGTTCCTATAGTAAAGCAAGCCATGAGCCGCAATCGGTTCAGAACAATTAAAAGGTATTTGCATCTATCAGATAATAGCCGCTTAGACAAAACAGATCGATTTGCCAAAGTTCGCCCACTAGTTGATGCTCTCAATAAAAATTTTATGCAGTTTGGAATTTTTAGCCATATTGTATCAATTGATGAGCAGATGATTCCGTATTTTCGGCGACACTCGTGCAAAATGTTCATTAAGGGTAAACCAATCCGTTTTGGATTTAAATCATGGTGCATGTCCTCCGAAAGTGGATATTTATTCTACAGTATTTTCTATGGTGGTTCAGCCACGCCACACGATAAGGACATTGGTTTTGGGGCTCAAACTGTTTTGGACTTACTGGCAAACGTACCTGATCCAGATTGTCACATAGTTTTTTTTTACAATTTCTTTTCTTCTTATCATCTCATGTGTCTATTGAATGAACGCAAATTTTATGCTACGGGTACTATAGGCGAAAATTGAATGGCGAAAGCTCCGTTAAAGAATCTAAAAAAAGCAATCGCGGAGAATTGTCATTCTATTGTCAACGTAATTACCAATAACTCAACAGTCGAACCAATGGCTAATGCTAAACGTTATTGGCGTAAGCAAAAAAAAGCTATTACTATTCCACAGCCAAAAGCAATTCAGGAGTATAATCATGGTATGTGTGGTGTCGACCTTCATGACAATGCCGTGGCCAATTATCGTATGTGTATAAAGGGAAAGAAATGGTGGTGTCCAATATGGACTAATGCGCTTGGTAACGCAATGGTCAAAGCGTGGAAGATGCACTGCATGTTGGCAAAAATCAACAAGACAAAACCCCTTTCACAAATTGATTTTCGTTCTGTAGTCACAACACAGCTTTTAAAATACGACAGTGAGCTAAACAGTCAAGATTTTGATATAGTCCCCAACCAACCCCAAGTCAACGAAAAAGTATACTCAATTATAAGAAGCGTTGAAAATAAATATCGGCGCTGCAAATTGTGTAAGAAACATACCATTTTTACATGCAATATATACTTACATACAAATGTTTTTATGACTACCATAACAATTTGTAATAAATTCATTTGAATAAAGCCTAAGGCAATATTTTTTCCTTCAAAAATATCAAATAATTTTTTGTTTTTTTTACTGTTATCAGCCATTGGTCGATTTTTCGACCAGTCCATGTAAAGAAACCTATATATCGGGGGGGAAAATTTTGCTAAAAATATTCTTCATTGGGGTCATAATAACACCCTCCTGCAAGGGATTCAAAAAATTCCCACGTTTTAGGGTAGCGGCCAATAATGGGTTAAAATAAAGAAATTTTTTAGCTTAAGGGCGCAACTTAAAATACTGAATTTAAAAAAATCATAACAACTTCAAATTTTTTTAAATCTAAAGGCCCGTAACTCAATGAATTTTTATCCGATCAACACATTAAAAATATTCGCTGATAAAAGAAAAACATATCTTTGCAATGGTGCTAAACTTGCTAAATTTTAATCAACAGTTCTCAAGATTTTTGAGAATATTTTTGTAAACTGCAAAAAAACACGTTTTTCAAGAATATCTCGAAAACGCTTCTTAAGAAAAATAAATTAATGCCATATTCGTGTTCAGCGACCCTAAATTAGCTAATCTATCATCTAATTTTTGAGGTTGCGCACAAAGGTAAAAATTTGTTTCATAGTGTTATGAGCATTTTCGTGATTTTCGTATTATTTCGACTTCGATTAAAACAATTTGGTCCTAGATTTAATGAAAAATTTTGGGGTGTAGTCGAATTCGAAATATACCAATCACATATTTTTTTTTGTGTATTCGACGAGTTAAAATAGCATTGAAGAACACTAAAACAGTGTGATTTACAGAACAGCACAAAATCACACAATTAATTTATAATTGGCATGTGATTGGAAATTATGTGATTTCCAGAACAGGCCTACATTCATAATTTAAAGGGGTGCTGTTGGCTGAAGTAGTTAGTGCGTCAACTACAAAGCAAATGATGGTGTTCGAGGGCCTGAATTCAAAACCTGTCCAGACCCAGTCATATCAACATTAGATTTTTCTGTCTCTCTACAAATCTGTCACTTCACCATCATCTGTACTTGCACTCTCCCTTTCGTACTCTTAGGTAACCCAAAAGTGGTCTGTTATTTGGACCGAAGGGATTTCGGCTTTGAAAAAGTGGACGTTTTGAGTTATTGATGCAGAATTAATCCTCATATCGTTCTTCATATTTTGTATTAATATCATACAAATATCATATTTACTCCACTCTTAAGACAGAAACAAAATTTTCTTTTTTCATTAAGTTGTGTGTAAATTTAATACTTTAAACTAGTTTTCTGGACTACTGATTTCTTTGAGTTATGACATTCTTGAAGTAAACAAGTAAGAGTGCTATATTCGGCTGTGCCGAATCTTATATACCCTTTACCAAAGTGCGTTTATGTAGTATAGAGATACATACATAAGCACAGAGATATGTAGGTACATATTCATTTTGTAAAAAAATTCATATTTTTTTTTTAGTGCAATTTTTAGGTTTTTGGCATTATGTTTAATTTGGTGCTTTTTAAATTTTGGCGATTTTTTTTTATATAGGCAATTTTTTTTTTGTTTTTGGCGATTTTTTTCGGTTTTTGGCGTTTTTTTAATTTGGCGATTTTTTCGTTCCGGCGATTTTTTTCATTTTGACGATTTTTTTTATTTAGGCGATTTTTTTATTTTTTATATATTTATTTTTTTTTTGTTTTTTTAGTTTTGACACTTTTTTCTCGTTTTAGCGTTTTTTCGAATTTTGTCGTTTTTTTATTTTGGCGATTTTTTTCTTTCTGGCAATTTTTTTTTGATTTTGAAAATTTTTTTTCATTTAGGCGATTTTTTTATTTTTTGCGATTTTTTTCATATAGGCTATTTGTTTTTTTTGTGATTTTTTCGTTTTTTGGCGTTTTTTATTTCTTTTTGGCAATTTTTTAGTTTTGACAGTTTTTTCTCGTTTTGGCGATTTTTTCGGTTTTTGGCGCGTTTTAATTTTGGCGATTTTTTTTGTTCTGGCGATTTTTTTGTTTTTTGACTTTTTTTTATTTAAGCGATTTTTTTATTTTTTGCCGATTTTTTTCATATACGCAATTTTTTTTTTGTTTCGGCGATTTTGCTCGCTTTTTGACGTTTTTTTATTTTTGGCGATTTATTTTCGATATGGCGATTTTTTTGATTTTGGCGATTTTTTTTGCATTTAGGCGATTTTTTTTAATTTTTGACGATTTTTGTTCATATAAGCATTTTTTTTGGCGATTTTTGCGGATTCTTGTCATTGTGGGGATTTTGTTTTTTTGTTTTGACACTTTTTTCTCAGTTTGGCGATTTTTTTCGGTTTTTGGCGCTTTTTTAATTTTGGCGATTTTTTTTTCGTTCTGGCGATTTTTTTGATTTTGCCGATTTTTTTCATATAAGCGATTTTTTGAATTTTTGCCGATTTTTTTCATATATGCAATTTTTTTTGATTTGGCGATTTTTTTCGGTTTTTGGCGTTTTTTTTTTAATTTTGGCCATTTATTTTCGTTTTGGCGATTTTTTTTCATTTAGGCGATTTTTTTTTAATTTTGGCGATTTTTGTTCACATATGTAAGCATTTTTTTTTGTTTTATAGATTTTTTTCGGTTTTTGACGTTTTTTTTCAATTTTAGCGTTTTTTTTAATTTTGGCGATTTTTTTTTCGTTTTGGCGATTTTTGAAAATTTTTGGCGATTTTACAATTTTCGGATTTTTTAGTTTGACCGTTTTTTTTAAATTTCAAGAGTTTAACTCTTACGGTTTCCAAGATATAGCAATTTTTCAAAATTACATAGTCAAAATTGCATTAACTGATGGACCACCCTTTAATATAAATTTTTTTAATTTTTGTGTTAATTGATGTAATCTATACAAAAATACACTAATTTTACAAATTTCAAGTGTCAATATACATATGTACACATACATACAATTGTATGTATATTACATAGGATTTTAAAAGTTTTCGTCACTCATTTTGGAACACCCTTTAATTTTTAGGTTTTATATATTTGTTGTTGTAGCGACCAAAGTTCTACATATACTGTTCAAATTTCAGACCCGTAGCTTTTACCGTTCCTGAGAAAATAGCCTTCTTCCTAAAACATCAAATATGTTTAATTATTAGGAAAAAAGTTAAAGCTTTCCAACCCTGGAAATGTTTTTTTAATTTGTTAAATTTTTAAAATTTTTTTTAATTATAAATAGCAATTTTAGTCATACCGAAGTATAAAATAAGATAATTTAATAAAAAAGTAATAAAAACTTGTTTTCGGTAGTTATTTTCTATGGGAAAATAGAGTTTGAGTTTTCCAGCTCTGAAACCGTCTGTCCGATTTTGCTGATTTTCAATAGCATTTTAGCGTTTTTGTGTCATTGTGGAAATTTATTTTTAGTTTTGACACGTTTTTCTCGTTTTGGCGACTTTTTTCGGTTTTTGGCGTTTTTTTTTAATTTTAGCGTTTTTTCATTTTGGCGATTTTTTTGGTTTTGGCGATTTTTTTAAATTTTTGGCGATTTTATAATTTTCGGATTTTTTAGTTAGACCGTTTTTGTAAATTTCAAGAGTTTAACTCTTACGGTTTCCAAGATATAGCAATTTGTCAAAATTACATAGTCAAAATTGCATTAACTGATGGACCACCCTTTATTTTAAATTTTTTTAATTTTAGTGTTAAGTGTTGTAGCCTATATAAAAATACACTAATTTTACAAATTTCAAGTGTCAATATACATATGTACATTGGTACATACAATTGTATGTATATTAGATGGATTTTAACATTTTTCGTTGCTCGTTTTGGAACACCCTTTAAGTTTTAATTCTCATGTATTTGTTGTTGTAGCGATCAAAGTTCTACATACTTTGTCCAAATTTCAGACCCGTAGCTCTTACCGTTCCTGAGAAAATAGCCTTCTTCCTAAAACATGAAATATGTTTAATTATTATGAAAAAAGTTAAAGTTTTCCAACCCTGGAAACGTTTTTTTAATTTTTTAAATTATTAAATTTTTTTTTTAATTATAAATACCAATTTTATTCATACCGAAGTATAAAATAAGTTAATTTAATAAAAAAGTAATAAAAACTTGTTTTCGGTAGTTATTTTCTATGGGTAAATTGAGTTTGAGTTTTCCAGCTCTGAAACCGTCTGCTCGATTTTGCTGATTTTCAATAGCAAAATTTTTCGGAAAATTTCTGAAACACCAGTCCAAGAACGAAGTCTCTAGCTCTTCTGGGAGCTTGGGAAAACCGATTTCACGTACAGACAGACGGACAGACGGACATCGCTTGTTCGTCTTCCCTATGCATAAGGATCCAGAATATATATACTTTATGTGTCGCTTATTAATATTCTTGAAATTACAAACGGAATGACAAACCTATATATACCCTTTTACCATTTTTTGGTAAAGGGTATAATGAGCGATATGTATTATTCAAAAGTGTTCCAAAACTCTGTAGTTTTTTTCTTTCTCTTTAGTTCTTCATCTCAAAATCGTCACGATTGTTTTAATTATTTTTTCTATTTGTGTATTGTGTACTCGAGTGAAATGTATTTGTTTATTTGTAAAAAAGCCGATTAAAGTTCGGCTCTCTGGTGACGGAGTGAGCGATATTGCTCTATGTATTGAGTCTTTATTTTAATTAATTATAACAGCATATGAATAGCTAATAAATAATTTCCATTATTCAGTTTCTATTTGTCAACGTAACGTCAATACAATAACAACAAGTTGGCATTTGTCTACTCGCTCTCGAAAATAATTTTAGGCTATTGACAATCTGTTCTCATTCAATAGTTGCCTTCGACAACGGATAGACAAACGCCACTTTTTTGGTATAGTAAAACGTGAAGACGACTAATTTTTATATAATATTCGAGAATAAAACTTACCTAATTTCTTCTATTCTTAATCTTGGAATGAAAACTGATTCATCTGGAATTGGTGCATGAAATATATTCACTTTTAGCTTTTTCTTTTCACAAAGTTCCATTACCAAAATCGATAGATCAGAAGCATTTTCACAAGAAAACGCTAATAAATCGCGTAGACTAATAGTATTTTCTATATACTTTGCAACATCAGGATTAGAAACACTGAGCTAAAAAAATTATATATGTATGTAAATAAAACTATGATAATATTAATTAATTTTGTTACCTCTACAATTAATGGTTTGTAAACACGTCCTTCAAATTGTCCAATGTTTGCGTCCAGCCACTGAATAGCATCATACACATCAGGATATCTTGATTTTAGAAACTGACAAGGAATGTTTGGCAGTGATATTATTATAAACATAATTTAATTTTTATTGAAACAAACCTGCAATTTTTGCTCAGTTTCATTTTCTAAACTCCTTAAGCGGTTCTTAAGATGTTGTATTTCAGGAATGCTATCATTTAATTTATTAGTTATATTTCTCAACTGATTATTAAGATGTTTTGTTTCACATTTATAATCATTAATTTTTCTTTCGCTTTCAAGCTTTCGCTCCGCGTCAGCATCTCTGGATTCAGTTAAATTTTTTAAATCTTGCACGTATACTTCATACATTTTTGTTTCGTGAATTAATTCATTTTGCCTTTCATTTCTCTCGCGTTTTCGCTTCTAAAATTTTATTTATTTTTGCAAGGGTTGTAAAACATAATAATGAACATATATATACATTATATGGAGTCCACACGTTCAATTTTTGCCTTTCAATTTTTACTCACGCTTTTCTTTACTAAGACATTCGAACTTTTTAAATTTAAAACTGGATTGCTATCAGTTTCACATATCTATTTTTCAGGTAATTTTTTTTATTTGTTCATGTACATAACTACATTGAGTACAATTTTGAGTTGTTTCTTCGTCGGAAACATTTATAAAATAAAATTGACTATCAATTTGTGCCACAGCTATACATTTCAAGGAATTTCGACATGCAGTATGTGATGAAATTGAAAGCGTTTTATTGAACGTATGGCTGCAGCGTTAGTGCTATTTACACTATGCCTTTTTAGCCTTCCTTGTTTTGACAATTTTCTTTCTTGCGTGTCTTTTTAAATTTATATATGCGCTTAATGCTGATACTTAGAAAAAAACAAAGTGAAACGTCAAAAGTCTCCATGAATTTTCATTTCGATTCTTTTTTACCCATCATCATTGCCTTTTGCACAGGCAAGTACAAAAGGCATAGTGTAAATTTTTTATTAGAAGGGCCGAAAAAAATTGCGCCTGTCACACCTGCAGGGATGGTAGATATTTCAATAATGATTCTAAAACTGGAAACAATTTCTTTGTCACTTTAAGATCGATCAAAAAATGTTGACCGATTTTAATCGTTCTGGTACGGCTTAAATACAGGGACACTCTCCCAAAGCGGCAAGTTTTCCTAAGCCACAAGAAAGCTCAAAGCACATCAATTATTTATTTATTTATTTATTTACATTTTATATTTCATAAAGTAAATTTATAAAATATAACCAAAGGCGCCGGGTAGCTAGACCATATGCGCACGAAAAATTAATTTAAAAACTTAATAAGTTAAAGGATAGGTTTGTATGTACAGAAAGAAATTAAGTTTTTTTAAAATAACAAATTATAAATGCAGAAAAAATAAAAATATGACATAAAAAAGCATAACAAATTAATTTGACGAAAAAATTAACAAAATGAAAATGTAAAATAGGGAAAGTTAAAGTAAAAGCAAAGTTATTCACCCTTATTCCAGTTGTCGTCATCGACGTCACTTTAACACAACACCAAAAAATTGGGGCTTGTTTACTCGCGCTCGAGAACAATTTTGGACAACTGACAATCTATTTCCGTTTCCTAAGGACTAGAAAATAGCATAAACCTGCAAACAGGAGTAAATTGTTGTGTTAAAGTGACGTCGATGACGACAACTGGAATAAGAATGATTATTAAATATATATTTTATGTACATATGTACAAAAATTAAAAATGGATATTGATTTAAATATCGCGAATACCGTGGTGTTGTAAACTACCCATTATCTTGGGTAGGTTTTTATTTGTAGTGGAGTCAAGAATTACGTTGAGCGGTAAGCCTAGGTTGGAATTGGGACATTCTGTGAGGATGTGTTTTACCGTAAGCGTGACGTTGCAAAAACTGCATATACCTGGATCAGATCAATTGTAATAATGTTGCGTAGTGCAAACTGTCTTCCCAACTCTCAGTCGGCTTAACATGATGCACTGCGCACGTGTAAAAAGTTGGCAGTATTTAGGTCTTGCAGTTTCTAACGTTTGTTTTCTGCAAATGGCTCGGAAAGGATTTGAAAGGGCTTTAGGAAAGCATGGTATTAGGGATATTACATCCAATTCTAAGGCATGTTTAGCGGCCTTATCAGCAATCTCGTTGCCATGAATGCCAATGTGAGACGGAATCCACAGTAAAACAGTTTTACTACCATTTAGAGGGAGATTAGTAATGCCATCGTACAAACCCCTGTCGTTCTTTTTGATAGCCCTAATGGCACTAAGACTATCAGATAGAATAAGAGTTCTGGCTTCCTTATTATTTGCGTGGTCCACTGCATCTTTTATTGCAGATACTTCGAATATAAAGACACCGGTTTGGTGAGGAAGGCGTTTTGCCAATATAACTCTAAATGTTGCGTTATCTAAGCTTTCTACCATTGAACAAGACGATTTTCCATTATGGAACGAGCCATCGCTAAACACCAGCAAGTTAGGTGAGAAGTTGAAAATTTTTTCAGATAATAATTTTTCGAAGCATTCAGGACTTGTGGAGTTTTTGTTGAAAATGGAAAGGCTGTCATCGATGACTAAACTGTTACCTGTAATTACTGGAGGTTCTGGCTTTTCTGGTGTTGGAATGCACGAGAGCCTTAAAAGGTCAATAGTCCTTCCTGTAGCAGTCGTTGGTGTCACTAGAGAATCTAACCCACGCCAAAAAGTGCTATGAAGGCCATCTGTGGTTATAGTAATTGCTCTTGATGCCATGGCGACCGCGCATTTTCCACGGAGATTCGAAATCTAAAAAGTCGGCTTCAGTTCTTAAAAGCGGTAAAGGTGTTGCACGAAGTAACCCAGAAGCTGTTCGAAAGCAGTTGTTCCGTGCTGTGTTGAGTTTTTCACATTTCTCTTTGATGTCCACCCATATAGCGTGATACCATGTTGTAGACTACCGAGAGTAAGAGCCTTGCAGATGCTTAAGGTAGTTTCCAGATGAACAAATAAGTTTCAATAAGTTGTTTGTTTTTATGAGTTTGTTAGCCAAGTGTTTAATGTGTTTGTTCCAAAGAAGGTTTTTTGTAAACAAAATGCCGAGTATTCTCATATCGTCTGCTATAAAGATGTTTGTACGTCTAATGCATATCGAGCTGCAACGACAATTTCGTTTTTTACAGATACATATGTATCTGTCTTATATGCTGGTGAATGCACCTCTGGTTGTTGCCCACTGATTTATTTTACTATCAAGTATGTTTAGGTTGTCACGCACCTCTTCCGGTTCTCCAGAGGCAATTGCAAAAATATTATCGGCATATATGCCTACATAGTCAATACCGTGAAAATTTTCGACCGCCCTTGTAAGAGAATTTGCGTATATAGCATAAAGGACTACACACAAAGATGATTCCTGTGGAATCCCATTATCAAGAGCATATGTTGATGACAAATAGCCATCCACTCTAACTTGCATATTTCGATTGGCAAGAAAGGACTTTAAAATTCTCAAGATTTGTAATGGCATATTCCAATCTATAAGCTCCTTCAATATATATGTATTTATGACTCAGTAAAATGCTTTCTCTATATCCTCTGAGAGCACTAGGGAATGCCATCTACTTTTACCTTTAGAGTATTTCCAAAATCTTTTAGACAAAATTTTTTCAAAAATTTTGGAAGTGACCGGTAAGAGTGAGATGGGACGATGCCAACCTGATTCGGATCTTTATTTGGTTGGTTTAGGGATTGGAGAAAGCGTGGCTGTCTTCCACTGATGTGGAAATATGCCGCTAGACAGTATATTTTTATATAAAACAATAATACGAGCTTTTATCCTGCAAGGAGAATTCCTGATCATGGCGTACGTGATTTTGTCATTTGCTGGTGTAGAACCTTTCAATGAACCCAAAACCTGTTCCAGTTCAAACATATCAATATTAACGTTCATACCCTCAAGTTCGTAGTTAGACTGATGAATTAAACTGTTGACGTTTAAGTTGTTCTATCAGCTTTTATGCTGGAATCAAACGCGTTATCTGCACTTAGTGATGACCAGAAGTTGCCGAAGCGATCTGCTATGTGTTGCGAGTGTGACAACACTTCTTCCCCTATAAATATAGTAGGGAAATTTTCGATTCTGTCAGTAATTAAGTTTCTTACCTTTTTCCACAAATAACGCATATCCATGAAAGGGTTCAAAGAATTAAGAAAGTTGTCCCGCTTAGCCTTTTCGCAAGTTTGCTTTTCCTTTTTACCTTGGCACATAATCTTCTGTATTCAAGGGCGTTTTGTTGGTTGTGAGTTCTCTTGAAGACTTTCCATGCGTTTTGTCTAAGGCGAATTAATTTCGAAATTTCAGAGTTAAACCAAGTTGGATTGCAATTCTGCGCTGGCTTTCGACTGAGTGGAATCGAATCGTTCGCAGCGCATCTGAGTATACGATTGATTTATGCCGCTTCCTTATTTATATTTATAGATTGTGTGAGAAATTTTTAGATTCTTTAATTGAACTGTAGTGAATTTTAATCAGAAATAATTCATAGTTAGGCTCAAGTTCAGTAATTTCAATTCTTATTGAATGAAATATTTTTTATTAATTAATGAGAGTTTCTAAAGAAGAGAACAAAAATTAAACTTAGACTTTAAGCTGGGGGAAATACCGATACTTTTCTGTGCAGCCACGCACTTCATCAGCACCCTAGTCTATCTACTTGGGTAGAGATTCTTATTAACATCAGGTATTTAACTTAAATTTACAATGAAACGGAATATGAGAAACGATTGTTGTGTATACAATTGATTTACCTTTGGTAAACATATTTATAAGTATCACTATTAATTTTCTGTTTTTTCCCATTTTTTAATTTTTCTATTTAGGTTAGCACGAAATATTACTCTACCTCAGTATGTTTAACTATTCTTACTTATCTTTTTACGATCATCACATTAATTATTTTTACTTATTCGATGTACCATCAGTACATATTCCGTTTCCGTTTCATTGTAAATTTAAGTTAAATGGCTGATGTTAATAAGAATCTCTAACCAAGTAGATAGACTAGGGTGCTGATGAAGTGCGTGGCTGCACAGAAAAGTATCGGTATTTCCCCCAGCTTAAAGTCTAAGTTTAAATTTTCTTCTCTTCTTTAGAAACTCACATTAATTAATAAAAAATATTTCATTCAATAAGAATTGAAATTACTGAACTTGAGCCTAACTATGAATTATTTCTGATTTATAGATTTTTTGAATCTAACGTCGAACATTTCTGCCTTTTTACTAAAAAGTGCCCAATCGGCTTTTTGATCTTGAAAACGTGGTATGAATTTTCTGGCTATTTGCGTGCTTGTAATGTTCTCAACTACAATGGGGAAATGATCACTAACCTCTGGCAGTGCTAAACAGCGCCACATTAAACTGGGCGCAATATCCACGCAGCACATAGTGACATCTACCGACGTTAGTGTACCTCTGGTATTAAATAACGTGGGAGATCCATCATTTAGAATTACGAAATTGTGATCATCTGCAAATTTCTCCCAGATAACCCCACTAGGAGAGTTATCTGCCGAGCCCCAAAGGGAATAATGGGAATTAAAGTCACCAAGCAATACCTGATAAAAGTTCGCCTTCAGTGGTATGTTTTCAACCATTTGAGCATTTAACCTTATGTCGTGTTCTCTATACATGTTGGTTAGCTGTAGATCCTTTCGGCCTTTAATAGCGATTGTTTGAAATAACAAGTCACCAGTTGAAGTGAAATGTTCTGTTACGTTAACGTTGTTCTTGACTCGAAAAGCTATACCTGCTTTTGCATATGTATAGTCTTTGTTGTGATGGAAGATGGTAAAGCCTGGAAGATGGAAAAGATGTAAACTGTTGTGCGTTATGTGAGTTTCCTGTAGGGCTATACTATTTGGCTTAAGTTTGGCAACTATAGTCTCTAAGGCGTACTTGTGGTTTAAGAATGCTTGAATATTCCACTGAAGTATTCTAATACTCAAACCAATATCCATTTTTCTTAATTTTTTATTTTTTAGCTTGTTTTTTTTTCTTTGGAAGAGTTTCTTTAAATGTTTTAGGTGTTATAATTGTATTTAAGTTTGGAAATTTTACATAAAGTTGGGAGCTGGGCGATTTTTTTTAAGGCTCGTCTTTACTATCCCTTTTGGGGTTAGTAAACCCTAGGCCGTCAATAATATCGTCCGCAATTGATTCTTCAGTCACGTTCCTGTCGATAATCATTGCAGTGGATGCTTCATTTAAATTGTATTCGGAATTTAAAAAATCATCATCACTGGAAAACCATCTGTCAATGTTATTTTGAGTTGAAGATATTTTGTCTGTTGAGTGATTTGAGGCTTCGTCTGAAGGGTTGATTAAAAATTTTTGAGACGTTTCTTTTTCAGTTCTTATTTGCTTGTATTTTTATTATTGAGTATTGGTTTTTTATGTCTGCTTTATTTAGTTGTGTATTACTTGGAACTGTGTATGATTCCAAATTTTGCTTGGGAAAGGTTAGGTTCGTGTTGTCGTTTGTGGTTTGATTAATTTTAGAGACGTTATTATGTTTTTCTTTTGTGGTGGTTTGAGAGTGTTAACAGCAGGATTATCGTTGAAGATGCTCCAGGCTTCTCTTGTTGTACATTTGCGCGTTATTCTTAGATAATTAACCGATTTGTGTTTCCAAAAAGTAGGGCAATCGGGGTCGTATGATGTGTGATTTTCTGTATTACAATTTACACAAAATTTGAGGCAACATTGCTCGTGGGGAGGATTAGAGCCACACTCCCTGCATTGTTCTATACTACGACATCTTTTTCTAGTGTGACCCAGTCACTGGCAGTTCAGGCATCTCATGGGGTTTGGGATGAATTCGTCGACTGCAACCAATTCCCAACCAAGTTTGATTTTATCAGGGCGTCTTAGGAGGTCGAAAGTGACAATAGCAGCACCCGTTGCTGTCATTTTATCACCATCTTTCTTCATTTGTGGATTTCAACTACATTTTGATCATGCAAAGACGTTAGCAGTTCTTCCTGTGGTATGTGAATTACACTGGTTTACAACCAAAAAATACCAAGAACACCACATGCCTAGATCAGTTAATTAGGACCTCCTGAATAGGAAAACCGCTGTAATTTTTTTTCTAATTACCGTTTTTTAGATAACGGTAGTTTTGTGTTTTTCGGTGTATAGTCCCAATCAAACCCTTGTGGAGCCCAACCCAAAAGTCCGATCGAGATAAATACCATATCGCTGGAAAGGTAATTGAATGAGTTATATCACCACAAAGTTCAAAATTTGTCTATTTTTTACGTTTGTTTCAAAATTTTTAATTTTTATTTCGTTTTTTTTCTACGTTATAGTAAAGATCTGGAATGTTTTATTTTTTGCCAAATAGTTTATTTAGTTACCAACATTTTAAGCGTAATTTGAAAAAAAATGTATGAAAAATATGGTTTTTGTTAAGGATTTTGTAGAAGGACAATATTGTAATTTTCATTGCTCACACACTATATTCGGCGTAAATTCAAAATATTTAAATTAAAATGACGAGCGACTTGAACTTTTCCTTTTTTTTCGGATGGATCTTCGCCAATGAGGAACCAACAATAGTCCGCCATCATTTTTTCATCCCACCAGCCTTTGTAACGTCTCTCGATTTCTCTCGATAGTAGTATGTTTATGGTGTTTCGTTATCAAAAATCCCATACATTTTTGGGATCATGCAGAGTTGGAAACATGGTGTAAGAAATCTACTGGTAGTAAGTTATATGCAAGCATTTCGAAATGCATTTTCCATCCCTGAATGTTATTTCTATTAGGGCGGATCCGATCGCTGAGCAGCTTCGGCAACTGGGCTGGCATGACTTGGCTTGGCTTGGCTTGCCTGGGTTTGGCCGGGGTTTAGGCGGGGGTTTGGGCGGGGGTTTGGCTGGGGTTGGTTAGGATTTGTATACTAATTTTGTATGAGAAAAGTAACAACGATGATATAAGTGCCACCCTATTGTATTGTTGTTCTGTTGTTAAAAGTTCTGTTGTGGTTTTTTTTCGTTGATATGTATGAATGTGTTTGGTATGTACCTACAAGTTTTTAAAATTGTGTGTAATCAGATTCGGTTTCTGTTGTAGTTTTTTCATTGAAATGTATGAATGTGTTTGAAACAGTTGATTTAATTAAATTGTTTGAATACAAAAGCTTGACTCTAACCATACACAACAAAGTTGATTAGAAATAAAAATCAAAACAATACTATTTATGTATATATGTATATTTTATTTGTTAATTTGTTTGAAAATTTTATAATATAATAAAAAATAGTAAAAAAAATAAATCTCATATTGAAGTATATATATATATATATATATATATATATATATATATATATATATATATATATAAATATATATATATACGTAAAATGGTACGTAAAATGGTTGGAAAATCCCAACCATTTTACGTACGCCTGGTGTCCCTTAGTTTTAATAACATTTTCAATCAAGTATGTATTTGGAAAATGTGTCTTTAATAGTTCATGTTCATAGAATCCACCAACAATCGGATTCATTTGATAGTCTTCCAATAAATAAGTAATGGGGTTTGTGTTCTGTAAGGTACGAATTTTAAAAATTTCAGTTGTCCAGTTTGGAGTATATCCTTTTGAAAAAATATGTTTATATTTGCTAATTCGAACGTGATCTCCAACTTTTAGTTTACCAAATTTATATATTTTGGGATGATTATAGACTTGTTTTAGTATAGAACTTTCATTTTCTGTGTTAACAGACTTTGGTGTCATTCCAATTGTTCTATGCTTTTTATTATTATATTGATTAATTAAATCCTTACATATATGTATCCATTGATAATTTCCTTGTAGACTAAAATTTTTCCACATCATTCCTTTTAGAGTTCTATTAAATCGTTCTACAATAGACGCTTTCATTATACTATATGTAGAATAGTGGTTGATATTATGTTTTATCATCAAGTTTTGAAATATTTTATTATAGAACTCTTTACCATTATCTGTTTGCAAGTTTTTTGGAATTCTCTTTAGCGAAAAAATAGATTGCATAGCATTGGTTATATCTTCACTACTTTTAGATTTTACGGGTACAGCCCAAGCAAACTTTGAAAATGTATCTATAACTGTTAAAATAAATCTATAGCCTTTGTTATATTTTGAGTAAGCACCCATTTCAACAAGATCTGCTTGCCAAAGATCATCAATTCCCTTGATCACCACTCGACGTCGAATGAAATTTCTACGTGCTTGCTTATGAAGCTCCTGAACCACTTCTTGTCGCTCCATTTCTAACGTCTATCTTACAGATTACATCAATTTAAATGCTGCTGATATTGAATTTAAATCAAAAATTGAAAAAAAATCAATATGGAAAAATATTAATTTACAGTATTCATTTATTAAACTCATTAGTTTTTAGGTATCTCAACATACATTTTCTATTATTGAATTAATGTAACGCATTCTTATTTTTACGCAGCATAATTTCCTTGAGTGTAGACCAAGCGAATTTATGCTTAATATATTTTCATGATGTAGATATGTAAGTGTGATTGTTAAGATCTAATAAATACTTGAGCATTGATAAGAAATTTGATATGTATACATACATATCTACAAATTGATTTTATGTTTGCATGTATGTATGTATGTATGTATGTACATACAAATAAGTGTTTATTTCAATCTTTGAATACATATTTTTTTCGTCATGTCATGTCTTTTGTTGTTGTTGCTGCTGCTGATGTTGCTGTGTATAGATGTGAAATATCTTCAGCTTTTTTACTTGAAATTAAAAAAACGTTGTTTTAATTTTCATTTGCATTTACATAAAAGTTTGTGAGGATTTTCTATTTTAAGTAAAGCTGAATTCGTGAAGATACATACTCTAAAGTAATAGTAACTATAACAGAAATATTTCCTATATTTAATTTAAATTGCTTAAAGTTGATGCAGCCTATATAGTCAACGTTAGAAATTTTTGGAGGGTGTACATTGCAAAACCTTTCAAAAATGTGTAAACATTTTTAAATGAAACTGATTCAACACCTCCAGCTTTGGTGATGACAGTTTTTTTTATTGTTAGCCAGTTTGCTTGGTTTAACTTTTTTTATTTTTTTGTATAAACATTTAGAATCAAAGGGGAGTTTTATAATGAAATTGTTATTTTCATAATTGATAAAAACAAACGCTACTTTTTTCCAATGAAATCAATTGAATTACTTTTGAAACCTTAGTCCTCTATAAAATTTATGTTTATTTTACACATGGCTTAATTTATAAGACTTTAAAAATTTGTCCTTCGGTGATTATATATTCTATTATACGATTATGAATAAGAATGCAGTAAGCTGGTGTCTTTGCTTACTGTTTCAAATTAACATTTTATTCAATTGGTCTCCTATTGAATAAAATTAGCTTTTTTTCTTAAACTCTGATGCAGCTGGAGATTCGTTCATACTTATATGTAACAGCTTTTTTGGAATTTTAGATACATATAATATAGAATTGAATAATATTTGTTTTTGATTTTTATGTTAAGAAGTATAGATATGAATGTACTTTTAAATTAGTTAAACCATAATAAACAAACTAATTTTCTTCTTGAATAGCGATCAACAGAAAATAAAGTCGTTTTTCTAAGAATTTAAATCTACTCTCTTGGCGGTTTCTGTAGTATAGAGTAACCGCGTGTACTACACGAATTAATTAATTAGGGATAATACGATATATATTTATTTTATGAAGGCTGATCGTCTTTAGCTTTTATTTGATGTTCTAGAAGACACGATTTTTTCTCATTTTATTAAAGATCAGATTATTGTATTCATATTTTTGATATCTTTAATTTAATTGTGCTTTGTGTGTCTGTTAGCAGACTGTACGTATAAGTTAGTCAGTCACTCTTTATTTTTATTTATTTTTTCTTCTAATGTGTCACTAATTTTTGATTTTACTACTTCAAATAGAGAACATTTACATATATAATTTTTAAAAGTATACATATACATACATAAATATATGTATGTATGTATGTAAAAATTAGTTCATATACAAGGAAACACATGTTTAGTAATCAACTATTGTAGAAAATCGATCATAAAGAACTCACTTACCTCCACCAGCAAGCAATCCACCATAAGTATTTGCATAAAGTGTCAGAAACATTGGAATATCTATGTTTGGGAGAATTTTACCTCAAGTGTTTCAACATGAGGTTTACTGGTTGACCCCTTGAAGTAATTCTTGTTAACGTAGGCTTGATTGTATCGCATGCAGATGTAATGATTTTTCACTTAAAAAAGGTGCTCTCAGCATCAATCATACCCTATACAACACATTCATGAGTTGTATTGATCCAGATACAATTGCTGTCGAATTCATTATTAAAAAAGAGTTTTTCATCATCATCTAACAGCTTTATTCATATTTTTTTCTTAGCATGCATGCCTTAGCATGCTTCTATCGATAATGACGCGAGAGTCCGAGATGTAGTGGTGTTTCAAAAATCTATACTATTAGATTTTACGAATTCACTCTTTTGAATTTTTTGCACAGTAGATACATATATACATACATATGTAATTCATTTGCAAAAATTTAATGACGTGAGGAATTTTTTAATTATATGTACATGCCCCGACATGCTTTCATTTTTTCAGTAAATTTATTTGATACTCATACCGATAAATATATAAAGTAATATCTGTTTAGATTGCATTTTATAATTTATGCATGCTTCAGCATGATTCTTATTGAAGTCCATATTTATTCACTAAATTTGTTTCATACTCATTTATACACATCTACATTCTTAAAGAATGGATACCAAAGTCCACTTTCTTTAGTTTATTTACATATGTTTTCTAAAGATCTGATAGCTAAAGAAATGAACAAAGTAAAGATCTTTTATAATAGGCCCATATTCGTATTTTAAAATTTTTTGTTTAGAGCTTTCAAAATGGAAAATGTACATCTTTTACTATAAAAAGTAATAATAAGATGTGTTGCTGAATATTACACTGTGTTTTACTTCATTTTGAACGCTTAAGTTTTCACAATATTTCATACTTACCAACAAGTTTAGAGAATTACAATACATTAAGTTAATTATCTTTCCTAAGACCTATCATTCTTAGTCAATTATTCAAAAACAAGAAAAACTAGATTTTTCCTTTGTAATTTTATTTTTATATAATTTTATATAGAAACATTTTATCATCTTCAAATTACTGTATACTGTATTTAGTAGTTTTTTCTTGAACTTTTCTATTTTATACACTAAGTAAGTCTTTATATATCAACCCACTTATATGAATGATTAATGATAAATTCTTTTCACATCATTTCTTTTAATAATTTATTAAATCATTGTACTATTGATGTTATATTGAGTAATGTTAAATCCTATATTTGTGAATGAATTTTCCAAAGTGTTTTTTAAAAAATTCTTTACCATCATCTGCTTTTAACTTTTTTGGTATTCGTACCAGTTCAAAAATATGTTCCATTACCTTGGTTTTTTAGAGTGCAGCCTTTATTACCATATAAAATTTGAAGTAGGGTTTATTTTTGAACGTTAGTTCAAAAATAAACCCTACTTCCCGCCTACGAAATTATTTTCATGCAAAAATAGTTGGTCTGTCAAATTGCGAAAAAAAATACTAATGATATGATTGGCTTGCTATAAAGTCCTTGTGGACTAAAATTTGAAAATATCTACATATTTATACTCAAAGTCTCTATATCAACTTAAATATGAATACCTATAGAAATTAATTTTTTCAATTAAAATAATGGGATATTACACATTTATAGATAGTGAATCTGTTATTTCTACTAAAAAAGGCAAAAGTAATTCTAATATGATATTTAACGATGTTGTGTGTGAGAAGTATATTTTTTAGAGGGTGAGATAATCTTGAATCTTGAATCATTCTACTTATGTAAAACTTATAGCAGAATGCTCAAACATTTGATACGAGATCGTCATAATGTATTTGTAATGTTAGGTAAGGTGAGATAAATATAAACGATAAATAAGGATTTTTGATTATAAGCAAAGATATTGATTAAACGATGATCGTTATAGAAAACAATTTTACTACATAAAAGTTTACCTTTTCGTATTTCATCTGGCCCTAAACTTCATGCATCTAAATGTTATAAATGGTCAGCCACTTGTATACTGATAACGTAATCTGGACCAGATAGCTTGATCTAGAAATCTGAATAGCTCCTGATAGTCTGATCTGTTTTACAGATCAGCTACCTTATAGCCTGATCTGGTATTTGATAACTTAATCTGAAAGCCAGATCAGGTCGTGATAAGGGAATCTAAAAACCAAACCAGGTACTGAAAAGCTGATCCGAAAACCACACCAGGTCCTGAAAAGCTGATCTGAAAACCACACCAGGTCCTGAAAAGCTGATCCGAAAACCACACCAGGTCCTGAAAAGCTGATCTGAAAACCAGACCAGGTCCTGAAAAGCTGATCTGATAACCAGACCAGGTCCTAAAAAGCTGATCTGATAACCAGACCAGGTCCTAAAAAGCTGATCTGATAACCAGACCAGGTCCTGAAAAGCTGATCTGATAACCAGACCAGGTCCTAAAAAGCTGATCTGATAACCAGACCAGGTCCTAAAAAGCTGATCTGATAACCAGACCACGTCCTAAAAAGCTGATCTGATAACCAGACCAGGTCCTAAAAAGCTGATCTGATAACCAGACCAGGTCCTGAAAAGCTGATCTGAAAACCAGACCAGGTCCTGAAAAGCTGATCTGAAAACCAGACCAGGTCCTGATAAGCTGATAGCTGATACATGTTATTTACAATTATCAAACATGGATGAGAAAGTTTTAAAGCAGTTGGTGTTGACAAGAAATGTATTGATGAAAAAGCTTCGTAGTATAAAAACTGGTGAAATAGATACACGAGAACAACTAAGAGACAATTAACATTTACACCTATAACAGAACCTCTCAAAGAATTCACAAATAGTTCTAAAAAAATAAACAGAATGTCCATGAAAGAATAAAGTAAAATCAAGACAGAAGTTGAAAATAATACAAGTTTAAAGTCTGAAAAACTTTGATGATACCATCTTATTAAAAATGATGCTAATACTGTGAATGATGATGAGGATGATGATTGTACTCACAGACTTCCAATTTCGAAGACACTTATACTGATGTATCAGTCTTCGAAGGAAAAAATTAATTAGATACAAACTATGGCCCATATAAAGATTTAAATAGTGAATGGAAATTTGGTGATAGTAACCTCAAACTGAATGAAGATAAAATACAAGTTGGTGACCAAATATGGGCTCCAACACCAGGAGTATTTTCTCTAATGTTTCATAAAATACCAAATATTATGATAAATTTGAACTCGAAATCTATAAAAAGATTTTAATTATTACTAATGTATACATACAGAGTCATCATCGTTCACTGACGGAGAACGATGTTATCAAAAAATTGTTTCTAGAAACTGAAATCGACAAACTAAATGACAAATATAATAATATGGCTTAGTGCATTAATATTCTAGAATGTTTTAATGAAATTGATGTACTACAACGTGAAATAAATTAGGCATAGAAGTGAGTTATAAAATTGAAAAAGACATTCTAAAAATGAAATCATGTTTTGAAAGACATATTAAATTGAATTGATAATGGATAGATTGGAAAATTAACTAGATGTTAGTATAAATAGCTGAAAGGGTATCAAGTAGGCCACAACACTCCAAAAAATCTGGAAAACAACTCAATGTCAATGAAATTTAGTAAACCAACTCTATAAGCAATATTTAAAATTGATTGTGTATTGTAGAAATATAATGAAAGAAATGGATGATATTTGGTAAGCTGATTTAGTTGAAATTGGGGACTATACTACAGAATATATAAATTATTGATTGTTGTAGGCTGTAATTGTCAAGTTCTCAAATTTTATATGGTCAGTATCGTTGAAAATAAAGGCTGCACTCTAAAAAACCAAGGTAATGGAACATATTTTTGAACTGGTACGAATACCAAAAAAGTTAAAAGCAGATGATGGTAAAGAATTTTTTAAAAAACACTTTGGAAAATTCATTCACAAATATAGGATTTAACATTACTCAATATAACATCAATAGTACAATGATTTAATAAATTATTAAAAGAAATGATGTGAAAAGAATTTATCATTAATCATTCATATAAGTGGGTTGATATATAAAGACTTACTTAGTGTATAAAATAGAAAAGTTCAAGAAAAAACTACTAAATACAGTATACAGTAATTTGAAGATGATAAAATGTTTCTATATAAAATTATATAAAAATAAAATTACAAAGGAAAAATCTAGTTTTTCTTGTTTTTGAATAATTGACTAAGAATGATAGGTCTTAGGAAAGATAATTAACTTAATGTATTGTAATTCTCTAAACTTGTTGGTAAGTATGAAATATTGTGAAAACTTAAGCGTTCAAAATGAAGTAAAACACAGTGTAATATTCAGCAACACATCTTATTATTACTTTTTATAGTAAAAGATGTACATTTTCCATTTTGAAAGCTCTAAACAAAAAATTTTAAAATACGAATATGGGCCTATTATAAAAGATCTTTACTTTGTTCATTTCTTTAGCTATCAGATCTTTAGAAAACATATGTAAATAAACTAAAGAAAGTGGACTTTGGTATCCATTCTTTAAGAATGTAGATGTGTATAAATGAGTATGAAACAAATTTAGTGAATAAATATGGACTTCAATAAGAATCATGCTGAAGCATGCATAAATTATAAAATGCAATCTAAACAGATATTACTTTATATATTTATCGGTATGAGTATCAAATAAATTTACTGAAAAAATGAAAGCATGTCGGGGCATGTACATATAATTAAAAAATTCCTCACGTCATTAAATTTTTGCAAATGAATTACATATGTATGTATATATGTATCTACTGTGCAAAAAATTCAAAAGAGTGAATTCGTAAAATCTAATAGTATAGATTTTTGAAACACCACTACATCTCGGACTCTCGCGTCATTATCGATAGAAGCATGCTAAGGCATGCATGCTAAGAAAAAAATATGAATAAAGCTGTTAGATGATGATGAAAAACTCTTTTTTAATAATGAATTCGACAGCAATTGTATCTGGATCAATACAACTCATGAATGTGTTGTATAGGGTATGATTGATGCTGAGAGCACCTTTTTTAAGTGAAAAATCATTACATCTGCATGCGATACAATCAAGCCTACGTTAACAAGAATTACTTCAAGGGGTCAACCAGTAAACCTCATGTTGAAACACTTGAGGTAAAATTCTCCCAAACATAGATATTCCAATGTTTCTGACACTTTATGCAAATACTTATGGTGAATTGCTTGCTGGTGGAGGTAAGTGAGTTCTTTATGATCGATTTTCTACAATAGTTGATTACTAAACATGTGTTTCCTTGTATATGAACTAATTTTTACATACATACATACATATATTTATGTATGTATATGTATACTTTTAAAAATTATATATGTAAATGTTCTCTATTTGAAGTAGTAAAATCAAAAATTAGTGACACATTAGAAGGAAAAATAAATAAAAATAAAGAGTGACTGACTAACTTATACGTACAGTCTGCTAACAGACACACAAAGCACAATTAAATTAAAGATATCAAAAATATGAATACAATAATCTGATCTTTAATAAAATGAGAAAAAATCGTGTCTTCTAGAACATCAAATAAAAGCTAAGGACGATCAGCCTTCATAAAATAAATATATATCGTATTATCCCTAATTAATTAATTCGTGTAGTACACGCGGTTACTCTATACTACAGAAACCGCCAAGAGAGTAGATTTAAATTCTTAGAAAAACGACTTTATTTTCTGTTGATCGCTATTCAAGAAGAAAATTAGTTTGTTTATTATGGTTTAACTAATTTAAAAGTACATTCATATCTATACTTCTTAACATAAAAATCAAAAACAAATATTATTCAATTCTATATTATATGTATCTAAAATTCCAAAAAAGCTGTTACATATAAGTATGAACGAATCTCCAGCTGCATCAGAGTTTAAGAAAAAAAGCTAATTTTATTCAATAGGAGACCAATTGAATAAAATGTTAATTTGAAACAGTAAGCAAAGACACCAGCTTACTGCATTCTTATTCATAATCGTATAATAGAATATATAATCACCGAAGGACAAATTTTTAAAGTCTTATAAATTAAGCCATGTGTAAAATAAACATAAATTTTATAGAGGACTAAGGTTTCAAAAGTAATTCAATTGATTTCATTGGAAAAAAGTAGCGTTTGTTTTTATCAATTATGAAAATAACAATTTCATTATAAAACTCCCCTTTGATTCTAAATGTTTATACAAAAAAATAAAAAAAGTTAAACCAAGCAAACTGGCTAACAATAAAAAAAACTGTCATCACCAAAGCTGGAGGTGTTGAATCAGTTTCATTTAAAAATGTTTACACATTTTTGAAAGGTTTTGCAATGTACACCCTCCAAAAATTTCTAACGTTGACTATATAGGCTGCATCAACTTTAAGCAATTTAAATTAAATATAGGAAATATTTCTGTTATAGTTACTATTACTTTAGAGTATGTATCTTCACGAATTCAGCTTTACTTAAAATAGAAAATCCTCACAAACTTTTATGTAAATGCAAATGAAAATTAAAACAACGTTTTTTTAATTTCAAGTAAAAAAGCTGAAGATATTTCACATCTATACACAGCAACATCAGCAGCAGCAACAACAACAAAAGACATGACATGACGAAAAAAATATGTATTCAAAGATTGAAATAAACACTTATTTGTATGTACATACATACATACATACATGCAAACATAAAATCAATTTGTAGATATGTATGTATACATATCAAATTTCTTATCAATGCTCAAGTATTTATTAGATCTTAACAATCACACTTACATATCTACATCATGAAAATATATTAAGCATAAATTCGCTTGGTCTACACTCAAGGAAATTATGCTGCGTAAAAATAAGAATGCGTTACATTAATTCAATAATAGAAAATGTATGTTGAGATACCTAAAAACTAATGAGTTTAATAAATGAATACTGTAAATTAATATTTTTCCATATTGATTTTTTTTCAATTTTTGATTTAAATTCAATATCAGCAGCATTTAAATTGATGTAATCTGTAAGATAGACGTTAGAAATGGAGCGACAAGAAGTGGTTCAGGAGCTTCATAAGCAAGCACGTAGAAATTTCATTCGACGTCGAGTGGTGATCAAGGGAATTGATGATCTTTGGCAAGCAGATCTTGTTGAAATGGGTGCTTACTCAAAATATAACAAAGGCTATAGATTTATTTTAACAGTTATAGATACATTTTCAAAGTTTGCTTGGGCTGTACCCGTAAAATCTAAAAGTAGTGAAGATATAACCAATGCTATGCAATCTATTTTTTCGCTAAAGAGAATTCCAAAAAACTTGCAAACAGATAATGGTAAAGAGTTCTATAATAAAATATTTCAAAACTTGATGATAAAACATAATATCAACCACTATTCTACATATAGTATAATGAAAGCGTCTATTGTAGAACGATTTAATAGAACTCTAAAAGGAATGATGTGGAAAAATTTTAGTCTACAAGGAAATTATCAATGGATACATATATGTAAGGATTTAATTAATCAATATAATAATAAAAAGCATAGAACAATTGGAATGACACCAAAGTCTGTTAACACAGAAAATGAAAGTTCTATACTAAAACAAGTCTATAATCATCCCAAAATATATAAATTTGGTAAACTAAAAGTTGGAGATCACGTTCGAATTAGCAAATATAAACATATTTTTTCAAAAGGATATACTCCAAACTGGACAACTGAAATTTTTAAAATTCGTACCTTACAGAACACAAACCCCATTACTTATTTATTGGAAGACTATCAAATGAATCCGATTGTTGGTGGATTCTATGAACATGAACTATTAAAGACACATTTTCCAAATACATACTTGATTGAAAATGTTATTAAAACTAAGGGACACCAGGCGTACGTAAAATGGTTGGGATTTTCCAACCATTTTACGTACCATTTTACGTATATATATATATTTATATATATATATATATATAAGTATATATATATATATACTTCAATATGAGATTTATTTTTTTTACTATTTTTTATTATATTATAAAATTTTCAAACAAATTAACAAATAAAATATACATATATACATAAATAGTATTGTTTTGATTTTTATTTCTAATCAACTTTGTTGTGTATGGTTAGAGTCAAGCTTTTGTATTCAAACAATTTAATTAAATCAACTGTTTCAAACACATTCATACATTTCAATGAAAAAACTACAACAGAAACCGAATCTGATTACACACAATTTTAAAAACTTGTAGGTACATACCAAACACATTCATACATATCAACGAAAAAAAACCACAACAGAACTTTTAACAACAGAACAACAATACAATAGGGTGGCACTTATATCATCGTTGTTACTTTTCTCATACAAAATTAGTATACAAATCCTAACCAACCCCAGCCAAACCCCCGCCCAAACCCCCGCCCAAACCCCGGCCAAACCCAGGCAAGCCAAGCCAAGCCAAGTCGTGCCAGCCCAGTTGCCGAAGCTGCTCAGCGATCGGATCCGCCCTAATAGAAATAACATTCAGGGATGGAAAATGCATTTCGAAATGCTTGCATATAACTTACTACCAGTAGATTTCTTACACCATGTTTCCAACTCTGCATGATCCCAAAAATGTATGGGATTTTTGATAACGAAACACCATAAACATACTACTCTCGATACTCAGCCATTTCTTGTCAGATAGAAATTTGCAGCATTTCTGCGGAATATGCATTCCATTACCTTTTCAACGATATGCCATTTATCTCGATCGGACTTTTCGGTTGGGCTCGACAAGGGTTTGATTGGGACTATACACCGAAAAACACAAAACTACCGTTATCTAAAAAACGGTACTTAGAAAAAAAATTACAGCGTTTTTCCTATTCAAGAGGTCCCAATTAACTGATCTAGGCATTTGGTGTTCTTGGTATTTTTTGGCTGTAAACCAGTGTTATATACTCCTAATTCTACAAGAAATATTCATCCTTATCGGGAATAAAAGTTCACATGAAATGTGTTCCCTTTCTCCAAAAATTGTGATCGCCAATGTTTGCGCTGCTGTTGTGTCAGTATACTATTTTCTAATTTTGTTCATTATTCTTTGTTGATGGGAAATATTTCACGTGAACAAAATGTTCGCTTATTATTCAAATGTCAAATGATGAAATGAAATGTCAAACACCATATAGCCCGATTAGATGAAGGGCGACGTAGCTGCGACAACGCTTACTTTCTCTTTTGGAGTACCTTCTTAAATCCAAGTGTGTTTTCATGGGGACTTTTTTGTCGCAACAGTCAGGGGACTTTTTGATATTTATTTGATCAATGCTTTTTATTCGTTTATTCGTATATCAGTGTTGCCATAAAGCAGTGTTGACATATTAATGTAGAATTAATATATACGTAGTGTTACTTTTTTTAATTTACTGCCAGAGAACAAAAATTCCTTTTCTTCTTACCTTATTTGTTTTTTATTTTATAAAATATAACTGCCCAGGCAGAAAAAGACAATCAGCACGATGTTGCTACGATTGTCTGCGGGTTCAACTAACATCGTTTACCAACACTTTAATGTACTCACAACATTAAAATGATAACGCCGAATGACCTTGGAGGACGGTCTCTTGTTTTCAATGTTTTCACAATGCTCTACTACAAAAGGTCGTCCTAATGTAAATTTCCCAACTTAAGTCAAATTTTTGTATTTACGGTGTTGTACCGGTATAGAATTATTGTAAACGGGGTATTGGGAAACTAAAGTCAAATATTTGTATATAGTGTTGTAGTGGTATAGCATTACTAAGAAAGCGGTATTTGTAAACGTTAAGTCATATTTTTGTGTTTACAGTACTTTGTGTACCACCAAATTTTGAAAGAGTGGTAATTTTGTATTTATAGTGTTGTGGTGGTACATATTTTTTGGGAGTCACATTTTCTGCCTGGGTGTTTATTTCATATTAGTGATGTAACGAATGTCAATTTTTGATATTCACGAATACGAATACTTCAAACGATATTCGCGAATACGAATACGAATATTTGAAACGATATTCGCGAATACGAATATTTGAAACGATATTCGCGAATACGAATACGAATATTATATGCAATGTGAAATATTGGGGGCTATTCTGGAAAACGCGTCGAAGAAGTGAAACTTTACATTAAAACAACAACAAATTTTCAAAAATTGTTTTTGTTTGCCATGCATTTCTTAAATGAAATAAACGTGGGAATTTCAACGCGTTTCTCTTTCTTTTAAAAACGGTTAATTTTGTATGAGAAACAAAAAAAAATTTTTTACATTTACACAATTTTGTTTTTGTTTTCCATGTAAGTTTCACCAAGTCGACGCGTATTGCAGAAGGACTTCACACTCTTGTTGGCGTACTTTAAAGTTAACAAAAAGTACCCAAAATTTTAATGATCGTCATTAAATAATACTTGAAAATGATACAAAGCACAAAATTCTATCGGTATCGGCAATATTTCTTTTTGAGTATAGGTATTGGTATCGGATCGTCAAAACGGCGTATCGTTACATCTCTACTTATAACCACACAATCCAAATTTGACATTTGGCTTGGTTACCAGACATGAGCCACAGCTTTGGTGAGGTCACCTTATTGTCACAATAATAAGGTATATTTTTAGAGCGTTTCAGTTTTTTTTTAGTTTTAAGCAGGGATCCCACTATCGGCACAATGTACCGATTTTCGTCGGTTCACTGAAATAAAGTCATAAGTAATTAACTAAATTGGCCTTATTTTCTAACTGATTGAAATATAAGGACATAATTGCACTACACTGCATTGGTAATATAGCCATATAGACTTATCCAGGAAATAATTGAGAAATAAGACTGTTTTGGTATATTACTTATGACTTTATTGCAGTGAGCCGGAGAAAATCGATACATTGTGCCAAAAGTGGGATCCGTGCTTTAGAATCGTCATTGAAATATTTATCACAATGGGGTTGACAGGCAAAACCTTTTATATTGAAGTCGGCCCGGTCTCATATACATAAATATTTCTTTTAGTAAACAAACCTCAAATTTCGACTTTTCTTCACTTATTTTCTTTTTTAGAAGTTCTATATTTTTAATAATTTCTGATTTGTTGGAATCGGCTACTCTCAAATTGCGTTCCTAAAATTAAAATATAAAATAAATAAATATTAAGCGATCAGTATTTCGAACATAAGAGTATAATAACACTGTACAACAGCCAAAAAAGCCTTTAGATAAAAGTATGCGGACTATATGGATTTCGATGCGTTAAATTCAAATCTGCTTTCAGTTTTTCTCTATCACGTAGAGATTTTTTTTATGGGCGTGGCTAATTTTGCCTCCTAAATTAGTCGGCCATACTAATATATTTTACTATAACTTGAAACCCGCTATTTCGATTTTAATAAATAATAAACCAAAAGACGCGCCACAAAATTTTGTTAAAAAAAATTAATAATCATTTTTCATCATCTTTTATGGTTTCGGAGTTATTCAGAATTTAAAAAAGAAAAAATTTTTTTTTATGCAAAAATCGCGTAATTTTTTTACATGAAAATTGCAATAAAAAAATCAGAAACTCAATAGTTTTATATTTTTTACATTTTTCTTAAAACCACATATCCTAGGAGTAAAACAAGCTATAAAACGTGAAAATCCAGCAATAAATCTTGATTTTATTCGCAATTTAAAGCAGGTACCTAAAAATGGGAAAATGTGTGTAATGCATTAAATGCTGATCCAATGTTTTTTTATTTCAGCTGCTAATAATTTCTCAATAACTCCGAGTATTCAGAAATTATTGGCGAAATAAATAATTTTGGTTTAATATTAATTTTTTTTAGCTCTCAAAATATAATGAAAAACTTTTAGTCGCAAATATTTTTCACTTTATGTATTATTATGTATGCTGTCAATAAACTAAGCTAGAAGCGCTAAGTATGTATATTCAGTTTTAAGAAAAAGTGCTAGCTTGAACTACAACACTTAACTATTTGAAATAAAACACCATTTTTGTAAGAAAAATATTTGTACTTTAAAAACGTTTTAAAATTAAAAAGTGTCTTGTTATTTACTAATTGACATTTTTATTCCTATTCATATCTTCAATTAAGTTTCTCGTCGAATGGACCAACAAAAATCTGCAAGCATTACTTCTAATGATTTTCCATTGTAACGCTTTTCTATATATATCATGTCTTGATGAAACCTTTCACCATGTTCATCTGATACGGCACCAAGATTTTTGGGGAAAAAATCCAAGTGCGAGTTTAAAAAATGAATTTTAAGCGACATATGGCATTTTAGAGCCTCATAGGCAGAAAGCAGTTCTTGAATGATTTCATGGTAGTTTTCACTTTTTTTATTTCCCAAAAAATTGTTACACACATTCACAAAAGCCGTCCATGCTCTTTCTTCCACGCCGTTCAACTTCGTCTTAAAGACTGCGTCCTTCATAAGCTCTCGTATTTGTGGACCAACGAAAATTCCTTCTTTTATTTTTGCATCACTGATTCGAGGAAATTTGCTCTTAAGATATAGAAAGCCATCACCATCCTTGTTCATTGCTTTAACAAAGTTTTTTATTAGGCCTAGCTTTATATGAAGAGGTGGTAAGATAATTTTTTCCTTCTGAACTAGAGGTTCTTCTGAAACATTTTTTTCTCCTGGAATAAAATTTACTCTCTTTGGCCAACTTTTAACTTTATAGTGATTTTCTTTTGAGCGACTATCCCATTCACATAAAAAGCAACAGAATTTGGTATATCCACATTGCAATCCATTTAACATTGCTACAACTTTCAAATCAGCACAAATGCTCCATGAGTACTGTGTGTATTTAATTTTGTTAAGTAACACTTTCATATTATAATAGTTTTCTTTCATGTTTCTTGAATACGCTAGTGGGACTGATGGATATTTGTTGCCATTGTGAAGCAAAACTGCTTTCAAACTCGTCTTTGATGAATCAATAAAAAGTCGCCATTCTTCAGATTTATCACTGAACGAAAGTTCTCGCAGAAGACCATCAGCATTATTACAAAATATTAAATCCCTGTCTTTGCTGAAGTATTTCAAATATTCTTCTTCTCTGTTTCGAAAGTATGTGACTTTCACGTCTTAATCTACCAGATTCCATTGCTTCAATCTGGATGCAAGAAGTTCTGCCTTTGTTTTTGAAAGTCCTAAATCACGAACTAAGTCATTCAGGTCGCACTGCTTCGGAAAATAACGTTTGCTCGTTGGACTTGTAAATGTTGAACTTGCAGAAGCAGCCATCGTGGCGTAACTGGATTCAGTACTTGCAGACTTAACATCTTCTTCCTCGTATGTAGGGGACATTGGAAGTAAATCATTAATTCTTAGAGGAACTGGTCGTTTGGCGGATGAAATATTGGGATATATGACTTTATTTTTGTTCTTTCTGGAAAACCCACGTGTTGTAGTCATACAAAAGTAGCAATCATTTGTATGGTTTTTTGGTTCGTTCCAAATCATTGGTGTCGAAAATGGCATAGACTTGCGATTTCCTTTGATCAAACCTCTTAAAGCCCTTGAACAGCTATTACAACATATTTTTGGTAGCCAATATTTATCTCTTTCATCGATAGGAAACCCAAGGCATAGCTTATAGGCGTTCTTAACCTGGGAAGTTATTGTCTGGCGTTGCGATTTTAAAGTTAAATCACCACATACATAACAGAATGAATCAGCAGAATTTTTACAAAGCCTTGGCATTTTGAAACCTGCAACAATTTGATACAAAACTATTACTTCGCATCATAAATACAACATTTTGAATTAGTAATAATAATACTTACCAAAAAATAGATGAAGAAATTATCACTTTTTAAATTCAGCTTATGCTAAAATTTTTAGCTATTTTTTTTTTAATTTTGTTGCGGTTGAAAATTTACTTTTCGGTTTCACAAACAGTTATTGTATGGCAACTGATGAGTGAACATACTTATGTATACCCAAAATTCTTTATTTTATATTTTCTTTTAGTTCTGTTACCTGCCCGCAATGCCCTTTCAGTAGCATTACCAGATGTAAATGTGACTGCATTTAATGCATTAAGCTCCAAACACTTAGACGACAGCAGACTTCACAACTTCACGACTTCAAATGAAGTTGGCTTCAAATGCTGCCGTGTAGTCAGCTACATAATTATTTTGAAGGCAGCAGCAACACTGCCAGATATATATTTTACATAAATAAAATTAAAGTTACTGACTCAAAACGTAGTAATATTACGTAAAAATGTAAAAACACATCAATTTATTTCATAATTTTAATTTTGTAATGTTATTTTCTTTTAAATATTACGAAAAATTTAAGCTCTTATTTCTTCCAATTTATATTTATAGTGGCAGCACTGCATTTGCTCTGTGCTGCTCACGAAAATAGAAATTAGTCTAAGTTGGCAGCAGCAGCAAATGCTGTTGTGTAGTCGTGCTGCTGTGATGTCGTCAAAATAATCGTTTTCATTTAAACACATGTATTTTATTTTTGACACTTTGCTGTCTGCTGCCTGCTGTCGTCTAAGTGTTTAAACAATTACACACATTTTTCCATTTTTAGGTACCTGCTTTAAATTGCGAATAAAATCAAGATTTATTGCTGGGTTTTCACGTTTTATAGCTTGTTTTATTCCTAGGATATGTGGTTTTAAGAAAAATGTAAAAAATATAAAACTATTGAGTTTCTGATTTTTTATTGCAATTTTCATGTAAAAAAATTACGCGATTTTTGCATAAAAAAAAAATTTTTCTTTTTTAAATTCTGAATAACTCCGAAACCATAAAAGATAGGTAAAAAATGATTATTAATTTTTTTTAACAAAATTTTGTGGCGCGTCTTTTGGTTTATTATTTATTAAAATCGAAATAGCGGGTTTCGAGTTATAGTAAACTATATTAGTATGGCCGACTAATTTAGGGGGCAAAATTAGCCACGCCCATAAAAAAAATCTCTACGTGATAGAGAAAAACTGAAAGCAGATTTGAATTTAACGCATCGAAATCCATATAGTCCGCGTAATTTTATCTAAAGGACAGCCAAAAAATGTTATTTTGTTGTAGTGTAATTAATTAATTATAATTATCAGATCTATGGCAGAATATGAACGAAATTGAAAATTCCCAATCGGGTTAACGTTGGCAAAGCGTTTCCTAAGGTGGTTCAAACGTTGGCAAAACATCACAAGTTCTGCTTTGGGAGTGTTGTGCCAACACACAAATGACAACCTCATGATGGGGTTGCTAAACACTATGAAAACCACAATTTAAGTGCTTTCCCAAAGTAATATTTTTAAGTGTAATATATTACCAAAACTTGAAACAAAGTAATTGTTTGAAAGCTAATTGTAAGGAATTCATTCTCTTATATTTCACAAGAAAATGTATCAGCGCTTCAACAGTACCTACTAATGATATCTAAAAATTTTTTCAAAGAAAATCATACGATTTAATTAATTTAGCAAACTGGAAAGCTACACAATTCCGTTTGTTCTTGTTATATGCTGGTGCAATTGCTTTAAAAATGTATTAGCTGTTGAAATGAACAAACATTTTCTTGTCGTATTTTGTCATCAACCAAGTTAGCCATATTAAAATCGAAATACGTTCAAGAATTGTTGAAATCATTTGTTGAACTTATGCCTCTATATTACTGCCCTAATTCGCAAACTATGAATATACATAATCTAATCCATATACCAGATAATGTAATTAACATAGGAGTTCCTTCATCACTATTTTCAGCTTTTGATTTTGAAAATATTTTGGGGTATTTAAAGTAAATTTGTATGTCAACTACAAATCCAATAGCACAAATTCAAAGGAAATTGCACTTTTTCCAAATAATATACTGTTGAAAATTGCACTGTTACTGCAAATCTGGCATCATCCTTTTTGTCATTCTTAATTTGGCAACCCTTAACCTTTTATAAGTATCAGTATCTAATTAAAACTACTTTGTACCACACGCATTTACTTGAAATAAATTTATTAATCAAATTAAAAGGTTATGGGCACAACACAATTCCACTGCGCCGAAAAGTTAATTGTTAAACTTAGAAAGTGTACGTGAATTTAGAAGAATACGCGATTAGTAGCTAAACAGAATAAGTAGGAAAAGAAAAAATTTTTTTCTCAGAAAAGCGTTGCACCAGAAAGTTCTACGGCGTCATTATACACAAAAAAAGAAAAATTGAATTGAAAATCGAAAATGAGTTATGCCGCAGTAAAAATAGAACCTTTAAACAAGGAAAACTTTGACACTTGGAAGATCCAAGTGCAAGCACTTTTAATAAAAAACGAAGCTTGGAAATACGTGTCTGGTGCATGTCTGAAGCCCAAAGAAGCAGCACAAGCCACTTCGTAGAAAGAAAACGACGAAAAGGCAAAATCTGATCTTATATTGGCAATCAGCCCATCTGAACTACAACAAATTAAAAATTGTGAAACTTCAAAGGATGTTTGGGACAAGCTGCATTCGGTTTACCAATCACGAGGACCTGCCCGTCAGGCAATGCTGCTCAAGTCCCTCATACTGACCAAGATGAAAAGTAACGATGACATGCGTGATCACGTGCAAAAGTTATTTGAAATTGTCGACAAACTAAATGAAATGCAGTTAGCCATAATAGACGAACTTTTGGCCATTCTATTGCTATATAGCATACCGGACGAGTACGAAACTTTCAGAATCGCCATAGAATCACAGGAAAAATTGCCAACAACAGAAACTTTGAAAATAAAACTTCTCGAGGAGTTCGAAGCCCGAAAACGAAACAAAAGTGACCAGATTGAAGGTGCGATGTACTCAAAAAATAAACAAGGCCACAACAGAAATCATAAAGACAAGAACAACAGCGAAAAGGGCAAGTTTAAATACGCTTGCCATACATGCGGCAAGATTGGTCACATGGCAAGGGATTGTAGGTCGAGAGATTTCAATAAAAAGCAGAAAAACAAAGAAGTTTCATGTAACGTACACGAAGTAGCGAACAACATGCAAGATTATTATGGTAAGTGGTGTTTAGATTCTGGAGCTTCCTCACACATGTGCTCCGTAGAAGAAAAATTTGAAAACATTGAAAATGCGAAAAATAGGCAACTTGCTTTGGTCAACAACAACACAACCGAAATACGTGGATTTGGAAACATAAAACTTGAAAGTCCCGAATGCAATATCAATTTGAAAGAAACATTGTACGTACCAGATTTAAGGACAAATTTACTTTCTGTTTCTAAAATTACTCGAAATGGTTTAGAAGTAATTTTTAGAAAAAATGAAGCCATAATACAAAATCCAAGTAACAATAAAAAGCTATTTGTGGCAAAACGCGAAAATGATTTGTATTACGTAAACGAAGATATAGAAGTTGCTTCAATATCGCAAATGAAAGACAAATCCCTCCAAGATTGGCACGAAATATTTGGTCACATAAACGAAAAAGACCTAAAAGAAATGATAAACAGAGAAAAAGTAATTGGCATACATGCTAATACCAAAACGAAGTTGCCACCCTGCGACATTTGCATTCAGGGGAAGCAGTCCCAAACTCCGTTTAGGTCATCTCACAATAAAAGCGGGGAACTATTAGAGCTAGTTCACAGTGACGTATGCGGCCCAATGCGAGTGCAGTCATTTGGTGGTTCCCGATATTTTGTCACCTTCATAGATGACAAAAGCCGTTGGTGCGAAGTTTATTTTATGAAAAATAAAAACGAAGTTGCTGAAAAATTCATCGAATTCAAAAATATGGCAGAAACAAAAACCGGTATGAAAATTAAGTGCCTACGTAGTGACAATGGGAAAGAATACGTCAATAATTATATGAAAACTCACGGAATTCGCCACGAGCTGACAATCGAATACACTCCACAGCAGAATGGAGTTTCGGAAAGAAAAAATAGAACTCTACTTGACGTAGCAAGATGTATGCTAATCCAATCCGGTCTACCTCCCACATTTTGGGCAGAAGCAGTAAATACTGCGAATTATGTGCGAAATCGTTGCCCATCCCAAAGCCTAAGTGGCGAAATCGCTTACAAAATATGGATGAATAAAATCCCAAACGTTAAATTTTTCCAAAAATTCGGTAGTTCGGCATTTATGCTCGATAAAACACCTGCTAAAGGAAAATTCGAATCTAAATCCATAAAATGTATATTTATTGGCTATTCTGATACATCGAAGGCGTATCGATTGTGGGACCATCAAGCTAAAAAATACGTCGAAGCCGTGACGTAGCGTTTACAAAATCAACAAAAACAAGCGAATTCGAAGAATTTGTACCTAATGATATTGAGTGTATTTTCCCTGACAACGCAGTCTCACAAAACTCGTTCAATAAACAATCAGCAGACAAAAAATGTACCGAAATGATTAGTAAAACGGAAAAAGTCGAAAATAAAAGTCAAACAACAAAGCAAAAGCGTCGTGGTCGTCCTAAGAAGATAGCAACTGGAAAAAGAGGCAGACCAAAGAAGATACAAAACACCGCACCTACAGATGAAGACAGCGTGGACGATGCAGACGATTTTCACGGTTTCAGTTCAGGCGACGAAGAATACCAGTCGGCAAGTTTAATTCAGCCTACCGATCCAAAAACCAGCGATGAGGCACTCTCTAGTCCAGAAGCTGAAGAATGGCGTAATGCAATGTTGAAGGAATATAGAACTTTACTAAAAAATGAGACCTGGAAAATAGTTGATAGACCAACCGGCAGAAAAGTGGTCCAATCAAAATGGGCACTACGTACAAAATACAAAGTCGACGGTTCAGTAGAATGCAGAAAAGCCAGACTTGTGGCAAAAGGTTTCACTCAACACCCCGGCATCGACTACAACGAAACTTTCGCGCCAGTAGCAAGAATGGGTTCTATACGTTTCCTGACAGCAATCGCTGCAAAATTCATTTACGTCCTGGCAATCCATTTTTTGAGTATCCTTCTTTCAGAAACGATGACAACAAACTACCGCATTTACTTCCAAACAGATGTGCATGTTTCCTTTGATTCGCTTTTTAAAACGAAACATTCAAATGTTTCCATAATAATTTGGAAAGATGAAAGTAAATGTGTGTTTCGTTTGTCATTCTGGCAAAGACATCCATGTTTCGTTTGCTTCGCTTTTTTTGAACGAAACAAACGACAACTAGATTGATGTACTATTCTATTCGAACTCTCATGCTTTCTCATGTTTCCATGTGTGTTTCGTTTCGTTTCGATTGATTGCCTCCTAGCGAATAGAGTAAATATTCGTTTCGTTCGTTAGATATATTCTCAATTAGAGTTCTGTTTTCGCTTCATTCTCAATAGACAGAAAATCAAAACATTCATGCAGATGTTTAATGTTTACTAAGTAATGGAAATGTCATGGTGATATCAGAAATTTTGAGTAAAAAACTTTCTGTATACAAATGTAATAAACGAAACTTTTGATTTTTTACGTTTCTACTGTGAAAAAATTGAAATAGAGCTAAGCATGGCAGATGTTAAGTGTATTCTTACCAAATGCCAAAATGAAACCTTTGCTATCACTCTTTTAAATAAAGAAAAACAGTTTGGGTTTCTAGACTAAAAGTGCTTTCCCAGAGCTACAATTTTTGCAGGTTTGGCAATTTCTGTCCGTGTAGTTAAAAAAAAAATTCATACATTTCTCCATTTTTTAGTTTTTAGGAAAATTTAATTTTTCTTTGTAATTGTTTATTTCTCAAACGGTTGTTTGATTTTTTTTTCTGTGTACCAAAACTATAACGAAGAAAAGTGCGTGCTGTTTCGTGCAAGAAGAAGAAGAAGAAAAACGTTACTCTCACTAAACCTCTCTCGAGGCTGTTAAAAACTCAGTTAGCCGACTGTAATGTAAAGTAACTGCAACAGTATGAAACAGCTGATCGATATTGTTATGTGAAATGTTACATTACATCTCTATAAAGACTCAGTTAGCTGACGGAAATGTAAAGTAACTGCAACAGTAGGAAACAGCTGATCGATATTGTTATGTGAAAAGTAATGAAGCTGTTTCTTACGTTGCAGTTACTTTACACTACAGTCAGCTGAAGGCTCAGTAAGCCGACTGTAATGTAAAGTAAATGTAAAGTAACTGTAAAGTAACTGTAAAGTAGGAAACAGCTGATCGATATTTTTATATGAAAATTATGTTACGTTACATTACATCTCTTTAATCATTTTCATTGCTTTTCACATAACAATTTCGATCAGCTGTTTCCTTCTGTTGCAGTTACTTTACATTACAGTCGGCTAACTGAGCCTTAACTGAGCCTTAAATATTTTCATTACTTTTCACATAAAATGTCGAACAGCTGTTTCCTACTGTTGCAGTTACATTCCATTACAGTCGGCTAACTGAGCCTTCATTTAACCAATTTTCGAGTACGGGAACGCTTTTCGCGAAAATTGGGATCCCAATGTAGAGTAAAGATACACCTATTATATTTTATTTTGTATGCATGCGTCTTCATTGAGTTGCATGTAAATTTAACATTTTTAACTCTTTTCTTCTGAATTGTATTTCAAAATAACAAATAAGAAACCTAACCTCAACGATTGAATATGTATCCTGCACATATCTGCAAAATGCAAGACTTCAACACATCAATACAGATTTGTTTAATTTTTCAAAACTTTTTGAAGTTATTAATGTTTTGTTTTTTAAGTAGGTTTTCAACGGAATATTCTGCTATATTGTAATTTTGGAAAACGATGGATAAGATTTCATATAACTTTCGAATGAATAAAAAAAAATCGAATTTTGATATACATAAGTAAAATAAAATGAACTTATAATTTTATTCTTACCTTTCCTTCAATTTCATTCTTCAATCTCTCCGTGGTAGAATCGATGGTATTCTTCTTGTGTATAACTGCTTTGTAATCTCTATCAAATTTTTTTAAATTTTTTTGAGCAATTTTCAAATCATGGTCATATTCCAAAATATCGTTATTCAACTGGTCGATTTCAAACATAAGTTTCTTTGCGTTACATACATTAAGTTTTTCTTCAATGTCTTTGCGCGCATTATATCTTTCCAGTTGAACTTTAAGCCTGAAAATGGACAGATACTGAATCTTTAATATATCTTATAAAATTAAATATAAGAAACTCATACTCTTCAACGCGTAGTTTGGTTTCCTCAAGTTTTTGAACCAACTGCTTATGATCCGAATTTCCGTTTTTTTGTTCATTTCTTAGTTGCTTTAATTTTTTAAAATTTTCAATTTCATCGTTTTGGCAAACTGAGACAATAGTGTTCTGTAGTATTTCTGGTGGTTCAATTTTAGCAAAATCCTAAAATACCATGCATATTTAAATTTTATTGAATTAGAAAGAACTTTAATCAGGAATAATTGGGCCTGCTCTGCAAATCACATGTCAAATCACGGTGTTTTCAAAAAATTGATAAAAGTGAAATCATTATTTTTGTAAATTGCACGATTTATTACATTGGAAGTTGGAATAGATTATTCTATTATACGAAAAAAAAACTTAACATACAGTAAAAACCCACTAAAAAATCAGCTATTAACAGTTTGTTCTTGAAATCATTAGATTGGAAATAACGGGCCGGAATTTATTAGTGTTCAGTATTTTCAATTCTTATAGAATGATGTTTCACTTAAGGTATTTTGTTTTCATCTTCAGCAATGTCTGCCATCACCAATGTTGAGGACTTCGTTATCGGTTACAAACGACCATTATGAACATTCAATATAACTATGCATGACCTTGTGTTTAATCAACCAATGTGCTACACGTGACATGAAACTTTAGCAAAACGAGGTAGTAATGAGATATCTTCTTGTTTTCAATCATCCTTTAAATATAGACTCTAATATAAAACACGCAGTTTTTTATATTGACTGCTGCCCAACTCAAAATGAAGTCACATGGAGTGTGAAAGCGACCATGCTCTAATACAAAGAAAAGAAGAAAAAACAATCATACAAATCCACCATCCTCGTGATTGGTATCAATTTGTTCGATCTTCTGGACAAAGAAAACAATTTTTAGTTATGGAAATGGATCAAAGCAATATATTTTGGAAACATTGCTAAACAGTTATTTACTTGGCGGAAAGTTGACAATGCTATCGTATTTTATATTTGTCACGTGTCCATGATTTAAATGATACAAATTAAATTTAATTGAACTAGAATGAATTTTAATCTTGAATAATTTCTTAATCGAGCTTAAGTTCAGTATTTTCAATTCTTATTGAATGAAATATTTTTAATTTGAAATTTATTTGCTGGTGGTTCAGCTTTGTCTATATGCATTTCTTTGCTGCTGTAACAAATCGTCAGTAGACTTCAACCCCACATTTTGAATAGTCACAAACCTATTTATTATCTTATGCACAGACTTTCATGCACTACTTGAGAATTTGAAATATTTTTATTAATTTTTATTGGTTATCAGAAAATCTGTTTACCATCTGTAATAATTAATTATATGATTAAAATTAAAACACATAAATATTCTGATGTTTTAAAGGTGCACATGATTGTTCCACTACATAAAACACCTGCTCCAAAATACATGGCTGACTTTCGACCAGTGTCAGATCTCTCTATCATTGACAAAATTTTAGAAAAACAGTATATGCAAAGAAGAAATATATTGTACGAAACCCAATATGGTTTTACGAAATTCTGTGGTGCAGGGAGGCTGTGATACATACATACACATACACATTCATACATACAGTTAGCAAAGAAAAAACTTGTACAACAAACGCTCCGATCTTCTAATCAAAGTATCTCTGATGTTTTGTAAGATTTTAAGCCCAAACAAATAGCAATTTCAAAGGAAATTAATTAGATTTCTATGAAAATCTTTCATTTTATTAAAAAATTTACTTTAGTGCTAAAAAAATAACCTAACATAAAATAACACTATTTTCAAGAGAAAAAAATAACTTGTACACTAAGTTTTCCTTCAGTAAAGAGCTATGAAATCAGTAATACGCTAGGAATTAATACTAAATGTGGCCACGTCTAGAATCTAATAGATTATTCTCATAGAATTAACTGGGTTTTTGGTAATATTGGGATGTACACACATATATGCTCCCTTATGCCTTGGGGAACACTTTTGCGTTAATTTGTGCCCCTAATTTACAGCTCGCGCAATTTTTTCTCCACATACGCCAACAGAATTTCATTAGTACTAAGGCTAAGGCTTTAGGGAGGATGTGTCTGCAATTTTTTTCCAGAGTGGACGCCATTTTCTTATTATTGAGGACTAATGTTTCGGGTATTTAACTATAACTAATCAATCGTCTCCAGTTATATTTAATTTGGAAGCTAATTACGCTACATTATCTTTCAGTATTTTTAAATAATCCATTACACGTTTTATAAAAACCGGATTTCATTTCATTTATCGTTAAGGCTGGAGCTTTTCTTTGCATATATGTACCCTTAATTATAAAAGTGGTCTTAGTCATATATTCCTTTGGTCGCTATATTTACATTTGAACAAATAAAAATATATTTTTATCTTACGCATCATTTTAATTTAGAGTTGTACTAGCCTCGATTAATATACATAAGTTTACGAGTATTTAACATTTTCATTTCTTTTATTTATTCATTATCTATACCTAGCCTATGGGCCATATTCGGTCACATCATACTACTCAAAAAACAATTTACATACAATTTTAAAATAATAAATAGTAATGAATTTTTTAAACAATTTACATAAATACAAAAATAACGAATTAACACATATATTCAAAAATACAAATTAGCGATAATAAATAAATAATTACATTATTTAACAAATTATATAAGTTATACGTGTACATTTGAAGAAGATTTAATGTTGTGAATAAAATAAAAAAGCATATATATTATAAAGCAACAACTATATTGCACAATGATATAGTTTGAACAAAACCCAATGAAAAACACATTTACCATAACACCAAATACCTAACAAGATTCACAATTTATTCATAACCATCAGACTATGTTGACGAAAGCACTTGTAAAATTTTCCTCTTATAACTGTCAATAGAAAAATCAAATGTTCTTAAAGGCGGTGGTAATTTATTAAAATCTCTAGCTATCCTCACATTAAACGACCGCTCCAAGATAGGTGTTAGCTTTGGAATTTTCAACTGTCTATTCCTAACAGACCTTCCAAATTCAAATAGGTCAACTAAGTATTCAGGCACCTGTAACTTAAATGACTTATAGAACAGTAAGAAGTTTCTCAATTTTATAAAATCTGCAAAACGTACCCCTAAAAATTTTACAACAAACGACGAGACATGCTGCCTTAATCTAAGAGAATAGAGGTATCGTACTACTCTATTAAAAGCAAGTCTTATTTTTTTGAGAACGTAACCCAAGGTGCCACAGTATACCTCTAGACCATACAAAAATATTGGCATAATCAACCCATACACAACCCTCTTCTTGACATGTAAAGGTAAAAGTAAATCTAAGCTATATAGCTTCCTCAAAGTAAAACAAACCTTTGAAACAACTGAATCAATATGACTTTCAAAGCTCAATTTTGAATCGATGATAAGACCAAGACACTTAATTTTTTCCACAAAATCAATTAATTTGCCATTCAAAACAACAGTGAATTTGTCAATGCTACTGTCACCAAAAAACATTGCTTTAGTCTTACTAGCATTAACCCTAAGACCATTGTCTGACATCCAGCTACATAATAAACCAACAGTGTAATCAATCATATTTTGTAGAACATGTGGAAAATCGGAACAACCTTTAAATAATAACTAAACATCATCAGCAAATGCGAATGGTTGACACATACTACTAGCTACGGTTTGAGAGAGATCATTAATAAACATTATGAAAAGCAAGGATCCAAGGACCGAACCCTGAGGTACTCCACTATATACATTAAGCAACCCAGAACTAGAACCACCAATGACAACATACGGCTTTCTATCATAAAGATAAGAATATATCAATTTACAAGCTGAACTTGAAAGACCATACAACCTATATTCCTTGGAAACTAACAAAGAGTGATTAACACTGTCAAAAGCCTTGGCCAAATCTAGGGACAACAGCACACAGACACCACTGTTGGATATTTTACTCCTAATATTATCAGTGAGTCCAATCAACAAAGAAGTAGTACTTCTATTACAGTAATGCAAGAAATTATTATTATCAATATAAGTAACAAGTTGGATCTTAATAATATGCTCAACCATCTTTGACAAAATTGGTAACATTGTTATCGGCCTCAAGTCATCAATACCAGTAACCCTACTATTTTTTTTAATGGGAACAATTTTGCCGATTTTCCAGAAGGTAGGAAAATTTATTAAATATTTATTGAATTTTTTTTAAGATTAATTTAACATTTGAAAGAAAAAAATGCATGTGACCTAACCTACTTTTCAAATATATTACACACGCATTTATTAGCTTACAAGTAAACAAGAAACAAAACATGAGATTGTGTGTGTGTTTGCAGTATTTCTCTTGATGTAAAAATTTGTTTTCTCTTATTTGTTACTGTAGGTTTGTTTCTTTACTTCTTGGGTAAAGTTCAGTAAAATGAGAGCAAACTATAATTTCGCTCAATAATATACAAAAATGCACAAAAGTACGGGAACGCAAAAAACCAATATTTTAACACGAAAATAATCGTCAATGCATGTTTGCATATACATACGTATACACATAACTAAACACATACTTATGTACATACACACGCACGTATTTACTTACATGATTCAGCATACCTGCATAGGTTATATATCTTAATTTCATATAAAAACTTATAAAACTTTGGCTACCACCTGTTTTTAAAAGTTTTTTCATACATTTTTCTATTTTTTTTAGTTTTTAGGTAAATGTATTTTTTTGCAATTTTTTATTTTTCACAGCTGTTTGATTTTGTGTTTACCCAAACTAGCACGAAGAAAAAGTACGGGCTGTTTCGTGCAAGAAGAAGGAGAACATTACTCTCACAAAAGCTTTCTTATTTACCCAATTTTCTAGTACGGGAACGCTTTTCGTGTAAATTGGGATCCCGCGGGATCCCAATGTATAGTAAAGAAACACTCCTTGTATGAAAGCCATAATCAGGGCTGCCGTTTTTGGTTATTTCTAACCAAAAGTGGTTATTTTTTTCTTTAATGTGGAGATGAGAATATTTTTCTCATTTTGGTTATTTTTATGCCAAAATAATGAATGATACACATGTACATATTTTTTATGTTGTACTTTTTAAGCTTTTAATTTAAAAATGGTTGGAACTCTCTACTACAGAGTACTATGTGGTCCATAGGAGGTGACCACGTTAGTCCGCCCGTACCGCCTCCTTCCTAAACAAAAAATTGTCACATCTTGGAAAATCTTAATTAGTTGGACAAATTTAAAGTTTTTCGAAAATCTCCTGAAAACTCGAACTTCCAGTAATTCTGAGTATTCACGTTTTTAGAGTACTATGTGGTCAATACAATAGGTAAACACTTTTGTCCGCCCGCATCGCCTCCTTCCCAAGAAAAGTGCGTAACCCTCAGAAAATTCCAAGTTGAAAACTTGACGATATTTGGTTCAAATTCATGTTTTCCAGAAATAGATTCTGGGCATTAATAAAGCAACACTTTATCTACAAATTAGCATTAATTTTTCCCGCCTCGGTTGCATCATTTAATGGAAAAGTCCTTTGGAAAGGCATTAGTTGAATTTTTATAGCTTAACAGAGCTCTGTTGACACGCTAACGAGCTCTGTTAAAGCACAAGGTTTGTGTCAAGGGTTATAAATTTTAAAATTTAATATCACACACATTCAAACTATTATACTGTGAACTGCAAGTTTTGTTTACTTTATATTTAAAAAAAAACTGTAAATACATGTACAATCGTTAACTTATTACTTACATACATACATATGTAGGTAAAATCCCTGCTAGCATTTGGAAGATTGTTTTATCAAAAATCACCTAACTAAGTCTTCCTCGAGTACTTTTGACGATTAAAAACTGATTAAACACTTGCGCGCTTGAAAAAATACTCGAAAATGAGTCGTGCTTATGCTTTAAAAGTAATTTATTTATTTATTTTAAAATATATGAGTCATAAATGAGTCGAACCTGATCAGAAAAGCGGGTAATAAAAGACTCCGCAAGAAGAGTCGCATGTAGGGTACCGTTTTCTGCCGACAAAACTATCTTTTATGCTCAGAAAACGAGCGCATATTCTTGTTTTTTGATCACTTGAAAGTATTAAAAAAGAATCAAATTTAATTAAAAATTTCCAAAAATGCTAGCAGGGAAGAATTACATATATTTGTTTTGTCGTTATTATTATTAACTGTATTCAAACCACATGCATTCCATTATAAATATGTATACATTTTAAATCCCAGTAAAAAAAATTTAAGTTATTTGCTTCAATTTACATGAAATCACTGTTTCGGGTTTAAATTCGTATAAAAAGAAACGAATTGTTAAAATAGCTAACTATTTACCATTTTTCCTAGATACAAATATTAGTAACATAAGACCACCACAAGAATAAGATAAGAATAATTAATGTGATGATCGTAAAAGATAAGCAAGAATAGTTAAACATACTTGGGTAGAGTAATATAATTTCGTGCTAACCTAAATAGAAAAAATGGAAAAACAGAAAATTAATAGTGATACTTATAAATGTGTTTACCGAAGGTAAATCAAATGTATACACAACAATCGTTTCTCATATTCCGTTTCATTGTAAATTTAAGTTAAATACCTGATGTTAATAAGAATCTCTACCCAAGTAGATAGACTTGGGTGCTGATGAAGTGCGTGGCTGCACAGAAAAGTATCGGTATTTCCCCCAGCTTAAAAGTCTAAGTTTAATTTTTCTTCTCTTCTTTAGAAACTCACATTAATTAATACAAAAATATCATTGAAATTACTGAACTTAAGCCTGACTATGAATTATTTCTGATTAAAAATATTATCATAGAACACAAAAAAGGGAATTTTTATTAATATCGCTTCCAATTCAGTGACCAGGCATCGAAAAAGAGAACATCTTGCAATGACAACCCTATGTAAAAATCATTAGAACGGATCGAAATTTTCACTACTTGCAGATAGCAAACTCTACATTTTCATGACTTTTTTTGGAGTTTCTTTTTTTTTTTTGCTGGGATGTTATTTAATAAAAATACTACATATTGAAATTTGGTAATATTTTTTCTCATTTGATAACTTTTAAAGCGAAGTTTGGTTGTAAAAATTTTTTGCTTGTGGCAGCACTGGCCATAATACTTAAAGGAAGAGAATTCAATAAATTGAATTACCTAAGTTAAAGGGATTTCGTTTGTGGTTTTAATTTCATGTATTATTTAATTATTCATAAGTATGTAAGTATGTGGGTGGGTGTGTTTTAATGCATTTTTTATGACGTTTAGATAAATTTTCTTTGAATCTAAATAAAATTATTTAAATTTATATTCTAGAATACGGAAGATTGTGTCGTCCGTTGGTATATCTAGTATAATATAAATTTATGTATTCCGTTTACTCCTGCAAGGAGCATAGGCCTTCCAAGTAAATAATTTGCTTGGATACTTTTGTATCAAAAGTATTTTTTTAATTACTAATATTGTGAACGTAAGGACAGTGTTATACACAGTGTAAATGGACTTTAAAGACAATTTCAAAACTGTCATATGTACATGGATACTGCGGCACATTTTCTTTGTGATAACGTATATGGACATGATATCCTTACATGTATGTATGTGTGTTTAGTCGTACATATCGCTGGCTTAGTATTACAAAGTTATATATCGTTTCGATATAAGAACATCTAATATATTGAAAAATTCAAAAAATCTCGAATTCAAAAAAATCATTCTATATTAAGATAACGATATGTATGTTTTGGAAAAAATATATCTGTTATTGCACATAGAACCTTCCAATGTTAAGCCAGCGATATGTATATTGCACATACCTGGACTTTATCCTGCGGCAAAAACTGGCAAAGATTACTTATTTGTATATTGTAATGGGAAATTTGTTCCAAAAATTTCTTCTTAGTTATCTGTTCTCCATTTATGCTAAAAATTGACTTATTATTTACATCAAATGAACGCTGAAATATTGTTGTTATCGGATCATATTCGTCGTCGTTGTTGTATATTTCAACGGAAACTGTTGCCGATGTAAATCCATTTTTTACATAGTCGCTGATTGCATTTGATCGCGCTAGTAATATTGGTTCGCCACCTAAGCTTAGAACAATTGCCGAAACTAAGGTGGACTTGCCGGTGCCATTTGGTCCGATTATTACATTCAGATATTCCGATGGTTTAAACACACATTTGCTGTATGTGCTATTTACATATGTATATTTAAAAAATTATGAATGCTACATCTTTAAGCAATGCACAATGTTATATTATACTCACACAAAGTTCTCACAAAACACAGTTTTAATTTTGCCAATTCTCGACATATTACGATATTTTCAGCAAAACATATTTCACATTAACTCTATAATTTGTCAAAAAAAAACTTGTAGAAGATTCAAAATTCTTATTCGCCTTTGTAATGAAATGCGCTTCTAAATTATTTTTTTGATGCTATATTAGAGATGAACAACTCAGGCACAAATAAGATTACTTTTTACCAATTACAAGTACTCGGGGTGTTATGCTGCCAGACTAAAGTATACTTGAAGAATTCGGTTATTTACATTCTTGCACACATTCGATTTTCTTTTAGCGTTTTTCCACACACACACTTATTGTAAAAAATTCATATGAATTGATATATACCCTGCAAGAAATTACCCTGTAGTAAATAAAATAGTCGATTGACAAAAAAAACTAGCTATAAATGAATTATTTTGCAAGTGACTACAAATTGGTTTAAATCTCATACAGATATCAACCAAATATATTGAATCGAAGCACACGTAAGAAATAAATAAAATCAAAATAAGTCAATGAAAAGAAAATAAAAAAAATCAAAAGAAGCATGCCATGAAATCAAATGCCAAATGTTTGTGTTGAAAAAAAATAATAATTTCAATACTAATATGTATAATATTTTCTATGAGCAGGAAAAACTTTCGTATGAATGCATGTATTTTTGTTTTAAATATAAAAATACCAATTATTTCTATATATCAATATACATGTATACTTAATTAATATATGTTAAATATATGTACATATGTATGTATGTATATGATATACAAATGTGTATGAAGATTTACATAAATAATTATTTAACTATAATAGATATTAAGTGACTTCAGAGTGCTTGAAAAATAAGTAGTTAGTAGTCAATTTAAAAGTCATGCAGAGATGGCCAATTGACTACTGCCTATGACATACCTATGTTAAAATAGTGAGTCGGCGACAAGGAAAAAAGTCACTTAATCAACCAGTTGTGGTTATTATCTAGACACGACACGGGCGAATTCAAGCGAATTCAACCGTATAAATAATCTGATAGAGATGGGAACATTGGAGAATTTTTCTATATTTCTCTCTATCGCACAAAGTATACGGTTTTGACATTTGTAAAAATTAGTGTTTACAAAAAATAAAATTTCTTGGCAGGATTTGGCGCAAAGTGGAGAAAAAGTGTTATTGCGCCAAAATCCTGCCCAAAGTTGGTAATTTGTGGACAAAAATTGGTAGATTATCTTGTCCACAAATTACCAACAGTGAGAAAATGACAAAAAGAAAAGTGCTAACGATAGAAATAGCACTTTTTTGGAGCAGCAGACAAGCAGGTAAAGTGAAAATGTAAGTATTTTAATTTTTCATTTATTTATAGAATTTTACTAATATATTCTTGTTTTTCCAGGAGCAACAGATGCATTTTGGGATGTCCTGAAGGGGAGAAACTACATTTGTTCCCGAAAGAGCCAAGGTTAGTAATTTGTGTTTGTGTGAAGTGATTTTTAGAAATTTTGTACTTTGGAAGGGACAATGATGTTCTTGTCCAATGTACAAATACAAACGTCGGTGTGTGTGTCGCGGGAACAACATTCCAATTGATCTGTTGAATACTTCATACGTAATGTGCATGATTGTGTCAATACAGTATAAATATGTAAACTTTTGTACGTTGGATATAACAATGAAGTTCTTGTCCAATGTACAAATATGTATGTACATACGTTGGTCAACATATCGTGGAAAAATGAAGTAGTCAGATCAATTGGAATCAATTGGAACAATTGTGTATAAAAAAAAACTTATGCTTTTGTCTAATGTATATAAATAAAGTGTAGAATTTTGTACATTGGAATGGACACCGGTGCCTCCTCACCAATGTACAATGACGCAGGTTAAGAAGCCGAGGAATAATCAAGTGATCAAGTGGATTCCAAGTGATATGTTCTCTGGTGTTGTTTAAAAAAATTTAACTAATTTGTACGTACCAACGTAAAGTGAACTTGATGTGATAAATTTGTAGATTGGATAGAACAACAATGTTCTTATCAAATGAACAAGTATGTTGGTTAACAAGTTTGTGTAAAATAAAACATTCATAACAATTGGAATCCAAATGTGTGCACGTTGACGTAGTTTTTTGATGGTTCTTACTAAAAAATATAATTTTGTAGGGTCATGCGTATATATTAAGAAAATTGCATGAGCGGAATTTCGTAAATTGGAAGGAACAATGCTGTTCTTGTCCAATGTACAATAACACGGACATATAAGTCGCGAGAAAAACAAGTTTTCGGATCAATTAAGATTCAAATGTGTTTTTTTTACTTAATCTTTTGCAAGCACTTGGTTCAAAATCAAACATTTTTGGGTCATGTGTATATATTAAGAAAATTGCATGAGCGGAATTTCGTAAATTGGAAGGAACAATGCTGTTCTTGTCCAATGTACAATAACACGGACATATAAGTCGCGAGAAAAACAAGTTTTCGGATCAATTAAGATTCAAATGTGTTTTTTTTTACTTAATCTTTTGCAAGCACTTGGTTCAAAATCGAACATTTTTGGGTCATGCGTATATATTAAGAAAATTGCAAGAGCGGAATTTCGTAAATTGGAAGGAACAATGCTGTTCTTGTCCAATGTACAATAACACGGACATATAAGTCGCGAGAAAAACAAGTTTTCGGATAAATTAAGATTCAAATGTGTTTTTTTTACTTAATCTTTTGCAAGCACTTGGTTCAAAATCGAACATTTTTGGGTCATGTGTATATATTAAGAAAATTGCATGAGCGGAATTTCGTAAATTGGAAGGAACATTGAAGGAACATCTTATATTGGAAGGAACATATCAGATGTAATGTTTTTTTATAGTATTATCAATCATTTTAAATTTGTAAACATAATCATATTTTGCCGTTTTGAAATTTGTATGGGAAAAATACTTTTTGAAAGGCGTTTTGTTATTTTTCATAAAAATTTTAAACGTTTGGAAACGAATTTCTTCTACAAAGCTTGCCTTTTATTTTTAACCAAAAAAATCTAACTAAAAAAATTAAATAAATTATAAAATAATGAAAATTAAATAATTTTGTTTTGTTTTTGTATGTTTTGAAAAGTTACGCAAACTTTTCTTCATAACAAATATAATAAAAGTATTAATTTTTGACAAACAAACAGGAAAAAAATTTAGAAAAATAGTTTTGAATTTTTTTCCTGTTACATTTTTCGCATTTTTCCAACAAAAAACTGAAAATGTTTATATGTATTTGGTTTTTTTTTATTTGGTACGGATTTAATTTAATTTTAAAAATTCTTCCCTTAATGGAAAGCTACATCATAGGCGTCAAAAATCGTATATTTTTTTCAACCGGTTCTGAACCGGTTTTTTTATTTTTTGATACGGATTTTAAAAATTCTTCCCTTAATGGAGAGCTACATCATAGGCGTTAAAAATCGTATATTTTTTTAACCGGTTCTGAACCGGTTTTTTTATTTTTTGGTACGGATTTTAAAAATTCTTCCCTTAATGGAAAGCTACATCATAGGCGTCAAAAATCGTATATTTTTTTAACCGGTTCTGAACCGGTTTTTTTATTTTTTGGTACGGATTTTAAAAATTCTTCCCTTAATGGAAAGCTACATCATAGGCGTCAAAAATCGTATATTTTTTTTAACCGGTTCTGAACCGGTTTTTTATTTTTTGGTACGGATAATGCGTACGCATTTAAAGCTTCTCCTTACTCAAGACCATCATGCGTGGCGAAGAGTCACATCCTACAAGAGGTGATGATGTTTTTAGCAAAACATGATGGATCTAGACCAGATAAGGTCGAAAAAAAATCATATAAAAAGCCCTTTTCAGGGCTACATAATATTTTCCAAAAGAGATAAAATTTTGGCTTTACTACAACATATACAATATTAATAATACAAAAATTCCAATTTTTTATTTACATACATGAAGTCCAACAAGAAAACCTGACAGAAAAAAAATCTAAACTGGAAAGAAATGCATCCAAGAAGGAAGAAAGTTCGCAAAGAAAACAACTTTAGACTTTGATGGCATATGTAAATAAATTATATTTAATTTTTATTGTTAAATTTTAATTATTTTAAATTTAATATTTTATTTTTAAATTTAATTGAAATGTATTTATGTATTTAAAAAATGTTAATTAATTATATTAGTAAATATTCTAATTTTGTTTTGTTTTTGTAACAATTTAAGATGATTTACAAATATACATACATTTATACAATACTTAAAAATTAAAAATAATAATACAATTTCAAAATTGGACATACTTTTTTATGATTTTGTTACTACAAACTGGTGTGAGTATAAGCTTAGTAAAGAAATAACTTGCTTCTACATTATATTAAGCAAGCGACTTGTTTAAAAAATGTCTACAGAAATCAATCAACAATTTAATTTGCATGATAAAAACTGCACATAAATTGGTTTACTTAAATTAGGTTGTATTTTGTATTGATACTCTTTTGTTAAGGCTTTATAAAAGATTACTACCAATTTATAGAAGACAAGCAAACATCATCGTCTGCCTCTTTGTTTTATTAAGGTTTTATTAAAATAAATTCGTATGAAAATCTGTTTTTTAAACCTTTTCTGTTTTTATAAAGCCTTTATAGTTTTTATAAATAAAGCTGTAAATATTTCGACCAAAGATACATATGACTCAAGGTACGGCTAAACATTTGCCCAAAAAAAAGCGTAACCACTAAACGCTAATGAAAAATCTTTCAATTGGGACAAAAGTTTGTCTAGTTAAAGAGTAGCCAATAATAGTCATAGGGATCAAAACCTTTTTCATTAGTGTTTGTTGGGCAAATGTTTGACAAATGTGACCGTATCTTTAGACCACTTCCATAATTAATTGTACATACATATATCAAGTGAGAAAATTACAATTTGGTTAAGCATACCTTCTTACTGTTATTTGTATTTAAGTTTTTATGCAACGGAAATCTTAAGTTTATGTGTCGATATTTAAATTCATTAATAAATATATTATTCACATTAGTCTCGATTTCTGGTGGACACATCGTTTGTTGTATTTTCGAAGATTTAAAGCTTACAGAAGTATCACTTGCGGCCGCACCAAACCGTTTATTTTCAGTTTTAAGTAGATTTGGCTTCTAATTTACGCTAGAAAAAAGTTTTAATTATAGTATTTTATTTTCAAAAATTTTGTAATTTAACTTACACTCTAAGCACTTGGATGCATATTGCGATGCCCGATGATATTCTTCTTTGCCTTCATAATAACTCACGAGGGTACATGAAGCCATGATATAAACCCTAGTTATCAGCCGCTGCTCTTTCATCGCTGCAATACATAATGTAGCACCCAACACCCAGCTCTAAGGCTCCAATTTTTTCATTCCGATTGGCCATTTTATACATAACACCTTCGACATCACCCACATTACATGCTTAACTATAACATTTTATTGAATTTCAAAATCTATCTAGTTTTTCATAGGTCTCTCCTAAAATGAAAATAATTTAAGCATGTATAAACAAATTATGTGTACTAATATGGATTCAATCAACATTTAAAACTTACCTACAGCTTTTTCATTCCTTTGTATAGCAGCATTCGTGCTTTCCAGCTTTCATTACACATTAAACTCCAAGCCATCAGATATTTGAGATTTAGTTTCAAGGCTCTTTGATAGTATGTAATGGCCATAAAATGATCACATCGACCTAAGAACTCCATAGGTGCCCGGTCGTATTCCCGTACATCAAAATAACATTTGGCCAAAAAATAATTGTCACATACCACTTTGTTTATGCCTTGCAATGTTGCCTCTTTGAAATTTTTCACTTCTTGCATCGATGTCTAAGTATATCACACATGGTTCCATTTCAGCCAGCCATTTGGCATTTTGGATCAGATCGCGTTTTTGCCATTGGACAATGCCGCGACGTATGTATGTACATAATTCGCGTTTAACATCTTCCAAAGGCACATTAAAATAGTCATATTCACTTTTTGCAGTCCGAATTAATTCCAGCTAGTTTTCTTTTTCCAATATTAGCTTTTTTGTTTCACAACATTGATAAATTTAACAAGCGACCATGTACTAACAATTCGTGTTTTTTATGAAAACAACCAATTCCAGAGCGATGCATTGGAAGATATCATTGAGAACACGTAATACGAATATGTTAATTACCGATTACATCAACATTTATTGTAATTAAAGCGCATTAAGTCTAAAAAAATATATTTAAATTAAATTTATTTTGTGACAATGAAAACTTATGGAATTGCTTTTGCAAATATTTTAACATTTTCACATTAGTTAGGTCGCAATTTACATTCACTAGTTGAAGAACACTACCGGCCTTTAATTAAGTAAATTAAACACAAAAATCACTGCTCTTTTATGCAAATATTTATATTTTATTGAAAATAAGGCTAAAATAATTCACTCTTGGAAAATTTAATTTTGCACTTTTTCACAATCATATGGTCACAAATGCTATGTATGGCTATTGCTTTTTATACGTGTGCCAAGATAGCGTCGAAGAAATAGCGTCGATTTTGGGAATTCAAAAACCGGGAAAAAAATTGGGGAAAAATCGTGGGTATTTTTAAAAATATATCAGCTGGCTGGCAACAATTTTGGGAATTCAAGGGGGAAACAAAACCAAAACCCGTGGATGAATTTTCCCAGGAGCATTCTAATACCCCCACGCCAAAGTCTCATATATTCTTAAAGTGGACACTTAGGAGAACAAAATGAGACCACCGTGCAAAAATTCTAACGAGCCGTTTTCGAGAAAATCGACTTAATCGAAAATGGCCAAAAAAAACCGTGGATGAATTTTCCCAGGAGCATTCTTGGACCCCCACGCCAAAGTCTCATATATTCTTAAAGTGGACACTTAGGAGAACAAAATGAGACCACCGTGCAAAAATTCTAACGAGCCGTTTTCGAGAAAATCGACTTAATCGAAAATGGCCAAAAAAACCGTGGATGAATTTTCCCAGGAGCATTTGTGGCAGCACTCTGGGGTCGATAATGCCGTATTGATAGTGGCAACCTTAGAGGTAACAGCTGGTTACCGGGCTTTGGTAACAGCTGATAGCAACAGCTGGAAGAAAAAACAAATTAAAGACAAAAACAAAACACTATTTATAAAAACCCAATAGAAGAAAATGGCCAGGAAAGTTCTGGAAAAGACAGTGGCAATTGGAAGAAAAAAAAAAGATGGACGACAGCTGGGGATTTTTGGCGCACACCGGAGTCGAGGGAGGTCGAAGAAGACGATAGAGTGGATCAATCACGATTCTGGCTTGATGAAGTGAACGGCAAAGAAAAGCTGTGGGAAAAAGTGAAAGTGTTGTGTAAAAGCTGAAAAATAAAGAAAAACAGCAAAAACTTAAGAATTTTATCACTTTTATTTTAAACAAAAAAAAAAAAGTTATTCAAATAAATTGAAAATAAATAAACATACAATAAACTAAAGCTAAATAAAATTAACGACACAACATTTAACAAAATAGCAAAAACCAAATAAATTAACAAAAGCAAAATAGCGAATACTTGAAAGCTATCAAAAAAAAAGAAGACATTATAACACAAATAAAACATTAAAAAGCCAAGCAGAAAAAAAGCAAAGAAGAAAAAGGTTGGAGAAGCAAAGCAGTTTGTAAAATTTGATCCGCAGCCAGGACTAGATTGAGGGCGCTCCAGAAGGCAGTCCGATTGAGGCACCGTAAGGAAGTAAGCGAAGTTTTTTTGTTCCGGAAGAATCAACAGGTATCACCGTGAGAAGCACCAGCTTTACCCTTAATCCAAGGCAGAAAACAGGTATAGTGCCCAGTGACCCGTACGACCACAGAACGGACGACGAAATGAACTGTTGAAATTTAAAAAAAAAAAAACAATATATGTATATATGCCTAAATTAATATTTTTGTTAAAGAGGTTTATTTAGGAAAACACCCATATACGTACCTTTTTTTTTGTGTCCCGTAGGTTTATTAATTTGCCTACACCCCAACGCTGGTCTGAGCTCGAACCTCCGTTAGTTTTGCATCTAAATTTGTTTAAACAGGAACTTATTGGTTTCACAGGGGTTTTCTTAAATTCATAAACTCGGCTTTGATAAAAGAAAAATTTTAATATATATATATATATGTGTGTACATAAATAATTAGTATAAATTGTTGAGACTTAACTCGTTGGCACCCGTACAGCACGGACGAAACGGGCTTCCTACAAAACCTGCCCCAAGTCCCCATAATAAGCTCTTTGGCTTAAAAGGATAGGTGTTTACCCTACATAGTCAGAAATATAAATTTGTTTTATTTAGAAATCCATTTAAACCATTTTGTTTATGTAAATTTACTTTGCCTTTTTCTCTGATTTTTTGAGAATTTTCTTTTTTTATTATTTTCAATTAAATCAAAAAAAAAATAATATTTTAAATATTAAATAATTTTATATTGAGTAGTTTTTTTTTTACATTTTGTTTTTTTCTTTGAATAAATAAATTAAAATGTATTGTTATTTTTCAATATGATTTAAATTTTTTTATTGCCCAAAATGATGGGTTAAGGTAAATTTTTCAGGCTGTAGAGACTAGTGGTAAGTAACCATCATGAAGGTATGGGATAACCCACAGACAAACATAGGCCGGGTTATCATGGTGAAATTCAGTAGGATTTCTGTGGGAGGGAGGCCACGGTTAGCCAAAAAGACCGGCTAACTCAACATTTATGTTGAGAGAGCAGACCTGTAAGTATGCGTGGTTAGTGGTATATGTAAATATTTTTGTTTTTTCAATAGTTTGTTTTTTTTTAAGTACAAATTTCCACTTTCGGGCTCCAAATTTCATATATTTATAAACATTTTTTTTCTTGGTGTTACATCCTTCCAAGCGCAGCTGGCATGATTTTTTTTTTGTTTATTGTTGCTAATTGCCCGAAAGTCGGCAAGAACACCCCCTAAGACGGCGAGCTCAGCCGGAGCAGAACGCCAGCATGCCAGCGAGGCCGACAAATCTGGCAACCGTACAAAATGATGCCCAGACTGAAATGTCTAAACCAACAGCATAAGCAACCCGGTAGCAAAATACAATTTAACAAAAATGGCGCCCAACGTGGGGCCCGAAAGTGGAAAATTCATATTCGAATAGATTCTCGCGTGTTTTCAACTAATGTAAGGCCCGTTGAGTCATTAAGAGTCCTCAACGAGAAGCGACTTTAGTTGACTCACAAAGTCCACTTTAAGTTTTTTTTAAATTCCGTAATTTGTTTTTATACTACTCACTATATTTTCCTTTTATTCATAAATATTTCCTAGAACTACAGTATGACGTAAGTCCCGGAAGTAGATTTTTTTTATTTCTTCCGCGTTGCGACGGCATACTGGAATTTTGAGAAGTATTTGTCTTCTGGTAGTGGTATGAGTCAAACTAGATAAATTGTTACCAAATGTAATCAAATTAGTTTTTGCTACATATCATACCAAAGCTTATGAATACCATCCAATAATAAATTTAGTCACAATAGACAAAATTCTAATTCTAGTCCGAAACCCATGGACAAAAATAAAGTAAATACTTTTATTATTGTGAAGTTAGGAAGTAGTCCTGACAACGTAAAAGGCGAAGAACCTCAGTGTCAGTTGCCTCTCTAACCGAGCAATATGGTAGGACAGAAAATTGAAGATTTATTCCATACCTTTTTATGTTACCACAAACCATACAAACATATTTACAAGTCTAGAGGAAAACATTATAGAAATCAGGAAAACAAATACTTTTTCGATGCTTCTCAACATAAATGAATCGGTGAATCTAATTTAATTGGATTCACATAAATTCCCTTAATGGTGGTTACGTATTGCCGCAAAGTTCTACAGCCGAATAACAAACTTAAATTTAATTTAACATTTTCATATTTTTTTTCTTTTTGTAAAAGAGAACAATTTTTTTATAATTTTTCCTTATAGGATTTTTTTTTTTGAATATAAGTTTTCTATTGGAAAACATAGATACATTTTTTTTGTATATAATTTTTCTATTTGGAAACATACATATATTTTTTTTACGTTTCTTATATGAATTTGTTTTTATATATATATTTTTCTTTTTGGAAAACATAGTTTTCATTTTTTATAATTTTTTTTTTCATTTTTATATAGTTTTTTTTGTAATAATTATATACTTTAATAAGAAGCTATTATAAAAATAATATCGCAATTGAAAGCATATTGGAGTTTTCGCTTGCTAATTAGTTTGGAGTTACATTTTTTTATATATTTTATATATATATATATATATTTTTTTTTGTTTTTTGATATACACAGGTATATAGTTTTATATCATACATCTATAATTTTTTATTTTTTTTGAATTTTGGGGTGATTTACATTCTCTTTTTCGACATTTTCTTTTACTTCGCTGATTGCGTAGTACAATTTACATAATTTTGGTTTTGCCTACGCCTTATTAAAGGCTAGACATATTAAATTGTTTCTGAGTTTTCTTTTATTTTGATGGTTTTAACTCGTTCGGAGAGAAACCGATTAATTGCAGCCGGTATTGACGTAAATTCCGTGATGAATAGAGACGAACTCCCAATTACATCAGGGGAGGCTATGGTGCCACCTGCTGTTCCCACAGTCGCTGTTTCGACGGGAAACGCGACTAATGTAACAGAAACAGTTACTCCGGCAGTACAACAATTTTTAGCGATGGCACAGGGCAATGCTAATAACAGCTTTGTACAGGAAGCCCACCATTCGTCTAGTACTATACCCACTCCTGAGTATAGTAATATCACCTCTAGAACGAGACAGGGTGAATTTCATATCAACAGACCCACTGTACAACCATCTCATCAGAGGCCAGTTGTTGACTTAGGGAGTGATATAGCCAGTCTAATTAGGGAAGAGTTGTCTCGGCAGATGCAACAATTGCAAGTGACGATGCAGCAGGAAATCAGCCATGCAGTACGGCAAGCAATTCGCCCTCAAGCGAATCCAGCTTCAGGTGGTCAGGGTAGTAATTTAGCCGCGCCCAATACACCTCAAGCTGAATTAACTGCTCGCACGCCACACCTATTTGGAGCAGGAAGTAATCAAAATTTTAATCTTGGTATAAATCAGGCAAATAATTTAAACATACCTGCATTTCACCGAACACCAGCACGGGAATTTCATTCAGCTCCTTATCCTCCTCCAGGTATGCAATCACAAGCGGCGCCCTTACAACCGTCACCAGTTCATCTCAGTACGCAGGCTCACCGACCAGCTGACAGTACTTACCCAGTAGTTAAAGCTGACTTGTCTAAATGGGGTCTCAAGTTTGACGGAACGTCTAAGTCTATGAGTGCCGAAGACTTCGTTTTCAGATTGGAAACGTTAAGGCAAGACTACAATATGTCTATTGTAGAAATTAAACGTAGTTTCCATACCTTACTCGAAGGCCAAGCCCTAGAGTGGTATTGGAATGTGAAAAAGTTGAACCCATTCCAATCCTGGGACGAATTGATAGGCGCGTTTTTGACGCAATATAGGAGGTACGAGAACGAATTTCAGATTCAAAAAAGAATTATGGACCGCAGGCAAGGGGCACAGGAGTCCTTTGAAGATTTCTTCAATGCCGTTATAAGTCTGAGAAATCAGCAACGTACTCCTTACTCGGAGTCTGACCTCATAGAGATAATGAGGGGAAATTTGAAACCCTCATTATCGCAATTACTGTTTTCGGCAAGGATACAAAATCTGAATGATTTCTGCCAACAGGCCAAAAGAGCTGAAAGTCTCGTGTCGAGTCAAAGGCAGCAGTATGCACCCAGACATTACATACCACCCCGCGTCCATGAGCTGGATTACCAAGAGCTACCTGAACCTGTCCACGAAATAGAGGCCTTGGCAGGCAGTAGCCGCTACATATGCTGGAACTGTAAGCGTGTTGGTACCGGTTTCACAGATTGTCCATCACCTACGCGCCGAATCTTTTGTTACAGGTGTGGATTGGACAATGTGGTTACGCCGCAATGCCCAAAGTGTCGGGGAAACCAGACATCGAACGCGTCTCGAACTGGGGAGGCTTGTTCGACACACACCCAGACCCAGTAGAAAAACCATTAGTACCCACCGAACCTAGGCAAAATATAATAATTTTGAAAAACACTGACAGAAAGTCAGTGAAACCAACACAGCCGGAAGTTCGGTGCATTAAACCCCTGCATTTACGTGTAGTTGAGTACCAACAGGCCAGAGACAGAATTTTTGGAGAGGTGTCCAGTAAAATAAAGAAGGCTAGGGAGCGTTATAAGCGCAGAAAGCAAAAAAGAAACGAGATTTTGGCAGCCACCTTATACGAAGGTGAAGATACGCGTTTGTACGCCAAAATTCGTTTAAATGGTACTGAAGTGGAAGGTCTGTTAGATAGTGGTGCAACAGTCACGTGCTTAGGGAAAAATTGTATGGAGTTAGTACAGAATGCTGGAATGCACATACATAAATTTTTCTCCTATATCAAGACTGCTGATGGAAGCCCACACAAAATTCTGGGATTTGTTAAAGTAAATGTTACTTATAACAAACACACCCAGGAAGTAACCTTTTACTTGGTACCAACTTTAAATCGAGAACTATTTTTAGGCGTTGACTTTATGCGTATGTTCGGCTTATTCGCATCAGTCAGCAGTTTGTCCAGTAATGGAGTGAACTTATGCGAGGAAGGGAACGAGGGTACTGACCAAGTGGAAACTCATTCCTTAACACCTGTGCAGCAGCAACAGTTAAATGAGGTCGTGTCTAGGTTTCCTTGCTACTCGAAGCGTGGACTAGGTAAAACCCACCTCGAAACCCACTCCATTGACACACGTGAGGCAACTCCTGTTAAGGATAGACATTATCCGGTCTCCTCGGCAGTGCAGAAGTTAATGTACGCGGAGCTGGATAGGATGCTTGATCTTGGGGTCATTGAGGAAAGCGAAAGTCCTTGGAGCCACCCTGTTACTCTCGTCCGCAAAGGCGAGAAAAACAGGCTGTGCTTGGACGCTCGTAAACTCAATGCTCTCACGATTAAGGATGCTTACCCGCTCCCGCACATTGAAGGTCTCCTCAGCCGGTTGGGAGATACGTATTTTATCTCCAGCGTCGACTTGAAGGATGCATTCTGGCAAATACCGCTAGAAACATCCAGTAGAGAAAAAACTGCTTTCACCGTGCCAGGTAGACCACTTTACCATTTCACGGTCATGCCTTTTGGGTTGTGTAACGCAGCTCAAATGCTATGCCGTTTAATGGATAAGGTGATCCCAGCCGCACTTCGTGACAGAGTTTTTGTCTACCTGGATGACTTTTTGGTGGTATCTCCAGACTTCTCGACGCACTTGAAGTTGCTAGAGCTGGTATCAATGCAGTTGGAAAAGGCAGGTTTGACGATAAATGTCTCTAAGTCCAGATTCTGCTTTAAAGAGCTTCGATACTTAGGGTACATAGTAGGAAAAGGACAACTTAGACCCGACCCAGAAAAAGTGAGCACGATTTTGAAATATTCGTACCCCAAAACTGCTAAACAGGTGCGAAGTTTTATGGGTGCTACTGGTTGGTATCGTCGTTTCATTCCAAATTATGCCACAATTTCGGTTCCAATTTTTAATACCCTGAAAAAAGGAAAAACTTTTACTTTTACTGATGAGGCCAAAAATGCTTTCGATTATTTAAAAACAGCTCTTACCACTAGTCCGATCTTGACACACCCCAACTTTGAGAAACACTTTTTCGTCCAGTGTGATGCTTCCGACATAGGAATAGGTGCAGTTCTGTTTCAGAAGGATGACGACGAAGGCGAGCATCCCATAGCATTTTTTTCTCACAAGCTTACCAACGCTCAAAGGAATTATTCCGTAACTGAGAGGGAATGCTTGGCCGTGGTGCTTGCCATCAAAAAATTCAGGCCTTATATAGAATTGATGCCATTTACTGTGATTACTGACCACAGTAGTCTTAAATGGCTCATGTCTCATAAGGACCTGAGCGGCCGCCTTGCTCGCTGGAGTCTTCACTTGCAAGCCTACGCGTTTTCGATTGAGCATCGCCCTGGACCGAAAAATAAAGTACCAGATGCTTTGTCTCGTTACGACATGGAAGAGGTTTCTGTAAGTTTTGGTAAATTGGTCGATATAGAATCGGACGCTTTTAAAACCGATTCCTATGCCGACTTAATTGCCAAAATTTCAGAAAACTCTGACCAATTACCAGACATCAAGGTTATTGATAACCTTTTGTACAAACGTACAGCCCACTATGATGGTATCGCACTCAACGAAGATTTCGCCTGGAAGCTTTGGGTCCCACCTGAGCTTACCGAAAATATAATAATAAATGCACATGAGCCACCACAAGCAGCTCATGGAGGTTTCGTTAAGACTCTTAGAAGAGTACGTGAATATTTCTATTGGCCAAATCAAAATGCCCAAATTAGAAATTTTGTTAGAAATTGTCAAACTTGTAAAGAGTCAAAAGCGCCAAATATCACTTTACGTCCACCAATGGGGAATGAAACCTTGACCGAACGCCCTTTTCAACGGCTATATGTTGATTTTTTAGGACCCTATCCTAGGTCTAAAGCAGGAAACTGCTACATTTTTATTGTGCTAGACCATTTTACGAAATATGTTTTATTGAAGGCCTTAAGCAAAGCAAGCAGCAAACAAATAGTGAAATTTTTAATTTCAGAAGTTTTCCACAAGTTTGGAACGCCAGAAACCGTGGTATCCGATAATGGAAAACAATTTGTGAGCAAAGAGTTTATTGACACCATGGCACATTTCGGCATAAACCACATGAAGACCGCATTTTATTCACCACAGGCAAATGCCTCTGAGAGGGTGAATCAGTCGATTTTGTCCGCCATAAGAGCATATGTTAAAGACGATCACTCTAATTGGGATAAATATTTATCCGAAATAGAGTGTTCATTAAGATCCTCTCTGCATGGCTCAATAGGAGTGACACCGTATTTTGCATTATTCGGAACAAATATGATTGGCCACGGTAGCGTATACAAACTTGCAAGAAAACTTCAAATGCTCAACGATCCTGAGCTTAATGTTTTGCCTAAGTCCGTATACATGGAAGGTATTCGTGAGAAAATCCGGGAAAGTCTACATAAAGCCTATGAAAAAGGAGCGAAAAATTATAACACCAGATGCAGACAAGTCAGATTCATTCCGGGGCAAGAAGTGTATAGAAGGAACTTTCAACAAAGTGACTTCAAAGCTGGCTACAACGCGAAACTCGGGCGAAAATTTCTAAAATGCAGAATAGTACGTCCAATCGGTAATAGCTTGTACGAGATCGAAGATCTGCATGGATCGTGGATCGTGGATCGTGATTGATCCACTCTATCGTCTTCTTCGACCTCCCTCGACTCCGGTGTGCGCCAAAAATCCCCAGCTGTCGTCCATCTTTTTTTTTCTTCCAATTGCCACTGTCTTTTCCAGAACTTTCCTGGCCATTTTCTTCTATTGGGTTTTTATAAATAGTGTTTTGTTTTTGTCTTTAATTTGTTTTTTCTTCCAGCTGTTGCTATCAGCTGTTACCAAAGCCCGGTAACCAGCTGTTACCTCTAAGGTTGCCACTATCAATACGGCATTATCGACCCCAGAGTGCTGCCACAAATGCTCCTGGGAAAATTCATCCACGGTTTTTTTTGGCCATTTTCGATTAAGTCGATTTTCTCGAAAACGGCTCGTTAGAATTTTTGCACGGTGGTCTCATTTTGTTCTCCTAAGTGTCCACTTTAAGAATATATGAGACTTTGGCGTGGGGGTCCAAGAATGCTCCTGGGAAAATTCATCCACGTTTTTTTTTGGCCATTTTCGATTAAGTCGATTTTCTCGAAAACGGCTCGTTAGAATTTTTGCACGGTGGTCTCATTTTGTTCTCCTAAGTGTCCACTTTAAGAATATATGAGACTTTGGCGTGGGGGTCCAAGAATGCTCCTGGGAAAATTCATCCACGGTTTTTTTTGGCCATTTTCGATTAAGTCGATTTTCTCGAAAACGGCTCGTTAGAATTTTTGCACGGTGGTCTCATTTTGTTCTCCTAAGTGTCCACTTTAAGAATATATGAGACTTTAGCGTGGGGGTCCAAGAATGCTTCTGGGAAAATCCATCCACGGTTTTTTTTGGCCATTTTCGATTAAGTCGATTTTCTCGAAAACGGCTCGTTAGAAATTTTGCACGGTGGTCTCATTTTGTTCTCCTAAGTGTCCACTTTAAGAATATATGAGACTTTGGCGTGGGGGTCCAAGAATGCTCCTGGGAAAATTCATCCACGGTTTTTTGTTTTGTTTCCCCCTTGAATTCCCAAAATCGTTGCCAGCCAGCTGATATATTTGTAAAAATACCCACGATTTTTCCCCAATTTTTTTCCCGGTTTTTTAATTCCTAAAATCAACGCTATTTCGTCGACGCTATCTTGGCGCACTTGCTTTTTATACATGCAAAAAGCCTATTTTTTCTCTCCCTTCAAATATTTATACATCAGCTGATACGACGATTACGCTTAACTCAGAAGTTAATATTAATATTCTGTGGTTATTATGTCATGGTCGCCCTGATCGACGGTAATGCCGTGCACACGGGTAGAACCGTCGATCAGCTGAGTAGTTTTGTTTGAAAGAACGAGAAGTAGCAAAAGAAAATAAAATTTTTTGATATAAAAAGAAAAGGTAGAAAAAAGAAATGATTTGGGAATTGGAAAGGGAGTTACTAGAAATTTCCAACAGAAAAAAAAGATGGCTGCAAAGGAGAGATATTGGCGGGAAAAGGTAGAAAGGACCACGTCAGCATTGAAGTAAGGAAAAATAAAAAAGAAAAGATAAGTTTGGTAGGTCGAAGAAGGGAGACAAGTTTTGGACGTTGAACAGGATAGACGGTGGGCTGCGGAACAAAATAAGTCGAGGTGGATGGTGATAAAAAAGAAGTCAAATAAATAAAAAAAGGCAAGGCAAATAATAAAAAAATTTGTGTTTTATTGTACAAAAAAAAAAGAGGAAGAAAATGGATTGTTTTAAAAACTAACATTGTGTACGACAATAAAATTAAGCAGTGAACAGAAAAAGAACTTAAATCTAATTACTTATACATAAAAACTTAAAACTAGAGTTGATTATAAAAAAAAACTTAAAAACTAGTTAAAACATGACAAAAATAATTTGTGGATAAAAACAACAAATAAGTGAACTGTGTGAAAAATTGTTGAACAAAAAAAATAAAATTTTATAAACATTGGTAAAAGTACAAGCAAAGAATGTAAATACAGCAATTCAACGAAAACAGAACACAATTTAAACTAAATCAACCCGAAAAGCAATAGCCCAAAAGAAAGATAATCACCTGCAACACGCCACCTACAGCGAGGGAACTGGCCAAACACCTGCCACTACTGGGAAACGGAGAAGTTACCGGGAAAAAAACGAAAAAATCAAACAAGTAAACCAGCGCCCAGGTATTTTGCCAATCGACAGCGACCTACGAGACCGGACTGAAACGGACAAAATATAAAATATATATATATATATATTTATATATATATATATATATATTTATATATATATATATATATATATATATACAGATCTTATTTTTTTATTGAAGGAAACACTTAGTAAGTGATTAATTAACCTGTTAAAGTTCCTCACGAATTGTGAGACATCCCAGCTAGTTAGGGTGAGCTCAGCCTAGGAAGCGCAGGGAATAAAAAGAAAAGTGATATTTGTCCCCAGTTGTGTTTACGAGTGTTTGTCTGAAGAAGAAAAAAAAAGTGGTAAAAGTTTAACCAAAACTCTAGAGAAAACAAATATATGTATATATATATGAGTTTAAATATTGTATATGACTCAGCTTAAAAGGGGACTCCGGACGTAGAAGACGCCACTAACAGACGGCAATATCTAACCATTAATACTGCAGCGCTACCTGGAAATAAATAAAAATTAAAACATAAATGAGATAAATTTTTTTGTTGAATTTATTATCACAAATTTGAAAGCAAATATATATAGAAAGGAAATACCCCGTAGGATGAACTTTTGTTAAACAAAGGATGTATATGATAAAATTATAAAAATTATATAAAAAGAGGGGATTCTCCGTTCGGTTTAAATAGTAAAATAATTTTTTTGTAATCTCGCATTTTGTTTTTCTTGATTTCGTCCTACCAGTCCATGTAATTATATAATTAGTAAAATAAAATTTTTTTATTTGAACACTAAAAATTTGTAATATTTGTATAAAGGTTAGGATATTTATTTACTTCAATAAATCAGTATGTACTTACTTTTTAAATGAAAATTTTTCTTGAAGGTTCATTAATATGCAGGTGTGAAAAGTTTCGTGATGTGGTAAGTAAGTAGGTAGAAGAAAAGTTACTCCGGGTGATGCAAGCTAAGGGACATCGCAGCCTGAGTGCGATGCGACGGAGAGGTCCACTGATCTCTAAGGGGAGGGTGCATTGTCCTGGTAAAACACCTGCCAGGCGAATTTGGTCGCGTGTGTGTGCATGTAACTAGGGAGGTGATTAGGATTGGCTTCGGGCTCCAGAAATTGTTTTTTTATTCCTTTTTTCCACTGAAATATTTGTTTCCTTTTTTTGGAAATATTTGGCTGGCATGAGTTTTTTGTTTGCTTGTTGTTGCTACAGGACCTCCAGATGGATTGGCAAGAACCACCCCAAGACGGCGAGCTCTAGCCGGGAATACGCCAGCATGCCAGCACGGCCGATCATCTGGCAACCACCACGTCCAATATGGTTCCATTCCGTTTTGTTACCACACAACCCATTACTAGACAACGACGACAAATAAATGGCGCCCAACGTGGGGCCCGAAGAAAGTCCTGAAAGCCTAAAGAAAAAAATTTTTTTTTAGTTTTTAATTCATATTTTTTTTGATGGTTCGATTTTCTTTTTACGTTTGACATGTTAGGTAATAAGAGTCCCTAGCAGCCGCGACGCTTTTAAGAAAATAAGAACTGTTCCATTATAAAAATTTTTCTTTATTGAGGCCTGAACTTTCAAAACGCCATGGCTCTCACCATTAACACATATGTAAGTCCCGTACTGAGGTCGCGTTGCGACATATTGTGCAAATGGTGAGGTCATGTGATTTGGCAGTTTCAGAGAATTTTTATCATGTTGCAGCAGACTGAGTCTTAAAGATTTTTGTGAAAACTTCAAGTTTTCTTACAAAATAAATTTATTTTAATTATTTTTTTACGCTTAATGCGCTTTAAATACAATACATTTTGATGCAATCGGCGATAAACATGTTCGTACTATATTTTCTCAACAATATCCGTCATTGCGGCATGGTGCTTGCAACAACTTGGCCAAATATTCCCACTTTATGTCGCTTATGGTTTCTTTACCTAAGATGGGACCCGGCCAACATTTGTCCTAAGTGCCCACAACACTCAACAGATTCAAGCAACTCTGGCTATTCCGCAAATGCATCAAAAAGGTAATATTTTTTAAAATAATATTTTGGTTTTAGATGGTTTAATTGTTCTCACCATTTCTTTAAGGACCTGAAAATACTTTGCCTTTGTTGGTAAATGCAATATCACAAGATCAGAAACAAATACTCAACGAACGCTTATACCAAATGATAAGACGTATGGATCCATCTAAGATCACGAGCACTTTCGAACAAAAAATTCCAAACTCTTGTGCATGACGGAATATCATAAAGCTTTGTTGGAAAATGTAATGCCATAAGAGCAAATTCTGGACGGACGTTTGTACCCAATGACCGAAAGCACGCATCCATCTTTGGTTAGCAAGATGAAGGGAATGTTGCTTAAATTAGATTTAAGAATTGTGTTTTTTATGTTTAATAAAAGTTTTAATTTGAAATGTAAATGAAAAAACATTTTAAATATACCAATATTTACCTTATGACTTACTAGTTAGAGCTGGTTAGTGCTAACCGATATTTCCGCTTGCCTAACTGGTTAGTGCTAACCGATATTTCCGTTTGCCTAACTGGTTAGTGCTAACCGATATTTCCGTTTGCCTAACTGGTTAGTGCTAACCGATATTTTGGTAGTCATAACCTTATAAAAGGCATCAGAGTAAGCAGCACAATTATATGTTACATAGTCGAGTGGAATTAATGAGATAGAGAGAGATACAAAATCACATGTACACAAGAGTTTCCGTTAGTTTTTTCATATTGCTCCTAATAAACTAATAGAAACTTTAACAGAGATACCAGTTAGCACAACCGGTTAAATGACCCGTCATTTAACTGGTAGTGTTCTTGTAGGGAACATACATACATACATATAGTATTTAATTTTTTTGATTCCTTTTTTTTTGTTTTCAAAATTATCTCCTGAAAACATATAATAACAAAACATCAATAAACATGCACACACTACTACTAAATTCAAAGAATACTTACGTCACCTGGAGACTTTTACTTCTAACCGAACACTGCCGCACATACATATATTTAATATAAAATTTCTTTTTTTGAAATTTTTCCTGTCTTTTCCTAGGAGAAACGCATTTTACGATACGAAGTCGATTTTTTTTATATACAATTTTGTTTTTTTGTTCTTCACAGAAGAGCGATTTTTTGCAGTCGTTTAAATTTTTTATTGCTACTATTCGATATAGTCCAAGTAGTATTATATACTTTCTTTTTATTATTTTTTTATTTCTTATTTTGTTTGAATTGTTTTTGGAAATGAGAGCAGTTGGACTTGTAGTTCAATTTTATTTAATAATTGATTTTTAATTCAATTTAATTTTTTTGCTTTCGATAAATGGTTTTAACCCGAAGTTTGAGCAGGAATTTGTTTAAGATGGCCACAACCAGTGCGAGCGTTACTTGTGGGTCTATGACCGCTACAACAGTAACCTTTGCTACCTCTACGTCAGCCACGGGTACAGTAACTACCTTCTCAACTATGCATAATCCAGTTCTGGCTACCTCAGTAGCGCATGGCTTAACACCTAGCTCAGAGGGTGCAGAACAAATAGTAGAGTCACCAAGTTTTTCAGCCTCCAGGACTCAAGACACTCGTACCTCAAGGCGAGCCGATTTTTCGTTCAATCCAATAGCTGAAGCTCCTTGCGATGCAATTAATATTCAGCAGGTAGTTGAGGCCCCAGTGGGCATGTGCCAAGCTGATTGGTTGAAAAAAGTAGATAGCAAAATTGAAAAAGCGCTATGTGAATTAAAAGACGCGTTAAGAGCAGCCGCGGGTAATCAAGCATCACCGCATCCGTCTGGCATTGCTCCGATAATGCAACAAACAACTCCGCCGCAGTTGCCATATACCCAGCCAGCAGTTGGTTTCCGGCCTTCTGTCGTGACTGGGCACGTCTTTTCCCAACAACAGCAACAACAAAATGATTTTAGACAGGCAGCCATAAATCAGATGCCACCACTACCATTGTATCCAGCGCCACGATATACAGAGCCACCTAGAGTTATGCAAAGTGTACCAGGCGAAGCAGTAACACCACGGTCGATTGCTCATCCACCCTCGTTTACACAGGCAACATATGCACAGTTCACGACTCACGATTTACGGCAGCAACCACATATGAGTACAACTCAACAGGTGAGACACCAGCAAAGCATTTTGACAACCAACGCACCGCCAGTATATATGCAGCAACAATATGGGCAATATCCTCCGCCTCGTCAACCTTCGTTGCAGCGTCCAACGGTGATTAACGCACAACCAAGCCATCCACAGGGGGCTTGGGCTGCGCCAACCTATTACCAGCAACAACCGCAGGAATATCCGCTAGCATCTTCGAGACAAAGTCACGAACCTCTAGATAGGTATAAATTAGCGAAATGGGGGTTAAAGTTTAATGGCACCAGTAGGACCATGAATGTCCAGGAGTTCATTTTTCGAGTGGGAGCGTTGAGGAGAGACTATGATTGTCCTGATAATGAAATTCTCAGGAATTTCCACTTGTTGCTGGAAGGTCCCGCGCTCGATTGGTACTGGGACCATAGGAAAATAGTCCTTATTAATACGTGGGAGGAGTTAGAGAAGGCCTTGCTGGCAAAATAGAGGTGTTTTGAAAAAGAATATCAAGTACAAATGAAGATTCTGAATCGTCATCAACAGCCAAACGAAGTGTTAGACGATTTGTATAACGCCGTCATAAAACTGCGAAACCAGCAAGAAAATCCTTACGAGGAGGAGCAGTTGGTGGAAATTATGAGGGGCAATCTAAAACCATCTCTAGCGCAAATGATGTTCTCAGTGAATTTAAGAACGTTGTCAGAATTCTGTCGAGAGGTGAGGCGTGCTGAAAATTTGATTTCGAATCAGAGGCAACTCTATCAGCAGCGTGCTAATTTCCAGCCAAGAGTGAATGAAATCATATATGAGGACGAAACGTTTCCTCTAATAGATTTAGAAGTCGACGCACTACGCTCTTCAAATAATTATACCTGCTGGAACTGTAGGGTGGTGGGCCATAGCCTTGTGGACTGTCCTGAGCCAATCACACGTAGTTTTTGTTTTAGATATGGTAAGGATAACGTGGTGGCTCCTAAGTGTCCGAAATGTCAGTGAAACCGCAATCAGAACACGTCCCGAACTGGCGAGACGCGTTCGACCGAAGTATAAGTCCAGTTTCGAATCAACAAACTGGAAAAGTAATGAGTAGTGTTAGGATGTTAGAAAATAAGGATAAAGTAGTTAACAATTTTAATCGCAACGTCAAACTAAGAGAATTAAAACCTCTGCACGTCAGAATACGTGAGTACAATGAGGCAAAAAGTAGAATTTTTGGAAATGTCTCAAACAAAATAAAAAAGGCGCGCGAGAGGTACAAGCTACGTAGAAAAGTGAGGCGTGAAATTTCTATCGCTTCGCTGTATGAAGGTACGGATTCGCGTCTTTACACCAAAATTGCTTTAGGTGGTTTCGAAATAGAAGGTCTTCTCGACAGTGGGGCCACCGTATCATGCTTAGGCCTCAATTGTCTAGATTTCGCAAAGAAAGCAGGGTTGAAAATTCACGATTTTACGACTTCCATAAAAACAGCCGACGGTACCGCGCATAAAATAGTAGGCTGCGTGCGGGCTCAAGTTACGTTTGGCCAGACAACGCAAGCCATAACGTTTTATTTAGTGCCTACTTTAAGTCGTGAGTTATTCTTGGGTGTAGATTTTATGAAGGCTTTTAAAATGTTTGCCAACCTCGATAGTCTCACGACAAATGGAATAAGTCTCATTGAAGAGACAGAAAGTGACGCAGTTGTAGTGACTCATAAGTTGACAGATGAACAACAACAGAAATTAGATTCAGTCATATCGTTGTTCCCCTGCTTCAGTAAAAAAGGTCTCGGTAAGACACGTTTAGAAAAACATTATATAGACACGCGAGACGCAACCCCAGTGAAGGACCGGCACTATCCTGTTTCCCCGGCAGTACAAAAACTAATGTATGCAGAGCTCGATAGGATGCTTGGTCTTGGTGTCATTGAGCTTAGCGAGAGTCCTTGGAGCCATCCAGTGACTTTAGTCCGTAAGGGCGAAAAGAACAGATTGTGTCTGGACGCTCGAAAGCTCAATGCATTGACGGTCAAGGATGCCTATCCTCTGCCCCACATTGAGGGTTTGATCAGCCGCTTGGGAGACACGATTTTTATTTCCAGTGTCGACCTGAAAGACGCATTCTGGCAGATCCCACTAGATCAGTCTAGTAGGGGAAAAACTGCTTTCACGGTACCTGGGCGACCACTTTACCATTTTACGGTCATGCATTTTGGGTTGTGTAACGCAGCTCAAAGGTTATGCCGTTTAATGGATAAGGTGATCCCCGCGGCGCTTCGGGATAGAGTTTTTGTCTACTTAGATGACCTTCTGGTGGTGTCTCCAGATTTTGCGACACACTTGGAGTTGTTGTCTCGTGTGGCTAATAGTCTGACAAAAGCAGGATTGACCATAAATGTGGCAAAATCTAAATTCGGCTTTAAAGAGTTAAGATATCTGGGTTATATAGTAGGAGGGGGTAAACTTAAGCCTGATCCGGCGAAGGTGGAAACGATTACTCGTTTTGCCTACCCTAAAACGGCCAAGCAGGTGCGGAGCTTCATGGGCGGAACAGACTGGTATAGAAAATTTATACCAGACTATGCCACCATTGCAGCTCCAATCTTTGACACGCTAAAGAAGGGGAAGCAATTCAAGTTTTCCGATGAAGCCAAAGCTGCGTTCGATCGCCTCGAGAATGCTCTGATTTCGAGCCCACTTCTCAATCACCCCGATTTCTCCCGGCATTTTTACGTTCAGTGTGACGCGTCAGCCCCCACGGGCTGGAGCAGTTCTTTTTCAGAAAGACGATTCTGGCGAAGAACACCCCATTGCCTATTTTTCACACAAAATGACATCGGCGCAGAAGAATTATTCGGTGACTGAACGTGAATGCTTGCCGGTAGTCCTGGCGATTAAGAAGTTTAGGCCCTACATAGAACTTATGCCTTTCTCCGTGATAACCGATCACAGTAGTCTTAAGTGGCTTATGTCACATAAAGATTTCACTGGTCGTTTAGCTAGGTGGAGCCTACATCTCCAATCGTATGATTTCACAATAGAACATAGGCAGGGGAAACAAAATGTAGTACCCGATACCCTATCGCGTTACGAAATGGATGAAGTCTCGGCAGATGTAGAAGGGATGGTCGATCTCAACTCGAGTGCTTTTAAATCCAGTGACTATTTAGAATTAATTTCTACTATAGAAAAAAATTCTGATCAGTTGTCTGATTTAAAAGTAGTTGAGGGATTTGCTTACAAAAGAGCACGACCTTATGATGGAGTAATAATGAATGAGGACTTCTCATGGAAATTATGGGTCCCTCATGAATTAACTACGTCCATCATAGAAAAATTCCAAATTCAACACTAGCTTGTCACGGAGGCGTTGGAAAAACTCTTCGACGAGTCCAAGAGTATTTTCACTGGCCAAATCAAAACGCGCAAGTTCGTCATTTCGTGGCAAATTGTGAAATTTGCAAGGAAACTAACCCAAGCAACAAAACGCTACGAGCGCCAATGGGGCAGAAACTATAAGGGAGCGTCCGTTTCAAAGAATCTTCGTAGATTTCCTAGGTCCGTATCCACGTTCAAAGAACGGCAACAGTTTTATTTTTATAGTTTTAGACCATTTGACAAAGTTCGTTCTGCTGAAAGCTCTGCCAGAGGCAAATACAAAAAACATAATAAAATTTTTAATAGCTGAAGTGTTCCATAAGTTTGGAACGTCAGAGACTGTTGTCTCTGATAATGGCCAACAATTTGTCAGCAGAGAATTCGCAGAGCTCGTGAAAATTTTTTGGCGTTAAACACGTACGTGCCGCGATTCACTCTCCGCAAGCTAACGCGTCTGAGCGAACGAATCAATCGATTTTGGCTGCCATACGTTCATACCTACAGGATGATCAAGCTGAATGGGACAAACACTTGTCAGAAATTGAGTTTTCCCTCAGATCGTCAATGCAGACTTCGATTGGTGTTACGCCGTACTATGCATTATTTGGGATGAACGCTATTGGACACGGTAGTATGTATAAACTCGCCAGAAGGCTAGAGAGTTTAAATGACCCCGAGCTCAATATTGTAACAAAATCAGAGAAAATGTCACTAGTGAGACAAAAGATACGCGAAACGATACACAAAGCCTACGTACGTAACAAAACAACATACAACACGAGATGTCGCGATGTTAAATTTGTCCCGGGACAAGAAATATACAGGCGAAATTTTCAACAAAGCGTTTTCAAGAGCGGATTTAATGCAAAACTTGCCCGGAAATTTTTGAAATGTCGCGTCAGAAAACCCATTGGAAACAGCCTGTACGAAATAGAAGATCTTCAAGAAAAATCCTTGGGGGTATTTCACGCCAAAGATTTGAAGCAATAGCTTTAATATCTTTGGTGGTTCTAGTCCCAGCATTTTCTGAGCCATCGTCAAAACATTTGAAGCAATCAGGTCGTAAGAACATAAATTCGGGTAAGCTTGTCCGTAATTATCTCCTATACTACGTCAGTCGATTTTCATACTTATTTTTTAACATTGTATTCTAAGTAATCTAAAATAGTTCACTTACCATTCTTTTCGTTTGTAGATTCCCATGACGCATATCAGTCATATTGTGGAGAAAATCAAATTGATCCGTTGTCAACCTGTAAAGCAATTAAAATGACTTTAGTTGTTACTCAAACCTTTTGTTTATATATGATTAGTTTATTAAATTTTATTCGGGTTGAGGACTCACTCACATACTGAATTTCTTTTTGGGTGCTCGTCCTCATCTATTTTTTTTATGCATCAGTCAGGTATCCTTGAATTTATTGTACCTGTATGAATTATACATAAATTTATTAGAATAAGTAAAACAAAGCCTTTAAAGAGGCACTTAAAACTAAGTGAAGCCTTCTAAATGGTGACAAATACTTGAAGTGTTTCCATTGAATATTTTTACAACACTTTTAGAAAGTTTCAGGTTTTTTGAGTAATTTCTCATTAATTAGCAAAAAAATTTGTTTTTTGCATATTTTATTTTTTTGTAGAAACCCAGTGGGTATTTCCTGCCAAACATCAGTGATGCTTGGTGGACCTAGTCCTGGTGTTTCTGCCTACCTTTGGGGTGAATATTGAATAGAAAGTAAGATTTTCTTTTCCTTTCTTTTATGTTTTTATTTTGGAAAATTTGTCCGTCGCCAAAGTGGTTTTAGATAAGCAGAATTTTCAACTGTTTTTTTGTAAACTTGTTATATTACGATCAGCATCAAAGACGAAACACGTAAAAGTTAATTTTTTGGTTTTAATAGCACTACTGTTGATATAACTTACTTTTTTTTTTTGAACTTAAACAATTTTTCCAAGTTAATTGGTACTTGCATACCTTTTTAATTAAATGAACAAAGGTAACATCGTTGGTACAACCAGATAGCTTACGTTTCTAAGCTAGTTATATGTATAACTTGTCATCATACAAATAGTGCAATTCCGTAATAGCGTCCTGGGGAACTATGCCATTAAGGGTTGGGAACAAGTTGTAGCAATGTATGTTTACCTTTGTCAATTTTTGTTACCTTTTTTTAATTGGGTTTTTTTCTTTTATTTGTATTTATACATATATATATATATATATATATATATATATATATATATGTATATGTTAGGTCTCCGCATAAAATTTGCTAAAAATATTAAAATCATTTTAATATGTACTTATTTTTCCATAACTATTTTAATATTTTACATTCAATGCTGTTCATTTTGTCGCTCATTTGGACCACTGTAATTTGTCAATATTTTACACGCATTGACCACTGTCACTTAATATAAACAATCAACAGTTAATTTTGTATTATTTCGAATACACTTATATTCTCTAAATAACTAGTATGTTTTGTTGTTGTCAAAAAGAATGCAATGTTTGGTATTGCTGTATTAAATGAAATAATAGTAACAAGTTGAATTGGTACATTGGAAATAAGAAACCAATAAAACAACTACAATAAATTGTCTTATATACTTATATTGTTTTAGGTTTAAGTTAAAGAATATTTTGGAAATAAAAATTATTATATTTGTTGAACTCGTAAGAACATCATCTTCGCTTTTTTATTGTCGCGCTCCACGGTCGCAACTTTCTGCAACTTAGAAATATCACTGCCCATCAAACACTTCAGTGGCATATAGACAACAATTCGAAAATACTGAATTGCTCTATATAGCTGCCGGTGAGGAAAAAGCTCCTGATCGAACATTTTGGCGCCCAACGTGGGGCACGATATTGTAAGGATTTTCTCGTAGTGTGGTCCGTGGAAACCTCAAAAATATTTTGTTCAAATGCATGTTCATGCAATGGTCGCTTAGCGGAGTCGAACTACAAACATTTGCTGGTAAAAATTATTAATAATTTTGTGCTCAAAACTAAACCTAAACAACATTATATATTGTGGAACTTAAAAAATTAATTTAAAAAAATAATATTACGATGACTTTGGAAGAAGTAAAACAACAACGAACCAGTACAAAGAAAAGTATAACCCGCATCAAGAATCAAATCGAAGTCAATGGAAGGGGTGAAGGTAGGACACTATCATCAGCGGAATTGAAATGCCGTTTGGGGATGTTGGAATCATATTTTAAGCAGATATTAACATACCAAACCCTAATTGAAAAATACGACCCGGATGATAGCGGTAGGCCCGAAATCGAAGATTTGTATATCGCAACCAAAATGAATATACAATCGCAGCTAGGAGAAGAAGTGCACAATACTACAGTGTCTGATTCGACGATTTGCTTCCCCGTTGCTAACCATAAGCTGCCTCAGCTAAAGTTGCCCACGTTCAGTGGAAAGTATAGTGAGTACAAAAATTTTATAACATCGTTCAACCAAGTTATTGATCGTGAATTTGGCCTTTCGAATATTGAAAAATTTAATCACTTGCTTAATTGCCTCCATGGTCAGGCATTAGAAACGGTCAAGGCTTTCCAAATTACAAATGAAAATTATCAAAAGGCTTTGGAAAGACTTAAAACTCGTTACGACAATAGCTCACTGATATTTATGGAAAATATTTCAACCCTTTTTGAACTTCCAGCCATGTCTAAATACAATTGCACACAATTACGTAGTCTTGTCGATAACGTTTCGGCTCTTTATAGTTCTTTATTGTCTCTTGGTTCGCATAGTGACATAGCCAACTCTATGCTTATTCACATAGTGATGCAAAAGGTGGATGATGATACCAAACGAAAGTGGAAGGATTCTTTAGATTTTACTAGATTGCCATCATGGGATGATTGCTCCAAGGTCTTTGAAAGACGATGCCAATTTTTGGAATCTATTGATAACACCCATACTCAGCTACCACGTAAGCCAGAAACTCATCACTCTGGTAAGTCTAAAAATAAAAGTTCAAAACCTGATTATACCTTTTCGGTTTCAAAACGCATTTGCGCACTTTGCTCAAAACCAGATCATACAATCAGCCGTTGTCCTCGCTTCAAGGACATGGATGTAACACAACGTTTTGAAAATATCAAAAAATTATCGCTTTGTATTAATTGCTTATCGAAGGGGCACCAAGTAAACAACTGTTCCTCAACATTCAAGTGCAAATTTTGCTCTCGCTCGCATCATAGTTTCCTTCATCGGACTCAGCAAGTTTCAAGACCCTCGTCCCCCACTGCTGAATCATCTACTTCTCGTTCTACGTTGAATGAACCTCCTTCAACGGTTCATACTCATTTGGAAAAATCCTCGCCGGAACAAGTGTTGCTTGCTACTGCCATGGTTCTCGTTCGCGACGCTACTGGCTCATATCAGTTGGGACGTGCTCTGCTAGATTCTTGCTCTCAATTAAATTTTATTACCGATGAATTTTCTAAAAAACTTTATTTGCCTCGAACAAGGCAAACTACTGAAGTTGCTAGCATTGGTAACACGCATAGCACAAGTAAATACAGGTCATGTTCAAATGTAAAATCTCGATTTACAGATTTTGAAGTGTCATTATCGTTTTGTGTTACTCCTCACATTTCCTATCAACCTGATTCTGAGTTAGATGTTTCATCATGGAATTTGCCCCCAAATGCCCAGCTTGCAGATGAAAGCTTCTTCAAATCAAAACGAATCGATTTACTTATTGGAACTGAAACTTTCTTCGATATTTTGTCAGTCGGTCAAATTACACTCGGCCACAATTTGCCGAAGTTGCATAAAACCCTTTTTGGGTGGATTGTAACAGGTCGCTATATCTCGGCACAATCCAATATTGGTAGTTCTTATATGCTATCGAGAGAAGAGGAAGTTGATCTTAAATTACAACGCTTATGGGAAATAGAAGAAGTTCAACCCAGCTCACAGATTTTGACACCTGAACAGTCGGCTAGTGAATCCTATTTCAATCAAACTGTCTATCGTGAAACATCTGGTCGAATTGTGGTTAAACTACCCTTTAAAGAATCTACTGATGTCCTAGGGTTTTCTCGAAATATGGCTCTTAAAAGGTTCATGCCTCAAGAAAGACGATTTACACATGACAAAACCCTTAAATCGCAATATGTTTGTTTCATGAAAGAGTATGAAGACTGCGGACATATGAGCCTAGTGTGCAACCCTCGCTTAGACCAGCCCCATTATTTCATTCCCCACCATTGTGTTTTCAAGCCCAACAGTACGTCTACGAAATTAAGGGTAGTATTCGACGCTTCGTGTCCCTCATCGTCTCTAAAGTCTCTCAATGATATTCTTATGGTTGGTCCGGCAACCCAAGAGGAACTATATACAATCTTGCTTCGTTTTCGCCTTCATCGTTATGCTATTACGGCAGATATAGTAAAAATGTATCGTCAAGTACTGATTGATTCTCACGATCGAAAGTTCCAGTAGATTTTGTGGAGAAATTCAGAAGAAGAAGAAATACGTACATACCAGCTAAATACTGTCACTTATGGAATGTCATCTGCACCTTATCTTGCCATTAAAAGTCTTCATTATCTAGCAGATGAGTATATGGACCAATTTGAAGTTGGTGCAAAAACTATAAAATCATCATTTTACGTGGATGATTTTCTTGGTGGTGCAAATACCCTAGAAGAACTGGCTCAAATAAAGCATGAAGTAAATGAAATTCTTGTTCGTGGCTGCTTTCAGTTAGACAAATGGCACTCAAATCATAAAGATTTTCGAAATGACAAGACTATTAAAAATTTGAATATAGATGAATCTACTATAACCAGCGCCCTTGGTATCACATGGGATCAACAAAAGGATATTTTTCTGTTTTCGTTTTCGCCTAAACTTTCAATTGATGATAAAATCACCAAACGAACAATATTGTCACTCTCTTCCTCACTTTTTGATCCCCTAGGGCTTTTATCACCACTACTTATAAGAGCTAAAGTAATTATGCAAGAATTGTGGATTCTTAAAATTGGCTGGGACGAGTCGATACCACAAGAACTACATACGGCTTGGAAACACTTTGTCTCAGATCTCAAAATTCTAAATATGATTAAAATACCACGTTTTTGTCATTCAGCTGAATCACAATCAGTTCAACTTCATGGCTTCTGTGATGCGTCAATTCGTGCATTTGGTTGCTGTTTCTATTTGAGAGCTCAAACTTCTATTGGAAAAACTTTTACTCAACTTTTAACCGCCAAGTCTAGAGTAGCTCCTACAAAAAGAAAATCGTTGCCCAAACTCGAACTTTGTGGAGCACATCTCTTAGCAAACCTGTACTCAAAAATAAAAAAAATTTTGTCGATACCAAATCTTGAAATAATTCTTTGGGCAGATTCTCAAATTGTACTACATTGGCTTAAACAACATTCTTCAATACTATCCGTTTTTGTTGGCAATAGGGTATCAGAAATTCAGGATTTGACAAATGCATGTACTTGGAGACATATTCCAACACATCTCAATCCTGCTGATATTGTTTCTCGTGGTTCTACTATACAGGAACTCACCGCATCTATTTGGTTCAAGGGACCAGCATTTCTAGCTTTCGATCCTACACAGTGGCCTCCCAATAAATTAAATAAACTTTCTGACGAAACTCAAGAAGAATTCGATAAAGAAAGGCGAAAATCTACATTTTGCTTCGAAACAAAAACTAACTACATATTGAATTGTATAGAAAAATTCAGCTCATACTTGAAAATTATTCGCATTGTCGCCTGGATGATTCGCTTTAGTCAAAAAACAAAATGTAATATTTCTAACTCTGACTCTTTGCAGCCCAAGGAATTAGAGAGTGCTTTATATCGAATCGTTTTTAATATTCAAAGACAACATTTTCAAGATGACATAACTCGGATTCTGAAGAAAAAGGACCCCCAAGGCGCCCTTACATGTTTAAACCCTTTCCTTGATTCATCGTATGGCTTCAAATTGATTAAGGTCGGCGGTCGTTTAGAGTACGCAGCAATTTCAGAAGGTCAAAAACATCCTATAATTTTGCCAAGTAAAAACCATTTTGTTCACTGCTATGTGCGCCATCTACATATAAACAACTATCACGCTGGTCCTAAGGCCTTGATGTCGCTGATTCGCCAACAATTCTGGATCATCAACTCAAGAAATTTATGTCGTCGCATTGTCAATTCATGCCCACAATGCATTCGTTATCGTCCAAGGCTATTGCAACAGATGATGGGAAACTTACCAGTAGAGCGCCTCAACCCCTCAAGGCCGTTTGCTAGATGTGTCGTTGATTTTTGTGGTCCATTCAACACCTACCTGCGAATCAGAGGAAAGGTTCCCTACAAAACGTATGTTGCTGTATTTGTATGCCTAGTCACCAAAGCAGTTCACATTGAAGTCGTTTCCGACTTATCAACTGATGCGTTTATTGCTGCTCTCAAGAGGATGATCGGTCGAAGAGGTCTACCGACAGATATATTCTGTGACAACGCTACAAATTTTGTTGGTGCAAATTCAAAGCTGGCTCAACTAAAATCCTTCCTTTTTGAGCATAAAAACTCAAACGCTATTGTAAATTATTGCTCCAACCAATTTATTAATTTTCGTTTTATTCCCCCCAGGGCACCACATTTTGGTGGATTGTGGGAAGCAGCCGTCAAATCTGCTAAAGGTCACTTAACTAAGACACTGTCCAATGTCAGATTAACCCACGAGGAGCTTGCAACTGCTCTGGTAGAGATAGAGGCTATTTTAAATTCGAGGCCGATTTCACCCCTATCATCCGATCCCAGTGACTTTCAAGCCCTTACACCAGGGCATTTCTTGATAGGCGCCCCCCTACGTGGTTTTCCAGAACGTGATGTATCTACAAAAGAAATCAACAATCTCGAATATTGGTCGCGGATTAGCGCAATCAAACAGAGTTTTTGGAAGAAGTGGTCCCACGACTATATAAACGAGCTCCAGACACGTAACAAATGGACTAGTTCTAACCCTAATATTGTTAATGGCTCCCTAGTCATTATTCAAGAAGATAATTTACCCTCACAGCGATGGCTAATGGGTAGAATCATCAATATTGTTCGTGGAAGAGATAATCATGTCAGAGTTGTTGATATTAAAACTACAAAGGGTGTTATACGTCGCCCTATCACAGACTGGCTCTATTATGTTCTTCTTGAAAGTGTACTTTCAATGGGGCCGGCATGTTAGGTCTCCGCATAAAATTTGCTAAAAATATTAAAATCATTTTAATATGTACTTATTTTTCCATAACTATTTTAATATTTTACATTCAATGCTGTTCATTTTGTCGCTCATTTGGACCACTGTAATTTGTCAATATTTTACACGCATTGACCACTGTCACTTAATTTAAACAATCAACAGTTAATTTTGTATTATTTCGAATACACTTATATTCTCTAAATAACTAGTATGTTTTGTTGTTGTCAAAAAGAATGCAATGTTTGGTATTGCTGTATTAAATGAAATAATAGTAACAAGTTGAATTGGTACATTGGAAATAAGAAACCAATAAAACAACTACAATAAATTGTCTTATATACTTATATTGTTTTAGGTTTAAGTTAAAGAATATTTTGGAAATAAAAATTATTATATTTGTTGAACTCGTAAGAACATCATCTTCGCTTTTTTATTGTCGCGCTCCACGGTCGCAACTTTCTGCAACTTAGAAATATCACTGCCCATCAAACACTTCAGTGGCATATAGACAACAATTCGAAAATACTGAATTGCTCTATATAGCTGCCGGTGAGGAAAAAGCTCCTGATCGAACAGTATATATATATATATATATATATATACCTTTTTTTTGTAAGTAATGTTCACAGCGGGCTATTATCATCAAAAATAAATTCTTAATAAATCTAACATCGGATTCGAATGTGAAAGGCATAATGTAAAGACAACTTAATCGATACCAGTTTGTATTCCTTCGTATACATAGTTATGTATTTGATATATTTATTTAGTTCTGTTTGTTTGTCAACTGGCGAATAATTATCGTACACAATGAATAAATTAACTAAATTGCGTTTAACTTAAGCCTACGTTTCTAAGTTGATTAATTAGTGTAATCGTCATCGATCCATTGGTGCAGCGCTATGATCACTCTGGAGAACTACGCTATTAAGAGCTAAAAGTTGTTAGTCACCTGGAGCGATAACATTCGTCTGAGACCGATCTTACGGCAAGTTGAAGCAAAATTTGTCGATTTTAGAAACCAATGATTGTGAACAAACATTGATAGTTCATCGCGACAATTAAATTCAATTTGTTGGCAATACCATTATCTACCTTTTATATATATTCCATTTAATTATAACTCAACAAACTGGTACCGGATAAAGTTTATTCAAGTAAGTCTTGCATAAAGAAAAGCAAAATGCGTATAAAGTAAATTAGACGTATTTTGCACAAACTTTTGCCCGTAAATTTTTTTAAATTGAGTACAAATACATAGTAATTCGTTTTTTTTGTAATATTAACAATATATGAGGAAAAGTTTTCGTGTAAATCTACACAATATGCATGGGCTTTTTTATTCTTCGCGAAAGAAAAAAAGGAAAAGCGTTTTAAAATGGCTTGAGAAGAAGCGACCCTAGTTTAACGCGCAGTAGTTACAAACAAGCACACAAATGTTTACAAACAAAAATATCTTAAAACTTTAAGACTTACCAAAAACATGCTCGAGAGTTGCTCCAACGCAGCAGTCATATTTATATACATATGTATTTATGGGCTTGACACAAATTGACTCCGGTCGAATTTGTTGTAACGTTTCATCAGAAACTTTCGCTACTTATACCTACACAAGCATAAATAGAAATCGTTAGTAAGGGAACGACAGGATAAAACATAGTGCAAACTGGTTTCTTTTCCTTACCTTTTTCCTTGGAACTTTGGTGTTTCGCCGCGCGCCGTGATTAACATCGAATCTGTAATTAGAAATTCATATGAGTTGCAGTTTTATTACAGTGAATTCTCAATTAATTTTTTTATTCAATTAAGGGTTTATCTAGTTTTTCTTGAAACGGTTTGATATTTATTTACTAAATTATATTTTATAATACAATAATCATTTCGCGAGTCTTTATTACTAAGGTAAAACAACCGTTTAACCATACACTCGAATTTCAGTTCTTCAATCTTCTTAAGCACCTCAATTGGTATGTATTTACATTTTTATTTTTCTTTGCTCTTTATTTTTTTATGAATTTTTCTAGATTCTAAAATAAAAATTAAAATAAATCGGTTATAAAGCGGTTTACTATCGTGACACCCGTTTTTTTGTCTACGCGTCGAGAAAAAAAAATATTGTCGCGGCGGCTCGGCGGTAAAATTTCCAATGACGGCGTCGGAGTTACCGGTATATACTATGGTAATAGTATGTGTTTTTTTGTACATAACATGTTACATAACATGTTACATGACACCATAATCCAATGCTGCGCACACAATGCCCCCGGGGGCCGAACAATTTTCGCGATTTACACATACACAACAGGAATGTTGACGAAGCGCACTGCAAAGAGTACAAAAGTTATAATTTTATTCAGCCACCTTTTAAGCAAGAAGGTTGATGTCGCTTGATTTGTTATGATACAACAACAAAATACACAGTTGAGATTACAAGTTAGAGAAAAAGAGAAGAACAACTGAGTATTTTTATGATTTTTTTTCCAGCATTTGAATACACTTGGAATAATTTTATGTTTACATATTAACCATTTTTTTATTATTTTGAAATGTGGAAGGTATATTATGAGAAAAATTTTTATTTTCACTAAACATATTTAATGAAGCTGAGTGCCTTGTATGCAATCAAAAATTAAAAAGAATAAGTGCGTACAGTTATAAGCGTCATTATGAAAGTCGTCGTTTAGAAATGTGTAGTTTGTCAGGGAGGACAGAGATAAGCTTATAACAAAATTAAAAAAGAGTTTGGAATTGAAAAATAATAAAGCTTTGCGTGATTGTAAAATCAATACAAATACCGCAACATGCAGCCAACTAATGGCTACATACATTATTTAAAATTGAAATTTTTCGACAAAGCAAATGCTTTACATTACGTAAAACAATCAATCGTAATTGAACTTATTTTTTATTTCCACTTAATATTTTTCATGATATAATATTTGATTTTTTTAATGTTTCATTCATACTTTAGTTCATGTTATTAATTAAACATAAAAAATGTTGTATACAAAAATATTATTCAATACATTTACCAGCAAATTTCTCCCAGTGCACTCACCACTACACACACATTTTGAATCTGTTTCTCTTTGTGGACAACGCTGCTTTAAAGTTACATTTATAAAATATAATACACTCACCAATTCATTACCGGGTAGACCAAAACAGGAAACGAAGGTTGGTTGCCCTGACGTAAACATGTAATAAACAAAAATTTATCAATGACAATTTTGTTGTTTTTTTTACTCACCTTTTTCTACTCGCCAGCGATGAAGTCATCCTGCATACATATGTTCCCATAAAGAAATATTGACAAAATCAGGTTTTAAATAATGTTTCAAATAACATATTTCGTCCAAAAAACAGTAAGATATAATAAAAATTAAATAAAATAAATTAATACGTACCTTCTTCTCTGTTTAGTTCAGCGGCTACATACCAGAGTTGTAAGAACTGACGTATGAAAAAAGCTAAAATCATTTGTGGTGCAGTCACTGCGAGAAAGGGACAACTGTAGTATATTTGTTATTAATATGTTAACAAAATAATCAAAACAAACAAAAGAAAATCTGTACTTTGTGAAACGAACACGTGTACATACATACATACACATTTACAAAATTAAATTAAAGAATTTGTTGAATTGAATTAAAAAAATAGAATGTGAAATAGATTAATGGTATTAAAAAGTGATTTAAATTTGTTTACAAATGATTACTGATTTAACTTTAAGCATTTTCATTGAACAATTTTAATTTTTACCTTTTGTTTACAAAAATCACACAGCAAATGAGATCACAAAGCATAAACTGAAAATACATTTGAACAAGTAAACGAAGTACACAATTTTACAAAATTAAATGAAAGAATTTGTTGTGTTGAATCAAAAAACAAAGTGCCAAATAGCTTATTACTATTAAAAAGGCAATTAAATAATGTTTTAAAATGATTGCATATCTTATTTGAAGCATTTTCATTTAAAAATATCAATTTTTACCATTTATTTGCAAAAATCGCCAAGCGAATGAGGTTACAAAGCGTAAAATAAAATTAAGCTAAAAAATCCCACCACGAAAGAAGGTTAAAGAATGCGCAGTGACTGCGAGAGCGAGACCTCTGAAAACACAAATTATCTTCCGTCTCGTGACATCTCTCTGCAAATGGGTAGTAGTAGGAATTAGAAAGAGTGATGCCAGACTATCAGGATTCCTAGGAGATTTTCCAGGAATGCCCTAAATTTCTTCAATAAAAATTATATATATACATTTGTATAAATTTATTTTTGTTTTTCCTTCCCCCCCATTCTAGGTCCACCGGTGGACTCGAGAATGGTAGGGTTTGTCATGGTCACCCTGATCGACGGTAATGCCGTGAACACGGGTAAAACCGTCGATCAGCTGAGTAGTTTTGTTTGGAAGAACGAGAAGTAGCAAAAGAAAAGAAAATTTTTTGATATAGAAAGAAAAGATAGAAAAAAGGAATGGTTTGGGAATTGGAAAGGGAGTTACTAGAAATTTCCAACAGAAAAAAAAGATGGCTGCAAAGGAGAGATATTGGCGGGAAAAGGTAGAAAGGACCACGTCAGCATTGAAGTAAGGAAAAATAAAAAAGAAAAGATAAGTTTGGTAGGTCGAAGGAGGGAAGACAAGTTTTGGACGTTGAACAGGATAGACGGTGGGCTGCGGAACAAAATAAGTCGAGGTGGCTGGTGATAAAAAAAGAAGTCAAATAAATATAAAAAGGCAAGACAAATAATAAAAAAATTTGTGTTTTATTGTACAAATAAAAGAGGAAGAAAATGGATTGTTTTAAAAACTAACATTGTGTACGACAATAAAATTAAGCAGTGAACAGAAAAAGAACTTAAATCTAATTACTTATACATAAAAACTTAAAACTAGAGTTGATTATAAAAAAAAAACTTAAAAACTAGTTAAAACATGACAAAAATAATTTGTGGATAAAAACTGTGTGAAAAATTGTTGAACAAAAAATAAAATAAAATTTTATAAACATTGGTAAAAGTACAAGCAAAGAATGTAAATACAGCAATTCAACGAAAACGGAACAAAATTTAAACTAAATCAACCCGAAAAGCAATAGCCCAAAAGAAAGATAATCACCTGCAACACGCCACCTACAGCGAGGGAACTGGCCAAACACCTGCCACTACTGGGAAACGGAGAAGTTACCGGGGAAAAAAAACGAAAAAATCAAACAAGTAAACCAGCGCCCAGGTATTTTGCCAATCGACAGCGACCTACGAGACCGGACTGAAACGGACAAAATATAAAATATATATATATTTATATATATATATACATATCTAATTTTTTTTGTGTATTTTTTTATTGAAGGAAACACTTAGTAAGTGATTAATTAACCTGTTAAAGTTCCTCACGAATTGTGAGACATCCCAGCTAGTTAGGGTGAGCTCAGCCTAGGAAGCGCAGGGAATAAAAAGAAAAGTGATATTTGTCCCCAGTTGTGTTTACGAGTATTTGTCTGAAGAAGAAAAAAAAGTGGTAAAAGTTTAACTAAAACTCTATAGAAAACAAATATATATATATATATATATATATATATGAGTTTAAATATTGTATATGACTCAGCTTAAAAGGGGACTCCGGACGTAGAACACGCCACTAACAGACGGCAAAATCTAACCATTAATACTGCAGCGCTACCTGGAAATAAATAAAAATTAAAACATAAATGAGATAAATTTTTTTTGTTGAATTTATTATCACAAATTTGAAAGCAAATATATATAGAAAGGAAATATCCCGTAGGATGAACTTTTGTTAAAAAAGGATGTATATGATAAAATTATAAAAATTATATAAAAAAAATGGGAATCTCCGCTCGGTTTAAATAGTAAAATAATTTTTTTGTAATCTCGCATTTTGTTTTTCTTGATTTCGTCCTACCAGTCCATGGAATTATATAATTAGTAAAGTAAATTCTTTTTATTTGAACACTAAAAATTTGTAATATTTGTATAATCATTCTCGTTGTACATTCATAGTGAACAGTCGATTTAGCGGAGTTTTTATTTCATACTAAACAAAAAAAAAATTTTACGAAAAAATATTCGGAATACATATAGTTATTGTTAGCTTTATTTGCATTGCTAATACTTTTTACATAGTCATAATTAACAAAAACAAAAAAACCGTAATAAAAAAAAACATACAAACAAAAGTGCCCTTGAGGAATACTCTATATGAGTACCTCAAAAACAAATAACTGTGAAGTGAGTTCTAATGGCAGAAATACCTATTCTACTGTGAGTTCTGAAGCTCTTAATGAAAATAATAAAAATAAAAAATCTGATATAAGACTTACTGAGAGCTCTGAAGCTCTTAATGATAACAAATTAAATAAGAAATCTGATAGTAGACTTTATTTAACGGCGAGGCCACTTTTTCGTCAGCGATCAACTTCGCTTTGTCCAATGCCAACTAGTGATTCGTTAACATTACCGTTGCCTAGTACTTCTACATTTAACTCAGCGATATCATCCGCTTCGGGCTCGTGGTCATCACTTAACCAAGTTTTTACTGAAGTTAAGAGCAGCCCAAAACCCAAGGTCCAAATGGGAATGGACAGATATATTACAGTGGTAAAGCGCGGACGAAGCCCAAAGTCTTCGAAAATTTCATATGCTCCAAAAATGTCCAGGGATAACAGCGTATCCTCTATTAACCGCCAAAATCGTTTTGAAATATTACAAGTTGACAACAACGAACCCGATGTATCTACGAACAAAACATCCAAGCCGCCACCAATCTATTTGAGAGAAAAAAATTCAAACGCTCTTATAAAAAATTTAATTTCAGTCATTGGTGAGAATAAATTTCACATCGTCCCAATAAAACGTGGTAACATTGATGAAACCAAAATTAAAATTTATGAAGAAAAAGATTTTCGCAAACTGATTACTGAATTTGAAAAAGGTAAAAAAAGTTTTTACACATATCAGCTTAAAAGTGCTAAAGGCCTGCAGATCGTATTGAAGGGCATCGATTCCTATGTTGCTCCCGAAGAAATAAAAGATGCACTCGTCCTCCAGGGATTTAAGGTAAAAAATGTATCTAACATAATAAATAGGGAGAAGATTCCTCAACCTCTATTTCGCGTCGAACTGGAGCCAAACGATATAAAATTGAAAAAAAGCGAGACTCATCCAATTTATAATTTGAAATATCTCTTATATCGAAAAATAACAGTTGAAGAACCACACAAGCGTTCTGGACCCGTACAGTGCCATAATTGTCAAGAATATGGTCACACCAAAACTTACTGCAAGTTACCTTCAGTTTGTGTTATCTGCGGTGAATTGCACGGTACTGCTGGTTGTACTAAGCCTAAAGATCTAGCAGAAAAAAAATGTAGTAATTGTGGAGGTAATCACACCGCTAACTACAGAGGATGTCCTGTATATTCTTTCGTTAAGCAGACTATGGGGCAAAAACCTAAATTAGCTCCAACACAAACAGCAAACGCTTACTCCGCCACTTTTACTCAAATGAGCCAACCTGTCACTTCACGTGTATCGTATGCCGATGCAGCTAAGACTAGTCATATTCCCACACAAAATATTCCGCCTCAAAATAATTCAACGAATGCAAACTCAAGCTTTAATTTTAGTCGCCTTGAAGCTACTATTGAGAATCTAGTGCTAACTATAAATAATTTTACAACAAATATGACTAGCATGATGCAAGAAATGCTACGAATGCAGTCTACACTGCTTCAAGCATTAGTTAACAAGCCATGAACACGTTAAAAATATGTTTCTGGAACGCAAACGGCATTCGCCCAACATAAAAATGAACTTGAGCACTTCCTCACGGAAAAAAATATTGATATAATGTTGGTTTCTGAGACTCACTTGACTTCAAGAAGCCTATTCAAAATTAATGGCTACATTTTATATGATTCAAAGGACCCAAGAGGAAGAGCTTGCGGGGGATCAGCAATTTTAATAAAGTCAAGACTCAAGCATTATATTCTTGACAACATTTGTGAAGAACATCTACAAGCAACAAATATTTGTATCGAAAACTTTTGCACAAATTTTGTCATATCATCAATTTACTCCCCTCCTAGATTCGCAATTACTGAGGATCAATACGAGGATTTCTACAAATCTCTTGGCCCTTGTTTCGTAGCAGCTGGAGACTATAATGCAAAACATACTTTCTGGGGTTCGCGTCTTATCACACCTAGAGGACGAGCGTTGTTCAACACAATTTCAAAAATGGGCTTGGACGTCATTTCGAGTGGGGAGCCCACTTACTGGCCTACTGACATACATAAAATTCCGGATATTATAGATTTTGGCGTCATGAAAAATATTTCTAGGGAATTAATTCACGTCGAAGCTTCCCTAGATCTATCGTCTGATCACTCTCCCACGATCGTTACAATCTGTAGCCCACTGAGAAGTGCTCTACCTCACCCATATGTGAAAATGGTCAGTCGTGTTAATTGGCTGCGATTCAAAAAATATCTTAGTAGTCATTGCACTGAAAACATTAAGCTAAGAACTCATGACGATATTGAATCTAATATTGCTAATCTTAACGAAAATATTAAGCAGGCAGCTGAACATGCCACTTCCTCCCACCCGCAGACTGGGTTTAAGAGAATATATTCTACAGATATTGAACTTCTCGTATGTGCAAAAAGAAGAGCTAGAAGAGAATGGCAACAGCACAGGTCACCCCAAAATAAAATTAGATTAAAAGATTGCACTAAAAGACTCCAAGAACTGCTTGCATATGAAAAAACTGCATGTCTTAAAAACTATCTGGAAAATCTCGATGTCACACCAGCATCTAATTATTCTTTGTGGCGCGCTTCGAAAAGAATTAAAACACCCGTTGAGTTTAAACCACCTCTGCGCACTTCTACCGGAGTTTGGGCCAGGAGTGATATTGAAAAAGGTAACTTGTTTGCAAAGCATTTAAAATCCGTATTTACCCCAAACACATGTACTGGTGTTGTTGATTTCCCGAGTGTAGTTGCGCTACCCCCTCGACCCATAAAATTTAAAATGTGTGATGTACAAAATCTAATTGCTGAACTCAACCCGAAGAAAGCACCGGGTATTGATGGAATTAGTAACCAAATGCTAATAAAATTGCCTCGTATTGTAATTAGAATCATGTTATTCATTTTTAATGCCATTTTACGACTAGAGTATTATCCCCACAGCTGGAAGCTTGCCAAAGTTAAAATGATTCCAAAGCCGGGCAAAGATCTGACCAAGGCAGAATCATACAGGCCAATTAGCCTGCTATCAACAATGTCAAAACTTTTCGAAAAACTGGTCATGTCAAAATTGTCCCCAATTCTAATTGGTAGTGGGTGCATCCCAGACCATCAGTTTGGTTTTAGAAGTCAACATAGCACCATTGAACAAACGCATAGATTGGTTCAATGTATAAGAAGAACATTTGAAGAAAAGAAGTACTGTTCTGCACTGTTTATTGACGTTTCGCAGGCATTTGATAAAGTGTGGCATGAAGGTTTAATTTTAAAATTAAAATCATATCTACCAATAAATTTGGTGAATTTATTAGAAAGTTACATTACTACCCGGAAGTTCACGGTTGTGGAAGGGGAATTCATGAGTGTGCCCGAATCTATATCATCCGGTGTGCCACAGGGGAGCATACTGGGGCCAGTTTTGTATTTAATTTATACTTGTGATATGCCTTTGAGCAGCAATATCCATACATCTACGTTTGCCGATGATACAGCCTGCCTAAGTATGCACGAAAATCCTCATGAGGCTTCCCGATATCTACAAGAATATATTACACAACTGGAACTATGGTTAAAATTATGGAGAATTAAGGTAAACGAGCAAAAGTGTGTTCAGGTAACATTTACCCTGCGAAGAGATACTTGTTCCCAAATTCGAATCAACAATCAAGTTGTTCCTCAGCATTCACATGTAAAATACCTTGGTATACACCTTGATCGACGACTTACATGGAAACACCATATTGACTCAAAGCTAATACAAATGAAACTTAAACTAAGTCAGATTGGTAGAAACTCAACACTCAGCCTAGACTGCAAACTTTTATTATACAAGTCTCTTTTGAAGCCAGTATGGTGCTACGGAATTCAGTTATGGGGCACTGCTTCAGCTTCTAACGTCGAGAGAATCCAACGAAGGCAAAACAAAATTTTACGTTTGATAACATCGGCTCCATGGTACATTAAAAACTCAAATATACATCGTGATTTGAATATGCCACTAGTGATTGAAGAAATAGCAAAATACGCAGGCAAATATTTAAAAAAACTCGAGTCACATCCTAATCCGCTTGCTCGTAACATCTTGAATTTTACTGGCCACATTCGCTTGAAAAAGAAGGACACAAGGGCTCTTTTACTCAACACTCCAGATGGGATTGCTTGAAAATATTTTTTTTTTTTTTTGATTATCACTACTTATGTATTATTTATATCTATCACTAAGTTTATGTCCGACAGTGGTCGGGCCTAATACTTATATTTTAGATTTAAGATTTGATTACTTATTGTTAGTTCATAATTGAAGATACAATAAATAAATAAATGTATTAAAAAAAAAAAATATATTTGTATAAAGGTTAGGATATTTATTTACTTCAATAAATCAGTATGTACTTACTTTTTAAATGAAAATTTTTCTTGAAGGTTCATTAATATGCAGGTGTGAAAAGTTTCGTGATGTGGTAAGTAAGTAGGCAGAAGAAAAGTTACTCCGGGTGATGCAAGCTAAGGGGCATCGCAGCCTGAGTGCGATATTTGTTTCCTTTTTTTGGAAATATTTGGCTAGCATGAGTTTTTTGTTTGCTTGTTGTTGCTACAGGACCTCCAGATGGATTGGCAAGAACCACCCCAAGACGGCGAGCTCTAGCCGGGAATACGCCAGCATGCCAGCACGGCCGATCATCTGGCAACCACCACGTCCAATATGGTTCCATTCCGTTTTGTTACCACACAACCCATTACTAGACAACGACGACAATTAAAAAACCAGTTTGAAGGTACTTACAAATGAGTTTGAATTCCTATAGGGGAATGACTGAAACTAACACATACAAAATTTTTTCACTAACACATTTGCAACAATTTTACATTGAATTCAACGGTGAGAGTCAATGGACTAGGCATTTGATCGACATTGATGACAGATTTATTTATAATTATAGTTGCTCTACTCTATCGTATATGTTAGAGGGGAAAAAACATCAAACATCAAACAACAAAGGAAAAAGAAAAATAATTTATGTTAGAAAATTGAATTTTTAAAATAAAATTTAAAATTTGTGAAAAAAATATATAAATAAAAATATTAAACTAAATATAAAAGATAAGTACATAACAGATAAAAAACAAAATGAATAAAAGATATTATCAAAATTTAATTTCTAAAGAAAAAAGGACATATGAGTCCAACGTTAAAAAATATAAAATTTTGTTGGCATCAAATGAAAAGGAAAAAATTCACACAGAGCATGTGCAAAGTGTAAGTGAAAATATAATTTCTTATCCATAATCAAGGTGTTCTGCGCAACGGGGAGGAGATGATTATAAACAACCTAGGACAGGTCGCTGTTTATTTTGGATTCAGTAGAGGCAAATGTAAGTTTTTGAAATTTTTACTTTTCCTATTCTTTATTATTCTAACAACTACCACAAATTGTTTACCAGATTGTATCGAAGGCGGAGATACTTGCTCAGATAAAGCTTTTAATATAATCGAAAGTTTGTTTGGAAAAAGTGGAGGAGTCTGTGTGCCGCATGACTGGAGAAAAGCATGACCCAAAAATGGACCAAGTAGCCAGCATGCTGCCATTGCGTTCCATTGCAGGTGTAAAAGAAATGGAAGAGAATCTCGAATCGGCAGATTTCGCGCAAGCAACGGTAAAAAACAAAACGAACTTATCTGTAATATTTTAAAACTAATTTTTGTTACTTTTTCACAGATGAAATATTTACTTAAAATGAAAGGGACATCGGAGGACGTCAGCAGTATCATCCGCTCTCTATTTACGGATGACCTACTTTTATTGTATAACTGGGATGGGAGGTGGGAGAAAAATGCATTAGCTAAGCTAGGCATAGTAAATAAAATCCTAAGAGGTACATATATGTATACATAAATGTATTCTTATTTATTGATATAAATATATTTATTCTTCAAATTTTAGATGTTTTTCAAAATCAAGGCGCTTTGCAGTTTGAGAAAAGTATAAAAACGTCTGTTGAACGGAGCCGCTACCGCAACAACCAAAAAAATACCTAAAAAAGGATAAAAAATAATGTTTTTAGTTGTTTTTTCTTTTTAACTTCCTTTTTGTTTCTTTATTTTGAATTAACTTTTTGTTTTTCTTGTTTTATTCGTATAATGTTTTTATTGCTAATTATCATGTTCGTTTATGTTTATTTGTTTGAGTAATTTCGTTGTATTTCTGTTTGTTTTATTCTATTAATTAAAATTGTTAGTTTTTTCTTGTTGATCAATTTTTAAATTAAATACTATAATAAAAAAACTGGAAATAATAGAAAAAACTAACTTAATTTAATAGTCAGCTCTGAATGTTTATACATCAAGGGTGACTAATCAATTGTGAAGGGTATATTTATTGGTAATGATTAGTCAAACTTGCGTTATATTTATGCTATCATTGATTAGCAAAAAATAGTAGAGTGAAAAGTACGAACATATGCTCTGTAGACAGAGATGCAAGATCACACGAACACAAAAGTTTTCATCACATTTTTCATTTTGCCCTTAATAAAGTGATGGAAACTTTGCTCTACGCAATGATGAATATATGCTACAACCCAGCTAGCATTTGGCTGATAATTTTTTGCAGGAATCTCTTATATGATTCTTCTAAGATCACTTTTGATGATTAAAAACCGATTTATCACTGGGATGATTAAAAAAGGATTCATTTGTATTTCGTCGATATGCAAATGCAAAATGATGTTTTTTAGCATCATTCTTAAATCACATTTTCCTCAGCTTGAAGATAAATACAGGGTGGCCCAGAAAGACCGAAGTGGTGTGAATTCCTTATAACTTTTTATTTAAGACATATTTTTTTAATTTTTTGTTTTTTAAATACAGTAAATTTATAGGGAATATTTTTAGATTAGTTATTAAAAATTGTATCCCGCAAGTGGTGTCCATTTTCTGCTTCGCACAAATGTGCTCTTTCCATTTCCATTATTCATAACTTATTTATGAGTGACGAAGCCCATTTCCAATTAAATGGGTTTGTTAACAAGCAAAACTTTAGGATATGGGCTAAGGAAAACCCGAGAGTACTTCATCAACGACAATTACACCCAGTTAAGTGTACTGTTTGGTGCGGTGTTTCTTCAGAAAGGATCATTGGTCCATATTTTTTGGAAAATGAAAGAGATGTCGCCATTTCCATCAATGGTGATCGATATCGGGCCATGTTGGAAAATTTTGTAAGGCCAGCCGTGGAATACCATCCGCAAATATGGTTCCAACAGGATGGAGCCACAGCGCACACTCCGAGGGCCACAATGGCTATTTTACGCGACATCTTTGGGGAAAGAATAAATTCGCGTAGAAGCAATTTTAATTGGCCTCCGCGTTCCCCGGATTTAACCGCTCCAGACTGTTTCCTTTGGAGTTATTTAAAAGGGAAAGTTTATGTTAATAAGCCTAGGACTATTGAGGAATTAAAAACCAATATTCCAGACGAAATTAACAACATAACACCGGAAGTTTTGCGAAAGGTCATGGAAAATGTGTTGAAAAGAGATCATTTGTGCGAAGCAGAAAATGACCTCCACTTGCGGGATATCATTTTTAACAACTAATCTAAAAATATTCCCTATAAATTTACTGTATTTAAAAAACAAAAAATTAAAAAAATATGTCTTAAATAAAAAGTTATAAGGAATTTACACCACTTCGGTCTTTCTGGGCCACCCTGTATTTCTTTGCTATGCTGTTGCTTTTGTTTATAACGCTAAACTTTTTACGTTCAATTAAGCATTAGCTTCAGCATTTAAATGTTTTGAGTTTTTGTTTATTTGTCTCGTTAAAGTCGCGGAGAGAACATTACTACTTTTTTAAAAACGTTAAAATTTTTGTAAGCAATCTAAAAATAATAATTAAATAGAAACGAAAGTGATGTTAGGAAAACCAATAAAAAATTAGCTAAAAAAGAAGCCCGAAAATTATTATCAATTAATGAATAAAAAAATTTAATTAAAGTATCAGTCGTTAAGCAGCTATGGGTCGGGGAACATCTCTCGCGTCATCGTAATTATTTCTTAAGTGCGGTCAGGCTTGTGTGTGTTGTTTGGCCTTCGAGAGTTTTTCGTCTCGCTCGCACTGGTTGACTGATCTGCCACGGATAACCGTATAATCTTGCGGTTTTTTGTGGAATTTCTTTAACAACCACGTTGCCTACTTCCTATGTGAAGGCATAGGTCGTGTACAGTCAGTCACAAAACCTTTTAAAATACTGTTAATACCATCTTGGGCATATGGTCTACGTTACTCCGCCCATATTTGTGCAACACCATATTATGCAAATTTACTTTGCATTAATATGCTTAATAAATAAATAAATAAATAAATTAAAGTACAACTCTGAAGACATATTTGACAGTTCAAAAAATTAGAGGTAATTCGGAAAAGATTCTTTGATGATTCAAAAACTATAAAATATACGATTCAAAAATGCTCCCCATTGATTTAAATATTACCAGAAAACTGCTCAAAAATTAATCAACATATCGTAGATTAAATGATTCTCTGGGATGATTTATCTGTAGGGTACCATTTTCTCACAATGGGAAAATCATTTATGATCGAAAACTGAGATGACATGCGGTTATTAATGAATGACTGAAACCACTATTATACAACAATGTCGCTAATGTGTATGTCATATTCGGAGGTGGCAAAAAATAATTTTCAAATGTGTTCAGATAAAACGACGTAAGTGGCGCTGTGTTTCTTTGTAAGAAAATAATTCTTTTGCAAGTCTATATTTTTCAACATACTACGTTAATGTTATTATTTGAAAAAACGTAAAAGTTGTGTTGTTGTGTTAGATAAAATGATAGATATAGGTCCATATTTAAAAAATAGACCTTTATAAAAAGCATCTAAAATATAAGAATTTGCCATCATAAGCTCGAAATGGTAAAAATTGAACATTATTATTATTAATGAATATATCGTTGGCTTAGTTGGCAAATATGCTAAATCCACTTTTTATGCAGTGAGTTTTTAATGTAGAATGTGTTGCGGGGCCCTTGCAAAGGTGTGACAAATGTCAAAATACGCCCCTGTACGATTCATTCGTGGTTAGAGCGCTCTTGCGCAGAATTAGAATTTTGGAACGCATATGTGGGTGATAAATTGCGTTTATGTTTCGACGCATGTGGCTTTATTATTACCAAGGCCCATGAGCGTTCTTAGGAATTCCACCTTGTCAAGTGCAAATGGTCAAATTGCAGTGGAACCTCTGACCAAAATGAGTAAATAAACCGGCAGTGAGTCAAACCGCAAAGTTTATATTAGACTTAAGATCTGGAAAGAGGGAGGAAGAGTATTAATAAGGTTTTAAATATAATGGAACGATACGAATTGTTTACCCAAAAATATTCCTGTGTTTTCTGATGTTTCCGATGTGCATGTGCTGTGTAAAATTTATGAAAACAAGAAAATAATAAAAGTGATTTGACAGTAGCTATATACCATGGTATACAAATGCTGTGTGCTGTGAAACGGATAGTCTAGAATACAGTGGGTGGGAAGGAAGGTGAAGTTAATTTTTTTTACTGAAGTTTTTGTTTTTGGACGTTAGATTCGAACGATACTCCGAAATGTTGATAGACTATGGTATGGTATATAAGCGAAAAGAGACGGACATCTAAGGTAGGAATAGATAAAGATAAGCATAATAATTAGGACAGAGACCATTAGAGTGTGTTTTGAAAAGAATATGCAGGGAAAATTTTGGTATAAAAGGAGTTTCATTGCCATTTTAGAAAACAAAAAGAAGGAAAGAAATTTGGAATGTACAGACAAAGTTAAAAGAAAAAGTTGAGTCACGAAGAATTCGTTTTCAGTAAATTTAAAAATAAAACAAAAAAATAAATAAAAATTAAGTAATTTCTCTGGTACGAACCAAAAATAAAAGAAAACCATTTAAAAAGAAAAAAAGAAAGAAAATTAAGCAAAAATAAGGCCAGGAGTTTGAGTTTGATTGAGGACGTCACCAGAAGAAAAATATCCCAAGGGATCTGGTGGAGGTTATTGGATAGGCAGATTTGAGTATCCGTGGATATTCCGTGCAGGAGTCTCAATTGACTGCTGGGGGAGCTGAAAAGGTAACCACTGGGCAAGAAGAAAAGACAACCTTACACAGCGAACAAAAGAACTCACCAGGTAACCTTAAAAATTTTTTCAAATAAGTAATCCAGCCTTGGAATTTTTAAACTGAAAGAAAAGAAGGCAACAGATTTACAAAATAGCCAAAAGAGGATTTCTGGGACATCAAATACTACTCACTGTGCATAAAAAAATTTTCTTTGCGTAAAAAAAAGTACATTTAATCAAATTAATTTGCTTCAATTGTTAAATACCACCATTTTATATGTATATAATTATGTGTATGTAAGTGTTCAAACATTATACTTTTTGTAGGGACGTCTAGTGCTTTATATCTTTGTTAATTGATTTATGTATGGTATATGAATTGTGGAAGCGCTAATATAAATAACCTCATACAAATTTTTTTTAAAGAAACATTTTTATTTTTGTTGAGACAGAAACTGTGTTATGAATGTTAACTCATCTTAGTCAGTTCATAGAATTTTTATTGACTGCATTTAGTATCATAGTCAAATCAATCATTTAAGAGAGCTCCTTTAGGCAGATATTTCAGGTACAAGAGTCAGCCTGTGAACTACGACCACAAGATATACAGGAAACAAAAATTTGATTTAGATGAGGAAATAACCATAGACAGGAAGAAAAAAGTTCAATCTAGATAGAGATAATTGCATCAAAGAAACAAGTGTGGGTTATTGATGTTAGTTCAAATTTTGTTTTATTCAAATTTTGTATTTATGTGTGTATTTAGTGTTTATTTAAGGACTTTACTGTAAGCTATATTTTCTTTATAAGGAATTAGAATTGAAAAAGATTAAACAAACAAAAGATTATTCATTTCTTTAGATATATATGTATGCTATAATTTCCTGAAATCAGGGTTCGCTTTATTAAAGATTTATTTCAAAAGAAAGATTTGTAAAACGTGAAAGTTAGATATTAGTTAGTTATAAAAAGAAAAGAAAACAAATATTGTTAGGATTAAGCAGACATTAAAAATAAATTATGTTTTGAAAGTTAAGTTGTAAAAATGAAAATTATGGTTTGCTAAATTGTAAAACGTGTGGTTGTTAAAGTAAGGTAAGTGTGGTGTGTGTGAATAAAAAGGGGTCCCTCAATATTAATTTGTTGGATTCAGGTGACCATGGTAGGGTTAGGGCGACTGGAGGATAACAGCTACTCCCCCGTTCAGAATATGTTGGCTTGTAAGTAATGGTAGAGTTCCCCATACAATTATTGGTACGTGCTTTAGGGCTAGAGGTGCGGGACAAATGCAGACCCATCTGAGATGACGCTAGCCAGCCGAGTGCTCCCTCTAGTGCCACACCAGGCTCACGTAACAAATGCTAGAGTAACTCAAAATACATCATTTTTCAAAATTAAAATGTCGTTATGTCAAGAAAAATAAAAAATACTTGTTAAGTCCATCGAAAAACAATCTGCATCTTGCATTTACTTAACAAATAATGTGTAGTTTCCACAATACAAGCGAGCGACTTGTCTAGAAAAAAAATATATGAAAAGCACTAACATTTTTGAGAGGTTCCTATACAAATTTTCTAGACCAGTCGCTTGCTTGCACTGTGGAAACTACACAACTTTTTGTGTTAATTTTAAATAACAAAATTAACATTATCGTTGTACTCGCACTTATTAAGTTTCAATAAATTTAGAAAGGTTTTTGTCCCTTCTGAAAATTTAAAAATATGGACTTGTATATTTGGCGACTAAGCCAAATTGTGATGCAGGCGACCATTAAATAAAACAGCCCAAATAATGAAAATAAAAATGGCCAAATGCGCAGCTGTCAAATGAAAAACTGGTGTATGCAGTGTTGCCAGAATTTCTAAGGCTAAAATCTGCAAAATTTAACAATTTTTCACAAAAAAATCTTCAAAATCTGCATTTTATTTTTAAAATCTTCAAACAATCTTCAAAGCTATTTTTAAAGCAACTTTTTTATATATTATTAAAAAAATTTACATAATATGGACCAACATGTGTAATATAGAGGCCAGAAAATTTATTAAGTCCAACTAATAAGAGGATTTTAAGGCCGCGATAAATAGCATAAGCAAGCAAAATAAATCAAACGAATTATAGAAGTGAACAAAAAAATAGCAGAAAGAAAACAACATCAGCAACCAAAAATTATAGAATTAGTAATAATCATATAGCTTGTTAGTAAATGTTTAATTTACGTTTTAGTTTAGGTTAGGATATTAAGTGTGTAAAAGAAAAAGAAAAACTAACTTTTGCGTATATATATACATATATCTCTAAAAAAATAATAATAAAAAAATAGACAGTCAGGAAAATAATTAAATACTAGATTAGAGCTCAAAGTTAGGAACGGGAGTAGAAGTAAACCGGTTAGATAGTTAGCCCATAGAAGTCAAAGAAAGCATACACTTCAGGGAGCTCCTTTAAGGGTAGTGAAGTCGTTAGAAAAAATATAAGTGAACGCATTCGAAAGTAAATTAAAAATCATACTAAATTTGAGCCCTAAGCTGAAAAAAGAGAAATTAGAAAATAAGACTCATAAAAAAAATTTAGACATATAAATATATGTACATACTTTTGGCTAGATAAATTGTTTAAATTGAAATCTTTTGTTTTTTTATTTGTGTAAATCAATATTGTAGATAAGTTTCCGTTTTTTTAAGATAAGCGCAAAGAAATTTTAAAATAAATGTATAGTTAATTAGCAAGTGTTCAGAAAAATTATGGAGTAAAGAATTAGGGTAATGGCAATGATAATGTGGTAAGTGGTAGTCAGGTGGAGCGGATATTGGGTCGTAATACAAAAAGAAATGTATTTGAACTTTCTACGGCAAGGTTGGGTGGGTTATAAAAGGTGTGTGATATATAGTGTATTCTGTTCAAAAGCAAAATAAATGTTTTATGTTCTATGTCGTCCCTGGCGAAAGGGTTGGAACCTCCTGAGAGACCTGAGCTAGTCGGTGAATACCGCCAGGAAAAACGCACTGTAACAATTGCTTGCATTCACTTTACTTGTGCACCCTGTGTGTTATATACACAAAAATGCATCACTGTTTTGGGCATATACTCGTTAAATAAAACAAATTTGATTTTTATATAAATATGTCAATTGATCTAATATTTTTATTTGAAAAAACTTGTGATGATTTTTTTCTTTAAAATATGATTTTCTTTCCAACAAGTAATGATTTTCTTTGCAGAGCTTCTGGCAGCCCTACTTCAAAAATGTCGACAGCTTACATAGCGTCTACACCTGATAAAAATTTATCATAACAACTAACAGAGCCGTTGTCAAATTTTTGTTAATGCAAGCATACATGCGAAGACGTTGTGGTTTTTTTTATTATGATAAACAGGGAAACCAGAAATATGCTCCAAAAAAGTGTTTTATGCGCATTCAATATGCACTTAAAACTTCGAAATATGCACTCAAAAAATATGCTCTTAAAAATAACATAAATTGGATTATTTGGAAATGAAAATCTAATTTTAATTCAGAAATTCAATAAAATTTACATATAACAGTACGAATGCACGAGCAGTTTTTATTTCTGAGTATAAGAACTAACGTCGGCAGAATGACGCCAGAAAAAAGTTTGTGTTCAAACTTATTTTAAGGGTGGCTAGACGTATAATGTTAAAAATCAAAATTGGGCTTGTCTTATGTATACAAAATGAGAGTTTTAAGTTTTGATTTTTTAATAATTCTGTCACAAAACACATATTTTATGCTTCTGCTTGATTTTTTTTATAATAAAGTTATTATTTCTAGTTTCCCGCCATTATTTTCTACGAAAAAGGTAAATTTGACAGCTTGTGTTCTAACATAATTGCTCAGACTTATGTTCGAGCAATTATTTCCAAACATGTGATCCAACACTAACATTTACGGTTTACACAGTAAATTTTTGTGTTAGCAACAGAAATTGACAATTGCCAACACAAAAATTTTTAAACTTATGTCTCGTATAATCTCACTGTAAAAAAGACAAAAATAAAATAAACAGAAGGCAACAATAAAAAAATTAATTAAGAAAAAAAATTTTACTTTTACTTTAAAAGCCATCACGATATCAGATTTATGACTTTGGAACTGTATTTTGAATAATAAGATATGCTTTTTATTTATAGTTGTTATTGCAATAAAGAAAAACTTTTCACTTAGCTTTTTACAAAAATCGCCGCCTGTCACATCTAAATAAACTTTTATACATTGAAAATGTTCGGGGCAGCATTCGTCACAATTACCAAACCAAGTTTTTATTGAAATTAGCGTCCAGTGAGGATTTTAAAACACATGTTACACCAGTTTAAGTTGAAATTTGGAATATACAAATCAATAGTATTAGTTCCAGCATAAAATTTAGCAGAAAAAAATTGGATATGGACGATTTAAAATTTTTTAATTTTCTTGTTTCCTTTTTCTTTCACAAGACTGTTTACAAGTAAGTGAGTGAAAATTAAAAAGTTTTAAATCGTTCATTCTAAATTTCGATGTAAGAACACATAATAATAATTAGTATATTCTAAATTTCAACTTTTTAAAGTCTAACTTCATAATGGTAGCAAAATATTGCTTCCCCATACTACTGTTTCTTTCGCTACAAAATGAAATTTTGACCAAAAAAGTTGAAAATTTTACCAATTTTTTTTTTAAATATTAAAATAAATTTTTTTTAAAAATAACCAAAATATGCTCTTAAAACGCCAAATAAGCTCTAAAAATTCGAAAAATGCTCAAAATATGCGTGTTAGACCGAAGTATGCAAAAACATGCTTTAAAGGGTAAAATATGCAAAAATATGCACTAACAAATCGATGCCAGAATTCATAAAAAGTTCTGAAACGGATAAATATCTTAATTCCGCATTGTTATATCAGACAAGAAACAACATGCAATTGCATATTTGTGGTTTCCCTGATGATAAATCATAATTTTTTTTTGTCGTCATGAAGAAAGTTTCTCACAATGCCGGCAATATTTCAATTATTATTTATTTATTAAAATTATTAATAGTTTTCTTTATTTTTATATATATATTTTCTTAAAAATTACTTAAAAATTGTATTTTCTGCAAATAAATTAAAACGTCAAACAGTTTGTTTACGCTTTTTATCAAGACAAGGTTGTCTGAGCTGAAGCTCTGACCAAATTGTTAAGGCACTGCAATAACACTAACATATACAGTCTACACCTGGGGGCAAATTACGGCACTCGTTATCGAGCGAAATTACGAAATATTTTAATAAATTTTATATGGAAATATGTTAAGTTTTCGAACGTAATTGAAGGCCGTAATTTGCCCCCTGATAAATATTTCTCTTGATAACGATTTGACTTTTGTCATAATAAAAATTTATCAGGTATAGAACTCACTGTTAAACTCTTCGTTTTGTATTGCAGGTTTTGAAGTTTTAAACTTACACTTAATGAATAAGCATAAAGAGAGATAAATTTTTTGCTTGAAAAGTAAAAAAAATGTTCTTAAGTTTACGCTTCGACCACATTTTGAAAATGAACTTACAATTGCATGTGTAAAATGGGAAGATATTCGATTATTAAAAGCAAATTCTAGTTGATACATACAAATGCGAGTACGTATAACAACACTTGCATGCTTCATGAGTTTTGCCACTCTTTATTATTATGTAAAATGTGGTACCACCGGCCGGATACAGTATTGCCACTTACAGGAAATTAGTGTTCTAATGAATATTGTATCCTAGACAAGAACCAAATAAAACATTATGGATTATAGCATCTCAACAGTCTAACCATATTATGAAATAATATAAAACTTTGACACCACCGTTACCGCTGCACAGTGGCGTGAATTAAAAAAAGTGGTAAAAAGTCCGCAACTTTTGAACTAGTCAACCGATTTCGATGAAACCAATTGTTTTGGAAAGTAGAAGTGTTGATTTTTAGAACGCATATTTTAAGGCACCCTGTTGTAAGACAGGGTAGCTCCAAAGAGCCTCAAAGTGGGAAAGTGCGGGTATCGAGTTTCGGAGTTTGTAACTTTTGTAAATAGAGACCGATTTTAATAATTTTTTCAGCAGGATAATCTACGTTAAGAAAAAATTAAACATGCTTAGAGTATCATTTTATCTCTTTCAGTTTCAAAGTTATTTGACTTGAAAAATTTATTTTTTAATTTTTGGCCCTGACTTTTTTATTCGTTAGTACATAACTTCTTTATTACTTGCCAAAAATCAGTTTGTTTTATTGTTTTTGAAAGAAAACTTCATTACAATTCATATGAAAAAATTTTTTTTTTGATATATCAAAAATTGTAGCAAGGAATTTTTAAAAATTGTGAGAAAATTTTGTATATTTTGTGAAAAAAGTATTCTTATTTTTTTTGAATATTTTAAAAAATTATTAAGTATTTGATAAAAACTTTGATTGTTTCGGAGAAAAGAGACATTGAGAAAGGCTGAGAAATAAAAATTGAAAATTTTTGTTGGTGCACCCTCCATGCAGCATTGGTCGAAAACTAGAAATTTTTTTAAAAATCCGATTTTCGGATGTGACAAAAAAAATTGCACGGTCGTTTTTGTAAATTTTTTGGGTTTTTATTATAAATAAACTTGTAACAAGTAATCTGTAAGAAACTATTGACATCCTACACATAAATGTAGGCAGGAGGGGAGATTTTATAAAAATGCTAAAAATTTTTCTAACACAATTTTTCCCAATAAAAAAAGTTATTATAAAATTCTAATAATATACATTTAGCTTTGCAAAGTGAAAAAATATTATTCTCCTACCTTCAATACTTTTTGAAATATTCAAAATCCAATTTTGATTAAAAATTTTAATTTTCTACATTTTTTATTTTTGTCTAAATTATTGATCTTATTTTTTTTACTGCAAATGTTTCTTAATTTTTTCTATGTTATTATAATAGAAGTTATAATTGTCTATTAAACGGTATATAATATGTATTCTTTTGCCATTATATCAGTCTTAAAATGTATACACAAATATAACACTTCAGGTAACAATTTACGTGTTTTATCTGATACTTAAACAAACCCATTCTTTGAAGCTGTTATACATATAATACTTTCTTTATTTAAATACAATAAAATATAAGAATTTATGTACACACACAGTATATTTATATACCCACAAGGACAAAGGTACCTGCGCGCACATCTCCATTATGCGTATGGTTTTACCTGATATTTGTATCGCTTTTGTATTCGTAGCTTGTAAAATAAATATATATTTAAGCTGCGAAGCATTTAATGTCATTATTTCAGTTATAACTATCATGGAGATAACAATTAAAAATAAATCGCTCTGCAAATTAATGTGGGAAAACCTCACTGATGCGAGTACTCGGTTGGACAAGGCAGACCAAATGATGTACATAATATCTACTACATATGGTTTATCTGTAAACACCGATTTATCCAAAAATCTTGAAAACTTTTTTAAATTATATGAAAAGAAGATACGTGAATGCAAGAAATGGATGGGTTAGACATGGGACTATCTACGGAAATATACCCAAAGAAGTTTGGTCGCCCAAATAAAGATTACGATAAGGTTGGACGCAGGAGCAAAAGAATTAAACAAGAAGACTTGATAAGGAATGTGTGTGTGATGTGCGCTGTGGGACTAAAGTCACTCGCCTCGCCACTTTTTATGCACCTTAGTTTTAAATCCCCTTTTCTTATCATTTGCATTATTTTGTGCCCCTTTTTGTTCAAACTCAACTTTCGTTTTTATTTTGACAATAAATATACGCAGATTCGTACAATATTTAATTTCCTATGTATCAAACTTCATATAAGAACATACAAAAATCATAATTCTTTTTTTTTTGGAAATTGGCACTATAGCACAATATTATTTTTTGTGGGAGTACATGGTGTTAAAACGCCTTGGTATGCATATTTTCATTTGTGTAAGATTTTTATATACGAAGTTACATACAGGAAATAATATTGTATGAAAATAACACATCATCAAGTAATGCTTTTGATTTATGTAAAGCCGAGCATACATCTGGCATTTTTTGTGTGTCATTTACCAAAAAAAACGTACCCAACTAACTACTAATGAAAAACTGTTTGATTCAGACATGTATTTTATGATTTAAACAGTTTGCAATCATGTTGGATTCTATACAATTGTCTATTAATTATGTATGAAACTGTTTCATTAGTAATTATTTGGTTACGTTTTTTTACGCTTGTGTAGCACATGGCACACAGATGTAAGCCCGGCCTAAGTTCCGATGAAATTAGTTCATCAGATGAGCCTATTATCTCAGAAAAACCAGTAAAAAAGAAAAAAGTAACACGAATGTATTCCAAAGATTCAAATAGACAGCATAAGTGTGTTAAGATGAATGCAGATCAGTGAAACAAGCCGAGGCCTTTTTATCGGCGGCGGCTGCCTGACCAAAAATTGCCGGTGGTGGCGGCTCGTTTAGTGTAGTATCGGCGTCGGCTGAAATTCGGCCGACACAGGCACAAACTATATCCTCTGTGATACAGGCGTGTGAATGAAAACGAAAACAGAGCAATTTTGTAAGTTCTTTTTAATGCCCTTTTAATGTAATTTTTTTTTAATTTTTGTTATCAAATTCTGTTCAATAGAGAAACTTATATAGAATTTTATAGCAAAATTTATAATATGGAATTTAAATGGCATTGAAAAGAACTCGACTGTATTTCAAGTAGAGGTGTCGAAAAAAACACACGTAATCTGCAATTCCATTTGATGTCTTGATTTGGAATACTCTTTCACCTTTTCTTTTTTTTTTAATGAGTTGCTGGTAATATTTTATATCCTTTTTCACACCAGCAAATTCCTCGTCAGAACTGGATGAATCTGATTCAGGCAGTTCTTTTTCCTTTTTATTAAAATAAAATTTAAACCTCTGCATTATTTAATCGCACTTTGTTTCACTTATTAAAATGGCTTCGTGAAAAATGGAATAAAAACTAACGGCACTTTCACAGTTGACTTTATTTTTACATAACACAGAGATGTAAAAATTGGTATGTACATACATTTATGCCAGTCTCATTCAAAAAATTAACGGCTGAGGTGATAAAAACGGTGGCTCTGATCAAGCCGGTTGAGCTTTTGAGCCGATTTTGGTCGGCGGCGGCGTGGTTTATTAGGAATACGCCAGCGGCGGCTAGTCGCCGAATTCGAGCTGGTCGGCTTGTTTCTCTGATGCAGATACCATAAAGCCCATTTGTGTCATCTACCAAAGTAATCATTTGTACCGAAATGCTAAAACAGTCAAAAATAAATTATGTAAAAATATCCGAGTATTTACCAAAAAATACCGATTTTTGGAGGAAAGAGGCTATTGCTGAAATTAAGCTTGTTGTAGGGATGATAAGTTGCAACCACTTGTTTAAGTCAATGGACAAATTAACTAAATTAAAAGCAAACATACATAAACACACCTTACTTCTTTATCTTTATAAAATAAAATTTAAAAAACACTAATTTATGTTTATGCTCTATGATAAACATAAATTAGCATTACTAAAATATTATGAAATTTACTAAAAATAGACAGTCCATGCTGTCTGCTTTAAATTTAAGTATTTCAAAACGATTTGGATGAATGGATTTCAAGTGAAGAACTTATTAATAAATACACATGTATATTTAATAACTATGCATAATGCTTAAAAAGTATAATATTATTCTCTTCAGAATCGAATTTTTAAATTTTATTGAGTGAATTTCTTGAATAATGCTGGTTTTTAAGTAACCCCCTCCTTATATCAGAAGTTTGAATTAGAAATCTTGGCGTTTTTGTAATCTTGTACAACTTTTCGGAAACGGAATTGTGTAGCTTTCAGTTTGCTAAATTTATTATATCGTATGATTTTCTTTGAAACTCGAAAGGTACATTTTTTGATACCATTAGTAGGTTTTGTTGAAGCGCTGGTACACTTTCTTGTGAAATATAAGATAATGAATTATTTACAGTTAGCTTTTGAAGTAATTGTTTGAATTTTTTATATATTTTTTCGAGTTTTTGTATATGATCAATGAAACTATTTTTTTAAACTTTAGGCCAGTAAATTTTATATATTTTTAGTTTTATGTATCGATATTTCGTTAACCTTTGGTTCACTTCTTCAGGATTATTCTTTTTTTATATTTTTGATAATTAGTTTTTGTCTTTTTTCTTTTTGAAGTATTGGGAATATGTTACACTTAACTATTAAATTATGTTGGGAAAGCACTTGAATTGTGATTAGCATAGTGTTTAGCCAACGACGTAAAAAATAGTTGGGCGAACCCATCATGAGGTTATCATTTGTGTGTTGGCACAACACTATAAAAGTAGAACTTATCGTATTTTGCCAACGTTTGAACCACCTTAGGAAACGCTTTGCCAACGTTAACCCGATTGTATTTTTCTGCGTAGATATGTACATACATATATACATATGAGTCATTCTACGTTAAGTAGTCATTTGATATTAGGAAGGGCGGCGTGATAAAAATACTTAAAACAATAATTTTTTCCAAGATAATAAATAGTATTTAATCATGTATTTTGTATGCATATTTAACAATGGCCAGTAAATTTATCTACTTTTACGTTTACTTTAAGTGATCAGGGTAGAGACACGAAGGCCATCTTACTTTACAGTGGAAGATAAATTGAAAACAAACATTATTTTCGTAAAAATCAACTTTAATTATTCACTATTTGGCAATAGTTTATAACAAAGTAAAACATACTATAATTTCCCTATTTTCTTTTTTGTTTAACTTGAATTAAGTGTTAAACTTCGAAAACAAAAATACTTGGTATCTGCTTATAAAAATAACATAACATCTTTTTTCTAAAATAACATAAAAGTACTCGAAGGAAAGTAAATTATTTAATTGCACATATTTTGTAATGTGATATGACGAAAACATATAGAGCCAAATAAAAAATGTAAGTACTTCTCAAGAATCGGTTATTTTAGTCTCACGCCTTGTTAAAATCATTAAGTTGCTAATCCAGTAGGGAAGAGCTTCCACCAAAAATGCTTAATACCAAACTCGATTAACTTTTTTGAAAATTTTTTTGGGTATTGAATTTCAATTTTTGCGAAAGCGAATGCAAATACTTACAATACGGTAAAAAAATCACATGAAACTAAATTTGTTTAAGAACATGAAGTTATATTATATATATAGATACAATCACAGAAAAAGTTATTCCCAAAAAATTTTCAAACAAAAGTTTGTTTAAAATAAAATTTTGATTCAGTAAATAGTTTGATTTAATTTTGTTTTAAGCAAAACAAAAAACAATATGGAGTGAAAAATTCTAGTTGATACAATTAATATAAAGTAATACTTGTAACAAAGTTGTTAAGAGAACATTTCTGTTCCAATATAGAAATTGCATACTGTACTTTACTTTTTATTTTCATTAAAAAAATTTTGTTGAATCACACAATCTGTTGATTGAAAAAATTGGGGGTTTTTTCCAAACAAATTATTACAAAATTTTGCATTTTAATTTACAAATTTTTTGTAGGACCTAAATTGAAAAAATTAGTATTTGATTTAGAGAACTTTGTGTTTGAAATGGAAAATTAGTTTTTTCTTTTTTTCTTTTCAAATATATACCCAGCGAAAAATTGCACATTACCATCAGAACTACTTGCTGATTACCAAATTGCATTACTGGCTTACAAATCACATTACCTAAAATTTTAAAAAATTATGTACAAATTGCTAAATAAGAAGAATGTTTTTTTTAAATTAAATTGATTACGTGAACAAGTTGCCAAATCAAAAAAGTAAGTACTTCTCAAGAATCAATTATTTTAGTCTCATGCCCTGTTAAAATCATTAAGTTGGTAATCCAGTAGGGAAGCGCTTCCACCAAAAATGCTTAATTCCAAACCCGATTATGTTTTTCGAAATTTTTTGCTGGGTAGATGCAACAAATAAGGGCTAGCTAAAATTATTTGCAATTAAAACTTTCTGGACGAAATAATAATGAATGGTGCTCAACATTTTTCAAAAGTTTGAATAGACTAGTCTTAAGTCTTTTTCAAAAACTGACAAATATTTCCAAAAACAGGTGGATTTTGGTCTCATTATAATTTGAAATTTAGTTCCTTGTTCAGCTTTGTGTATATGCATTTCATTGCTGCTGTAACAAATCGTCAGTAGACTTCAACCACACATTTTGCAGTCTACTGACGATTTGTTACAGCAACAATGAAATGCATATTAAAGTTCTGCTCAAGACCATTTATAAGAAAGACATTTTAAGACATGATAGAATTTTCAAATGCTTTACTACAGCGAAATAATCTAAAACAAACGATAAACAACACTGTTGGCAAGACATTTGTTTCAGTTGTTTAGCGTTTGTTTTAGAATATTTCGCTGTAGTAAAGCATTTGAATAATCGCTAATGTCTTGAAAGGTCTTATAAATGGTCTTGTGCAGGACACTAATGCATATAGACAAAGCTGAACCACCAGCAAGTAAATTTCAAATTAAAATATAATTATGACAATAAGGGTTTTTATGACAATGTTCAAAAGTCTCGCAAACTGTGCGATTGTGCATTTTTACACTCTCGTAAATAAAATGTTAAAAATTATATGGAAATTTATTTACTCAAACCTTTTAAATTTGCCTAACAATTTTGACTCGTAAACTTAAGCTGTGCAATTTGGAAACAATAATTTCTTGGTTTTTTTGCCTTTCTTTAGGCATTTTTAAACACAAACACACGCTTTTTTATTTTTTGAAATATATAAATATGTATTTAAATTGAAAACTGCTTGAAATTTTTTTATTTTAAATTTATCAAATTAATTCTTTTGACATTTCATTCAAATTGACTTAATTGTTTGCACAAAAGTTGCCAAGGGGCTTCATGAAACAAGTCTCGCAAGTTTGCCCAATTGCACAAATGGCAATTTTAAGAGTTCTCATGAAAGAAAACCCTTAATATGTCGAATAATAAATTTCTTAAATTTGTTTTAGTAATTATAGAAAAGTTTTCCTCTAAAAGTTTAAAGCTTTGTTTTTATCCCGGCAGCGGTCAGATTACATAAAATTAACCCTCAAAAAGACAGATGGAATCCACACCAGGTATAACATGGAGTGGAGAATGCGCTGCTGCTACTATTGACTCATTTTCAGGGTAGTATAGACGGGTCAGCATCAGAACCATATGCAGGATTTATAGGAAACTATGCATTCAACAGAGCATAGAATGGGCTAGTGGCACCTTTCAACCCAATAAATCTCCAGGGTATCCTCAATATATTTCTCCAATATGGGAAACTAGCTTGCAGGGCAAGAGTGATCTTTTTACATAAGATAAGTAGAAGGATATTACACTTCCAAGGTCATTCTCCATCATTAAATTGATGGATAAATTATTGCTAATGTTGTGAATCATACTTGAACAACCCTCGTATTCAAACATTGCACTAATTGGTTGACGCAGCAGAAACTAGTTCATTGACTCAGTTACTTCTTATTTTGTTTGCGCTGGCAAATTGTGCAATATCGATATTTTGTAATTGGATCAAAAGCTAAAAAATATTTATGAAATAAGTTATTGTCTAGTTAGCATAAGAAAAAGAATTGTAAGTAAAATATTGTAGAAATATATCAATGTATATTTTGTATAAATAGCTTATAGAAAATAAAAGTGAGCAGTCAGTCTGCAAGTGTGGAAGCAACAGTAACAAGAATTGTTGTTAATAAAAATACCTATACTTGCGATTCCCAAGGGACCCTCCAGGTAAAAGATAAAAGATACAAATATATCATAACAGTAACTAAGGGATGTCCCCAAGGAGGTGTATTGTCTCCAATTTTGTGGAGCCTTCTTCTACGAACAGTGACATAGAATGTCAAACATATATCGATGACATCGTTGTTATAATTGCAGGAGGAAACTTTGCAGATACGTTGTGTGACATTATACAGAACGGAATAAGCATTGTAAAGGAATGCTGTTTATATCTAGGGTTGAATATCAACAATGCAAATACTATCGAAAACTATCTTCCCTTCAAAAGGACGATAACACTTCCACGCTGGTAAAATATCCAAGTAGAAAGCTTATCGGTAGTTAAGTTTCTGGGAGTGGTATTAGACTCAAAGCTGTTATGGAGGCAGTATTTAGAGGCGACTATCGACAAGGCAACAAAAGCACTAATGATCTATAGATATATTGCAAGTAAAATATTAGATTACACACCTAAAATCTAGAGATTAATATACGCCATGATAGTGAGAACTATCACCATTTATGGCGTTGGTGCTTGGTCAGACAGAGTCAGGTTGGTCTCGACCAGAAATCAGTTAGAGGAATTACAGAGGCTAACATGCGTCTGTATACAGGGGATATGAGGACGTATTCTTTCGTCTATGAAAATTCTCATTGAACTCACACCTCTGACAATTGTGATAGAGACTGCTGCCAGACGAAAAGTAATCAGAATCTCGATTGTGATAGAGACTGATGCTAGCAGTAATCAAGAATGAGTATTGAAAAAGTGAGTAGAGTTGAATTATGACTTATAATTTCTTGTACTTATGTGCACTCATACTTTATGAGGTTATATGTTTGCTTTGTTGCCTTTTTGTTTTGCTCTCATTCAAAAACATTTATTTATTTTTTCCTCAATCTCACTATTGCTATAAAATTTTTCACAACCTGCTCATAAAAATAACAAAAATTAAAAATGTTTAAAACTCCCGAGTATACCTAGAAAAGATGTGATGTCTTCTAAACGGGTGAACCGATTTTGCTTCAAACACATCTAAGAACCCTCTCAAGTCATCTTTAAAACAGAAGAAACTAAATCAAAATTAATCCAGCCGTTTGGCATACATGTGGACACGGACAGACACACAGATGCTCAGACACACACTACAAACTTATAGCACCCATTTTTTTTAGTCGGTAGTTAATGATAATTAATAAAAATTTTAATTTTCCCTACATTTTTCTGTATATACTAACAATTTTATTTTTATTCACTTTATACTAGTTGCAAATTGTTTAATGACTAAACTTTTAAACATGAGTTCAGTGAACTGGATAAATGTAAGTATTATAAGTATTTTCCTGAAATTAGAAATCAAACTGAGTGTGAGCATGATATGAGTATGATGTCGATGTCGCACTCATATTTATTGCAACCTTTACTTATAAATTAACGTTATCATGAGTAGGCGTAAATCAGATTAATTGAGTTTAAATGATGCCTACCTATCCACTTATATTACAAATTTAATAAGTCAGTATGAATAGCGAAAAAACGATGCATTACCGATCACTGATTCACACTACCCATTGTTACGAAATTCACACAGCCTTACAAGCATTATAATCATAAAAAGAACTCACATATTTAAAAAGGTGTTTCGATTATAGTAGTGCCGTTATAGAAAATAAATTCAGTGAAGTGCGACTTTGACCCGCGCACGAAGGGTTCCGTATGGGCACGAGATATGTAATTCAATACGAACAATATAAACTATAGTTTTTGCATTTTTTTCGTTTTTGGGTTTTTTCGGTTTTAAGCGATTATTTTTAGTTTGGGGGTTTTTTGAAATTATTGGCGCTTTCTGAGTTTTGGCACTTTTTTTCACCTTTTTGGCGATTTTTTTTTGGTTTTTGAAGTTTTTTTTAATTTTGGCGATTTTTATTATTTTGGCGTTTTTTTTTATTTTGGCGATTTTTTTATTTTGGCGACTTTTTTTTAATTTTGGCGTTTTTTCATATAGGTGATTTTTTTAGTTTTGGCAGTTTTTTTTTCGTTATGAGGATTTTTTTCGGTTTTTGGCGTTAATTTAAAACTTTGGAGATATTTTTTTAATTTTGGCGATTTTTTTTCACATAAACAATTATTTTGGTTTTGGCGCATTTTTCGCGTTTTGGCGATTTTTTTCGGTTTTTGGCGTTTTTTTCATATTGGCGATTTTTTTTCATTTAAACGATTTTTTCGAATTTGGTCTTTTTTTTAGTGCTAGAATTTTTTTTTTTAATTTTTTAGATTTTTTTCGATTTGGCAATTTTTTTTAAATTTTTGGCGATTTTTTCAGGTTCTGGCGATTTTTTTTCGGTTTGGCGATTTTATAATATTCGGATTTTTTTTGAAAATTTCAAGACTTTACCTCTTACGGTCTCCACGATATAGCAATTTGTCAAAATTACATAGTCAAAATTGCATTAACTGATGGACCACCCTTTAATTTAAATTTTTTAATATTTGAATGTTTATTGTTGTAGTCTATATAAAAATACACTAATTTTACAAATTTCAAGTGTCAATATACATATGTACATACAATTGTATGTATATTACATGAGATTTTAACATTTTTCGTCGCTCGTTTTGGAGCACCCTTTAATTTCTAATTCTCATGTACTTGTTGTTGTAGTGGCCAAGGTTCTACATACTCTGTCCAAATTTCAGGTCCGTAGCTCTTACGGTTCCTGAGAAAATACCGTGTGACGGACAGACGGACAGACGGACAGCGTAGCGAAAACAATAGGGTTCCTTTTTTCACCTTTGGTGTACGGAACCCTAAAAATCCTTAGCTCGGGCGAAGGCCGACTATGTAAGAAAAGTTTAGTAGGCAGCGCCGTTATGGGAAATACCATAGAGGAGAAAATTCCTAAGCCTGGCTGTGTGTATTTAGTAAGCAATTAATTTCATTGGGAACTATCTAATTTTTGGGACTTATCGCGTTGGAAATTATCTCTAATGAAATATGTCCCAATTACTGGGAGTTATTGGATTTTAAGAATTGGGAGTTATTTAATTTTTTCCATTATCTGTACAATGGCTGAATGGAAAATTTGTATATAATTTTTTTCGTGTTTAGCATATATGTATTTAAAAATACGAATTAGAAACTTTATGCCTTTTGCTTGTAAAGGACTATAATACAATTTTTCGGTTTAAGTTTTAACACTCCAACAGTCACAATGTTATAGGCTTTCATGAGATTTTGTGACTTATTTTGTTAAATATGCGACTTAGTGAAATTTTGGTAATGCAAATTTAATTGCCAACTTCACAGCAACCACTTTTCAAAAGAATACTTTTAATAAAATCGATATTTATTGAATTATGAGATATGTAAAGGGAAAAAAGGTATTTTCTATAATCTTGGTGGGCGTGCGACACTGATTCACCTGAAATTTTTTTAGTGTAATTTTTTCGCAATACCCATCGATTTGGGGTGCGACAGTAAAAAAAAGAAAGATTTTCTTTCTAATATACATACATATCACTCATTTACTCAAAGAACGTCAACTGGAAATTTTCCCGTGATCCCACACATTTTCCTGGAAAGAAATCGCGGGAAATTTGCGCTGAAATACGCGGGCTTTTTTTTAATTTATTATGGCAACTTGATCAGTGTCGTTATTAACTTTATGAATGCGATGGTGCAATAATGAGGTGAATGCACTAGCACAATAGCTAACACAGGTTAGGCAGATTGGACACGGGAAATTCGGCCACGTAATTTTTCCGAAATATTGACGAATGGCATCCCAAAATGGCAATATCATTTAACACGATTTGCATTAAAGGACAAAATCATGTTGTTTTGAATATGCCTGTCTTTGTCATTTCAACAGGTTAAACGTCAATTGAAATTATTTTCAATTGATGTTTTTGCCACAAAAATTATGAAAAGGCGCAAATTTATGGAAAAAATGCATAAATTGGCGCCTTTTCATAAATGCAATCCTGCATTCCACCACAAGTTTTATGGCAGCAGCCATTGTGTTGCAGTTTTTCAAAGAGGTAAGTCATTTTGTATATATTTCTTTTACTTTTTTCAATTATAAATTTTTTTTGCAGATCATGTACAAACAAAAGAAAAGAAGAAAATATACATCTAAGTACTATTTTATAGATTTTATTTAATGAAAAATAATTCCCATTACTCTTTACAGGAGTCGCAAGTGCATAAAAGGCTGCCCAGATTTGGAGAAGCTCCACCAGTTCCTGAAGAACCTGACAAGGTAAGTTTTCTGATATTCTGAGTGTGGCAAAACATACATTTAATGAGTGCCGGATGCTGTTTGGAACAGATTTATCCTAAACAGTATTGGCACTCAATAGTGGTGTGGCAGGCAGAGCCATAAGTGTTATTTGGAATAGTTTTGTGTGTTTTTCAAATGCTGTGTGTGGTTAGGTTTTCTTTTTAATATACAGACAAATTTCAAAATTTATAAGTGTTCCTATAAGTCTGTATGGAAATAAAGAAAACCCCCTTAACAGTATTTCCAATCACACATCCACATGGTATGGCCGGCAGACACACAAATGTGTGTGTACATACATAAGTTTATTGTGTTTTTAAAAAATCCGCTTTAATAAAATCCGTATATTTTCAGGTAGACGTTATGTCCCCGTCCAAGAGTATTTTTGCAGAAGGTGCTGGCGGATATAATAGGGTCGCTAAAGAAATCACCGTAGAATCCAACAAGGTATGTGTTTGAATTATTTGGTGTGTAATAGATTTAATGAGTGCAGATACTGTTTGGAAGTGATGTTTGTGTGTTAAACAGTATTTGCACTCAATCATCATTGGACCGGAGGATCCATACGTATGTGTATGTATGTACATACATATATAAATAATGTGTTTTGTGAATGTTTTGTGTGGGTTTTTTCTTTATACTTTCGGACAAAATCTTTGGTTTTTGTGCAACTTTAAAATACGTAGTTGCTGTTTGTTTTGAAAATATTAAAACCCACCCTTAAACAATGTTTCCAAACACATAAAGTAATTATGTACATACATATGTATGTATGTAGAGACCACATTGTAGACTCATCATTTGGCCGACATATCTACATATATGTTATATTAAGTTGTGTTATTTGTATTTTTGTAAATACTGTATGAGAGTTTTTAATATTTCAACCTGCTTTTTTTAAGTAGAAAAACTCCCTTAATCAGTATTTCTAAATAAATTACATTTTATATATTTTTAATTATGTTTGAAATATATTTTAAATATGCATGCAAACAATTTCAAATATAAATAATTATCATTTTCCGTACTCCTTCGTCACTTTTTGCACAGTTTGTTTATAACACCTGTAAAATAAAATTAAAATTTTCACATTCACATTCCCTTTCACCTTGGATCTATAGTTTAGTTTATTAATTTTGGCCAATATGGTATGCAAAAAATATCTAATTAAATGAATAATTCAAAATTATAATAATATATTTACTATTATAAATATATATTTATATTTTTTCATATTTCATAGGTACTTACTGTTGTTGGAAGTGAGTTTTGCTTGAAGCCACCAGCAAAACACTGCTGAACTGCCTTGGTGCCATCCACATCAATGAAGAGTTCAAGTTGTGCTTAACATGTTTGTGCTGTTGCATGGTATGTATACAAAATGTACACAATGTTTCTAATAAATACATTTGTTATTAAATTACTTCTTTTCATATGTTAAGGAATTCTTACCTTTTTAAAAATTGTGTCCGGCGGAAGGATTTCTAAAAAAATCAAATTGAGTGCGTGCATCTGCTTCTACCTGTAAGTCAACAATCATTTTATGCAATACACACTTATTTTAACATTATTTCTTGCTTTTCAGCTCATACTTACCATTTCGATGTTCAGCCAATTCATTGGGAGCAATTATAACTTTTTAAAAATGTATTTCAGCTTGAAATTTTATGTATTTAATATTTTCCAATAAAAACAATATTAAAAATTTTGGTTGCATTTTGTTTGTTTACATTTTTGTTGCAAAATATTTGGTAATTTGAAATTTATTTCCTGGTGGTTTAGCTTGGTCTATATACGTATTTCATTGGCGCTTAAACCAAATCATCAGTAGACTTCAACCACAAATTTTGAACAGTCACAAACCTCTTACTTTATGCACAGACTTTCAAAAACTATATGAGAATTCATAGAATAATAATATTTTTGAAAATCACAAAGACAAAATAAGTTTAGTAGGCTTTGAAACTCATACAAAACCCAGCAAATAATTTATATTCGATATGAATCTATTTGGTAATGTATAGTTTTTTCTTCTATCACATTGTTTTTCAGGATGCCACCTATAGTTTAGCATTGTATAACTCTTCATAAAATGGGGTTAACTAAAAACTGATATGGGCCTTTGACATACGTCAGTGCTGCCATATCTGCTTATATCTGTGATAGCTAATAGAGCGTTGCACGAGCAACACCATGCTCATGTGTTTTTAGTTTAATTCACATAGACAAAAGATAAAATAACTGAGAGTACATTACTCATAAGTAGTCAGTGCAGTGCTCTAATAGCTAAAACTTTACAACAATTAAGGGCGAGTTTACATCTGGCACACATATGCTCTGAGACTAACAAGACATTATTTGTCAAAAGTGTGACCGTAGGTTTACTATTATATAAAGAACTGAAATGGTACTATTTTTATACCCTTTACCAAAAATGGAAAAGGGTATAAATAGGTTTGTCATTACGTGTGTAATTTCCACTATATGAATATGCCATCCATAAAGTATATGTATTCTGGGTCCTTATGAATAGGGAAGACGAACAAGCGATGTCCATCTGTCCGTCCGTCTGTCCATCTGATGTACGTGAAATCGGTTTTCCGAAGCTCCCAGAAAATCAGCGCAATCGAGCGAACAGAGCTGGAAAACTTAAACTTTATTTTGCCATGCCGAAAATTAATTTTTAATTTTTTTTATAAAATAAACTTATTTTATACCTCAGTAAGAATAAAATTGGTATTTCGAATTAAAAAATAAATAAAAATAGATTAACAAGACATTTCCAGGGTTGGAAAACTTTAACTTTTTTCTTATACAAAAGTGACTTACTAAAACAAATTTTTCCTTTTTCTCTATAAATTAAACATATCTTATATTCTTAAACGAAATAAATTGGTAAGAAGAAGAAAGAAGAAGAGAAACTTACACTTTTTATGATAATAAAATTTAAAAGGGGTAACTATTTTTTTCTTTTTCGTTATAAATTAGATACAGCTTGTAACGAATTCTTATTAATAAATTACATAAAATGTTCCTTTTCATTTTCCTGAAAACGTTCCTTCCTGCTGAACAAAATGGAAAAATTCTTTAGGTGTATGGATGGAATGCGATGTTTCAATTGAGATACTAAACAGTATTGAAACATCCAAGATTATTAAATACGGGAAAATATAAAACAAGTTATTTTACTTGCTATGGAGGTACAATACTAAGACTAAATATTTTAGGGTATTAAATAGTAGCACGGTTTTGAACATCTCGAATGCGAGTAAACAAGCCCAAATTTTTGGGTATTCTATTGACGTGACGTTGATGTTGACAACTGGAATAAGGGTAATTGTAACTTATTTCTTATATACAGAGTGTAGAATAAAATATTGAACTATTGCTAATATCAAAAATAAAATATTTGAATCAAATTATTTAGTCGAAAAATATCGAGAGTCCTCTTACTAAAAATTGCACTCTAACAAAAAAATTTAATTTTTTTTACAAAACAAATATATATGTATGTATGTACATATGTAGTTATGTATTTATCTGTAAACTACATATACATACATACGTACATATTAGTGATGTCCAAATATTCGTATTCGAGTTGTTGGCCATTTTCAGGCTAATACGAATACGAATATTTTTCCAAACAATTTAAATAATTAAATGCATAAATCCTAAACGAAATTTAAATAAATGACTACAAATTTTAGTTTGTACATATACATTAATTTTTTTATAAAAATTTGTGCTTTGTATCATTTTCAAATATTATTTAACACAGAAAAAAATATCATCGAAATGCAATCAGCAAAACAAATTGTTAACATTTAATTTAAAAATTAACAATCATAATTGCTAATATAACAAATTTAAATTTTTGTAGTCAATTAAATTACTCAACAAAATTATTTGTTAAACTATATCATAACGGAATGCGCATATGTAGAAAAAACAAGAAATAATGTTTTGTGTGTATTCATTTTTTGTGTATCTAATAAAGTGTTGCTCTTAAGCTGAGAGGTAAGCAAGTCAGTTTTTTATCCCTGAGCTTGTCGGTTCAACTCCGCCCAAAGACATTTAGTGTTTTTCGCAGACAAGCAAAAAATCGTTTCGAGGATTGTGATTGTGTATAGAAATAATGTTGTTAATATAACAGTTATGGTAATCGAAATTTGTGCGGATATTCAACAATTCACATTGTTAATATAATTAAAAAAACTTTGAAATCTAACAAAATAAATGTTGAAAAAATAAATAAATTTTAACAAACTATTTGTTGTTATATTTAGTTGAAAATATTTTTCAGATTTTCCTTTGACTTACAATTTCGTTAATTGTATTTACAAAAATCGTTGTAGGTTGAAAATCAATTAATTATTTAATTGATATAACAAAAAAATTAATTGTATTTACAAATCATTTTTTTCTGTAATGACGATCATTAAAATTTTGGGTACGCCAACAGGAGTGTGAAGTCCTTTTTCATAATAATTTTTTAATATATCATATTGCAGGCGCAAATAGAACCCCAATTTAATGTCTATAGGTTTCACATATAATATTCGTATTCGTATTCGTGAATATCAAAAATTGACATTCATTACATCACTAGTGTATGTTCTAATGTGTTTATAAAACGTTATTATTTGTATATTATTGATCTCATAAATTGTAATTAGTTTTTTGTTGAAATAAATTGAATTTAAACAAGCAAGAGTGCTAAATATATTCGGCTGTGCCGAATTTTATATACCCTTTACCAAAATTCGTTTATGTAGTATAGAGAAACATACATAGGCACATACATATATATGTAGATAGATATATATATATTTATTTTGTGAAAAAATTCATAATTTTTGCTCTAGTGCAATTTTTAGTAAGTGACCTCTCGGTGGTTTTCGATTGAATATTTTTTTTGATATTATCAATAAGTTGAATATGGATACCTTACTTTCTTAAAAATTATCAGTTTTCAGGAGAGCAAAAAAGAAACGGTTCATCTCTTTATACTTCGGTGTTTGGATAAAAGTTCATATGCAATTATTAAGGAATTGATTACATCTATATATATTGGTAGTAATAATACACTAATCTTTTTTAGTTTAATTATGAAGCGCATTTATTGAGATTCGAGTTTGCTGCATTAATAGTAATTGTAATTATTCATACTTGATGAATAAGTTGCTCGTTTGTTGCACTTATAGCTAAGCAAACAAATAATGCTGTTATATCAAAACTATCCAATGAAAACAATATTTAATATCCCACTTGACCTGAGAATCCATAAAAACGAATGCTCACTAAAGAGAAGAAATCTCGAAACAAAATTGTCCAATATTTGTTCGCAAAATTTAAAAAAATCTAATGTTCGCTAAAGCTTTGAACTTCGATAATAGTTTTAGTATTGTACCTCCATACCAAGTAAACTAACTTGTTTTATTTAATAATCTTTGATTTTGCAAAATTGTTAAGTGCCTCAATTTAAACATCCCATTGGAAAAGGTATACATTCCTAAAGAATTTTTTCAGCACAAAGCAACGGTTTCAGGGAAAGGAAACGGAGCATGTTCTTTAATTAATTTTATAGTTAGGAGTACTTTAGCGAGAAATTTTATTTGCAGCTCCATTTACTAAAAATAAATTCAGTAAAGTGCTACTCTGACTTGCGCAGAAGGGTTCCGCACGGACACTAGATATGTAATACTATATGAACTTTAGCCTATATAAAATATAATTTTGGCATTTTTTTCGTATTTGGGATTTTTTCGGTTTTAAACGTTTTCTAATTGATTTTTTGTTTTGCCGTTTTTGGCATTTTTTTCTTAATTTGGTGCTTTTTTATCGTTTCAGCGATTTGTTTTTGTTTCCGGCACTTTTTTTAACTTGGAGCTTTTTTTGTTTTGGTGCTTTTTTTCTCGTTTTAGCCATTTTTTAAGTTTTTGGCGTCTATTTTTATTTTTGTGACTTCTTTTCATTTTGGTGATTTTTTTCATTTCAGCAATTTTTTCAAGTTTGGCGATTTTTTTTAGTGCTAAATCTTTTTACAATTTGGTCCTTTTTTCGTTTTGGTAATTTTTTTCGGGGTTTGGCGTTTTTTTAATTCGTTAATTTTCTTAGTGTTAGTGCTTTTTTCTCGTTTAAGCGATTTTTTTATGTCTTGGGCTTTTATTTTAATTTGGTGCTTTATTTTAGTTTTGGTGCTTTTTTTTCTCGTTTTAGCGATTTTTTCAGGTTTTATTCGTTTTTTTCATTTAAGCGATTTTTTTCATATTTGCGATATATTTTAGTGCTAGAATTTTATTTTGGTGCTTTTTTTCGTTTTGGATTTTGTCGATTTTTTTCGGATGGGATTTTAAAATTTTGGATTTTTTTTGTTTAACCGTTTTTGAAAATTTTAAGACTTTGCATCTTGCGATTTCCAAGAAACAGCAAGTCAAGATACATAGTCAAAATTACATAAAGTGATAGAACACCATTTAATTTTAATTCTTATAAATTTTAGTTAATTGTTGTAGTCTGTATAAAAATATACTAATTTTAGAAATTTCAAGTGTCTATACACATATGTGGCGGTAGGAACTAAGTCCCCAATGAACTAAGTCCCCAAAACATAAATGAACTAAGTCCCTAAAGTTTTATATGGATGGCAACAAAAACAATTTTTGGGGAATTAGTTCTCTTTTTGTTAAATTTTTGGGGGCCAAGTTCATTTTTATGTTTGGGGACTTAGTTCATAGCGAACTAACTCCCCAAACTTTAAGGACTTAGTTCATTTATGTTTTGGGGACTTAGTTCATTGGGGACTTAGTTCCTACCGTCTGAAGGCCATAGGAAGTAAGTCCTCTATGAATTAAGTCCCAAAAAAAAAACGAACTAATTCCCAACCAACGGAAAGAGTTATAGATATCATCGAAGCATTTAATATTGAAAGCGTGTGGAACGGCTTTGGCTTGTCGAAGGACAGGGCAAAACCCAAGCATTTCTTCACCGCGGCAATTAAGGAGGAAAATTTTTCATTCTGCTTGTTTTCATCATTGAAAACAATAGAATTAATAAAAGAAAATATATCTCCAACTAAGAGAACATATCTCATTGATGCTACGTTTAAAATAGTACCACATGGCTGCTTTAAGCAGTTTCTTTTTATTTACATACAATATTGTGAAGAGGTAAGTAAGTAAAATTTATTCTTGCGACAGAAATAACAATTTCTTTTCTAGATTTTCCCATATTCTTTGTTCTGATGGACAAAAAAACAAATGAAATTTACAAAGCACTCTTTGAATATATTACGGAAAATATATTTAATTTGGATCCAAATATATTTATAACCGACTACGAACAAGCGCTAAGAAATTCTTTAAGTGCAGTATTTACACGAGCAAGACTTGTAGGATGCTGATAAGTAATTTTTTGACAATTTAAAATTTATGAAGATATGTAGTGAAATTATAATTATTTTTGGTCAAAACTTTTTAGTGATTAATTTTTAATCCACTTACATTAAAAAGTTCTTAACACTAAAACCGAAAAGTTTTAAAACGCATTTTATCACATACTATATAAAAAGATAATTTATATAATTACAATAATGTTATCTATGTTGATAAAACTTCAATCATTATAGTGTTTGTGAAAAAAACTGGTTGAGTGCAAATGGGTTGTAAATTTTTTTTTAATGTAAGTGGATTAAAAATTAATCACTAAAAATTTATTAATTTTGTATGAAAAGAAGTTATTTAATACAAATACAATAATATTACCTATTGAAATTTGCTGAATCACAACAGTGTTTCTAAAAAATTAGGTGAGTGTAGCATACATAATTATAATTTCACTACATACCTTCATAAGCTTTAAATTAATATATAAATCTCAAAATATGGTTTCTTAATTATAGGTTACATTTCTGCCAGGCAGTTAGACGAAATGTGACAAAACATAAATCCTTATTAGATTTTATTAGGTATCAAAATATGCGTCAATACCTTACCACAAAATTTTGGCACTTCCTTTATTACCGCCTGATTTAATAAAAAGTTCTTTTGTGGCATTAAGATCCAAAATACTATTGATGGATACCAAATGCTTATTGGGGTTTTAGTTCATTGGGGACTTATTTCCTACTGCCAGTCTCGGTAGGTGATACATCTTTAATGACCAAAAACCCCAAAACAAATATGAACAAAGCCCCCAAAGTTTTATATGAAAAAAACAACGACTTTTGGGGAATTAGTTCTCTTTTAGTTAAATTTTTGGGGGCCAAGTTCATTTTTATGTTTGGGGACTTAGTTCATAGCGAACTAACTCCCCAAACTTTAGGGACTTAGTTCTTTTATGTTTTGGGGACTTAGTTCATTGGGGACTTAGTTCCTACCGCCTACATATGTACATACAATTGTATATACATATATTACATGGGATTTTAAAATTTTTCGTTACTCTGTCAAAATTTCAAATCCGTAGCTCTTACGGTTCCTGAGAAAATAGCTTTATTCCTAAAACATGATATATGTTTAATTATAAGAATAAAAGCTAAAGTGTTTTAATTTTTTTTAAATTAGAAATACCAATTTTATTCATACTGAAGTATAAAATAAGTTAATTTAAAGAAAAGTAATAAAACCTAGTTTTCGGTAGTTATTTTGTATGGGAAACTATAGTTTGAGTCTTCCAGCTCTTAAACCATCTGCTCTATTTTTAATACCAATCTTATTCGGAAAATTTCAGGAGCTTCGGAAAACCGATTTAACGTACAGACAGATAGACAGACGAACATTGCTTGTTCGTCTTCCCTATGCATAAGGATCCAGAATATATATACTTTATGTGTCGCTTATTAATATTGTGAAAATTATACACGAAATGACAAACCTATAAAAGTATACCCTTTTACCATTTTTTGGTAAAGGGTGTAAAAATATTTTGTATTGTTTTGCAATGGGCGGGAAATTTCGGGAGTTCCCGAGTCACCGAAAAGTCGTTCCCGCTTTCCCGAGAAATGAAAAAGTTCAGGAAAAGGAAAGCTCTAGTCATAACTCAAAAAACCAGGTTGCCAGAACAGGTGTTTGAAGTTTTCAATTTACACACAACTTAATGGAAAGAGAAAATTTAGTTTTTCTCTCAAGAGTTTATTAAAGTAGATACGAGTATTTGTATAAAATTTTTACACAATATGAAAAACGAAATGATGATTAATTCTGCATCATTAACTCGAAAAATTGATTTTTAGAGTTATGACGTTCTCTGAGTAAATAAGCGATATTTACAAAGGTAAATGAATAATTTTTCCTGTTTATTCTGTTTTTTATTATTGTTAATTTAATTGTGAAAGTTCGGCTTCGTCTCACGCTTTGACAAAATTTAGGAAACTACCCAGAAATTCGGCAACTGTCTAAAAATTGAAATCGGTCGGACACTAATAAGCAACTTCCAAGGAAATATTATATAAGATCCATGAACGTTTGCGACCCATTACATGGCTCGGTTTGCAGCTGAAGGAATTAGTAGAGGGCGTTTGATAATTAAGCACCTACATTCGTACATACTTATATGTATATGTACTAGGGATGTAAGGAATGTTCGCATTCGCTTTTTGCTATTTGCATTCGTTTTTGCGAATATTTCAAGCGAATATTAAAGACAAAGAATAGTTTTAGGATTAACTAACTTCAAAAAGACGAACTTTTTTTTAAACAGCATGAAAAAGATACATATACTTAAAAGAAGTTGGGTTACGAACCCCAAACACAGTGGTGTTTGATTTGCGCGAAAATATTTTCTACTTAAGACTAGTGTTTGTGATTGGGCTAGTGTTGATTAGTTCAAACACATAAATCTGAACTAGCACTAAATTCCCAAATAGTTATTCCTTACAAGCACTTGTAACTTGAAGGAAGCCGTTCAGTAATAAAACACTCTTGATATGCTTATTGAAAACGACTTAAAATATGATTTATTTTTACTTTCTTTTATATAAAATTAAAAATTAATAAAAGTGCTTAGCTTATAGATAATAACATATGCAATATTAATATTGTTTGAGTAAAGACAATGACATGACCTAATTTATAAATGAGGTAAATGCACCTTGTATTTAAACAATTAAATAATAAGCAAATTTCCTTAGCAATGGTTAATGAACCTTATGATGTGTAAGCAATTAATTAAATGTTAATAACTTATATTTGTGTATGATTTTTAACATATGATGCACTATTTGTAATACCAAAATGTCCTTGTATTGTTACAAAATTGTTTTTGATTACGCAGTCGGGACCAACTTCCATTAGTCCAGTGTTTTTAATTATGAACAGCGTAGTTTCCCTGCCACATACCATGGATGATTCAATTTCCACAGTAGTAGCAAAAATCCACTTGTTTAGTTGATTTAATTGAATCCAGGCTGCTGGACCTGGGATCTTGTTGAGGTTGCAGTTGGCTGTGGATCGATTGTTGAATATATTGATCTCACAAAGATCAACCTCAGAATTCCTTTTGAACTTAGATTGCTTATTTTTGCAAATGTACTCTTTGTTTTTGTCATGATACAGTTAGATACATCATCTGTCGTAAACGGAATATATTCATCTCTGTGTGCATCTATGGCAAAGTATGACATGTCTGGTTTAATAGCAATTAAAGTACTGTTTTGGACTGTCGGAACTGGTACTATTTTAAATAACTCAAAGATCTGTTGATTAATTAGAGGTATTTTAATTTCAAAAATCACTTATTTCCTTGTTACTGCACCCTTAGCATTCATCAGTTTATATAGATCCATCAAATTATCTTCTGTTATTGGAAGCGTGTAAGTTGCTGGAAGGTGAATCTTGATTGTAGCCATTTCCTTTTTTAATTGCTGAGGGGATAACAAAAGAGGACTAATTTTTCCATTGTGAACGTCGTCAAGTACATTTATGATTTCACCCTCAATTTTTTTGTAGGTTTATTGCTACTAATGTTAAATGTTTTGAGAGGAGTCCAATGATTTGAAAGTTAAGCCAGTAACTTCCTTAAACAATTCATTCTTGTTTTCATCAACCATTTTTAGAAGCTCGGTAATCTTCTGCCGTGAGTTTATTTCATCTTGTTTGATAACATTTATGGTTGAATCAATTACTGATGTTTGATTTCTTAACAATTTTATAATGTGGTCCTGCTCTGTTTTGGCGGTGTTAATAGTCCTTGACATTTCTTCTGCATACTCCGAATCAAGAACACCAAACAGTGACCGGGCAATATTTCCGACTATATTAAATGGCGACCTTTTTGTACGTCAGTGGCTGATTAAATCATCTTCTTGATATAATTCATTTTTGATTTGCCTTAAGTTATTCACCAAAATCTTGCACATTGGGTATCTTTGTATCGCAGGACACAGTTGCTGCAAAGTTTCCAATCCCACTGATAATGAATTAATTTCAGCTGAAAACGGGGTAAGGTCATAGTACACCATTAATTTCCATTCTGCTGTATTTAGTTTTGCGGTACCTATTCCCTCAAAATACAACCCTGGATCATCCTGGAACTGCTTTATCACTAAGTTGTTGCATAGAGCAATAGGAAGGAGAAGAAGGGATATGATTATAGTGAGTACTACGGAATTTATTGTCGGCTTAAACCTCTTTAGTGGAATGACATCTTTTTCCTGGTTATTTGACATCGGTCGTTCCAGCACTGTTTCACTTTTCTCTTCTTGACACAGTGGAGCCAATCTGTGGATAGGTCGTTTGAAGATTCCTGTTGCTGTTTTACATCGGCCACTCTCACCGCGCCGTCATCTCCAGCATAAACAGTGACAATTCTTCCTAGTGGCCATTTCATTGTAGGTAGATTGTCTTCTTTGATTATGACCATATCCCCTGGTTTGGGATTGTTGGCCTTAGTTTTCCATTTGTAGCGTTGTTGAAGTTCGTTTAAATATTCGGTAGACCACCGTTTCCAAAATTTGTGTTTTAATTGTGAAAATAACTTCCAGTGAGACAAGCCTGAAATCTTCAGATTTTCTGCTCTGCTATCTACTTGAGCAGTAAGTGCTTCGCCAATCAGAAAATGGCCAGGAGTTAAAGCTTCGAGATTGTCCGGATCATTTGAGAGCGGTGTTAGTGGACGTGAATTCAATATTGCTTCTACTTCTATGATTATCGTCTCCAACTCTTCATGGGTTAATGATTCGGTTGACACACTGCGTATCAAAAGGTGCTTTGCTGACTTCACGGCGGGCTCCCATAAGCCTCCAAAGTTGGGAGCTCTTGGTGGGATAAAATGAAAGCGTATCCCCTTAGAGCTCGCAGCGGATATTATTGCCTCTTGTGTCTTATCAGCATGTATTGCTTTAGATATTTCCGATAAAGTGTTCTTTGCTCCTACAAAATTTGTGGCGTTGTCACAGTAAATGTTTTGACAATGACCACGACGAGCTATAAATCTTTTAAGGGCACCAATGAATGACTCTGTTGATAGATCACACACCAGCTCTAAGTGAACTGCCTTTGTGGCAAAGCAGCGAAATAACGCTATGTAAGCTTTCGTTGGCCGTTTGCCTCTCACTTTGTAATGTATCCAGAATGGACCACAATAGTCCACACCTGAATTAATAAATGGTCGAGCAGGTGTGATTCTAGTTTAGGGTAGATTGCCCATTATTTGTTGATAAAGCAGTGGCCGTGCTCTAGTACATCTGACACATTTTTCAATGACGGCTCGAGCTGTTATTTTCCCTTTAATTGGCCAAAATTTTTGTCTTATTGTATTCAGCATTGCAGTCGGTCCACAATGTTTATTGTCTTCATGTATCATAACAAACAAGAGCCTTGCCAAAGGATCGTTGTATGGTAGTATTATTGGATGTTTCATATCTGGATGTAAATTGGAATGTTTTAGCCGCCCTCCTACTCGAAGTATGCCTTCCTTATCCAAAAATGGTGTTAAGCTGTTAAGTGAGCTATTTTTGTTAATTATCTCGGCCTTTAGTAGTTGTGTTATCTCTGTTGCGAATTCTGAAGACTGTATTGCCTTAAAAATTATGTAAAGGGAATTGTCTAGCTCCTTTGGCGTAATTGATGAATGTGTTGGTCGACTTGCAATAGACATTCTACTGTTTTTTATGAATCTGAGGACATATGCTAGAATTCTTTGCAAGGTTCGAAATGAATTTTTATGGTTGATTCTATAAATGAAGTCAGTGCTTGATGTTGTTGTGGCTGCTATAATTGTCTTTTTCATTTCGATGTCGTCTGTATTGGGTAATTGATGTGGGAATTTTTATGGCCATATTACCTCCTTGCCGCGAAGGAACGTTGGTCCTTGAAACCACAATCCATTGTTAGTTAGATTGGCTGGTTGCGCTCCTCGCGATAAAATGTCAGTAGAATTTTGAACTCATCTAGTATTATCCAGACTGCTGGAAGCTTGCCAAGGTTAAAATGATTCCAAAGCCAGGTAAAGATCTTTCCAAGGCTGAGTCATATAGGCCCATAAGTTTACTGTCAACAATGTCAAAACTTTTTGAAAAGCTACTCATGACAAAATTGTCATCAATTTTAACTGATAATGGGTGCATCCCGGACCATCGATTTGGTTCAATTTATCAGAAAAACATTTGAGGAAAAGAAGTATTGTTCTGCCGTGTTTATTGATGTTTCTCAGGCATTTGATAAAGTGTGGCATGAAGGCCTGATTTTGAAATTGAAGACATACTTACCAATAAACATTCTAAATCTTTTGGAAAGTTACATTGTTGCACGAAAATTTACAGTTGTGGAAGGACACTTTATGAGTATGCCTGAAACTATCTCATCCGTTGTGCCACAGGGGAGTATACTGGGGCCATTTTTATATTTGATTTATACTTGTGATATGCCTGTGAGCAGTAGTATCCACACTTCTACATTTGCCGACGATACCCCCTGCCTTAGTATGCACGAAAACCCTGATGAGGCATCCCGAAAACTCCAGGAACACATTAGCCAGATGGAACTATGGTTAAACTTATGGGGAATTAAGGTAAATGAACAAAAGTGTGTCCATATAACATTTACCTTACGAAGAGATACTTGTTCCCCCATTCGGATTAATAATCAAGTTGTTCCTCAACATTCACATGTGAAATATCTTGGTAAACACCTCGATTGACGGCTTACATGAAAACATCACATTGACAATAAGTTAACTCAAATGAAACTAAAATTAACTCAGTTACATTGGCTGATTGGCAGAAATTCAACACTCAGCCTAGACTGCAAACTTTTAATATACAATTCGCTTTTAAAGCCAATATGGTGTTACGGTATCCAGTTATGGGGCACTGCTTCTGCTTCTAATGTAGAGAGAATTCAACGAAGACAAAACAAAATTTTAAGGTTAATAACATCTGCTCCATGGTACATTAAGAATTCAAATATACATCGTGATGTAAATATGCCACTAGTGACTGAAGAAATTGCAAAATACGCAGGCAAGTATCTAACTAAACTCGTGTCACATCCTAATCCGCTTGCTCGTAACATTTTGAACTTTACTGGACACATCCGCTTAAAAAAGAGAGATACAAGGGCTCTAATACTAAACACTCCGAATGAAGTTGCTTGAAAAAAATTTTTTTTTTGCTTATCACCACTTATTTATTATTTACAACTATCATTTAGTTATGTCTGGCATTGGTCGGGCCTATTAATTATATGTTAGATTTAAGATTTGAATACTTATGGTTAGTTCATATATGAAGATACAATAAATAAAAAAAAACATGCATAAAAAAGATTTTCTGCCGGAGACAATATTTTCGCGTTCGTTTCTACTTCATCGAGTTTCCATAGTTGTTCTATTGATTCTTCTAATGACCTTTCATTACCAAATACTGCGCACGTCAATGGCGAGGATGAGCAAGATGGGATGTGCTCTTTGATTGATCCACCTACAACCCACCCAAGTGACGTATTTTGAAGTATTGGAAGATTGTCGCTTAACTTTATCGTACCAGGTTGTATCAGGCTGAAGAAGAACTCTCTCTGGCATGTTAAACTTGGGGTCCACCAGATGAATGCCCTTTGGAATTTTCAAATATGAAACATCGATAATATGACTCGGTTGCGCTGGAATGATGCTGGGTAACACGAAGGCTTCCAAGTTTGTTGAGACGTTATGATCTCTGGATAACATTTGCACATTAATGCGTTTATGTGCTTTTTTCTGGATTCTTCCAACTCCATCAATACATAATGGGGCTTCTGTAGTTGAAAGGGATAATTTTTTGATAAGTCGTTCACTCACAATGTTGACTTGTGATCCTGAGTCTAGTATGGCTCTAAATTCACTTGAATTGCCATTTGCGGCCTTGATGATGACTCCAGCCGTAGCTAAGATGATGTAGCTCTGGTTCCTAGATTCAGATGCAGTCGAGGCTGAAGAGACTGCAACTGCGTTGCTTGTAGTCTCTTGTTGTTTTTGGTTAGTCAACTGAAGGGGTGAACTTGAGATACCTATATGCTGTGATGTTGGTGGCAAGTGTAATAACGTGTTGTGTTTATTATTACATTTCTTGCAATTACCATGAGGACATGCCTTTGATGAATGATTGGCCTTGAAACAGTTCACACATAATCCGTGTTGTTGTACCCATTTTAGTCGGTCATGTTCTGTCATTACAATGAATTGCTTACAATGGTGAATGCGATGGTTACTGTTGTTGCACAGCTTACATTTGGTGCTACCTTCTCCTGATGCTACAGCAGTTGTAGCCTTGCTTGTAGCTTGATGATTGGTTGATTTTTCTTTGTGCCCAATCGATTCCATTGATTCGAATTGCTTCTCTAGAAACGACAATAATTCACTAATTCTAGGCACTTCTTTTGGCTTTTGTAGTGATATCATGAATCGAATGTAAATGGTTTGTTCGAGTTTTTTCAGCAATAATTGAATGAGTATGGCATCCCATGACGATGTGTCGATGTTTAAATTGTTCAATACCAGCAAGCATTCCTTTGTGGTATCATGAAGAGCCTTTATTGATGCAGGAGATAATGTTCCCTTGGGCTGATTCAGAATTTTTTCAATCAATGTAGCTGCCAGTACTCTTTTGTTGCTGTACCGTTCATAAAGTAGCGACCACGCTGTGGTGTAGTTTTCTTCTGATAAAGCTAAGTGACTTATCAGTTTGCCAGCCTCCCCTGACAAATTGGTTTTGAGATACCACATTTTCTGTACGCTTGGAAGCGGTTGCTTGTGTACCATTTCTTGAAATAGTTCAGAAAATTGGATCCACTTCAAATAGTCTCCATTGAAGTGGGGAATAACAATTTTTGGAAGCGGTAGTGAACTGTGAACCGCTCTCCTTTTGTTTATTTATATTTACTGCGAGTTGTATTAATGTATGTTGCACTAAGTCTTCCAAATCATTATATTCATCTTGATTTAATCCTAATGTTGAAGGATCTTCGGTCTGTTGCCATACCTGATCATACAAGGTTTGGATTTGATTGCATAAATTTTTTATTGTGTCTGCCTTGATTGTATAAAACTCTGGCGGTTGATCTTCCTCTAATGGTGTCAACGTTTGTAATAGCCGTGTTAATGCAATCATACGGACAGTCACTCGTCTGGCTAGTCCTTGAACTAGTGTATTCTGGTTGCTCAATGAAGTTTCTGAAGTTCTTAATGCTGGCAATGGCTTTGTGACCTCAGTTAGTTTCTTGATTTGAACGTCGATATTTTCCATAGCAGTGCTATACCTTTCTCCAAGGGACCTGTGCAAATTTCTCACAATATACGAATCATTGTCAGGAAGTGTTTGATCTCTACGAATGGTATTCTCTGTTTTCTCAAAGTCTTTCCAAAGTTTCGCTAACTCATCGGACTTGCTTTTGTAAAATTCTAGATTCCTTCGATCCTGTGGGGCCTTCTTGATGTTAGCAATAATCTTGTCTATTTCAGTTGACCTTTCCTCCTGCTGGATCATAAGAGCTTGTAGACTCGCCATATTCGCCTTGTTGTGGGACCAGAGGATGACTTGGTTTAACTTTTGATGTAGTTGAATAAATGGTATCCACTGGTTGGAGAATCTAAGCAATACCAACTGCTTAGTGATGTCCTAGTGATAATATGTAGTTATTGATTGAATTTTGATCCTGTTACAGATCACGTCGGGGTCACCAAAATGTTTGTGATTGGGCTAGTGTTGATTAGTTCAAACACATAAATTTGAACTAGCACTAAATTCCCAAGTAGTTATTCCTTACAAGCACTTGTAACTTGAAGGAAGCCGTTCAGTAATAAAACACTCTTGATATGCTTATTGAAAACGACTAAAAATATGATTTATTTTTACTTTCTTTTATATAAAATTAAAAATTAATAAAAGTGCTTAGCTTATAGATAATAACATATGCAATATTAATATTGTTTGAGTAAAGACAATGACATGACCTAATTTATAAATGAGGTAAATGCACCTTGTATTTAAACAATTAAATAATAAGCAAATTTCCTTAGCAATGGTTAATGAACCTTACGATGTGTAAGCAATTAATTAAATGTTAATAACTTATAATTGTGTATGATTGTATGTTTGTTAATAACAGAAAAATTCGTTGTGTTTGAATGTATGTATGTATGATTGTAAACTATGTTGTCTTTTTATTTATTATTTATGAAAGTAAATGTATGTATGTATGTTCTTTAACAACTAGTCGTCTGTTCAAACTTTTGAAAAATGTTGAGCACCATTCATTACTTCGTACAAAAAATTTCAAATGCAAACAATATTATACAAGTATTAATACTTTCATCACATTTTACGATACAGAAATCTAAATACATTCGTTACAACTGTCAAAAAATCTAACGTAAAATCACATATTGTGTTCGGGTCATCAACTTTAAATAAAATGTGTTCAATGAAAATGTCTGTGCTATTCATTGGCTAGCGGCGGCAAAGCGATTTCATGTAAGGCGGAGACGTGCCGACACTTGAAAAAATTCAGCAGTTAAAAATATTCTATGTAAATAACAGAAAAAATTTAAGAAAATATATTAAAAACACATTAAAAAATTATGTCAACGAAATATACTTCCATACGAATCACTTATTCAAAATTTTGAGCCGATGTACATATGACAAAACATTACATCAATGACGACACGCTACCGGCGGCGAAACAGCCGACTTGGAAATTTGGTTTGTGTGAAAATGCAACCCCAATCTAATGAAAATTATTATCGTTTAGAAAATTTTCTAAAAACGAAAAAGTCTTATGGGATGTCAAACTTTTTATCGTATTATTTGCCACTTTAATGACATTTTGCGTTCAGACTATCACACTTGCATGTATTATTTTAATTTTTGACAAGTATAAATAAGGTATAATAGTCTGAACGCGGCTTAACTAGTCCCTGTTTGTTGTAAATTCCATGCAAAAACCACTCATATTATGACAACTTAAAATTTTGAAGATACATGCATACATACATATATATCATATGTTTTTCCCAAGACTAAAAAGATTTTTTCATGAACAATTAATTCCAATTTTTCTTAATGTGTATCTTGACAGCATTTCATATGAAATGTTAAACAAGGTACCAGACTTTAGGGCCAAGGTACGATTGCCTAACACTTTTTAAATTTATTTTTAATTATTACCTATACTCATTTTAATATAATTTCATATATCTTTCTGTTCTAAAAATTAATATATATTAGCTCAATTCAAGACTAAATATAAATAAAATTATATATGTAGTACATCTATGTATACAACACAACTTCATGTTCTTATACAAATTTATTTTCATGTAATTTTTGAACGTATTGCAATATTTGCATTCGCTTTCGCATTCGCATTCGCTAAACTGGTATTCGTTACTTCCCTAATATGTACATACCTATTTTTGGTACACCCTCTAGGAAGTGGCAATACCAAAACAGTACTGATTCACTATTGACCTTGTCGCCAGACACTTAACATGTTCGTGTCATTGAAAATATACCAATGACGTTAGTGTTCTTGACTATATAGTTCTTTTGCACATTAGGTCAAATGATCACTTTTTCTGTGACCTTTACCTTTTTTGTCGTTGTTTTCGTTTTTTGTTGTTTTCAATTGTCAACATTTTAAAATATATAAACTTTCGTTATTTTAATTTTCGAAAAATATTAAGCCCTGTCGCATATTTCTGCATCAAAGTCAGTAAGTTTTCCTGAAAATAAGCTTGTGAGTTCAGTAGAAATCGATCAACTTTAAGCGCATTTTACTCAAATTGCGATGGTATTAACTGATTGCTGTGAAATGGAAAATAAAGCGACAAGTAAGTATTGATGTTTTTTGTAAAAAAGTTTTATATTTATATCGATATGCTTTAAAATAACTCATTATAATTAATGAGCTATGGCTCAAACGGTGTAATTTATCATAAGAACTGACCTTATGCAGGCTCTCACAAAAATTGACCCATGTGACGGCTTTCAAATTTAAAGTATAAATTAAGTAATAATCAATGAGTTATTTGCAGTTATTTACAAAGTGCGATTTTATGCGTTTTGCGAGTAATGCCTCTTTTTTTAGTGGTTAACATTTGTATGAAAAACACTGTTCTTTTGATGAAATTAATGAAAATGAAGAAGATTTCTTTAATTTAAATATATCAACTAAATTTTAACAATTACCTAATGTTTATTAACAATTCCAGACATTTTGTCCAATATATTGGAAATTTTTCTTTCTCTTTTTGAAGTCGTGTATCTTAAACGTTAACAAACAGATTTCTACATTTAATACCGTTATAAAACGAGTGTTTAGTATATTATGTACACATGTGATTGAAATTCATTCATTGAATTTTTCATTGCCCTTTGTTAAATTAAGCTGTTTTCATAACTGCACTAGCGCTGTCGGACATTGTAATATTCAATGGTAATCTAATAATTAAATAATTTACATAATTACATTACTGCATAATTACATTATTATTACATAATTACATTATTTTGAGCTCTAAAAAAAATTGGTAAGTATTAATTGAATATTTGTTGAGCTTTTTTTGTACTAATTCAAACAATTTTCATAATATTGCAGTCATAAGACGTATTTAATTGCTCGTCAAAAAGTTTTGAGTAGACGTGGGGCGAGGTTCTGCTTCGGAATGCTATAGTGCGAACGGAAAAGTGATATTTACAAGGTGGTTTGACAACAAAATAGTAAATCTTATCTTTGAGCTTTGTAGGAGTTGGTTCTTCAGATATGGCGAAAAGGTGGGACAAGAAAACATCAAAATATGTAGAAGTAAATCGTCCCGAAGTTGTGCGCTTATACATTCGTACTTCAAAATGGACTGTGCGTGTAATAATGCATTTTGTTGATTTGGCCCTCACTCCTTCCTGGATGGAGTATAAAAAGCTTGCGAAGTAAATGGAGTTCCACAAAAGGATATATTAGATTCTCTAAACTTTCGCGCTGTGACTAATTAAGTTGCAAACAACGGGTAATGATATTAATATACCTCGTAAGGACAGACCATCTCGAACTGTTACATGTCCGCCAGAAAATGCACTAGAAAGCAGCATGTCAACGACTAATTGTGAGCAATTACAAACTGCACTCACACGAAAGAATCCAAATCAAAGTGCCCATGCTAAGGAAGTTCGACATGGTAGTCACAACCACTTGCCAGAATTTTTGGAAAATTCAAACCCTGGTCGCTGCAAAATGAACGGTTGCTCAAAAAAACTTTTATAGTTTGCAAAAAAATGTAAAGTTTATCTCTGTGTAAAACGCGGAGTAATTGCTTTTTAAATTATCACGCAAAATAAATTTTTTGTATTACATTAGTCTCATATAATTACATTCATTGTCTTAAAATTTATTCGTAAGAAATATTTCCTCTAAGTAACTTTGTCCAATATATTGAACATCACCTGACCACCAGGTGAGACAATCTACCTAAAATTTGACTTCAGATTCCTAATCAGCAGCCTCAAATTTGCTTACATTGAAAATTTCAGATTTTTATCTCAACTTTTTCTATTTAATGTCTGAAAGGGTTAAGGCATATAAATATGTACTGTTGTTTATAAAGGGTTAATTATTAGTTGATAATGGGTTAAATTAAATTTTGAAGAACTTTTTTTAGAATTTGGTTTGAATAAAATGATTTGGTAGGCGGTTTTAATTTCGCACAGAAAAAGTGGTGATTTAATCTATAGTGCATTGGAAACAAAGATTCAATAGTATAGTTTAGTTAAGACTAGGTTAACAGTTCTGAAGTTGGCACTAGTCGTCGCTGTTTTATGTAACTGACCTATCTAACATTTGCAGCTTTTATGATTGTTTTCTACATGCGTTCTTAAGGAACATTAGGCTCAACATTACTGTTTACAATTATAAAAACTGTAGGCAAGGTCTATTACGACTCATAAAGACTACTAGTGGAATTAACTAATTTTTCAAACAATGTCAGTTATGTCGATTAGTTAAAACAGCGACATAGTGAATACGTAGATCTTTTGGGAAAACTACTATTTGGATAAAAAAGATTATGCCGTCGACAAATTAGCGCTCATCTGCCGCCTTTGATATTATATGTCTGACAAATGTGGACGATGTCACAACAACAGTCGACGATAGTAGTGACTTGTAAGCTTCCAAGCTACCTACAGGGTATGTATTATGCATACAAATAATACATACTCGCTTGTATACCTCTTTGTCTCATTTTCAATTATTTGTTTTCGTTGTTAAATACTTAAATAAACAGTTACATTAAATTCAATTGAAGGTAAACAATTAAACATTGACAGGTTCGTTGGTCTAGTTGTGTTCCATTTATTGCCCGTTTAATTTTATATTTGTTTGTGCTTTTTATTTTTCTTCTCTTTTATTTTAGACTCTATTGTTGTCATTATTAGCTGATTCGATTGTTTAATTCTATCCAATCCTATTCTCTATTGAACTTTGTTTACTTGTAAGTCTGCAGTAGTTAATCTTTACAACGATGTTCATTTCTTGTCCATGTGTGCATTATTTGCAGCTAGAATAATATGAGGATTATGCACTTGAATGAATAAACATGTAGTACGAGTATTTACGATTATGTGTGGATGAATGAAATACATACATATTCTCGCTAGCTTGTCATGGGAATATTTCTTTCTGAATACTGATGAGATAAAATATGTCTTCATTATTAAAATAATGTTGAATGCCCAATTCACTTTGCAGAGTGTCCTTTTCAATTGCTGTAGTGGTTTTTTCATAACGATTAATCCTATTATTGGTAAGGGAATTACCCCAGGGTTAGAATGTAACAAATTGCAACAACAACGAAGTGAATGAGTATAACAATATTTTCTAAATGAGAATTGCACAAAAATTCCTAACAAACTAATGAATGCATCTGTAGAATAATTTAAAGTTTTTACCCAATTCAAACACAATCGTATTAAAAATTGTTAAAACAGCCAAATCAAACATACAATATGCCTACATACTATATGTATGTACAAGTATGTGTGTGCATATGTACAGGAATCGAAGTACAGTTCATTACAAATGAACATACATACTTACAACATCCTCTTAAATTTAATTTTTTTTTAAATTATATAATAACCTAAATTTATTCAAGATAATATTTGTCTAGGACACCTGTATCCGTTACATACACACATAAACATGTACATATTTACATGGCTCAAGGCACTCGTTTATCATTGAATTTATAAAAGGAAACATTTCAAAATATTTATTCATATATTCCAAAATCATGTATTTGTTATATACATATGTACATGGCAAGATTTTAGGAATCACAAATTTTATGATTTTGTTGCAGATGAATAGAAAATAAATCGCAATCGAATTAGAAAGCCTTGGAACATATGGAAAAATAATACGTATACATACGTATGTATGTACATACATAAGAGCTAAGGACCTAAAATTTGGTCAGAGTATGTAGAACTTTTGGCCGCTACAACAATAATTACATGAGAATTAAAAATGAAGGATGTTTCAAAACCAGCAACGAAAAATTTTAAAATCACATGTAATATACATAAAATTATATGTACTTATGTATATAGTAGGGTTGTGCCCAAAAAGAACGAACTAGTTCAATTGAACTATTCCCATAAGTGAACGATGTGAACTAGTTCAGACTAGTTGTTCCTTTTTGTCTTTGTTGTTCTTTTAGTCTTTCTTGTTATTTTGGTATTTCTTGTTCTCTTGGTCTTTCTTGTTCGTTCGATAATTTTTGGTATTTGTTTTGTTTTTTATCTTATTCTCTGTTCCTGACCAATACACATGCAAAAGATTTAAAGTAAAATATAGTTTCTCGTTTGCATACTGTTAAAAAGATACAAATATAGTGCAGAGTAGCAGGCCGGGCAAAAAATTTCGGCGGCGGCTGAAAGACAAATATTTTCGGAGGCGGCGGCTGTACGGCTTAACGCCGATTTGCTTAAAGCATTTGAAAAAAAGTTTTAACCCAGTCTGTTTTTAGAAAAATACGTGAATTATTGAATCACCACGTTTTAACATTATTTATTTTTCAATAGTTTGAATATTGCAGTAATTGATGTCATAAAAAATAGCTTCGTAAATTATTTGTTAAACCATAGAAACATATTCTAGACTATCAGGGCAATTATGAATAAAATTTCGCGAGAAATTTCTCATTTTTCATATTAGAATTTTTTCCCTATTACTTGCTATTAGTTGGAATTTTTCCCCGGGAAAAATTTCTCGCGGAATTATTATTATTATTATTATTATTTATTAATGCTTGCCTTCTACATAAATTTTATTTAAGCTTTCCGATTGAATTAAAAACTAATTACTTTATTGGAACACTGCTACGGATCAACAAACAAAAAGCTTTGATTAATTAATTATCAAAAAGTCGCCTGACTGCTTAAACAAAAAAGTGTAGTAAACGTGCATGTATTTAAGAAGGGACTCCAAGCGAGAACGTAAGTGTTGTCGCAGCTACGTTACCGTTATGTGGAAGCAAAAACAACTATCTTTCCGGGACGCTCGCTATCATATTAAATACGAAATTTGAAAAAATATAAAAAATAAAAGACAAAATATCGGCTGAATACTAAGCCGCCGATAAGCCGAGTGGTTCGGCGGCGGCTCGGCTTGTCGAAAAAAATCGGCTGACTGGCTAGCCGCCAGCCGCGCCGGTACGGCTTGCTACTCTGATGTAGTGTTCCTATTAAATTATTTAGCACAATAATCAAAAAAAACAAAAGAAAATGTATAGGTACTTAGTGAAGTATACAAGGGAGTTTTACAAAATTAATAGAAATAATTTATAGTATTGAACTAAAAAACAGATTGTGAAATAGATTGTTAAGATAAAAAAGTAATTGTAATTTTTTTTAAACTGATTACAGATTTCATTTTAAAAATTTCAAAATATTAATTTTTACATTTTACTTACTAAAAGCATACAACAAATAAGACTACAAAGCACAAATGAAAATACGTCTAAGCAAGGAAAATGTTTACTCAATTAAAAGAAAGAATTTGTTGTGTTGAATATAAATCAGTATTAAAAAAATGATTAAAATTTCTTTTTCAAATGATCAAACTTCATTTAAAGCATTTTCAATAAAAAAATTTACTTAACTAAGGTTATTAAGAATGAAATGAAATTAATTTAGAATATTAACACACGAATAAAAAATTTAAGAGGATTCAATGACTGTATAATCTCTGTTTAGTTTTTCACTGAACAACTGACCGAAAAGAACAACTGAACGAAACGAACGAACTAGTTCTTTTTGTTGTTGGGAACAAAAAGGAACAATCCGCAAAAGGAACAACTATGCCCAACTCTAGTATATAGGCACTTAATATTTGTAAAGTTAGTGTATTTTTATACAGACTACAAAAAATAACACTAAAATTAAAAAAATCTAAAGTAAGGGTGTTCTAGTTAATTTTAATTATTACTGTTCAAACTTCATTTATTTCTATATTTATGATTTGATCAGGCTAAAGTTCGTATCACTTTACAAGCCAAATACATGTGATAACTATTAATGAACAAATAACACCAAAGTTAATTGTAAATATTCTGACAACAACACGTAGTTGAACGGAGCAGCTAGCCGTTTTCGAAGGCCACTAAACCTTCATCATCAGCGTTCTTCTGTGTTTGATCCACTGTGTGTGGTGTCAGATTTCTGCTTTTATATACAAAACTTTTATGCAAATGGAATATGTGGATTGTTTTGATTTATCGTATTTCAATTTGCTGAAAGCTTTTTTGTAATGAAAGCTCAATTTTACCATCTCTAAATTTACATCAGTCTTACCATTGTCGTTTGTTATTTACTAGTTATGCACATGGTACAGTTAAGTTGCTAGTTTTTGTTCTGCTTAAGACATACTTTTTTGGTTATGTGTTCTTTCTATAATTTAATGTAATTTTGACAATTCGTTGTATCTTGGAAACCGTAAGAAGCAAACTCTTGAAATTTTAATAAACAAATTGCCAAAACAAAAAAAAGCCCCATACTAAAAAAATTCTAAAACTAATATCGCCAAATTCTTTTTTTAATACATGTATTTATTTATTGTATCTTCAAGTATGAACTAACAATAAGTATTCAAATCTTAAATCTAAAATATAATTATTAGACCCAACCAGTGTCGGACACAAACTTAGTATTAGTTGTCAATATACATAAGTAGTTATAATAAAGAAAAGAAAAAAAGTACTTTCTCCTATTTTAAGTAAATTTGCCCACTAAAGTTCAAAACATTACGAGCAAGCGGATTGGGATGTGATTCGAGTTTTGTTAGATATTAGCCAATTGTTTTGCAATTTCTTCAGTCAATTGTGGCATATTTCAATCATGCTGAAAATTTTAGTTTGAGTTGAGCCGATATTATTAACCGTAAAATTTTGTTTTGCCTTCGTTGGATTCTCTCTACATTGGAAGCTGAAGCAGTGCCCTATTGCTTAATTCCGTAGCACCATAAACGTTTCAAAAGCGACTTAGTTTGCAATCTAGACTGAGGGTTGAATTTCTACCAATCAGCCAATGTATTTGAGTTAATTTAAGCTTCATTTGTGTTAGCTTCGTCAATGTGGTGTTTCTATCTAAGCCGTTGATCAAGGTGTATACCCAGTGTTGCCAGAATTTCTAAAGCTAAAATCTGCAAAATTTAAAAAATTTTAACGAGAAAATCTTCAAAATCTGCATTTTATTTTTAAAATCTTCAAAAAATTTTCAAAGCTATATTTAAAACAAACTTTTTTATATATATTAAAAAAATAACATAAATATGGGTGCACATGTGTAATATAAATATTTTTTCAGTAACCCATATTCATAAAATTTAAACTCGGCTTAAAATTTATTTTATTTAAATTTTTTAGAAATTTTTTTTTTAAACAACTCACTTTAATGTTCGAAGAATGTGCATATCGTTTCTGCTTAAGAAACTCATTAGCAGACTTCAACCCAAAAATAAGGCAGTTATTTGTCACATGTTTTTAAGAATTACGTACACAAATATAAAAGGTAATATTCACAAAAAAATCTTTTGGGTTACAAAACGTTTAACAAACAAATTTCCATACAGTTTGTTTTGTAAACCTTTTGTAAACCAAAACTATTTTTTATGAATACGGCAGAAAAAGCTTCAAGCAAAAATCTTTACGATATAACATCTTCGATTTTGCGACATTGGTTGAAGTGTACTGATGAGTTTGACGGGTTTTCCACACGCAAAGATTACTTTGCAAAGTCTTGAGTTTGTTAAAGAAAAAAGAGTATAGAATAAGATCTGTTTTATCTTCTCTCCTACAAACTTTAGACTTTACAAAGTAAACTTTTGTGTTTAAAAACCGTCTTTATTTAGGAGAAACGAAATGCATAAAACCAACAAACAAATAAAAATTATTCATAGTTATGTGCACACAATATAAAATGAATGATAAAAGAATTCGGATATACATAAAAAATTACATAAATAATTATTTAATTTGTTGCATTAATATCTAAAGGACTTCGAAGTTTTGTTTTTTTCAAGTTCACTTGACTCAAAATTCTTTCGACATTTGCAAATGAATGTGGTAAAGAAATTAATTTTAAATTTAATTTAGAGATGCAAAATCATAATCAGAATAAGCTCGTTTTATATCAGATATTCAATTCCAGAAGCTTGCCAAAGTTACTTCTTCTTTTTCTTCAATGATGTCTTTTAAGTTCAGAAATTGTAATTCTCTAAACTGTCAGTCGTTCATACATAAAAGAAACAAAAAGTGATAACAGTAATAGGAAAAATTTAACAAAATTCATTATAATTGGAGTTGAAAAATCTGCATTTTTAAGCCAAAAATCTTCAAATCTGGATTTCGTCTTTTTGGAGGGTAAAAATCTGCAAAATCCAGATAAATCTGCATTTCTGGCAACCGTGTGTATACCAAGATATTTCACATGTGAATATTGATAATAACCGGTAAAATGGCTACTTAGCCACAGCTCAAAAAAAATTAATACTTCTCATTTAACGCCAGAGGCACTGGGACACTGCATTATTAAAAACTCGTGAAAAAAGCAGAGTTGTAAAATAATGAAGCATTCCTCTGTCTCTTCCTTTACCGCCTGTCTTGTCTATCACTATTTCTTTGCTAAAGAATATAACACCTAGTAAAAGTAGTAGGCATTCATTGCCTGAGGGTTCCCAAACTAACATTTTTAAAAGATTTCAATTGTAAATCGTATGGAACGCATACAGTATGATGGTGTGAAAAATTCTTTACAGATTTTAAAAAATAAAATTTGGATTTTCTTCTTTTTCAGTTAACCCACATACAGTAAAGAGATGAAAACTAAGAATTCATTCAATAGTAACAAACCAAAAAAGTTTTTCTTAAGTGGGAAAAATAAATAAGCAAATTAACTTACATGTGCATAATTAGTAAAGAACAAACGATAATGGTAAGACTGTTGTAAATTTAGAGATGGTAAATTTGAGCTTTCATTACAAAACACCTTTCAGCAAATTGAAATACGATGAATCAAAACAATTCACATATTCCATTTGCAAGAAAAGTTTCATATATAAGGCAGAAATTTACATCAACTGATACCCCACACAGTGGACCAAACAAAGAAGAACGCTGATGATGAAGGCCTTCGAAAACGGCTAGCTGTTCCGTTCAACTATGTGTTGTTGTCAGAATATTTACAACTAACTTTGATGTTATTTGTTCATTAATAATTATCACATGCAGTGTTGCCAAAATGTTGTACGCATTTTCCACCATATATCCCTTGAAAACCCGCTAAAAACCGCTAGCTGAGTAAAAATAAACGCTAATATGACCGCTGAATTTTTTATAACCAACATAATATGTCTTTTTTATGGTTTATTGATAAAAAAAGAGAATAAGATAAATTTTATAAAATATGTATACATATTCATAGATATACATACATATGTATGTACATATGTATGTATGTATGTTGGAATCTGATATTTCCCCAACATTTGTAAGCAAAACTCAGCCTACTCTTTAAGTAGGTATTTTATTTCCTGCAGAGTTTCTATACACGAACATCGAACCAGGAAAAAGTAGAATTCAAGGGACTTTTCCATCTTAAAATATTAATGTTTAAGCTGAATCAGTATCTTTTCAATATTTTCTGCGATAGACCCCAATTATTCTACACGTGTAGTATAATTAATATCTTGCCGTTTTGTTTGAAGTATTTGTAAAATATTGTTAAAATTTCCTGACTTTCTGACTATCTGAAATTAAAAAATAGTGTTAATAAAATAAACTCCGTGGCTCAATTCAAATTGGCTTGAAGTTTAATTTCGAAGGAAAATTTAATTAAAAAAGTCTAATCAAAAACAAATTATTCAGAAAAAGTTATTGTTTTGAGACATTTTGGTTGATATTATGTTTTCCTCATAATCACTGGTCCAATCACCCAGTTTCAGGTTTGTTTTCCGTTTGTTTAAAGATTTCTTTACTATTATTTTTAATACGAAAAGAATGATTAAATTGGTTATAATTTTAATCTCTAATTAAATTTTATTCACTAAAAATGAGATTTGTTCACTTTTATACTCGCATGTATATACACGTTTTTATTTTTAACCTCTTAACGTTTCACATTATACTACGCGACCACAATATGTAAATTTTTTATTTGCAAAAAAGTGACGTTAGTTTCTTTTCTCTGTGCGTGCTTATATGGAAAAAAACTCTACATAAATACCAGGGTACGTGTCGCAGAACTGCGTTAAAAATACTTTATTTTGATTCAATACCTTTCTTTATAAGTTTCAGAAAAACGCTGAAAATCCGTCAACGAAGAAATTCTTCGGCTAAAATTCCCACTGGTGGTTTTTTAAATAAACTTGCCGCTAAAGACAACAAAATACAGTCATATATAGCGGTAAAACCGCCGTTTTGGCAACACTGATCACATGTAATTTGGCTTTCAAGGCGATTTGAACTTTAGCCTGTTAAATATAGAAACAAATGAAGTTCGAAGAATAATTAAATTAACTAAAATAATTAAAGTAATTAAATTTTTTTATTCATAGTATTTTGGCATGCGTGGAACTAAAAAAAATATTTCTATACAAAAACAAACAGAAATTAATTTTCTTCCATTTTTTTGAGAAATAACAAGAAAATAATAAGGAGAAATACAGGCTGATAGACCAAATATGTATTGGAAAGTTCCTACATTGGCGGTGTTTGGGGTTCGATGCAAATGATCTTGCGTAAGTAAAATCCAATCACAAAATGTACACACAATTTAAAGAAAAGCTGCGATGTTCTGCATTTATACTCACGGTTGATTTTTTTATGCACCATTCGAACTTGAAAAACCATACGATGCATCAGTTAGGTTTATGGTACAATAGACAAACGTTTCCATTTTTGGAAATTATTTAAATATATGTACATACATACATACATGTATGTAAATAACATAGTTTTTTATATTTTTATACAATTAAATTTTATGTTATATTTCAATCACCATTTTAATTTAATCTTTAAATATGTTTAATTAGGTGTTTAATTGAATCTTAAGAAATATTTCAATAAAATTTTTAATTGGATCTTAAAAAATATTTCAATTAATTTTTTAATTGAATCTTTAAAAAACAATTAATTAAATTTTTAGTGTATGTAATATTTTTTTAGGCCGTATTTAGACACGAAAACATCTGGAAGGGAAACATTTAGTTTGATATCAATTTACGGGTGGGTAAGAGAGAACCATTTTTGTGTTCGGTAATCGGCGACACGCTTTATTTTCATATTCTTTGCTACATATACACGCATACATGTACAAATATGCTTGCTTTTATGCAGTAATATTGGAATGTAGCCGGCAACATTTTAGTCTGTGTGGACGCAAAGGAAACAACAAAAGAGAATTCCAGATGTTTTCCTTCCAAATGTTCGCCCGTCTAAATTATGACTTAGTTGGAAAAATCAAAAGATTTTCAATTAAAACGGCTGAGTTAATACTAAAATTTCCGTGATTGGTTAAAAACTAATTAATTTTTTAACTGAATCTTTGTTTTTTTTAATTGAATCTCTCTAATTCTAATCACAACGGACCCAACTGGGTCTCCGAGTGGAGGTGCGTTTTAGCGCCACCCTTCCTAACATTCTCTCTATGCATTTAAAGATTAAAGTATTAATTGAAAAATTAAAAAACATGAGTAATATAGTAAGTCCAAAAAGTTTGTAAGAACTTTATTTTGATGTCAAGGATGAAAGGATTAAACAAAATATTTTGACAGTCTCTAAACAATTAACATTAAATGTCAATTTATTTGAACAATTGTTACAATAACAAATTCCAAAGAACAATCATATTTCCCGTTCAAAGAAGTATCCATCCCTTTTTATCGCATTTAAATTTACAATTACATGGCTGCGTTTTGAGGATGAGGATTACACGCAATACACTTATCGGTAATAAAAAATTACAAGTTGTGAGATCAAAAAAATAAAATTGAAGAGAACCATCTGTCAAAATTCTCCATACTTGACAACATCATCTAAATAATATTTTGTGAAGTTGTACACCTATACTTATATGTACAAACATACATAAATATATATGTATGTATATATAACGCCAATACCTAAATAGCCTTCTTACTTCTTTGTAAATCCTGCTGAATCCTTTACGTACAATAATTGTAATATTTTTTTGAGTCCTTTCTTGTTTGTTCTTACCAACAAGATGATGCCTAATACAACTTCAATAGAATGTGTTTATGTGCATTATTATCCAGACATACAACTCATACGTACACATTCAAACATGACATGTAATTATGTATAGGTTTATTTTTTGTATAAAAGGGATGTTAGTAAACACTTGCCAACTTGTTGGCTGTCTAAATGACTGACTGTATGATATATTCATTGCCTGTTAGCACCCCAGAAGAAAATCAACAAAAATGTGTGTGTTATTTGTGAAATAATTTTTTTTATTTCATTTTAAATTGCAACAATTTTCAAAAGGGTGAAACACTTTAAAGTTGTTACCAAACCGACCGCTTAATTGCGCCATTACACCCCCAATTAGTTTTAAATAAACATTATTTAAATTAAAATTCTTATCCTGTTTGAATGGCATTTAATTTAGGGAAAACTGCAAATGAATCTACGTTTGATATTTTTTTTAATCGCTTGTATTTTGAAAGCAAATCACATAAGTGATGATATCTGTGCTTAATATTTTACTGTTTTGCAGTAGAACTCTTTTAAACTGTCAAGTATATTTTCAGAAATTTATTTCTTTTACAGTTAAATTGGGATCTTCGGTATTAATCAATTTTTTTTTAGAAAATATATAATAACATTCAATTTAAATGTATCAAAGTATAAAGTATAAGCAGCAAATCATTAGGCTATAACTTCCTACAATATCGCCCAAAATAATTGATAATAATTTTGAATAATATTTTCCAGGTTTACGGGTATTAACATAATTATGTTGCTTTTTTATATGTTGCAATAAAAAACTGAATTAAAGTGATATTGTAACTTAAGTTAAAATTTATTATAATCTTTAACGCGGTTCTATTTAGCCGATTTTTAAAAAACTTACCACGCACCCTAAGCCTTTAAAAAATGGACGGATGCACGCCCATTAAAATTTAGTTTTATATTTCACGTACTTCTTATTTTCTTCTATCAGATCTTTGCATTGAAGTCGGTTTTTTTGGCAGAAAGAATTATTTTTTAAATGTACATATACTCCATAAATAGAGATCCTATTGAACTGCTGTGAGGAGTAATTTCTTGTTTTCGTAGGTCTCTTTTATAGTTACTGGATGAGATATGGATTTCCATTATGTAGCCACACTGATTTCCGAGTCACTGGATACATATGTATATTCCTATTATTAATAAATTACTATATATACTTGGTGTGGCCTTACAATTAAACCACAAGATTAAAATGTGTTACGGATAAATGTATTACATAATGTTTGTCAAAGTGTGATATCTGACAAACCGCTATCGAGTTATATTGGAATAACTTAGCTGACATCCTTGTTTATGGGTTAATATTAGCCACGCCCATTAAAAAAATCTTTAAGTCATAGACAAAAACTAAAAGCGGATTTGAGTTTGGGGCACGAAAGCCCATATAAAACACATATTTTTTTACTGAAAACAATTTTTTTTTGCAGAACAGTGTTATTTTAAAAAACTCGGTTTCCTCATTTCCTTACTAGAACAAGAACCTGCTTCTTTGTTAACCATTTTAATTTAAATCCACACAAATACATAAAATGGATTTTGGAAAAAGGTTAATTTATTGTGCGCTATTAAGAGAAGTTCCAAATATAGAAAGCATAACCTTTCCAGCAAAAAATTTTTAAAAATGTAGTCGAGTTTTAAATTAAGCGTTTTTGGTGCAAGCTGTTCCTTACTGGAATACCAACTTAATGCTTTTAACAAGGCGTGAGACTAAAATAATCAATTCTTGAGAAGTAGTTATTTTGTTTATTGAAGGAAATAATTATGTTTCTCGTTGTGGGAAGTAGTTATTATTTTTCTCGATGGAACTACTTTCTTTAGTCGAAAAAAAAAATATTATTTTTTTTTGAAATGTATCGTTATTTGAGTAAATGGAAGATCTTAATTAAAAACTCGGTTTGATCAAATAAATAATAACTGAGACATTGTTAGATTTAATTGAACTGCAGTGAATTTTAATCAGAAATAATTTCTTTTTCGGGCTTAAGTTCAGTAATTTCAATTCTTATTGAATGAAATATTTTTATTAATTAATGTGAGTTTCTAAAGAAGAGAAGAAAAATTAAACTATACGTCATAACTGGGGGAAATAGCGATATTTTTCTGTGCAGCCACGCATTTCATCAGCACTCTACACAGAGAAAACAGTGCCTAATAAATACCTCATAAAATAGAACAAAATTAATAAGATATCTCTATGGTTTTTTTTCAATAAGGAAATCTTATTAATTTCATAGAGAAAACGTTTTTGAAAAAATCAGGAAGAAATCTTGTAGTTTTTATTAGGTTATCTTATTGATTTTTTCAAAAAGGTTTTCTTCTTGATTTTATTAGGCAACCTAATAAAACATGAAAAAAATTGTACATATGTATTTTCATTTAAATTCTGTACGATATATGTATGTAGTATATTTAGATGTTATTTATTTATACATACATACATACATATTATATTATATTCTTAATTAACTAACTCACCATACATACATATTTATTACTTGGGAGGAGACAAGTATTGAACCAGCAACCTTCTGACTGATAGACAAGAACTCTAACCAATATGCTAACAAGCAGCCTTAATCCGCACTGAAATTATTATACAAAAACATGCTTATACAAGAACGAAAAATATCATGAAAAAAATTGTCTCTATGTTTATTTATAGATATGAAATAACAAGAAACCTAATAAAAACAAGAAGATTTCCTTATTAAAAAAATTAATAAGATGCTTTACACATAATCATATAGGAACCTAATAAAATCAAGAAGAAAACCTTATTGAAAAAATCAATAAGGCAACCTAATGAAATCAGTAAGGAAAACCTTTTTGAAAAAATCAATAAGGCAACCTAATGAAATCAATAAGAAATCCCTATAGTTTACAATTTATAAGAAAACCTAATAGAATCAAGAAGATTTTATCTATGGATTGTTTTTTTGGTGCCAAAAATAACGGAAATTGAGTAAAAAAAGTTGTGAATAATAAGATTTCTTCTTGATTTTATGTGGTTTTCTTCTTGCTAAAATTAATAAGATTTACAACATAAAAACAATAAGGAATCTCTATGAAAAAATCTTCGCTTCTTTCTGCTGGGATACCCCTTAGCCTAAAAACATTTCATAGAGAAAATCTTATTGATTTTATTAGGCAGTTTTTTCTCTGTGTGGTCTATCTAATTGGGTAGATATTGTTATTAACATCAGCTATTTAACGTAAATTTTAATAAAACGGAATATGAGAAATGATTGTTGTGTATACAATTATTTACACACTTTTATAAATATCAATATTCATTTTCTGTTTTCTGGCTATTATGTTACATTGTTTTGTGCTTTCAACATTTGATTTTACTTTCCAGCATTAGCAAAAGCAATGTAATATAATAAACATAAAATATTATATTTAGAAAGATTTAAATTATTTTGATTGATGAACTTTTATTAAAACCGAAAATTAAAAAATTATTTGGAACTATTTGTATTTAAATAATAATTTTCCAAAATGTAAGTACATACTTATTTTTTAGTTTAAAATAATTAAGTAGACAATTTAGAATTAAGTATATATAACTTATTTAAAATAACTACATATTTTTTCAATATTTTCACGTCATCTTATGATTCCTATTTGTAAAAGTTTACGTAATGTGATTTGTTAGCGAGTATTTCAATTTGGCAATAAAAAATTAAATAATTATATGACAAGTAGTTCAGATGGTAATGTGTAATTTTTTGCTGCTCATTAATCTTGGTCAGGTTAAGAATGCCTAGGATATTCCATATCTGGTATAATTTTCAAATATAAGATTTATCTTTTGAGTTCCTGAAAAGATCCACACCTTATATCATCAACAACACCCATGGGAAGCAGGCGATTTTTTAACTCTGCACGTCCTGCTAATACGAGTGAGTATGCTAATTAAATTTCGAAGTGTTGGCCTTTCTAAATTTAGAATATTTTTTGTCTTTTCACTATTTGGGCTTTCCCAGAGTGGTTTTCCCAGTTAGTGCTGGTGTAATAAATTTGCATTTGCATTGATTTGGTTCAGTGTGGGGAAATGAACAATGCATTTGCTTATTTAATGTAATAGTCCCAGATACGCCTGGTCTGATCTGATCTGCTTTAAATAAAAAAAATTGATAAATAAAGAAAACATACATATGTTTTTAATAATTAAATATAATTATTTGTGAATGTTTTGTAACATCTTTTTTAAGTAAAAATTTATTTAAACTTTTTCACACACGTTTTCACTATACACAATTGTGTATAACAAAGCAAAACAAACCAAAATGCTGTTCGAAAATTGTAAAAAACTTTTGACATTCATGCATTAACACTCAGGGTTGGGCAGTATTTAAAATACATGTATTTCAAATACGTGTTTAAAATACAAATACGTATTTTGTATTTGTATTTTAAATACATGAAGTAGAAGTATTTTGTATTTTGTACTTTAAATACATAACATTCAAGTATTTTGTATTTTAAACACATAGTTTACAAAATACATTTACAAAATACGTAACAAAATACATTAAATTGTTAGTGTTTTCGTTTTGATAAATTTATAACGTATCATTCGTCAAACCAATAACAAAATATTATAATCGCCAAAAAATATAACTATACCAACTCTTAGAGTTGGCATCACCACATTGTGCATTACTGCATTAAAATCTCAATTTGTAATAAAAGTGGACTTAGAGCTTTTGCATGTCAAACCAGCGATATATTTTTTATGAAGCAAAAAATTAGTTCTGTGAAATTGATTTTCATGCAAACAAAGAAGTATTTTCAGTCAGCTGCATTTTATTTAACAAGTCATCAGTTTTTTCTTCCATTTAATTTTATAATAAAATTAAATAAAGAACAAAAAAACATTTTGATTTATGCGATAATGATTATATAATCTACTAAACAATTTAAAAAACTCACTTATGTATTTGTTTTTGTATTAATACATATGTATATGTATATAAATTTTTCCTCGTCTGATTTAGTTCGAAAATTTTTATTTTTGTTATATTATCCTTTTTTCATTAATAAAATCTCAAAATAATGAATAATTCATGTATTTTTATTTATTGGAATTAATAAATTTATAAAAATTGTGTTTAATCCGCGAACCGATTAATCACAAGTTAACCACTTATTAACCGATTAAACCAAAACCTGGATTAATTAATCGATTGAATGACCGATTAAAACAAAAACCAGATTAATTTAATATCCTATTAAATACATACACAGAAAAAAGTAATATGAATGGTTTTGTAATATTAATTAAAATATTTGTAGTATCAATTAAAAAATTAATTAAATTTTCACCTATAAACAATTTGATAATATCAATTAAGTTTTTCCAGTCAAATTAATTAATACAATTAAAATTACACGCAAGCGCAAAAAAGCGTAACCAACTAATTACTAATGAAAACCTATTTGATTCAGACATGTATTTATTAAGTTAAATGATTGCAAACTGTTTAAATCAATAAATATATGTCTGAATCAAACAGTTTTTCATTAGTAATTAGTCGTTACGCTTTTCTGGGCAAATGACACACAAGAAATGCCAGATGTAAACTCAACCTTAGTTTATTATCTTTGATGTTGGCAGTTCAACTCCGCGCAAATACATTTAATTTAGTGTTTTTGCAGACAAGCAAAATTTCGTTTCGAGGATTGTGATTGTGTATAAAAATAATATTGTTAATATAACAATAATGATAATCAAAATGTGTACGGAAATTTAACAATTCACGTTGTTAAAATAACAATAGCTTTAATTAAAAAAAATTTAAATCTAACAGAAATAAATGTTGAAAAAATAAATAAAGTTTAACAAACTATCTGTTGATATATTTAATTGAAAATATTTTTCAGATTTTTCCTTAACATACAATTTCTTTAATTTTATTTACAAACATCATTGTAGGTTCAAAAACAATTAATTATTTAATTGTGTATGTACATGTATCAATGATGTGGAAGTATTTTTAACCGACTTCAAAAAAATTAGGTTAACAATTCGTCTCTATTTTTTTGTATTTAAAATACGAACAAAAAATTTAAGTATTTTGTAATTTGTATTTTAAATACATAAATGACGTGTAAGTATTTTGTATTTTAAATATATGGCCTGAAAGTATTTTGTATTTTAAATACATGACCAGCAAGTATTTTGTATTTTGTATTTTAAATACCGCAACCCATGTATTTTGCCCAACTCTGTTAACACTACACGAGAAAAAAATTAATCACCTGAGTACTTGCATATACCTTATATAAATTTACTTCCTGCCAATCTCTGATGTGTACTTCTACAGTAAAGGTGGAAAGCTATCGATAGTGACGCTATCGAAAGTTTTCGATAGTTTAAAAAACTTTATCGATTGAATCGATATCAAGACTCAAAAGTTAGAAAAACTATCGATATATCGACGATAATATCGTGATAGTTTCCTGTATATATTTATTGTATCTTGAAATATGAACTAACAATAAGTATTCAAATCTTAAACGTAAAATTTAATTAGACATAAACTTAGTGATAGTAATAAATAATACATAAGTAGTGATAATCAAAAAAAATTTTTTTTAAAGTTGTCCCATTTGGAGTGTGTCGTTCTTTTTTAGGCGGATGTGTCCAGTAAAGTTTAAAATATTACGAGCAAGCGGATTAGGATGTGATTCGAGTTTTGTGGAAAATACTGCATACTGCTTATTTTGCAATTTCTTCAATCACTAGTGCCATATTTAAATCACGATGTATATTTCAATTTTTGATGTACCATGGAGCCGATGTTATTAACCGTAAAATTTTGTTTTGCCTTCGAAGGATTTTCTCGACATAAGAAGCTGAAGCAGTGCTCCATAACTGAATTCCGTAGCACCATATTGGCTTCAAAAGCGACTTGTATAGTAAAAGTTTGCAGTCTAGGCTGAGTGTTGAATTTCTGCCAATCAACCAATGTATTTGATTTAACTTGAAGTTTCATCTGAGTAAGCTTAGAGTCAATATGATGTTTCCATGTAAGCCTTCGATCAAGGTGTATACCAAGGTATTTCACTCGGGAATGTTGAAGAATATTTTTATTGTTGATTCAAATGGTGGAGCAAGAATCTCAATTTGAGAGATTTTGAGATTTTGTTCATTTACTTTAATTCTCCATATGTTCAACCATATTTCCTGGGTAATATGTTTCTGGAGATTTCGGGATGCCTCATAAGGGTTTTGGTGCACACTCATACTGGCTGTATCATCGGCAAATGTAGAAGTGTGGATATTATTGCTCACAGGCATATCACAAGTATATATTAGGTACAAGACACGACCCAGAATACTGCCCTGTGGCACACCAGTGAGGAAGTTAAATAATATAATTTTCCAAAAACTTTTGTATGCTTATTGGCAAATATGTGTTCAATTTTAAAACTAGGCCTTCGTGTCATACTTTATCAAACGCCTGAGGAACATCAATACAGAGAGCAGATCAATACTTCTTTTGCTCAAATGTTCTTCTTACAATTTGGACCAATCTATGCGTTTCTTCAATAGTGCTATGCTGACTTCTAAAGCCAAATTGATAGTCCGTGATGCACCCATTATCAGCTCAAATTTTGGACAATTTAGTCATGAGCAGCTTTTCGAAAAGCTTTGATATTGTACATAGTAAGCTTATAGGCCTTTATGACTCAGTATTAGTAAGATCTTTGCCCGGCTCTGGAATCATTTCCAGTATGTTGAAAATACTGCATTCTTAAAATAGCAATAAAATATATAGCAGGATTCATATTGCAATATGAGGTAAGTTAATCAGAACCTTGTTACTAATGCCGTAGGGTTGAGTTCAGCAATTACTTTTAGAGAAAGTGAACTCGGTAAATGAGCAGAACCCGTATATGAATTGAGAGTGAATATAGATTTTAAATGCTCAGCAAATAAGTTACCTTTCTCACTATCGCTTCTTGCTCAGCCTCCGGTCGAAGTGCAGAGTGGTGATTTAAAATCAACGGGTCTTTTAAGATTGACCCATGAAGAGTAATTAGATGCTGACGTGACATCGAGACCTTCTAAATATTTTTCCAGTAATGCAGTTTTTTCCGACGATAGCAGCTCTTTGAGTCCCTTAGTACATTCTTTAAGTCTGATTTTATTTAGGGGTGATCTGTGTCGATGCCATTCTTTTCTAGCTCTCCTTTTTTCACATACCAGACGTTCAATTTCCGTAGAATAAATTCTATTAATTAATACTTTCGTTAAAATTGGAAATGTTAAATCCAATATCATCGGGTGCTCTTAGCTTGATGTTTTCAACGCAGTGAATACATATTTTTGCTGGATAAATGTGGATTTTTCTCAGGAAATCTGCACGTATGTCCGAATTTATGAAAAAGCTCTCTTAAATTTAAGTTAAAAATGTTTTAAACTATCGACATACTTAAATGTTGTAGTTAAAATTTTCCAAATCTACCTTCACAATTTTTTTAAGCGCTTACGCTCAAAAAATACTTTTAAGATTGACGACTTTCGGACATTTCTGAATGTAGGGTACTTTTTCCAAAATACAAAATAATTAGTTCTAAGCACATTCTTAATATATTGCCTTTAGCGCTATGTGGTTAAAAAGTAAATGTGTTAAACAAATTTTTTTAGAAAAATTTTAAATAATGAAGATCCATTTAAGATATTTATTATTCGACATATTGTCATAATTATATTTGAACCCAAAATTTATTTGCTGGTGGTTCAGCATGGTCTATATGCATTTCATCGTTGCTGTAACAAATCATCATGCTGTAACTTCAACCTACACATTTTGAATAGTCACAAACCTCTTATCTTATGCAAAGACTTTCAAGAACTATTTGAGAATTCACAAATAATAATATTAAGTAATAATCACAAAAGAAAAATAAGCATAGTAGGCTTAGAAACTTATACAAAACCCAGCAAATAATTTATATTCGATATGAATCTATTTTATTTTTCTACACCTTTATACAATTATAAATCCATTGGATAACAATAAAAGTAATTACAAGGCAAAATTAAAAATAAAATCTAATATTTAACATTTAAGAAATTTATTATTCTACATATTGTCATAATTATATTTTAATCCGAAATTTATTTGCTGGTGATTCAGCTTGGTCTATACGCATTTCTTTGTTGCTGTAACAAATCATCAGTACACAGACTTTCAAGAACTATTGGAGAATTCACAAATAGTCTTGAAAGACTGTGTATAAGATAAGAGGTTTGTGACTATTCAAAATGTGTGGTTGAAGTCTACTGGTGATTTGTTACAGCAACAATGAAATGCATATAGACCAAGCTGAACCACCAGCAAATAAATTTCGGATAATGAAGATACTTTTTTTTAAGAAAAATATATTTTTTCAGGGAAGTTTTAAAATTTTGATTTCTTAACCTTTTCCTGATTTTCTCAATGCAGATATTAATAATTTTTTCCTTATTTTAATTAGGAATTTTATCAAATATTGAATGCGGTCCTTTAATTTAAAATGCAATAATTAACTAAAAAGTTATAGGTGAAATACTAAAAAAAGTCAAGGCAAAAATTTTTTTTGCTTAAGTCAAATATCTTCTATGTTATCAGAGATATGGAAACACATCTCAGGAATTTATTTCTTAAGAATTTTGAGCTTAGCGCGAAATGCTTTATTCTATACAAATGGGATAGTTTTTAAGAAATTTACAAGCCTCAGAATTTTTTTTTTAGTTCCAGGTGGTCCCAGAAGGCTCTCAAGACATGTTATAAAGCCTAATTTCTCCTCTAAGGATGTTCAAAGTTTCATACAAATATAATCAGCAGTTTAGAAGTTTCAGATTTCTTACCATTTATTTTGCAAAAGTCGCCACTGTGAATTGTACTCTTGATTTTTTCGTTCGTGATCTGACAATGTTTTGCTTTAAAACCTGGTGACAAATTCCTAAAGCCAGTGTGAATATTTCTACATATGGAGTGCGTGTAATAATATTCCTTATTATATACATTATACTTAAATAGTTTCTGAAAAGTATAATGCATAGTGCTACAGTGCATCGCATGTATGTATGTATGTATGTATGTATTTATGTAATGTGTGGTTAACCAAACTAATTGTAATTTACACGCTCACTTAGGCACCCCTGTCTGCAATTCACACAATAACACTTTTTCTCCAGTTCCTTTTTCTGCAATTGAATATTTTTTCAACATGTAATTTATATAGTATATAAATAGGTACAAATGAGCTCAATTATAAATACATATGTACATACATATGTATGCATAAAAATATAATGAAATATATTCCAGTAAACAATTTAAGGAGAAATAAAACTTCAAGTTAATATCACACTCTTTATTTTTACTGAAATATGTATATTCATTTAAATAGTAAAAAAACGAGCAACAAATTGGACAGGAAATAATTATTTTTCTGGGTTTGATTTTGCTGTGTGTTTTTGTTACGCGTGACAATTTATTAATATGCGAATTTCACCCCTTGTTGAAAAAGTTTGAAAATTCCACCCGCAAATCACACTGACATGTGGCAAACCGATAATTTTCTTTACGAACATTTTTTACAACAGTTTTTTCCTTTAGATTGAAAAGTGTTTTTAAATTAAGCGTAATAAAGTCGTCTGATGGCTTAATTTTCCCAAAAAAAAACATGTTTCTTTAATACCAACCACTCAATAAGCGTGGAGAATGGATACACAAGCATACACACATTTTTGATTTAAATCTCTGTAAACTTTTCGTTTAAAATATTTGCATATACATATGTATATGAAAATAGAAGTCAGCCGCCACCCCGTATAACACAACGTTAATACTAAAGAAAAGGAATGTTTTCCGCGTTATGTGAATCCGTGAAAAGATCCAAAAGAAAGCGCTATTGAAGAAATCAATTGAACAAGTTAATGGAAAAGACATAAATGTATTTTCTCTTTTTTTATGATCTTTTACTCAATCGATTGCTGTGAAACTAAGCAAAGACTTTGTGTTCTTGTAAAGAAAAAATTTCGATGCAGAGAATTTCGGCAGAGTCACGTCCATTAAAATGTATTATTATATATCACGTGCTACTATTTGACAAATGTTTACGAAAATTAGAACACTTAGGGTGTGTGTGTGTGTGTGTGTCCTAAAAAATATACAATATTACATTCAAATTTTTAAATTATATTTCACATGCTTGTACTTAACCGGTTCTTACGAAACTTGTCACGAATAGTTTGAGCTCTAAAAAATACTTAAAAAATGGGCGATCCACGCTTTACTATAGCGAAATATTCTAAAACAAACGCTAAACAAAACTGTTGGCAAGACATTCGTTTCAGTTGTGTGTCTTGCCAACAGTGTTGTTTAGCGTTTGTTTTAGAATATTTCGCTGTAGTAAAGCATTTGAAAAATTTCCCATGTCTTGAAAGGTCTTATAAATTGTCTTGTGCAGGACATTAATACATATATACATATTATGTAAACTTACTTGTTTGATCTCATATAACAAAGTTTTTTATTTTCGAAAAACCCTTTAATCTTTAATCGACAACTTGTATTGCAAACAAAAAATAACATTAGAAAATTCGATCGAAATATTTCTAGTGACATCGTGGGACAGGCCGTAAACGTAAAAAAATAAAGTTCTTGTTTTAAAACCCAATTTGAATTAACATACGAGTATGTATATATAATATGTGTTTTAGTTAGTGTTTTAAGCTTTATAATAAAATTTATGTTAATGCCCGGCAAATTTAATGTTTATTATTTATACGAAGTGAGATCCCGGGGCTTATAAAAAAAATTCCCGCTTTCCCGGGAAATGAAAAATTTCGGGGCAAAAACTCTAATGTCAATATTATGCACAAGAGTAAGTATTCTTACAAAACTAGTCTGGCAACCTCTACACTTAACGGTACGTCCTATAATGCTTAAATTAATGCTTTTTAATTTTTTTCATACAAAAATTTCAAAATTTTAATGAAAAAAACTTTGCCACTTGCTACAATTTCATTATGATTACGGCCCTATGATTTTACTTGTAATGCAAATTAAATTTCATTATCAGTAAAAATTTACTGACTTTTTTCAGTAAGAAGTAAATTTAATGCTTACTGCAATTTTTAATGCAGTACATATGTACTGCAGTGTGCCAATTTAATAACTAAATAAATTAAATAAAACAAACAAAAAACCAGCAAATCCTTATGTATTTACAATTTAAGAAATTTATTATTCGACACATTGTCATAATTATATTTTAATTTGAAATTTATTTGCTGGTGGTTCAGCTTGGTCTATATGTACCAAAAACGTACGTGTATGTACAGAAAAACTAAAAATAAATTTCCACAATGACAAAAAAACGCCAAGAACCGCAAAAATCTCCAAAACAAAAAAAAATGCTTATATGAATAAAAATCGCCAAAAATTAAAAAAAAATCGCCTAAATGAAAAAAAATCGCCAAAATCAAAAAAATCGCCAAAACGAAAAAAAATCGCCAAAACTAAACAAATCAGCAAGAAAATAAATCGCCAAAATTTAAAAAGCACCAAATTAAACATAATGCAAAAAACCTAAAAATTGCACTAGAGAAAAAAGTATGCATTTTTTCACAAAATTAATATGTACCTACATATCTCTGTGCTTATGTATGTATCTCTATACTACATAAACGCACTTTGGTAAAGGGTATATAAGATTCCGCACAGCCGAATATAGCACTCTTACTTGTTTCTTGTAGCTTTTCAATTCTTATATCTAGTATTGAGTAAAAGTTTTTACAAATTGATTAAAAATAAATATATTCAAAAAAATCATATATTTTTTCCGACAAAATATGCTAACTCGAAAAAAATATTTCTTTTGTAATCGACTAAAATATGCTATCTCATAAAATAAAGCAAACCAGTGCAAAATAAAATATTTTTTTGCAGACCAATAAGTTAATAAGCATATTTAAACATTATGATGGAAGGCTCATCATTTATTTTTCAATAAGGAGCGAATTAATTAGTTTTTGCGCTCTACTGAAAAGTTAGGTTTTTGAGTTGACGTATTTTGAATGCAAGCTCTCGATATGTATATTGACACTTGAAACTTGTAAAATTAGTGTATTTTTATATAGACTACAAGAATTAACACTAAAATTTAAAAAATTCAAATTAAAGGGTGGTTCTTCAGTTAATGCAATTTGAACTATGTAATTTTGACAACTTGATATATCTTGGAAACCGTAATACGTAAACTTTTGAAATTTTCAAAAAACGGTAAAACTAAAAAATACAATAATTATAAATCGCCAAGCCAAAAAAATCGCCAAAAATTTAAAAAAAAGTCGCCAAAACGAAAAAAATCGCCAAAATTAAAAAAATCTAACTCAAAATAAATCGCCAAATTCGAAAATATCACCCAAATGAAATAAATCGTCAAAATTAATAAAAACTCCAAAAAACCGAAAAAAATCCCCAAACCGCAAAAAAGGCGCCAAAACCAATATAATTGTTCATTTGAAAAAAAAATCGCCAAATTGAAAAACGCCAAAAACCGAAAAAAATCGCCAAAATGAGAAAAAAAGTGTCAAAACTAAAAAAGCGCCTAAATGAAGAAAGTCGTCAAAATGATGAAAAAAATAGACATATGTATATAAAAAAATTGACTAAATGAAAAAATCGCCAAAATTAAAAAAAACTCGCCAAAACGAAAAAAAACGCCAAAATTAAAAAAAAAAAAAAATGCAAGAAACCGAAAAAAATCGCCAACGAGAAAAAAGTGTCAAAACAAAATAAAATGTCAAATTTAAAAAAAATGCCAAGAACCGGAAATATCGCCAAAAACCAGAAAAAAATTACCTATATAAAAAATTTTTTTGCCAAAATTGTAAAAATCGCCAAAATAAAATAAATCGCCAAAACGAGAAAAAAGTGCCAAAACTAAAAAAGCGCCAATAAACGCAAAAACCCCAAAACTAAAAAAACGCTTAAAACCAAAAAACGAAAATAAATTCCAAAACTATATTTTATAGGCGTTGTCAACTTTGAAATTTCAAAACGCACCAAAATGGAGAAAAAAAAAACGCACCAAGCCTAGAATTTTTTTTAGATTTTAATTGAACTGCAGTGAATTTTAATCAGAAATAACTTTTTAGTCAGGCTTAAGTTCAGTAATTTCAATTTTTATTGAATGAAATATTTTTATTAATTAATGTTAGTTTCTAAAGAAGAGAAGAAAAATTAAACTTAGACTTTATTAGCTGGTTGAAATACCAATATTTTTCTGTGCAGCCATGCACTTCATCAGCACCCACGTCTATCTACTGAGGTAGAGTTTTGTTATCAACATCAGCTATTTAACGTAAATTTTTAATGAAACGGAATAAGAGAAATGATTGTTGTGTATACACTTATTGATCAGAGATCAAAAATTAATTATTCCAAATTATTAAAGCTAATATTTTCATCGTTATTGTTATCATAAAGTCATAAAAAAAATATTTTCATCGTTATTGTTATCATAGGGTCATTTCAAAGTGTGGTGTTTTGTAAACATCATTGCTTTTAATATGGTAATTAACACTATCAGGAAGTTGTTAAAAGTTTCACAATAAGAAGTTTTAACCCACTGTCGTGTTCAATTTGCGTTGGTGCCACCAAAATTGAAAAACGCACCAAAATTTAAAAAAAGCGCACCACGCACCAACTAAGGAATTTTTCGCACAAAAAATTTCAAAAAGCACCCAAAATGGTGCGAAACGCACGAAGTTGACAACGCTGTATTTTATGTAGGCTTAAGTTCGTATTGAATTACATATCTCGTGTCCGTACGGAACCCTTCGTGCGTGGGTCAGAGTCACAATTCACTGAATTTTTTATTATATCACGCCGCATCTACAAAACTTTATTTAATTTTTGTAAAAAAATTGAGAACTAATTTCGAAACCTGAAAAAATTTAAGCTAAAGAAAGAAAAATTATCCATAAATTAGGCGATTATGGAAAATCATACCACAAAGAAGCTTGAACTATAGTTAGAAGTTAGTATTTACTACTATAGACTATTGTCAAATTTTGAGAAAGTGTCGCTATATACTTTGCATTTAACAGCTGTTCAAGACATACAATCTCGTTTATTTTTCTAAAAATGGAAAAATGTTTATTTTTTTTTGCAAAAAACCGTCAACCGAACCAGGAAAAGCGCGATAAATACTATGGGACTCTGCACCATCGATTTCAATGGTAAAAAAGTGGTTTATTGGCTTTCATTGTGGTCGCACAAGTACAAATGTCGCTGAACGTGCTGGGAGGGCAATTTAAGTCAGTACACCCAAAAATATCGAAAAATCCACGATATGGTGTTGGCCGATCGAAGAGTAAAAGAGCGTGAGATTGTTGATGTCACATGGCTCAGTGCTTTCTATTTTGAATGATTACTTGGTTATGATAAAACATGCGCGTTTGCTCACAATCGATAACAAACCAACGTGCAGTTTCCGTGGCAAACATCCATGAATTGGACTTCAAATTTCTCCTCTCATCCGCCCTATTCACCAGATTTAGCACCTAGTGGCTACTTCCTATATCCAAACCTAAGGAAATGGCTCGGTGGAAAGAGATTTAGCTCAACAATAAAACTATTGACCAAACAAATGCCTATTTTAAGGACCTCGAAAAATCCTATATCTTGGAAGGGATTCAAAAAAGTAGAACGAAGTGTACTAAGTGTATTGAGTTAAAAAGAGATTATGTTTTGCAAAAGAATGTGTTTCATTCAAAAAGTCACGAACTTATTGATTCACCCTCGTACTTTCTCTTTCTGTCTCTCTTCCAGCTGAATTAAGACTTTGCAAAGTAAACTTTGCGTGTCTAAAAGAGGTGTCACCAAAGCCAGAGTCGCAAAAATATTAAAAACACGCTGATTTGTTATGATGCGGGGTGGGGGAGTAGTCTTTGAAAATGTTATGTAACAGAAAAAAATTATTAATTGCGTACAAGAATATATCGCACTTAATCCACAAGAGGGTATTAACTCAAAATTTTACAATTATCAGTAGACACGAAAAACTGTTTGTGGTTACATTTTAAGAGAATTTGAAAATCCGAATACATAATACTAAGCAAATTTTATTTCAAAACATATTTACGTTCTTTATATTTAAAAATGGCACAATTCGAATTTAAATCATAAAGTAAAACAGATTTCATCAACAAAAGAGCAATCGGAACACGTTGAAGTTTTTACAGTATATATTGATGTTGTGTGTTGATTTCTTTCAAAAGTGAGATTTTAAAATTTTTTTAGTTAATACAATAATATAAAGGTAAAACCACATTTGACGTTTAAAATTAATTAATTTTACCCAAATTATTTGAATACGGGTTTTTTTGTAAGCAGAGAGGAAAACGTTGCCACATACATATAATGGTAACTTTTAGTTAGGAATGCTTTTTGAAATGTGTAATTTGAGTTTAGAAATTGTAGTTTAATACATGTTTTTTTAAACGTTGTATCAATTTGACATGAGGATGACGAAGTGCATACATTACATTTACATTACATGAACTTATACCGATTGTAAATACCAGAGGTTCTATTCTGTAATTCAAAGGTAACGAAAGTACTTTCAAGTTTGCATACTAATGGTTCAAAATGGAACCAACTTGGTATACGATTGGAGGTGTGTTTTAGCACCAACCTTTCTACCCTGGCATAATATTAACATGCAATTCCTTTTATTTTTAATGTGAAAGTGTACCTGTGGACAACACTGCTTTAAAGGAATAATGTAATGCATGTATTTAACATGGCAGTTACCTTTGAAGAGGAATTGCACTTAGGCTCAAACGGATGCAGTGATTTTTTACATTCATATGTTCTTCACGGAAGTGAACAGAACAAACCAAAGGATTTTTTGGTAGCAAACCATCATATATATTTCATGCTTATATCCATTTCTACCGCATATACATATGGAATTGAAGGAAATTGAAAAAACTTGACATTCTTGCCTTTGCTGAAATGCTTGGTATTACTGCAGTTGTGGTATATGCTGCTCATTGCTCAACATTTATTTTTTTACACAAATTACAATTATTTATTATATATTTATATTAATATCTATATAATAACTTTTAATGCAAAAGTGATGCATTTTTCAATATTTTTATTATAAAACATTTTTTTTAATTAAAAAAGCATAACAGTCAAAAAGTAATCAAAAAACTCGGATTTTATAAATGAATACGGTAGCGTTATTTTTGAGAGTAAAAAATAATCAGGATAAATGTCAGAAGGTTAATATGGCGACGAAAAGAGAGAATGGTTTTACCTTTATGTTATTGTATCATAGTTAATACCCTCTTGTTGATTAAGTGCGATATGCATGGTTTTCTTATTTAACGAAAATTACTTTTTAATGTTAAAATGTTAAATGACTTAAAACTCTTAGAAAAAAATTTTTTGTTCTTTTATTTTTTTTCTTTAACTTAAAAAAATAATTAAATAAACGAGAAAATGTGAAATGTGTGATTGCAGAGTACGTTAACAAAAATTTCCATACAAAAAACCGGCTTTAACGTACACTTGCAGCACACGTTAGTTTTTGGGGGTTATTTTATAATCGGGTTAACTTAACTTTCAGTAATTTTTCTGTTACCAAATTCAGTATAACAAAATAATATTTGCATTATTTTGCATAATTTAACTGTCAAACAAGTAAGAAATTTTTTAGCATTGAGTCAAAATAAAGTATAAGTTACAGGAAAAGATAAACATAGTTCTAATAACAACGGAAAATACGAAATACATTGAAAATATCTATTAATCTGTGTATAATTTTCTAAATGAATGCTTGAATCAATTAAAAAAAAATGCTTACCTCTTGTTCATAAAATTTAAAATGAATTTGAAATGAATTTTATTTAAAATTTTTCATTGAAATTTTTTTTAATAGATTTTAATTTTTTTATTCCGTTACTGATATAACTTTTTGAGTGTGATTTTTTGGTTATACCTAAAAAGCTCTTTTTATGACAAACCGAAAGCTTTTGAAAATGTTTTATAAAAAGCAAATTTTAAACGTTATTGTTTATAAACGAAACATAAAAACGAAAGGGCTTATGTTTTCTAAAAACAGGCTGTAAATGTACGACAAGTCGAATGTTGTCAACTCTCTTTGAGAAACAAAGTTCATATTAGTGTAAAAAATCATATTAAAAACTAGTGTTAATATAAAAACGGATTATTTTTTCTTTTATAGTAAATTATGTACGAATATTAGTTTCGTGTTTTTTAAATAATTGACCTTTTCTCTTGATAAATGAAATGTCTTTTAGTTCGTTTTTAATTATTTTGTTCGAGCAAATGTTTCATTAAATACAACCTTCATGGTTCAAAATCTTACAAAAAAGTAATTTTATTAATTTAGTTTATTGCTCTTTTATGAATCAAGGATGTATGAATATAATCTTTGTATAATGTATAACACACATTTATGAAAATTTATGAATATATATTATCATATATGTCCATATACCTCACATTTTGGATCCGAACCATATATGGGATATCATATATGCTCCATTCATATCTTTTTCAGCTGGGACGATAATTAAACATTGTGTATAAAAGCCACTCCAATCAACTTTCCACCTCTGATGTATAGCATAGCTTATTCCTTATGTAACGATCGGCTTGCATGTATGTGGATTTTATGAAGTTCGTTATTATTCCAACTTTCAACTCACAGACATAGTGCTTAAAGTTTTTTTGTTATAATTTTCTTAAACCTCATATCCATATTTTTTAAGTAGCCCTATCGTGGTTGTCATATTTCGACTTTAGGCTCAGTTAGCCATCTGTAATGTAATATAACTGCAACGTAGAAAACAGCTGATCGATATTTTTATGTCAAAAGTTGCTTACGTTACATTACATCTCTATAACATTTTCATTTCTTTTCACATACACTGAAAGAAAAACACTTCGTAATGGGAATGAAACCGTTACGTTGAACCTCATTAATATAACGAAGAATTTCATTAATAAAATGAAACATTACATTATATTGATGCAAATTTCATTAATGGAATGAAGCCATTCTAGTACTTAATATTTTACATTTTCTAGTATCATTTATGTTGCGAAATAATTTTCATTCGGGTAATGAAGACTTAAATACATGTTTTTATGAAAAATTCACACAAAAAAATATTTTAAATTTATTAGGTGGCATAAAATAATTTCAAAGTATCAAACCAAAATTCTATTGCGTACCACAAAAGGATTCTATTGTACTCTGCATTCCAGTTTACAAAAGCTGGCAGTATGCAAGTTTGTTCAAAAATTTCGTGTACATGAAGAGATAACTCCACCGAAGTGTCTGCCATTTTTGCCCCTCTATCCTTGTAAATTCTACATTTTGTACATCTGTATGTACATTAGAGTGGCCATTAAGTGTATGGATACTTTTTTTGCTTTCTTCTACTCTCACCCACAAATCGGATCAGTTTTATGTAAAAAAACACGCTCAAAGTTTGCCTTCAAGCCCATTTTTTAATGTAGTTTTTGTATACGACTTATCCTTTTAAAACATCATTTTACAAGAATATGACATATTGCAATATTTTAGCTCTTTAAGTCAATAACATTAGTCTCAATAAAAGTTTTTTGTTAAAATTAATATTGAGAAATTTTTAGATATTTTAATTGAACTGTAGTGAATTTTTATCAGAAATAATTCATAGTTAGGCTCAAGTTCAGTAATTTCAATTCTTATTGAATGAAATATTTTTATTAATTAATGTGAGTTTCTAAAGAAGAGAAGAAAAATTAAACTTAGACTTTAAGCTGGGGGAAATACCGATACTTTTCTGTGCAGCCACGCACTTCATCAGCACCCTAGTCTATCTACTTGGGTAGAGATTCTTATTAATATCAGCTATTTAACTTAAATGTACAATGAACGGAATATGAGAAACGATTGTTGTGTATACAATTGATTTACCTTTGGTAACCACATTTATAAGTATCACTCTTAATTTTCTGTTTTTTTCCAATTTTTCATTTTTCTATTTAGGTTAGCACGAAATTATTTTACTCTACCTCAGTATGTTTAACTATTCTTACTTATCTTTTTACGATCATCACATTAATTATTTTTACTTATTCGATGTACCATCGGTACATGCATGTAAGTATTATTGTAGTGGTCTATGTTACTTGTTGTTGCATTCTACAGTTTTTACTTGGATTTCCAGCATTCTGAAACTGTGATGGCCAAGTGAACAGTGATTGCCAAGTGAACATATTTTTGTCACGTGCCCATGATGTATTAAGTGAGAAATTTTTAGATATTTTAATTGAACTGTAGTGAATTTTTATCAGAAATAATTCATAGTTAGGCTCAAGTTCAGTAATTTCAATTCTTATTGAATGAAATATTTTTATTAATTAATGTGAGTTTCTAAAGAAGAGAAGAAAAATTAAACTTAGACTTTAAGCTGGGGGAAATACCGATACTTTTCTGTGCAGCCACGCACTTCATCAGCACCCTAGTCTATCTACTTGGGTAGAGATTCTTATTAATATCAGCTATTTAACTTAAATGTACAATGAACGGAATATGAGAAACGATTGTTGTGTATACAATTGATTTACCTTTGGTAAACACATTTATAAGTATCACTCTTAATTTTCTGTTTTTTCCAATTTTTCATTTTTCTATTTAGGTTAGCACGAAATTATTTTACTCTACCTCAGTATGTTTAACTATTCTTACTTATCTTTTTACGATCATCACATTAATTATTTTTACTTATTCGATGTACCATCGGTACATGCATGTAAGTATTATTGTAGTGGTCTATGTTACTTGTTGTTGCATTCTACAGTTTTTACTTGGATTTCCAGCATTCTGAAACTGTGATTAATAAAAATATTTCATTCAATAAGAATTGAAATTACTGAACTTGAGCCTAACTATGAATTATTTCTGATAAAATTAATATTTTAGAAAATAATGAGGAAAATAACCAACAAAATGCCAAAAATTTTATGTAACAAAGTAATATATACATGTATGGAAATTTTTTATTTTAAGCATTGCACAGAGCTTATATATATTAAATTATTTCATACATATACATATACATATAGTCAAAATAAAACTAAACAAAAGAAAAACAAAAAAATTACATTGAATATATGGGCTTGCGGGCCAACTTTGAAAACCGGACGCACCCCTAAACCACAACTTATCGGTGTGATATTTTTTTGTATATTTTTTACATAAAACTGAAACGATTTGGGGGGAGGGTGAGAGTAGAATAAATCAAAAATAAAAAAAAAATAAAATAACGGCCACGCTTATGTACACGAACCTCCACAAGCGCACACTATTCTGTACTTTTCCACTTTATTTTTCGTTTCCATACTTTTAAATTTTTATACCCGTACACATTTAAAATTCTTTCGGTATTTTCTCAATGTCATCGGAAATGACAAACGTTCCCACTATTATTTTTGCCATATTTATCACAAAATGCCACAGTGTGTACTTTTTTTGAATGTCAAACAGAAGTAAGTACCTTCTTACAATTCACATTACGTAAAATTTTAAAAATAAAAAGCAGAAGTTTAACGTATTCTTTGGGCTTTAAAAGATGAAGTGAAAATATTGCAAAGCATGTAGTTATTTTTAATAAATTATATATATTTCTAAATTGTCTATTTATTACTTTAAACTAAAAATTAACAGCCTTATGTGTAAAAACTACTTAGGCTTTATAAAAGGGGTTTAAGAAAAATTTTGTAGAACAATATGTTTTAAAAACCCTTTATAAAGCCTTAACAAAATTATTATTTAAATATAAGTAGTATAAATAAATATAGTATTACCCTAATTTGAAATTTATTTGCTTGTGGTTTAGCTTGGTCTATATACGTATTTCATTGGCGCTTAAACCAAATCATCAGTAGACTTCAACCACAAATTTTGAACAGTCACAAACCTCTTACTTTATGCACAGACTTTCAAAAACTATATGAGAATTCATAGAACAATAATATTTTTGAAAATCACAAAGACAAAATAAGTTTGGTAGGCTTTGAAACTCATACAAAACCCAGCAAATAATTTATATTCGATATGAATCTATTTTATTTTTCTACACCTTCATACAATTAGAAATCCATTGGATAACAACAAAAGCAATTACAAGGCAAAATGAATGTTAAATATAGTATTTATAAAGTAACATATAGTATTTATAAGTAACAATAATAGTACAGGTACGTATAAAATTTAACCTACTTCAATTGAGTTTATAAAATAAATGGTGTATTTCGTAGTAAAACAACAGTTTTTTTAAATTTATTTATATTTTTATAAAAAAGTTACTATTATTTATTTAATCAAACTAAGTATTTAATCAGTGTTGTCAACTTTTAAATTTCAAAAAGCACTGAAACTATGAAAAAAACGCGTAATTTAATTAAAAAAACACTAAATTTAATTATATTATTATATTAAAAAAATTGTTATACATAAATATGTATATAAAATACGCAGGCAAATATCTAACTAAACTCGTGTCACATCCTAATCCGCTTGCTCGTAACATCTTGAACTTTACTGGACACATCCGCTTAAAAAAGAGAGATACAAGGGCTCTAATACTAAACACTCCGAATGAAGTTGCTTGAAAAAATTTTTTTTTTGCTTATCACCACATATTTACAACTATCACTTAGTTATGTCTGGCATTGGTCGGGCCTATTAATTATATGTTAGATTTAAGATTTGAATACTTATTGTTAGTTCATATATGAAGATACAATAAATAAAAAAACATGCATTAAAAAAATAAATATGTATATAAGATATATAGATATCGGTTGACCTTGCATTTTATACCTAAAACTTCAAATTTGAGGCATCCGATACACGTTTTAATTCTAATTAATTATTAGTAAAATAAAATGATAACTATTGTTTAACTAATACTTTTTGGTTACATTTATTATATTCTTTCTTAAAAATTGATAAAAATAAGTGCGCGCTCATCTAAGTTTATCGTGAAAGATATTAACTTAGTGCAGAAATTGGTTCGGGAAAACCAAAACATAATAGAAAAAAAAAAGAATGTATTACAGCTAAACACAAAGAAGATGCTTTACAACGTACATATGTATGAAATGTATCCAAAATTGTTCACCACAGGATATTATGTTGTTCACAAAACAACAATACTGATAAAGTTTACAACGAAGCAGCTGTTTGGCGGTTTAACTAATGTTAAACCAAAAGCTGTGAATCAAATATTATTGGTTAAACTATTGCTATTAACTAACTTAATGACTGTGAATTTGGGCCTAAGAGAATAAAACGATCTAAATTTAAGAACAAAATTCTTCAACTTAATTGCAGAGATCTTAATATTTCAATCTTGAAATTTAGTCAGTAAGATTGACGTTCTCAAATTTAACATAAGTTCTTAATTTATAGAATGAATTCTTAAAATCAAAAAAGTGGTCTTAAACTTTAATAGCGCAGTCTTAAAATCAAGAACGTAATATTCATTTTAAGATTATATCCTTAAATTGTTAAGAATATGATCTTAATTTAAGATTTTTATTAAGAAAAAAATCTTGAATTTGATCTTAAAAAAAACAAAATTTTATTCTTAAATCAAGAATTTTCGCATTTAACAGACTATAAATATTAAAATGATTTGAGTTTTGAGCGTAAAATCTTGATTTTAGCACGTTTTTCCCCTTAGTGTATAAAAAAGTATATTCACAAATTAATTTTCTCAATTCAGACCTTTTTTATTATGAAGCGAAGTTATAACAAAGTGTAAGGATATATTGTTACGTTTGTTAGACTTAAATATAGTCGTAGAGGTAAAAAATCTACTTCTGCGCGCTTAAACATTGAAGTGACAAAAGACTGATGGAAATGCAGTTTTTGATAATGCCTCAAACGAGTTTATATCCATTAACTTTACATAAACTTATCAGATTTTACTTCTGCCAAAAACTCGACATTGGACTTAAAGTTTCTCCATTCTCCATCCATTGTTATAGTAACTATACAAAATGATGCTATTAAACTATATTTGGGTACCTACTTGCTTAATGTCTTCTTTACATTAATTATGCTTAAAATGTTAAAGCAAGCATTTTATAACCTTATTCGAATTTTTTCAAATGTTCTGCTTTTTGAACGATAGCCTTCCTGAAAAAAAAATAGATATGGTAATTTATTTTTGAATTTTGCGTCTATTGCCACCGCCACGAAACAAAAAGCACTAAAAATTAATTTAAAAAGCACTGAGCACTAACTTCAAAATTTCTCGCGTCGAAAATTTCAAAAAGCACTAGAAACGGTGCGAAAAGCACCGAGTTGACAACGCTGTATTTAATCAAGATCTTCCATTTACTTAAACAAGTACATATTTAAAAAAAGTAGTTCCATAAAGAAAAAAATAAATATTTCCACACGAAAAAAATAATTGATTCCCACAATAAATAAATTAACTACTTCTCAAGAATCTATTATTTTAGCCTCACGCCTTGTTAACATCATTAAATTGGTAATGCACCAAGAATGCTTAATTCTAAACTCGATTACCTTTTTTGAAATTTTTTGCTGTGTTGCTAAAACATTCAGCTATGAGGCACTGCTTCATCTTTAAATATAGAAAAATCCAACGAAGGCAATACAAAACTGTATGGTCGGCTGTATGGTACTAAAAGAAATTCAAATTTACATCGTTATTTAAATAAGCCACTACTTACAGCAGCAATAGCAAAACACGCATTCAAATACTTAACAAAACTCTAGGCATACCAAATCCACTTGCTCGTAATATATTGAATGGTCGGGCCTAACAATTATATCTAGACTTAAGATTTGAATACTTATTGATACTTAATTTTGGAAAATACAATAAATAAATATGAATCTAGATGTATTAATTTTTTTTATTTTAAGTTAATTTTAATTATTATTTTTCAAACTTAATTTGTTTCTATATTTATGATTTGAACGGGCTAAAAGTTCGTAACGCTTTTTAAGCCAAATTACATGTTATGTTATGTTATTAATGAACAAATAACATCAAAGTTAGTTGTAAATATTCTGACAACACATAGTTGAACGGAACAGCCAGCCGTTTTCGAAGGCCACTAAACCTTCATCATCAGCGATCTTCTGTGTTGGTCCACTATGTGTGGTGTCAGTTGATGTAGATTTCTGCCTTATATACGAAACTTTCTTGCAAATGGAATACGTGAATTGTTTTGATTCATCGTATTTCAATTTGCTGAAAACATGTTTTGTAATGAAAACCTAAATTTACCATCTCTAATTTACAACAGACTTACCATTGTCGTTTATTCTTTACTAATTATGCACATGTTAGTTAATTTGCTTATTTTTGTTCCACTTAAGACAAACTTTTTTGGTTTGTTAATATTAAGTATATTTATTTAATTTTTATTTTAGTTTAACCGATTTGTCATAGTAGCTAGTATCTGACAGAGACAAGATCCGACCCGATTCCCATGCGCACAACAGGTATTAGTCGTTAGCAAAGCTAATTGAAGGCTAGAACCTCAAATTTTTGGTTTGTTGCACATCTGACTTCTCTTTTAGGGTTCCGTACACTAAAGGTGAACAGGAACCCTATTGTTTTCGCCATGCTGTCCGTCCATCTGTCACAGGCTGCTTTTTTGAGAACCTTAAGACCAACGGACCTGAAAAAAATATATACATATGTATGTATTTCGTTGTACTTCATATGTACAACAATAAATATATGACAGTTAAAAATTAAAACGTGCTCTAAAACGGGCAAGGAATAATGTTAAAATCCTATGTAATATACCTACAATTATATAGACACTTGAAATTTGTAAAGTGTATTTTTATACAGACTACAAAAATTAACGCTAAAATTAAAGAACAATTTCAATTAAAGAGTTTTGTATCAGTTAATTTAATTTTGATGACAACTTGCTGTATCTTGGAAACCGAAAAATGGTCAACATTAAATAAGGCGCCAAGCTAAAAGAAATCTTTAAGACTAATATAAATCGCCAAAAACTGATAAAATCGCAAAAATCGTTAAAACTATAATAAATCACCAAAACCGAAATAAAATGCACACAAACGCCAAAACTAAAAATCGCCAACAGAAACAGAAAAAATTCCCAGAACGAAAAACAAAATCCAAAACTATATATTATATAGGCATAATTTCATATAGTATTATTATATATCTAGTGTCCGTACGGAACCCTTCACATTACTGAATTTATTTTTTTTAAGTTTTCTTTTATAAAACCTTTCAAATTTAAAGATTATAGTGTATGCTATATTTGTATATATTTGTATGGATGTATACTAGTCTACCTTGAAAAATAGAATATTGTGTCATTACAATTACAGCAAATTTGTACGAAGGTTCTTTTTAATCTTTGGTCATTGTTCAAGCATCACTCTACGCATTAAAAACTATCGATTGTACACGCAAAGAAAAAATATGGTTGAGGTAACCATAATCAAACAGCAACATACTATGATTGAATTATATGGTTGTGGTTTAATCATATTATTGTCAACAGGAAAGCAAACTTTTAATAATATTATTATCTGAGTTAACAATAATATTATCAACAAAATCAATGAACTTTGTTACACCTAATCTTATTTTTGTTAATATGACAACACTATTGTTAGATGTGACGTTCTTATATTATAATAGCATTGTTAAACACGACAACAGTAATACTTAATATAATAATAATATTTTCTTTTTCAATCATATAATTATTGGTGGATCTCTTGTTTAAAACAGCTGTGCGCTAAATCCGATAATAATAACATTGTTAAACACGACAACAGTAATACTTAATATAATAATAATATTTTCTTTTTCAATCATATAATTATTGGTGGATCTCTTGTTTAAAACAGCTGTGCGCTAAATCCGAAATAAAAATAAATTAATATTGTTGAAATTAAATGTATATATAGAAATCTATACTTACATATGTGTGTATAGTCGAAATACAAACACGTGTGTATAAAGAGATAAACATATGTACATACGTATGTATATGTTTTTATTTATCTACCCTTTTGGTTGTTTGTGCTTTATTTATTTATTTAACGTGACGCGTGCAATACCGATAGCTTACAAACGAAACACTGAACTGACAGATGTTTCTGAAAAATATTTTTTTTTAAACTTAAAATAGTATGGTTTTGGATAACATTATATTCTTTTTACATTATATTATTTTTAAATAATAACAATAATTATGTTGCAGTCATAAATTTTTAACAAAACTATATTGTTAAACTCTAACCATATCACACTTTTTTATGAATATAATAATGCAATTATTAAATTCAAACATTACTGTGCTTACCGTAACAAAATTAATGTTTAAAATAGCAATAGCTTGTTTTCAACGAACACATATTTCTTTCTGAGAACATAATATTGTTTTCTCAACCATTCTACAACCATATCTTTTCTTTGCGTGTACTATCGATACTATACCATACCATGCAACTTTGATACTCGTTATAGTATTGTCGGTATATCGATAATCCTACATCAATCTATCGATAAAGTTTATTTAAACTATCGAAAACTTTTCAATGTGACACTATCGATGGTTTGCCACCTCTACTATGCATGATGAGTTGCAAAAGTATTCAGCACTATAGGTAACACATATAAAAATGTTTTATTTAACTGAACTTTTATTTTTAACTTTATAGTGTTTATTTTTGAAGTTCACAGAAAAAAAGTAAAAACAAGATTCAATTAAAAAAAACAAAGATTCAGTTAAAAAATTAATTAGTTTTCAACCAATCACGGAAATGGTAGTATTAACTCATCCATTTTAATTGAAATTTTTTTTGGTTTTTTCAGTTAAAAAAATATTACATTCACTAAAAATTTAATTGATGGTTTTCTAAAGATTCAATTAAAATTTAATTGAAATATTTTTGAAGATTCAATTAAAAAATTAATAGAAATACTTTTTAGGACTCAATTAAATAACTTATTAATATTTTTTAAAGATTCAGTTAAAATATTAATTGAAATATAAAAAATCTAAGAGTATAAAAATATAAAAAATTGTAAAAATATAAAAATTGTTATGTACATATGTATATGTATATGCATATTCATATAAAAAATTTACATAAATGGAAACATTTGTGTATTGTACCAAAAACCTAACTGGTGCATCGCATGGCTTTTGAAGTTTGAATGGAGGAAAAAAGTACAATGTCCGTATCCGGTCTTGCGTAAGTGTAAATGCAGAATATTTTATGATTGGATTTTAAAGAATGGCTTCGATATTTTCCATATGCACTTACGCAAGACGTTTTGCATCGAACCCCTAATACCGCCAATGTACTAACTTTACGATCCACATTTGGTCTATAAGCTTGCATTTTTTATCAACATAAGGGAACAAAATGAATGTTTTTTTTTATTTTCATATTTAATTTTTCATTCGACTTATGTCAAAATTACTAAGAATCAAAAAAAAATATTAAGCTGAGTAGTTTTTTCTCCCATGTAAAATATCAAAACCAATTAAAAGATTAATTGAGTATTTTAATTCAAAATATTTTTTCAAAACAATGTGGCATACTACAAAAAACAGCTCGATTTTCATACATAAAAACAAAACTTACATTATTTACATACAATTAACATGTACAAATTGTTACCCAGTTCAGAGTATTCTGAGTTAAGCTCTGTTGATAGCACTTTTTTGTTAGAGCAGCAAAGTCAATTAAAATAAACATATATTCAATTAAAATTTTAATCAAAAGTATTATTTTTTCTAAGCAATCACTTAATTAAAAAAAATTCAACAATAATTTTTTCCGTGTTGGATCAGTTTGTTTTATGTTCTCTTTACTTATGTATATTAACCAAGTTTTAAAACAAAATATTACGAAGATGATAAATTGAAAATTTGCAAAACTAAAAATTAAAATTTTTTGGGTAGTCTGTAGATAAATAAAACTGATGAATGGACAAGATGCTGAATAATACTGTTATTTTTGTATTTTGGAAAAAGTTTCTTAGTTCACTGTGCTAAATAATTTTTTCCTGAAAATATTGCAGTTTTATTAGATATTTTGAATTATGGCTGAGGTCTACTGATGAGTTGCCTCAGCAGCAACGAAGTGCATCTAAAAGTGCTTTAGCTACAACAAGCAAACTTTTTAAACAACAATTTAGCTGAATTGAATGCTCAAATGGTATTAACGCTCAGTAATACGGTTAGTTAATTATAACTAGTCTATTTAGATTAAGCGATTTGTACAAACGCTTGGTTTTCCTTGAGAATACATTTCCATGACTTTCAAAATATTCCCACTTTTTCTTGTACATAGTCGTAATTTCCGTTCCCGTACGTACATACATACATACATGCATATGTAAGTACATAAATACATACATAAATACTTGTACCTTAAGGACATTAATAAATTCGTATTAAAGGTTTTGAGTATTTTTATCTTTTCTCCATAAAAAATTGGATTTTCAAAACAAAACAAATATAAATTATTTGCATACATCGGTCGCGTGCACGTTTATAAATAAGTCACCGCATCAAATTAAAATACTTATGTATGTATGTACTTATATATGTATGCGTTATATATGTATGCACACATTTCTATCTTCATCTTCTTATTTGTTGGAAACACGCAAACAACCAAAGAACATTAGAAAGAAGGACAATATTTAAACTCCATAATTATAAGTGTGCCCCCAACACAATGAAAATTAATTAATTATGTATTTACGTATGGACGTAAATCTATCTGCTGATGTTCTAGGTTTAGTTTTTATTTATTAACTTCAAACATTTAATTTTAAATCAAATGAACCTGATTTTTGGATGCAACACACAAATGATTCGGTTTTTGGAAACAATTAATGTTTAATGAATCCCCAACTCCATTATTTGAAATGCATTCCAATTACAGACTTCAAACATTTTCAGGTTCAATAATGCATGCAATGCTCAATAAGAAAAATTAAATACATTAGAGTATCAATTCATTATTCATGTATGTATATATTTACTTCTAACAAATTCTTCAAGAATCATTATATCAAGGTTAATTTCTTACAGATACATTAAAGTTCTTCCTATTTTTTACAGTGAATCCACAGCATCGTGAACTTCCACCATAGAGAACCATTACATTATAATTAATTTTTATTATAAAATAAGTTACGACGTTCTATGGTGAATAGAATTTCAGTAGAAATCATATGGAAATTGCTGTAATTCGCTCCCAAATATTTATAACTCGCCAACCAAGAACTCACTTTAACATAAACGAGAAAGGTAAGATTGCTGTTAGTTTACCTTATTGTATATTAAGCAAATATAATGCTGCGAAACTAGAGATGGGATGTGTGAAATGTTTCACTCACGATCATGCACGCTTACGAAGAACACAAAATTACTCAAGCATACTCATGCAGTTCATCTTTTTTCAGCTCAAGCTCAACTGAATGGAATTAAATTAATATCAAACGCAAAAATTCACGCTAACGACAAACTCACGAGGAAACTGCATGGCAAATTGGAAAATTTTATATACATATATATATAAGCCAACCAATTAAGGCATTACGTGCAGCTGTAAAGCGGTCGAAAATGCAATTGTTCATTATATTAGGCACAAAAAAAACGCAAATTTAAGTTCTAAAAATGTATGTAAAAATGTTAAGAAAACAATATTATGTTTTCAGAAACCAATGTGTGGTCGTTGAAAACAAGCTATTGCTATTTTAAACATTAATTTTGTTACGGTAAGCACAGTAATGTTTGAATTTAATAATTACATTATTATATTCATAAAAAAGTGTGATATGGTTAGAGTTTAACAATATAGTTTTGTTAAAAATTTATGACTGCAACATAATTTTTGTTATTATTTAAAAATAATATAATGTAAATAACAACATAATGTTATCCAAAACCATACTATTTTTAGTTTTTAAAAAAAAATATTTTTCAGGAACATCTTATGTCAGTTCAGTGTTTCGTTTGTAAGCTATCGGTATTGCATGCGTCGCGTTAAATAAATAAATAAAGCACAAACAAACAAAATGATAGATAAATAAAAACATATATGTACATTAGAGCGACTCAACTTGTATGGAAGAGAAAAAAGTGATTTTGTTACCCCTCTGAAAATAAAGCTTGATATGTTTTATGATGATTCCCAAAATATTTTGGTTCTAGCGTTGACCATCCGTGAGCTGGACCATTTTTAAAAAGGTATTTTTTTCAGTTTTTCGAATTTTTTTGTACTTTGTTCCAAACGAAATAAATAAAATTTGGTATCATCGAAAAGAGTTAATTAAAAACTAACATTTGAAAACTTAAATATATCTTACAGCAATCTAGATTTGAAAACACATCTTTTGTTATCACCAAATTATTATAATTGAAAAATAAAAAAATTTGATACCCATATTGCCTACATTAAAAAAAGGTAAAATATACCGCGATTTTCGCGTTTTATACGAATAATTACAATAAATAAAATAAATTAACATTATTTTAAAATAGTTTCAATTTGAAAACCAAAACATTATTTCCAAAACCGTAGAATTTGTATGAAAACCAGAAACGAAAATATGCATTTAGTTAAATATCTCAATTAGTAGGTCGCAAGTGGTCAAGTTTTATATACCATTGGATGGTGCTTCAAAAACTCTTTTATTTATTTCGTTTGGAACAAAGTACAAAAAAATTCGAAAAACTGAAAAAAATACCTTTTTTAAAAATGGTCCAGCTCACGGAAGGTCAACGCTAGAACCAAAATATTTTGGGAATCATCATAAAACATATCAAGCTTTATTTTCAGAGGGGTAACAAAATCACTTTTTTGGTTGAGTCGCTCTAATGTACATATGCTTATCTCTTTATACCGACGTGTCTGCATTTCGAGTATACACACATATGTATATACGTACATTTTATTTCAAGAATATTAATTTATATTTATTTCGGATTTAATGAACAGCTGTTTTAAACAAGAGATCTACCAATAAAAAAATTATTGAAAAACAAAATATTATTATTATATTAAATAATACTGTTCTCATATATAACAATATTATTATAATATAAGAACATGGTATGGTGAGTATCAATTATATTTTAGTCACATCTAACAATAGTGTTGTCATATTTACAATAATAAGATTAGGTGTAACAAAGCTCATTGTTTTTGTTGATAATATTATTATTATTAACTCAGATAATAATATTATTAAAAGTTTGCTTTTCTATTGAAAATAATATGATTTAACTACAACCATATAATTCAATCATAGTATGTTGCTGTTTGATTACGGTTACCTCAACCATATTTCTTCTTTGCTTTTAATTTTTCTATTGTATATTAAGCCATCGATCAATATGTGAATATCAAAAATTTTTAAGTGAAAGCATTAAACATTCAATAAAAATAATTTTAAATTTACATGTATGGAAAATTGTGCCATAAAAAATTTAAATTATCCAGCTAAAAAAATATGTATGGCCCATATATTTTTAATATATGAATGTATATAAATCTATATGAATATACATATATATGAATTCATGTATGGAAATGTATAGGATTATATATGCGAAAACTATTATATATGAATTGATATGTGGACGAATATATAACATATAGTATAATATATGAGCTCATATGTATATGGAAATTTAATTGTGAAGCTCTTCATATGTGAGTTCATGTATAGAAAAAAGATGTAATATTTATATGGAGCCATATACATAAGTATATCAAAATGTATGCATACATGACATCTCACATAAAATCGTTTTTGCAATCAAAAAAGCTTGAATTTTATTAACTTGATCTTTTTCTCAATGTTTTTATCACTGGTGAATTGAAAATCCTTTAGAAAATACATATGTACGATATGCAAATTTTATATGCGTACAGCCTTAACTTTTGCAACAAAAAAATAATTCCTGTACGATTTTATACATTGTGGCCCTATTTAATATGTAAATCAAATAATACAAATTATTAATTTGATAGAAAATAACAGAATACTCTAGATATTTTTAAGAAACAAAATTAGTATTACTGAAAACAATTGCATGTTAGTATAAAATCGAATTATTTTTTATTTTCTAATTGCTTTAGTTTTTAACCTGATTTCTTAACCATAGGATTATCAGTAACTTTTTTCCACTAAGTTGTCTTCTTGGTCTGGCCAGACCACAGTACAAAAAGGTAAAAAACCCAATTAAATAAAAAGTAAATAAGAATATTTTTTATTAAGCAAATATTTATTTTTCAAACTATACGAATTTGTTATATAAATTTATTATATTTTTATATTATTCTATATGATAATCGTCGCAAATGTAGTTTTTATTTCCTTTACCATGGTGCAGACACATTGCTTTTCCACATTTACCGCAGCTAAAACTAGTTTTGCGTTTTGTTTTCGTTGTTATATTGCACTTAACGCATAATGGCCGGTAATTTTTTGAAGAGGTTGGAAAGGTACTGTTTCCAACTGTGATGGTGTTGGCTCTTCAGAGAATTTTCGTGGTTGGCCCTGAAAAATTTATTTCTAATACTAGATTTTTATACGTATGTATTTATAAGGGTTATTATTACGTAAACATTAAATTTCGCCAAAGCATTTCGGATGTGTGGAAAACGCATAACATAGGAATTGGTACTTCGTAGCTCGATTTGTGGGAGCACCAGCTGATTCACTAATTTGACAAGAAATCGGCGACGACGGTCTGTTTGTTTTAGATTTACCATGTCCTTATAAATCAAAAATTAAGCTAAACCAGATATGTCCAATATATTGTAAAACATGGCCAATGACCAGCAGTAGGTTCCTCGTTTGCAGCTATAATATGATAACATCTGGTCCATTATGTCAACTCCAGTTTTAATTCGGTTATAGTCAATAATTTGGTTGGGTTTTTTTAGCAGTGTCCAGTCTGGTTGCTCTACCTGGCTCGTCTTCCGCTGTTATATTTTCTTCGATGGTTTTTGTATACCCTACGTGTGCACTAGCCACCGACTTGCAGATGACATGATAATGACGCCGGCAGAGCAACTGTGAAACATTCATCAACTTCCTTGTTGTGGTGAACACGTGCCATATCCATGTTCAGGCGTTGCGGTAGTGCTACAGAGATGGAATATTTACCAATTTTGCTCTGTCTCTTTTCTTTGTGTTGCAAATTGTTCCGTATGGTGAATCTCATGGCGAACATTGTTGCTCAGACATTGATGTCAGAGCATGGACGAAGTCAGACATGAGCGGTCTCCATTAGCCATTTTCGATGTCCAAAATGATGCCCATACTAAGTTCATGGATAGTGGAGACCCCTAGCAATGTGCTGTTAATAACAGTATAACTGCTTTACTTTTTTTTGGTACATAGGAACAAATGGCATATTTATTTTCATAGTAACCAAATAACCACAGCACAAAGGGATCATCATATTGGACCCAAGTGAGCTGGACTCTGACTTTCCTTACCATCAGCCTGCAAACCAAATAACCAATAACAACACACTTACATATGTATAATTTCATTTTTCAGCCACATCGTTTTATTTTTACTTGGCAAAAACACATTCAAAAATCAAAAACGACACATATGTAATACTTTGTGGTCTAGTCAGACCAAGAGGGTAATTTAATATACCTTCACATAAAAATGGTACTTAACCCCACAAATTTGCTCCGATAAATTTTAAATTCGTTTCATTCGATTCAGCACATATTATTTATAGAATTCAGTTACGTGCTTTTTTGATCTTTTCTTATATATGAAAGATATTGCAAGCAGAAAATAAATTTGGTATGGCCAGACCAAGAGGGTAATCCTAGGATTAAACTAAATTTTATGTCCGAATATGAGTTTTGTGTTTTTTAAATATTCGACTTCCTCTTAAAATAATAAATAAAATTTATTTCAGTTCGGTTTTAGTTATTTTGTCCAAACAAATGTTTTTGATTTAGTTAATTTATTGATATGCCAAACATATTTTATTATAAGTAACGCATTAGGCAACATACAATGCCTTTGATGTTATCAAAGACTTAAGAAAAAAATTTAATATCTCATTGAACCACATTTTGATGCTTTTCATAGCGATTTTAATGGTAGAAAACCCGAAAAATTTTAAATAAAAATACAAATATTTATATGGAAAAAATATAAAAAAGTAGTTGCTATCAGTTAAAGTTTGAAAAAGTTGTTTACAATTGAATGTTTGCTTAGAAAATGTTTTATTTTCAATTATTATTTTAACTGTGTGGCTTTATGTTTAGTGGGTAGCTCGCAACTTCAATACATAGATGGTTCACCAACACATTGATAGTGCCCACCAATGGTTTAAGCTTAGTGTTCATTTCATTAGAGGCTTTCTCTAAAATACCCTTTACGCCCTTCATAATTTTAATATTCATCTGATGGTTTTGTGAAATTTTGATGAACTTCGCAATATCATGAATTTTTTCGCAAGGCTCTTGTTTAACAAATTGTTTCGGTTACGAGTCCTTAGATTTCAATTTGGCTGTGCCAAATCTCATATACCCCGTACCGAAATATAAAATAAGTTTACTGAACAAAAAAATAAAAATTAGTTTTAGCTAGTTACTTTTATATGGCAAAATAAAGTTTAAGTTTTCCAGCTCTGAAACCGTCTGCTCGATTTTGCTGATTTTCAATACCAATCTAAGTTGGACCACTTCTGATACACCAGTCTAAGAGCGAAGTCTCTAGCTTTTCTGGGAGCTTTGGAAACCCGATTTCACGTACATCAGGCGGATGGATGGACATCGGTTATTCGTCTTGCCTATAAATCTTTATGAATATTTTAGTGGATGATTGTTGATAATAAAAATTACAAAATTCCAAACTGATATGAGCACATTAATTTGATTATACGAGTATGTACTTTAAAAATAATGATATTTCCCAAAGCATAAATTAAGGGATATCAATATTAAACAGTAAGGATTCATAGCGTGCAGTTAACATTATCCAGTGCCAACTGTGTTTAACTTTTTTTAATGCATATTACATTAGCTGAGAAATTTAAAGTCAATTATGTACAAATTAGTTTTTAATGGATTACATTTTTTATGTAAGATTTTTTTCTTAAAGAAGTAAGCACGACCTCTAATGTTTTTTTTTTAAGTTTTATGAATACATCAATGCGGTTACTTTTTGAAGCTGAACATTAGATTAAACTTTACAAATCGCTCTAATTTGTTTTTAATAAATTGTTTTGTTCAATAATTTTTGAATAAATTTTATATACCGTATTTTTATTAATGAATTCATGCGAATGAATCGGACTTAAATGATTTTACTGCTATCTCGTAAAAAACAAAAAAATATATCAGCAATTTCTACAGGAATTTTTAAATACGAATATGCATATAATAAACATATACATATTTGTATGTTGATGGTTTTTATATGATCTGTAATCAAAGTCCTCCATAAATTTAAATTTCGACTATCATAAGTACTCATAATGAGATAAAATGAGGATGAACATTCTTGCTTGGCACAATACAATAATTTCCTATAGTTCTTTTTACAATCTTGAATCTGCTGGGTAACGCATGATTATGTCATTACAAGAGCCCAAGGAAGTGGAAGTACATAAAATATAAATAAGAAAAGTGCATGTCAATGATTTGATAAGTAAGCATTCGTTGTAAAGCTTTCAAATTTTAGTTTCTACATATTTATGTAAAATATTACCTACATATATGCATGGGTGTAAGCTTCCCTAATATTTTATGGCTGATGAAAACAAGGTTATCAGGGGTATAATATTCATACGTACTGTCTGCATCAAGCGGAATTTGCGCTAGCATTCTACTGCGTGCATGCATATGCACTAGTGATGTAACGAATGTCAATTTTTGATATTCGCGAATACGAATATTTGAAACGATATTCGCGAATACGAATATTATATAAAATATTAAATGTTAGAAAATTAAAAAATTTTAATGATCGTCATTAAATAATATTTGAAAATCATACAAATCACAAATTTCTATAAAAAAATAATGTATTTGTACAAACTAAATCTTTTAATCATTTATTTAAATTTCATTTAGGATTTATGCATTTATTTATTTAATTTCTTTGAAAAAATATTCGTATTCGTATTGGCCTGAATTTTGCGAATACGAGTACATTCGTATTCGCCTGAAAATGGCCGAATATTCGACAATTCGAATACGAATATTCGTGCATCACTTCTATGCACATATTATTGATGCAACGAATGTCTAATTTTGATATTCGCGAATACGAATATTTAAAACAATATTCGCGAATAATTTACACACAAAAGTCCACGCTTAATTAACTTTCGTTTAATTATCCATTTCGGGTAATTACCCAGAAATATTTTAACCCAAAATGAAATTCCCCCTAAATATTTTCGTTTATTTGCCCAAAACTACATAAGAATATATTTATGCAATTCCGTAATCGAATATATGCACCTTACGTATTTATTTTTAACCGACTTTAAAAATAAATTCAGTGAAGTGCGACTTTGACCCGCGCACGAGATATGTAATTCAATACGAACAATATAAACTATAGTTTTGGCATTTTTTTCGTTTTTGGGTTTTTTCGGTTTTAAGCGTTTTTTTTAGTTTGGGGGTTTTTTGAATTTATTGGCGCTTTCTGAGCTTTGGCACTTTTTTCTTTTTTGGCGATTTTTTTTGGATTTGGAATTTTTTTAATTTTGGCAATTTTTATTATTTTGGCGTTTTGTTTTTTTTTTGGCGACTTTTTTTTAATTTTGGTGTTTTTTTCATATAGGTGATTTTTTTTTGGTTTTGGCGATTTTTTTATAGTTTTGGCACTTTTTTTTTGTTTTTAAGGATTTTTTCTGTTTTTGGCGTTTATTTTAAATTTAGGTGATTTTTTTCGTTTTGGCGATTTTTTTAAATTTGACGATTTTTTTTTTTAATTTTGGCGATTTTTTTTCACTTAAACAATTATTTTGGTTTTGGCGGATTTTTCGCGTTTTGGCGATTTTTTTCGGTTTTTGGCGTTTTTTTCATATTGGCGATTTTTTTCATTTAAACAATTTTTTCGAATTTTTTTTTAGTGCTAGATTTTTTTTAATTTTGTAGATTTTTTTCAATTTGGCGTTTTTTTTAAATTTTTGGCGAGTTTTTTCAGGGTTTGGCGATGTTTTTCGGTTTGGCGATTTTTATAATTTTCGGATTTTTTAGTTTTACCGTTTTTGAAAATTTCAAGAGTTTACCTCTTACGGTCTCCAAGATATAGCAATTTGTCAAAATTACATAGTCAAAATTGCATTAACTGATGGACCACCCTTTCATTTAAATTTTTTAATACTTTAATGTTTATTGTTGTAGTCTATATAAAAATACACTAATTTTACAAATTTCTAGTGTCAATATACATTCATATGTACATACAATTATATGTATATTACATGAGATTTTAACATTTTTCGTCGCTCGTTTTAGAGCACCCTTTAATTTCTAACTCTCATGTATTTGTTGTTGTAGTGGCCAAGGTTCTACATACTCTGTCCAAATTTCAGGTCCGTAGCTCTTACGGTTCCTGAGAAAATACCGTGTGACGGACAGACGGACAGCGTAGCGAAAACAATAGGGTTCCTTTTTCACTGTTGGTGTACGGAACCCTAAAAAGAGGAAGTTTAAAATTCACTTCAATTTTTTTTAGGTGTGTATCTTCATAACTCAGTACATATAAGACCGATTTTAAATTTTTTAGTGCTTTGAGAGGGTATAGCTTCTAGGGAAGCCAATCGAGATCGATTTTTGGAAATCCCAGGATTTTCGCGATCCCGGGATTTTTCGGGATTTTTGAAATTTTGGGATCTACAATTTTTTGGTAAAATATATAATATTTTTTTAATAAATATTACTTTAACAAATTTTATGAATTTTATAAGGTTATATGTTGATATCGATAATATATCATTACACATTTGTCTTTAAAGATAACAATTTTCTAATACGAGTATGAAATAAAAATCAAAATAATTGTTCTCATCTATTTTTAAGTTGATTAATCACATTGAATGTTAGAGAATTTATACTGAAAACCATAACTAAATATGAAAAATTGTTTTTGTTGTCAATATATATGTACAATTTTTCTATAATCTTAACCAAAATTAACATACATACATATCTATGGACTTTTGAAAAACGAAACAAATTATTCGGTAAATATTTCTTACGTTTACTCAATTGTTGCCTAAAAGTAGATAAGTGTTAATTTTTTTATAGCGTTGAAGAGTCGACATAGAGATAGTTATTCACTGCAATTATGAAGAAATTTCAGCAAGAAATTTCTCCCTTTTTCAAATAGATGATTTTGTTTTCCATACTGCTACTGTTCGAAATTATTCCCCAGGAAAAAATTCTCGTCGAATATTATTCATAATTGCTCTCATAATATAGAATAATACGGAATAAATTTGTCAAACTTATGAATTTTCCAAAACTCATATGCTTCTTTTTGTTTTTAAAATAATTCTTAGTAGTATATAGTAGCACCTTTGATGAAAATAACCGTGAGAAAGTAGTTAATTTATTTTGCTCTTGTTGTTAACTTATAAGAAATATGTCACAAATAGTCACTAAGTTGTTAAAACTGTACGTATAAAATTGTATGGGACTTTTAAATATTATAAAAAAATACCATAAAATCAACGAAATTTTCAATATATAAATGATTTTTTATATAAAAATTGCTATGAAATCCCGAAAAATAAATCGCAGCATTGAATTTTAAAATACCAAAAATACCGCGATTTCCCGTTTGGCATCCCTAATACCTTCCCATTGGCCCCATTATAAAACAAGTAAGAGTACTATATTCGGCTGTGCCGAATCTTATATACCCTTTACCAAAGTGCGTTTATGTAGTATAGAGATACATACATAAGCACAGAGATATGTAGGTACATATTAATTTTGTGAAAAAATTCATATTTTTTGTGCAATTTTTAGGTATTAGGCATTCTGTTTAATTTGGTGCTTTTTAAATTTTGGCGATTTATTTTATTTTGCTGATTTTTTTAGTTTTGGCGATTTTTTTCATATACCCAGCTAAAAAAATATGTATGGTGCATATGATATCCCATATATTTTTCGGATCCGAAAAATGAGGGTATATGGGCATATATGATTATATATATTGATACATTTTCATACATGTATGTGTAAACTCCCTCCACAGTGTGGAAAGTTCGTATTCATACACTCTGGATTCACAAAAGTGCACTGCTGTGCAATAAATTAAATTACTAAAATTGAATTTTTTTAAGACTTGAGAGAGAGGTTGTATTTAATGAAACAAATAATTCAAAACGAACTAAAAGTCATTTCACTCATCAAAAGGTGAATTAATTATTTAAAAAACACACATTTCTACATAGCATTTAGCTTAAGAAATCAGATTAAAAACTAATGCAATTAATTATAAAAGAAAAAATAATCCGTCTAACAATAGTTTTCAATACAGTAATATGAACTTTGTTTCTTATCTAGAGAATTTTGTTATTTTCTATAAAACTAATGACTTGATTATCCTTTTGATTATTTGATATATTAAATGGGGCCACAATGTATAAAATCGTACAAGAATGGTTTTTTTTACAAAAAGTTTTTCTATTTTAGAAGTTTAGGGTACGCATATAAACTTTGCATACCGTATGTATTTTCTAATGGATTTCCAATTCAGCAGTGATAAAATTCCAAGCTTTTTTGATTGCAAAAACGATCTTATGTGAGATATCATGTATGCATACATTCTTATATGGCTCCATATATAAAATCTTATATTTTTATATGGATCCACATATGAAGAGCTTCATAATTCAATTTTCATATAAGAGCTCATATTTTATAATACATTTCATATATAAGTCCATATATTAGTTCATGTATAATAGTTTTGCCATGTATAATCCCATATATTTCCATACATGAATACACACATATTCATATATAGTTATATACATTCATATATTAAAAATATATGGACCGTATATAATTTTTTTAGCTGGGTAGGCATTTTTTTGGTTATGACGATTTTTTTCGGTTTTTGGCGTTTTTTTAATTTTGGCGACTTTTTTTCCTTCTGGCAATTTTTTTGATTTTGAAATTTTTTTTCATTTAGGCGATTTTTTTATTTTTTGGCGATTTTTTTTCATATATTTTCGGGTTTTTTAGTTTGACCGTTTTTGACAATTTCAAGAGTTTAACTCTTACAGTTTCCGAGATATAGCAATTTGTCAAAATTACATAGTCAAAATTTCATTAACTGATGGACACTAATTTTACAAAGTTCAAGTGTCAATATGCATATGTACATACATAATACAATTGTATGTATATTACATGGGATTTTAAAAGTTTTCGTCACTCATTTGGGAACACCCTTTAATTTTTAGCTTTTATATATTTGTTGTTGTAGCGACCAAAGTTCTACATACTCTGGCCAAATTTCAGACCCGTAGCTTTTACCGTTCCTGAGAAAATAGCCTTCTTCCTAAAACATGAAATATGTTTAATTATTAGGAAAAAAATAAAAGCTTTCCAACCCTGGAAACGTTTTTTTATTTTGTTAAATTTTAAAAATTTTTTTTAATTATAAATAGCAATTTTATTTATACCGTAGTATAAAATAAGTTAATTTAATAAAAAAGTAATAAAAATTTGTTTTCGGTAGTTATTTTCTATGGGAAAATAGAGTTTGAGTTTTCCAGCTCTGAAACCGTCTGCCCGATTTTGCTGATTTTCAATACCAAAATTTTTCGGAAAATTTTTGACACACCAGTCCAAGAACGAAGTCTCTTGCTGTTCTGGGAGCTTGGGTAAACCGATTTCACGTACAGACAGACGGACAGACGGACATCGCTTGTTCGTCTTCCCTATGCATAACGATCCAGAATATATATACTTTATGTGTCGCTTATTAATATTGTAGAAATTACAAACGGAATGACAAACCTATATATACCTTTTTACCATTTTTTGGTAAAGGGTATAAAAAGTGGGTGATGACACGCCCTAAATATTTTTTATATAATTTTATGATGTTCTACTATTTTAATTGCTGTAATTACACAAATTGAAAGTTAAAAAGTAGGCGAAGTTACGCCTATTAAAATTTATTATAATGTTTCACGCGGTTCTATAGGTACTTAACCGATTTTTATGAAACTTCCCACACATCTGGAGCCCTAAATTAGACAAAAGCCTCCATTAAAAAAAATGGACTTAGTCACGCCCATTAAAACTTAATTTTTTATTTTACGTACTTCATGGCTTCTTCTATCAGATCTTTGAATTGAAGTCGGTTTTTTTTGGCAGAAAGGATTATTTGTAATATCAATTGTTTTATTTGATTTGCATTTTATTTCAAGTAATTGTGTACTACATACCACAGTGAGTTCGGATAAATGCATTTCTAAAGGTATTTAAGCGTATTCTCATTATTACCTCTATGAGGTAGTTAAACTTCTTCGCCTTAATACCTTTCTCGGATAATTACCCCAAAAACCTATGACATTTTTGATTAATTAATTAACCGAGGTTTGCTGTATCCAAAATTGTAATGGTCTTCATTAAATAATATTTAGTTTTTAAAATTCTGTAAATTCATTACTACGGAAAACTATAGCTGACTATTTGGGGAAAAACGGATAGCAAATGACGTCGATCATCTAACATGGTTAAAATTTAGTTGGATAAAGGATTGGATTTTTAGTCAGTGTTGGTTGGTGTTGGTTTTATTTACACAAAGCACCGTAATAGGCTTGACGAAGAAAAAGTTTCTTAACTTTTATTTTTGAAGTAGAAGAGTAAGGTCTCTTTAGGTGAGAAAAAGTACTTAAACTTGTTTAATGTTAATTGTACCAAGAAGTTTGTTTTGTTTGTTTTGAATTGCTTTGATTGAATTGAAGTAAATTTAATTTTTTAGTTATAACATACTAATATGCAAGTATTTTTATGCCATTTTGTTTGAATTTCGTTTAGGATTTATGCATTTATTTATCTATTGATGAAAAAAAATATTCGTCATCGTATTCGCCTAAATTTGGAGAATACGAATACAAATGCGAATATCTAAAAATGAACGAATATTCGGGAATTCGAATACGAATATTCGTGTATCACTAGTACATATTAACACATGGTAGTAAATACATATATCCTCACACAGTGTTCATGTGATCACAAAATATACATATAGATATGTACATATATATTAAATATGTGTCTTTAATTTACGTTTCGGTATAAAAATCTGATTTTCTTGTAATACAAATACGAGAGTAAAAATAAATAAATTCAGTGGAGTGCGACTTTGACCCGCGTACGAAGGGTTCCGTACGTGCACGAGATATGTAATTCAATACGAACAATATAAAATATAGTTTTGGCATTTTTTCGTTTTAGGGTTTTTTCGGTTTTAAGCGTTTTTTTTAGTTTGGGGTTTTTTGAATTTATTGGCGCTTTCTGAGTTTTGGCACTTTTTTTCACGTTTTGGCGAATTTTCTTTTGGTTTTTGAAGCTTTTTTTTTAATTTTGGCGATTTTTATTATTTTAGCGTTTTTTTATTTTGGCGATTTTTTTTTTGGGGTTTTTTTTGCGATTTTTTTTAATTTTGGCGTTTTTTTCATATAGGTGATTTTTTTTTGGTTTTGGCGATTTTTTTAGTTTTGACACTTTTTTTTCGTTTTGAGAATTTTTTTCGGTTTTTGGCGTTTATTTTAAATTTTGGCGATTTTTTTGTTTTGGCGATTTTTTTTTAAATTTGGCGATTTTTTTTAATTTTGGCGATTTTTTTTTCATTTTGTCGATTTTTTTTTCACATAAACAATTATTTTGGTTTTGGCGCATTTTTCGCGTTTTGGCGATTTTTTTCGGTTTTTGGTATGTTTTTCATATTGGCGATTTTTTTTCATTTAAACGATTTTTTCGAATTTGGCGATTTAATTTACTGCTAGAATTTTTTTTAATTTTGTCGATTTTTTTCGATTTCGCGATTTTTTTTAATTTTTGGCGATTTTTTTTAGGATTTGGCGATTTTTTTTTGGTTTGGCGATTTTATAATTTTCGGATTGTTTAGTTTTACCGTTTTTGAAAATTTCAAGAGTTTACCTCTTACGGTCTCCAAGATATAGCAAGTTGTCAAAATTACATAGTCAAAATTGCATTAACTGATGGACACTAATTTTACAAAGTTCAAGTGTCAATATGCATATGTGCATACATAATTTAAATTTTTTAATATTTTAATGTTTATTGTTGTAGTCTATATAAAAATACACTAATTTTACAAATTTCAAGTGTCAAGTATATTACATGAGATTTTAACATTTTTCGTCGCTCGTTTTGGAGCACCCTTTAATTTCTTATTCTCATGTATTTTTTGTTGTAGTGGCCAAGGTTCTACATACTCTGTCCAAAATTCAGGTCCGTAGCTCTTGCGGTTCCTGAGAAAATACCGTGTGACGGTCAGACGGACAGCGTAGCGAAAACAATAGGGTTTCTTTTTTCACCTTTGGTGTACGGAACCCTAAAAATTGGCTTTCTCTACTTCATACATATGTATATTCGACGCAAGAAGTACGCTCTATTTCTATTGCATGCAGCATGCAAAAGAGCAACACATATTTAGTTCTAAAGTATCATATCAAACACTTAAAATCCAATAAAAAAGAAATACTTAAGTATATAAAACTTATTTTATTCCGAAAAATTGTACATTTATTATATGGGTCGTTTGTGGGGATTCCTTGAAAAAGTCACAAGTATATATGTAGATGGAGCTGAATTTAATTGCGGTTTCCATTAGGGGAGTCATCGTCCAGTTTCAAAAAAAAAAAAAAAAAGAATAATGTGCCTGCACACACGCAATATAGCAAATGCATATACATATAAATTCTTTAAGCTACACAATGGGACATTACCATCCGATTTTACTTTATTTATATCGTTTGTTTAAACTTGTATTTTTTATGTGTGTTACATAACTCCGTCATTTGTAAACCTATTCAAAAAACTTGGTGTTTTGTTTCAGAGAGTATAGTTTCCGTTTGAGAAGAACTATGTCCAATAAGTGGGCATATTCATTTAAACTTATATTTCGCGTAGTCGGTTTGAAATCGTATTTCAAAAATTAATAATGGTCCTGACGTTGTGCTTAAAATCACATACGAACGATACTTATATTTTAGATGTGATATAAAATCGTTAAAGGCTCAATATATAAAAATTATAAATTATAAAATATATAAATTTTTGACTCTACTCTATTTAAAAATCTATGGAAAACTGCATCTATAGTAGTGGAATTATTAGTTGTTAGGGTTTGGGGAGAATTGCTAAATGCAAGTGGAAAACGTCAAATAAAAATTTTGATAAAGCTTCCACCCATAATAATTGGCATGATATGGAGATTGTTAGGCAATTGTCGTGCATCAGCTTCAGTGTAAGGCAAGAGTACGTAATGAAGATATGTTATAATATAATATTATAAACTCTAAAGACTGCTATATATATTTTAAACAAATATTTGACATTTAAGACGCTCTTTTATTTTATTTATTTATTTATTTTATATTTTTCACCTTTTTAACAAAATTATTCCCACTGGCAACACTATTACACCTAACAGGTAATTTCTATTAAAATTAACATTGCTCCTGAAGGTATGCTTTAAAGTTCGGTTGAGTGTATTTCTATGCAGCTGTTAAGTTTCTCTGTACTTCTTGTTCGTATGATTATACTAATACAATCATACACAGCTCACACCTATTTGATAACGCTTTACGATCTTACTCAAAATTTGTGAATGTATTGTGAAAAAGATTTTTACCCCCTAGCGTATAGATGTTTACACATCAAAATAATAGTTGGTATTACTGATTCCGTACGGAAAGGAAAATTCGACGGAAAGAACTATCGATCTATATGCAAATTGCAATTATTCATTCCTGCTGTATATGTTTTCCGTGAAATTGATTTAATGTTCCCGTTGTTGTGAATTCTGACGTGGTGTAGTGTCGGCTGTTGTTAAAAAAGCACTTTCAAAGATATACATACATACATACACGCATATGTAAATCCATACATACATATGTATACATATGTATATCAGTATTTTTGAAACTTAAAAATAACAAAACATAGAAAGAAGATTTACAGATTAATCATAGAGAGTAAAGGCCCAACTATAATATGCATGAGCTGGCTTAAGCTAATGCAAAAATTTAACGATAAGTCTGCCAAATACTTAAGCAATTCCGATGTGATTTTTAGGTTGCCAGAATATACTTACATGCACTTAAGTATTCTTTAGCCACAGCTGCACATATAGGTATTGTTCACAATTTTTTTAGTAATTTTGTTTCTTCTTATAGCTACTAAATTAATGAAATTCAATCAAATTAACTTGTTGGAATGTCCTAATCTATTAAAAATTCATGTATAATTATATCCACGACTTTTTTACTTGTTTAATTTGTTTTGCCTACTAAAAAGTACAACAATGAACATACATAAATAAACTCACGTGTATGTGTTTATATGTGCATTGTAAAGCAAAGAATGAAAATAAAAGTTTTGCTTTCTTTTCTGAGTTTAAAATAAGAAATAATAAAAAAATATTTAAAATCAATGAATATTTTCTGTCGCTGTTTGCCTGAGTTTAAAAAATGCACAAACATTGTTTTCCGTACGGAAGACATGTGCGTTCAGTTTGGCACTTAGCTTAAGCAAATGAGATTTGACGAAACTTGACGAAAAGTTGCATAAGTACATTATAGTTTGCCACATACGTTTTATATGCAACCGCACAGTTGCTTAAGTTCGCTTATTCATATTATAGTTGGGCCTTAAGTTGGAATTAAGAAATTTCAATATACGTTAAATAAAATTAACAATTAATTTTTTTGTCTTTGTTTATATTGTTATAAAAATAAAACAAACAAATTACATTAAAATAACCTTTAATTTAGCAAGTTTTTATATTTTCCTTACAAATTTGTTCTTTCCGTACGTTTTCCGTCACAAAATTTTAGCATAAGCAAAATAGAGAAAAACGTCTATATTGCAAAATCAATAATCTGGTAATTCCGCAACTGCGGAAAAATACCGCAGCAACGGAATGAATGATTGCAACTTATGCCTCCGCAACAAAATTGCTTTAAGCAATGGTAGTAAATATATCCTCACACAGTGTTCATGTGATCACAAAATATACATATAGATATGTACATAGATATTAAATATGTGTCTTTAATTTTCGTTTCGGTATAAAAATCTGATTTTCTTGTGATACAAATACGAGAGTAAAAATAAATAAATTCAGTGGAATGCGACTTTGACCCGCGTACGAAGGGTCCCGTAAGTGCACGAGATATGTAATTCAATACGAACAATATAAAATATAGTTTTGGCATTTTTTCGTTTTTGGGTTTTTTCGGTTTTAAGCGTTTTTTTTAGTTTGGGGTTTTTTGAATTTGGCGCTTTCTGAGTTTTGGCACTTTTTTTTCACGTTTTGGCGAATTTTTTTTTTGATTTTTGAAGCTTTTTTTTAATTTTGGCGATTTTTATTATTTTAGCGTTTGGGGGTTTTTTGGGTTTTTTTTTTGCGATTTTTTTAATTTTGGCGTTTTTTTTCATATAGGTGATTTTTTTTTGGTTTTGGCGATTTTTTTAGTTTTGGCACTTTTTTTCGTTTTGAGAATTTTTTTCGGTTTTTGGCGTTTATTTTAAATTTTGGCGATTTTTTTGTTTTGGCGATTTTTTTTTAAATTTGGCGATTTTTTTAATTTTGGCGATTTTTTTTTCATTTTGTCGATTTTTTTTTTCACATAAACAATTATTTTGGTTTTGGCGCATTTTTCGCGTTTTGGCGATTTTTTTCGGTTTTTGGTGTGTTTTTCATATTGGCAATTTTTTTCATTTAAACGATTTTTTCGAATTTGGCGATTTAATTTACTGCTAGAATTTTTTTTTAATTTTTTCGATTTTTTTCGATTTGGCGATTTTTTTTAATTTTTGGCGATTTTTTTCAGGATTTGGCGATATTTTTCGGTTTGGCGATTTTATAATTTTCGGATTTTTTAATTTTACCGTTTTTGAAAATTTCAAGAGTTTACCTCTTACGGTCTCCAAGATATAGCAAGTTGTCAAAATTACATAGTCAAAATTGCATTAACGGATGGACCACCCTTTAATTTAAATTTTTTAATATTTTAATGTTTATTGTTGTAGTCTATATAAAAATACAATAATTTTACAAATTTCAAGTGTCAAGTATATTACATGAGATTTTAACATTTTTCGTCGCTCGTTTTGGAGCACCCTTTAATTTCTTATTCTCATGTATTTGTTGTTTTAGTGGCCAAGGTTCTACATACTCTGTCCAAAATTCAGGTCCGTAGCTCTTACGGTTCCTGAGAAAATAACGTGTGACGGACAGCGTAGCGAAAACAATAGGGTTCCTTTTTTCACCTTTGGTGTACGGAACCCTAAAAATTGACTTTCTCTAGTTCATACATATGTATATTCGACGCAAGAAGTACGCTCTATTTCTATTGCATGCAGCATGCAAAAGAGCAACACATATTTAGTTCTAAAGTATCATATCAAACACTTAAAATCCAATAAAAAAGAAATACTTAAGTATATAAAACTTATTTTATTCCGAAAAATTGTACATTTATTATATGGGTCGTTTGTGGGGATTCCTTGAAAAAGTCACAAGTATATATGTAGATGGAGCTGAATTTAATTGCGGTTTCCATTAGGGGAGTCATCGTCCAGTTTCAAAAAAAAAAAAAAAAGAATAATGTGCCTGCACACACGCAATATAGCAAATGCATATACATATAAATTCTTTAAGCTACACAATGGGACATTACCATCCGATTTTACTTTATTTATATCGTTTGTTTAAACTTGTATTTTTTATGTGTGTTACATAACTCCGTCATTTGTAAACCTATTCAAAAAACTTGGTGTTTTGTTTCAGAGAGTATAGTTTCCGTTTGAGAAGAACTATGTCCAATAAGTGGGCATATTCATTTAAACTTATATTTCGCGTAGTCGGTTTGAAATCGTATTTCAAAAATTAATAATGGTCCTGACGTTGTGCTTAAAATCACATACGAACGATACTTATATTTTAGATGTGATATAAAATCGTTAAAGGCTCAATATATAAAAATTATAAATTATAAAATATATAAATTTTTGACTCTACTCTATTTAAAAATCTATGGAAAACTGCATCTATAGTAGTGGAATTATTAGTTGTTAGGGTTTGGGGAGAATTGCTAAATGCAAGTGGAAAACGTCAAATAAAAATTTTGATAAAGCTTCCACCCATAATAATTGGCATGATATGGAGATTGTTAGGCAATTGTCGTGCATCAGCTTCAGTGTAAGGCAAGAGTACGTAATGAAGATATGTTATAATATAATATTATAAACTCTAAAGACTGCTATATATATTTTAAACAAATATTTGACATTTAAGACGCTCTTTTATTTTATTTATTTATTTATTTTATATTTTTCACCTTTTTAACAAAATTATTCCCACTGGCAACACTATTACACCTAACAGGTAATTTCTATTAAAATTAACATTGCTCCTGAAGGTATGCTTTAAAGTTCGGTTGAGTGTATTTCTATGCAGCTGTTAAGTTTCTCTGTACTTCTTGTTCGTATGATTATACTAATACAATCATACACAGCTCACACCTATTTGATAACGCTTTACGATCTTACTCAAAATTTGTGAATGTATTGTGAAAAAGATTTTTACCCCCTAGCGTATAGATGTTTACACATCAAAATAATAGTTGGTATTACTGATTCCGTACGGAAAGGAAAATTCGACGGAAAAAACTATCGATCTATATGCAAATTGCAATTATTCATTCCTGCTGTATATGTTTTCCGTGAAATTGATTTAATGTTCCCGTTGTTGTGAATTCTGACGTGGTGTAGTGTCGGCTGTTGTTAAAAAAGCACTTTCAAAGATATACATACATACATACACGCATATGTAAATCCATACATACATATGTATACATATATATATCAGTATTTTTGAAACTTAAAAATAACAAAACATAGAAAGAAGATTTACAGATTAATCATAGAGAGTAAAGGCCCAACTATAATATGCATGAGCTGGCTTAAGCTAATGCAAAAATTTAACGATAAGTCTGCCAAATACTTAAGCAATTCCGATGTGATTTTTAGGTTGCCAGAATATACTTACATGCACTTAAGTATTCTTTAGCCACAGCTGCACATATAGGTATTGTTCAAAATTTTTTTAGTAATTTTGTTTCTTCTTATAGCTACTAAATTAATGAAATTCAATCAAATTAACTTGTTGGAATGTCCTAATCTATTAAAAATTCATGTATAATTATATCCACGACTTTTTTACTTGTTTAATTTGTTTTGCCTACTAAAAAGTACAACAATGAACATACATAAATAAACTCACGTGTATGTGTTTATATGTGCATTGTAAAGCAAAGAATGAAAATAAAAGTTTTGCTTTCTTTTCTGAGTTTAAAATAAGAAATAATAAAAAAATATTTAAAATCAATGAATATTTTCTGTCGCTGTTTGCCTGAGTTTAAAAAATGCACAAACATTGTTTTCCGTACGGAAGACATGTGCGTTCAGTTTGGCACTTAGCTTAAGCAAATGAGATTTGATGAAACTTGACGAAAAGTTGCATAAGTACATTATAGTTTGCCACATACGTTTTATATGCAACCGCACAGTTGCTTAAGTTCGCTTATTCATATTATAGTTGGGCCTTAAGTTGGAATTAAGAAATTTCAATATACGTTAAATAAAATTAACAATTAATTTTTTTGTCTTTGTTTATATTGTTATAAAAATAAAACAAACAAATTACATTAAAATAACCTTTAATTTAGCAAGTTTTTATATTTTCCTTACAAATTTGTTCTTTCCGTACGTTTTCCGTCACAAAATTTTAGCATAAGCAAAATAGAGAAAAACGTCTATATTGCAAAATCAATAATCTGGTAATTCCGCAACTGCGGAAAAATACCGCAGCAACGGAATGAATGATTGCAACTTATGCCTCCGCAACAAAATTGCTTTAAGCAATGGTAGTAAATATATCCTCACACAGTGTTCATGTGATCACAAAATATACATATAGATATGTACATAGATATTAAATATGTGTCTTTAATTTTCGTTTCGGTATAAAAATCTGATTTTCTTGTGATACAAATACGAGAGTAAAAATAAATAAATTCAGTGGAATGCGACTTTGACCCGCGTACGAAGGGTTCCGTAAGTGCACGAGATATGTAATTCAATACGAACAATATAAAATATAGTTTTGGCATTTTTTCGTTTTTGGGTTTTTTCGGTTTTAAGCGTTTTTTTTTAGTTTGGGGTTTTTTGAATTTGGCGCTTTCTGAGTTTTGGCACTTTTTTTCACGTTTTGGCGAATTTTTTTTTGATTTTTGAAGCTTTTTTTTTTAATTTTGGCGATTTTTATTATTTTAGCGTTTGGGGGTTTTTTGGGGTTTTTTTTTGCGATTTTTTTAATTTTGGCGTTTTTTTTCATATAGGTGATTTTTTTTGGTTTTGGCGATTTTTTTAGTTTTGGCACTTTTTTTCGTTTTGAGAATTTTTTTCGGTTTTTGGCGTTTATTTTAAATTTTGGCGATTTTTTTGTTTTGGCGATTTTTTTTTTAAATTTGGCGATTTTTTTAATTTTGGCGATTTTTTTTTTCATTTTGTCGATTTTTTTTTTCACATAAACAATTATTTTGGTTTTGGCGCATTTTTCGCGTTTTGGCGATTTTTTTCGGTTTTTGGTGTGTTTTTCATATTGGCGATTTTTTTTCATTTAAACGATTTTTTCGAATTTGGCGATTTAATTTACTGCTAGAATTTTTTTTAATTTTTTCGATTTTTTTCGATTTGGCGATTTTTTTTAATTTTTGGCGATTTTTTTCAGGTTTTGGCGATTTTTTTCGGTTTGGCGATTTTATAATTTTCGGATTTTTTAATATTACCGTTTTTGAAAATTTCAAGAGTTTACCTCTTACGGTCTCCAAGATATAGCAAGTTGTCAAAATTACATAGTCAAAATTGCATTAACGGATGGACCACCCTTTAATTTAAATTTTTTAATATTTTAATGTTTATTGTTGTAGTCTATATAAAAATACAATAATTTTACAAATTTCAAGTGTCAAGTATATTACATGAGATTTTAACATTTTTCGTCGCTCGTTTTGGAGCACCCTTTAATTTCTTATTCTCATGTATTTGTTGTTTTAGTGGCCAAGGTTCTACATACTCTGTCCAAAATTCAGGTCCGTAGCTCTTACGGTTCCTGAGAAAATAACGTGTGACGGACAGCGTAGCGAAAACAATAGGGTTCCTTTTTTCACCTTTGGTGTACGGAACCCTAAAAATTGACTTTCTCTACTTCATACATATGTATATTCGACGCAAGAAGTACGCTCTATTTCTATTGCATGCAGCATGCAAAAGAGCAACACATATTTAGTTCTAAAGTATCATATCAAACACTTAAAATCCAATAAAAAAGAAATACTTAAGTATATAAAACTTATTTTATTCCGAAAAATTGTACATTTATTATATGGGTCGTTTGTGGGGATTCCTTGAAAAAGTCACAAGTATATATGTAGATGGAGCTGAATTTAATTGCGGTTTCCATTAGGGGAGTCATCGTCCAGTTTCAAAAAAAAAAAAAAAAGAATAATGTGCCTGCACACACGCAATATAGCAAATGCATATACATATAAATTCTTTAAGCTACACAATGGGACATTACCATCCGATTTTACTTTATTTATATCGTTTGTTTAAACTTGTATTTTTTATGTGTGTTACATAACTCCGTCATTTGTAAACCTATTCAAAAAACTTGGTGTTTTGTTTCAGAGAGTATAGCTTCCGTTTGAGAAGAACTATGTCCAATAAGTGGGCATATTTATTTAAACTTATATTTCGCGTAGCTCTACTTAACCGATTACTAGAAAACTTGTCCCACATCTTGATACGATATTGTACTAGGAAAAGTGAATGTGGTGTGACAATTCACAATAAAATATACCAACCTGTTTTGAAAATTGAGTCGGTTTGAAATCGTATTTCAAAAATTAATAATGGTCCTGACGTTGTGCTTAAAATCACATACGAACGATACTTATATTTTAGATGTGATATAAAATCGTTAAAGGCTCAATATATAAAAATTATAAATTATAAAATATATAAATTTTTGACTCTATTCTATTTAAAAATCTATGGAAAACTGCATCTATAGTAGTGGAATTATTAGTTGTTAGGGTTTGGGGAGAATTGCTAAATGCAAGTGGAAAACGTCAAATAAAAATTTTGATAAAGCTTCCACCCATAATAATTGGCATGATATGGAGATTGTTAGGCAATTGTCGTGCATCAGCTTCAGTGTAAGGCAAGAGTACGTAATGAAGATATGTTTAATATAATATTATAAACTCTAAAGACTGCTATATATATTTTAAACAAATATTTGACATTTAAGACGCTCTTTTATTTTATTTATTTATTTATTTTATTTATTTTATATTTTTCACCTTTTTAACAAAATTATTCCCACTGGCAACACTATTACACCTAACAGGTAATTTCTATTAAAATTAACATTGCTCCTGAAGGTATGCTTTAAAGTTCGGTTGAGTGTATTTCTATGCAGCTGTTAAGTTTCTCTGTACTTCTTGTTCGTATGATTATAGTAATACAATCATACACAGCTCGCACCTATTTGATAACGCTTTACGATCTTACTCAAAATTTGTGAATGTATTGTGAAAAAGATGTTTACCCCCTAGCGTATAGATGTTTATACATCAAAATAATAGTTGGTATTACTGATTCCGTACGGAAAGGAAAATTCGACGGAAAGAACTATCGATCTATAAGCAAATTGCAATTATTCATTCCTGCTGTATATGTTTTCCGTGAAATTGATTTCATGTTCCCGTTGTTGTGAATTCTGACGTGGTGTAGTGTCGGCTGTTGTTAAAAAAGCACTTTCAAAGATATACATACATACATACACGCATATGTAAATCCATACATACATATGTATACATATGTATATCAGTATTTTTGAAACTTAAAAATAACAAAACATAGAAAGAAGATTTACAGATTAATCATAGAGAGTAAAGGCCCAACTATAATATGCATAAGCTGGCTTAAGCTAATGCAAAAATTTAACGATAAGTCTGCCAAATACTTAAGCAATTCCGATGTGATTTTTAGGTTGCCAGAATATACTTACATGCACTTAAGTATTCTTTAGCCACAGCTCCACATATAGGTATTGTTCACAATTTTTTAGTAATTTTGTTTCTTCTTATAGCTACTAAATTAATGAAATTCAATCAAATTAACTTGTTGGAATGTCCTAATCTATTAAAAATTCATGTATAATTATATCCACGACTTTTTTACTTGTTTAATTTGTTTTGCCTACTAAAAAGTACAACAATGAACATACATAAATAAACTCACGTGTATGTGTTTATATGTGCATTGTAAAGCAAAGAATGAAAATAAAAGTTTTGCTTTCTTTTCTGAGTTTAAAATAAGAAATAATAAAAAAATATTTAAAATCAATGAATATTTTCTGTCGCTGTTTGCCTGAGTTTAAAAAATGCACAAACATTGTTTTCCGTACGGAAAACATGTGCGTTCAGTTTGGCACTTAGCTTAAGCAAATGAGATTTGACGAAACTTGACGAAAAGTTGCATAAGTACATTATAGTTTGCCACATACGTTTTATATGCAACCGCACAGTTGCTTAAGTTCCCTTATTCATATTATAGTTGGGCCTTAAGTTGGAATTAAGAAATTTCAATATACGTTAAATAAAATTAACAATTAACTTTTTTGTCTTTGTTTATATTGTTATAAAAATAAAACAAACAAATTACATTAAAATAACCTTTAATTTAGCAAGTTTTTATATTTTCCTTACAAATTTGTTCTTTCCGTACGTTTTCCGTACGGAAAAGCGTAAGCAAAATAGAGAAAAACGTCTATATTGCAAAATCAATAATCTGGTAATACCGCAACTGCGGAAAAATACCGCAGCAACGGAATGAATGATTGCAAATTATGCCTCCGCAACAAAATTGCTTTAAGCAATGAATAATTAGACCCAATAATTACAATGCTTAATAACTAATAATAATTGGGGGATTCAAACGGTAGTCTTAACCCTTTGTGACGCCATGTTGCAGATATGCAACAAACCATTCAATCCTCATAAAAACCATTAAGCAATTGTTAATTTTATTTTAATGCAATAACTTTGGTACATTATCTAGTTTCGAACTGTAGAATTCGTTCTTAATAAAAAACTGTATCTCTTACATCACAACAGATTTAAACTAACTCTATGATTTTACTAAATCAATGTTACCGTAGTGCAATATTTTTAAACTAATTTTACAGCGTTTTACTTTGTAAATTTTTGTGCAATTCAATAATTGTTTTTATTGTTAGAATATTATTAGAAAAGTTTTTTCTAATTTGGAATTTTTATTGCCAAGATATCTGACTTTCTTTCTTCTTACTTCTTCACCCTTTTTCACACCAATAAATAAAATTACCAAAAAATCCTAGAACAAAATTATTTTACTTGTGCTACGAGCTCCAAGAATTTGTAGAAAAAAATTATTTTCTCGATGTTGCGTCACAAAGGGTTAAGCGTCATAATGTTTTAAATTATTTTAATATAATTGTTTTTGCTTTTGTTTTTTCTTTTTTCAAACAAAAATTTTACAACATTATGACTGCCACTTATTATCGACTTGAAAGCGATTTATTGAACGCGTGGCTGCAGCGTATTTAATTTATTTTATAGTTTTTGGCACTTGTAATCCATTGATTTTGAGGATCTAAATTTCAGATTCTAAATAGAAACACATTGTAAACTTTTCAATATATTTCCTCTTTTTTATCAATCTTTTTCCTCTCTCTGAAATAAGTTATTCTTAGCACAATTTTAAACATTTTAGCCTATAGTGCTAGGCATGCAAAGAAGCCGGCAACGTATATACATACATACATACTTATGCACATGCATGCATGTTGGTTAAGGATGTACGTATGCCAAGAATGAGTTCCTAAATATTTCGAATAGACGACGTTGGTATATGGGACAACATTTTTTTCATGCGAATAAGATCGATGATAATCACTAAAAATAAAAAAGTCTAAAATTTTAAAACATTTTATGAGTTTGATAGACGTTGAATGTTGTGTTGTGTTTTTATTCTCCTTAATGTTCAGCACAAGCCATAGCAGGACAGCGGTGGAGCAAATATAATAAAAACAAAACAAAAATTCGCACTGTGACATTCCAAGAGCCATACAAAGTTAATGGGGAATATAGTACCTACAAAGACACAAAACGTAGTCAACTCCCTCAATGATAATGTTTTTCTTTAAATCTGCAACAGCCAGACGGAGGTGGTGCACGAACCGTTGTTACAATATTTTAGTTTCTTTAAAGAAGAATGAAAAGGAAGAAACCCAACTCGCTTCGCAGTACGTATATTCAGTCTATGCTCTTTAGTTTGTTCTTAATTTCGAGTGAGAGTGTGTGTTTGCTTTTTGTTTTTATACTGGATCGTTGTTTTGATCCAAAAAAGGAGGAGTAGCATACATAGCGTAAGGTTCAATTCAATGCCCACAAGCAAAAAGTGGGAGTTGCAATAATTGTTTAATTATAGGATTTTGCAGTTTTGACTTAATTTTTTATGAACGTGTGTTTGTGTTTGTTTCTATCTGTATGCGCACATGTGTGTGTGTGTGTATAAATTACGCGGTGGTGTACCGCACAGTACTCCCCTTCCATGTGATAGATGCGCACCTTCATATCGCCATGGACATATAGTTGATCATTGACTCGTCGTCGATTGTTACCTTAATGATGCGCCACTACTTAATGTTGGTTGCAGTGCAAGTACGAAGCATATGCATTACCTGACATAGACGGCTGCGTTATTCATTATGCTGCATCACGTTATATTTCTCTGCAGTTTGCTATTCTGGCTATTCGCTGTGACGACCCATGCAAAGATTTTGTTTCAATGATGTGATGCTATGCATTGATGTAAACAATGGAAAGGTGGCACCAATGTGGCTGTGCTCTTGCGCGCTCACTCTTGGCTGCTGACTGCCCGAGGCCTATGATATTCCTTTTTTTATTTTTATTTTTCCGTTGTATGTAAATACATATGTACAAGTAATATAATATTAAGTTAGCCAGTCAGCAGCTCCGTCCGATATGCTAAAAAGTATTGTTTCCACCTTTCGTTTTGTAACATACAGAGCTGCGTTTATGATCATATTCGTTCGCAGTTTCATATTGGCTGGGGGGCATACCGTAAGTTTAAAGTTACCTCTTTTTCTTTGGACACCCTACAGTTAACTGGATGCTAGTTTCGGATCAGTAAATATTTTATGTATGTACATATTTATTACAAAACCAAAATAAATAAGAAAACGCTTACGTTGCATTTAACAATTCACTCAATAAGGTTTTCACCTTGTGTTTCTGTTCACATAATTGTGCGACGTGTGTGTATTTTTACTACAAAAAGAAGTTATCTCAAGGAAAAGGCAGTCAATTCGACAATTAGAGCTAAGACTAGTTATTTCACTTCCTGAAATTTTCTTATAAAAATCGCTTGCAAACTGTCAGTAAATCTATATTTACTAATATTAAAAAGAAGTAAGGTTTGTAAGCTTGTACCACTTAATCTTCGGAGCCACAGATCCGATTTCTTTCAGCAACATGTAGTATGGAGCCTACCAACGAACATAGTACATATTTATATTTATTTCCTTGTTTAGTAACCATAAAATATTTATTAATGATTTAGCAAAGATCTATTTAAAACAGTAGTCTTTGGGGCCCCATACTAAAAAAACCAGAAGTCTTTCAAAGAGACTATGCAGTTTGCCTTCCAGCCCGTCTGTCCGCCAAGGCATACCCTATTCGAAAAAATAACTTTGTTTGTTTGTTACAACTAAAGGCAGAACTAGTTTTATATTTCTGTTGTATTACGAGTCAGCTGACTCTTTTTTGTTTATAGAAATCTTATGCAAGTCGTTAGTTTTTCTGTTTCGTTGCATTCTGTTTCGCTTCAACCTGTGAAAATTAAAAAAAAAATTTAAAGTAATTGGAAATAACAGCATAAATTAAATAAAAACACTTTGAAATAAATTGTGATTGTGCGTTTAAAATTAAAAAAAATTAACTTTGAAAGAAAAACATAAAGTTGTATTGGAATATAACTGGAGATCTGTAATGCTTCTGGTCATAAGCAGCTGATAAGTTACTACAGAAGAAGTAATTACTTAATTTTAGAAGCAGAACGGCACAGAATAATATAGCAACATAAAATAAAGACTAATGAAGTCTTAATGGTGATTGACACTTAAACTATTTTAATTGGAGATAACTGACTATTTTAAAATTGCGAAGTAGCCAATTGTCTGATTCTGCATTAATTTTCAGCTAACTTAGAGTTAGTTACCCTAAAACTAGCTTTTTAATTAAGTCATTAATATGACCCAGAAGCTGGCTATTCAAAGGTTAGTTATAAAATGATTTGTATACATTAACTACTACGTAGCAAACTTAAATTCATTTGAAAGTTGGTTTTTGTGGAGTTGGCTTTCACTGGATCTCTCAGTAATAATATTTTCTCAAAATCAGCGTAAAAAACAATATTAATGTTAAAGTTTTTTATCGCTCATTCCTATTTTGTAGTCGGCGGGCTTGCAAAGTTGAAAATATACTCGGATTTACATCCATTAGCAAGATAAAGAATTATAAAAAAAAATAAAAAAAATTAAATAATCTTTTCCAGCGATGCATTGACCTTTTCAAAATGTCTCAATTCGGGAAAAATTATAGTTTGAATACTTGAGTTCTTTTGAAATATTGAGAAAAACAGGTACATATATTTTAAAAATCAATATATATGTAGGCCCTGATTACTGTTTACAACACACAATCAAAGAAAATACAATATTAATCCGTTTTACGATTATTGTTTACAACATCTAGCTGTTGTGTATGTCACTCCGTTGAGTTTTAATTAGATATTTACACAAAAATGCATAGATACAAGTTGAAAATACAAATATGCACGTGCATATTCATATCTGTATGTATGTATGTTGTCAGAAAAAATAGTAATAAGCATGGATTACTGAAGTATATTTATTTAAAAATAATATATTTATTTAATTTCAAAATTTGGCTTGTTTTTATTGTTAAGCAATTGTCTACGATCGTTTCCCAGCTTATTTTTGATCGTCTGCAATTTGGCAAATTCAGCAATCGGTGAATGCTCAGTTTGATATTCCGGTCCTACTATCATTACCTGCTTTTTATTTATTATCTTAAATTGCATTTATAAACGATATAAAAAAGTATAAACATATGTTTATTTACAAACTGTTCTCCAACGACAACAAGATAATAGGAAATTTTACATATCAGATGTAAAATGACCGGTATTTTACATTTGACATGTATGTATGAAAGCAGCTTTAAGCGAAAATTAAATAAAATAGCTGACTACATTGTAGCAAATTTTTAGTTAGACCTTAACATTGAATTGACTGATTTTTTTTAAAAAGCTCACTACATTCGTTGGTGTTAACCTATGAAGATCCTTATCTAAGTATTAGGATACGGTGAATAGTATTAGAGATATCTAGTAAGTTCACTCAAGCCAATCTCTGATAGATTTAAAAGATCGTCTAGTACATGACTGTCTAAAAACTTGTATCTCAAGAATTGCAAAGAAATTGTAAAATTGTCTCTTATTTGCTTTCATCTCGACAACTTCAACAGAACTCATTATAGGACAGGCCTACCCTACCAGCACGTCTGCCGACCGTTCAGTGCCCCATCATGACTGCGATGAACCTCGAGATGTCCCTATGGATTCTACTGTTAATTTTATATGATTGTAGCAAGGTCACATTTTTTGAGCAAACTTGCACGTGTCCATATTGAGCCGTCTGCATTCATCCTTATATAGATAATAATATTTGAAAATGCATTTACTAATAGCACCAAACAGCGTGTTTATCGATTCGGCGTTCAAGGTATTTTTCTAGGAAACTGCGGACCCTTCTGGATCCATCGATGTATACTTTGGCGTCATATTCTCCTACTATGTATTTGGCCATTCTTCCACTTTCGCCTGGATGGAATTTGAACTTTAAGCACTTTATCAAAGGCCAGATGAGGCACCATGTAATTAGTAGATTTCCTCAGCGTAGGGTATAGTTAGTCCAGGATTCTAGCATGACCATAAGATATTGATCTCTACCACCCAGATGCCGCATTACTTGAGAATAAAGCCAATACAGAGTGTTTAGTATAGCACGATGAGCCTCCGACGGACTTGCACATAAACATTCTCTCGAATCTGTATATTCTATTAAGTTTATCCAACACATACATATTTCTTACCTGTGGTAGGCCAACATACTACAGAGCAGTAAGTCAGCATTGCACGCACAATTGCTGTATACTTCCACTTAAAGATTTTGAGGTTTAGACCCGATTTAGATTCAAACTTCTTATGACAGTAGTAGTAGTAAGCAAGAGTTGCTTGTTTAACCATTTATTGAATATTCAGTTACAAAGAAAGTTTTTGGTTCAGTTGAGATATTTTGCGCTACTCAATATGGGTATTTCGTAATTTTTCAGAATAGGAAGGCCATACTTATACATTTTGGTCTTTCTTGTAACTAGTACCGGTTCCGTTCTGTTTGGGTTCACTCCTAGACAAAAGTCTGCAACCGAGATGCAACATGGTTATTTTGTACAACATGGTTATTTTGTACAACATGGTTATTTTCAAGTTTGCTGATGTAATCCTCAATATCAGTATTCCGTAGAATATTTTGGATGGCTGGCAGTGATACATTATTAAAGGCGCCTTCTATGTCTACGAAGGCAGCCAAAGTTTATTGTTTATGCTCTAGCGAATACTCTATGAATGCTACTATTACAGGTAGTGTTGTTTCTGTAGAGCATCCCTTAAGGTAGACACTCTGGCTATTTGAGAGTCTTCACGATCCTAACAATCATTGCCTAATATGACTAATATACTATTTTTTTAAAGTTTTGATCAAGAAAGAAAGAATGCTGCTTGGTCGGAAGTTCTTTGCGTTTTGGGACTTCTTTTGCCAATCTTCGGAAAGAAAACCGCTCTGAGCTTCCTCCAGCTAGTTGGATCGTAGTTTAAAGAGAGACATAGCTTATAGAATTTAGAAAGACTCGATAAGATACGAGCTTTTTGAGCTCTGCAGCGTCTTTGGCATGATGTTATCCGGACCTGACAATTTAAGGGATGAAAAACTGTCAATTGCAGATGAGATTTTCTTTATGTTCCGCCATGTTACCTTCAATATTAATCAAACGGTAATACTTCTATCAAGTACTTTTAAATGCGTGTGTGGAATGTATAACAAAAATTACAGATGAGATGTTAAAATGTCTTTAAAATATCGAAAGTATAATCTCATTAGAAAAAAAATTTATTTCACTACGGAAATTTCAAAATACAAGTTTTTAAATAAATTCAGATTAACGGCCTGGCCCAAGATGTCAAGAAGAAACTTTGCAAAGATGCAATTTGGTTAGAGGATTTTAAACTAATAAATATATTTAGGTTGAAGTGTAGGAGGGTATAGGGCCTTATTAAATAGAAAATTGGCATCCAGCAAATAATAATATAATATCTAAAGAAATTGCTTACAACTATCTTACTTAAATCATAATGTTCAGTTAAGAAAACCCAAATATAACTGTATGCTCATTTTCAATTATAAGACAATGGCCCTTATTGTGGCCGTAAATTAAAGAAACACTTTTGAAGCGTTCTTTAATGTCGTAGTAGAGATCAAAATACAACAATTAGATCAGGTGGAAATGTTTCCAGTTTATGTATCTATAAATTAAAATAACTAAAATTCGTTATCGCTTAATTGTTTTTGCTGTTGACGACATGCATTTAATGGAGGTTTTTTTCCCAGTTTTTGGAACTGAAGATGTTCACTGCGCAAAACAGCTCAACAAACGGTTGATTTACTTGCATTTACTTCTGTCAAATGCTTAATTTTAGAGTTTAGAGTGCAATTTAATGTACTTTTCGCTTGTCTTGTGGCGTCAGACCTGTGAAAGTACCTCCATCGTAATGTTTGATGCATGTCTTACGATATTTTAAGTAATTCATTAAAACTTTATGGTTTCCTTCGAAATTTTATATATCCGACGAACTTAAAGAGCTTTTTCTATCCAATTTGATTTGGTTTAAGCTTTAACGAACTAAGATTTTAATATTAATAAGATTTTGTAACGCTCTATAAAAAAATCTACTTATTCCAGCTAAACTGAACGTGTTAATCTTCTGATGAATAAAAAATAAATGAGGAATTTCTCACCTGAGTGTACCGTTATAATACATTTGTGTTTGATTTTTCCTCTTGAAGCTGTCATTTGAGGCTTCTTTTTCTTTTCTCTAAGTCTATCTTTGTTTATTTTGGTTGTAATCGAAATGTATAAACTTGTTTTGCTTAACAAGTACTTGGTTGTATCCCAGCAAAAATAAACTTGGTACAAGTAAGCACTAAGACAAAAAGAAGTGCTTCGGAAGCGCGGAAAAGCACACAGTGCATTCCCTCTGTCTTACGAGCATGCAATAACGTAAACGAAAGACAAAATTTAACACAAATACTACGAAGTTGGTCAACTGTTAATACTCAAACTCTCAAAATTTTTAATATTGCACCTTCTCTCGCTTACCTGGATCAGTGCTGCCACAACCCAAAAATTTTTACAACCAAAATTCGCTTTAAAAGTTACCAAATGAGAAAAAATATTATCTAATTTCAATATGTAGTATTTTTATTAAATAGCATCCCAGCAAAAAAAAAGACACTCCAAAAAAGTCATGCAAATTTAGAGTTTGCGATCTGGAAGTAGTGAAAATTTCGATCCGTTCTAATGACTTTTACATAGGGTTGTCATTGCAAGAAGTTCTCTTTTTCGATGCCTGGTCACTTAATTGGAAGCGATATTAAGAAAAATTCCCTTTTTTGTGTTCTATGATAATATTTTCATCTAGGAAAAATGGTAAATAGTTACCTATTTCAACAATTCGTTTCTTTTTATACGAATTTAAATCCGAAACAGTGATTTCATGTAAATTTAAGCAAATAACTTTTAAATTTTAAACTAAAATTAGTTCATAAATTTCTTTAAGAAAATAATTTTTTTTTTAATTCTGGTGAGTATTTTCTAACACTATGGAGGAGTTACAAAGTTTTGTGTGACTAAAATAAGCTTCTACATGGGTTGTTGCTCACTCTCGAAAAATTAAAAATATCGATTTTTTGGAAGCAATGAAAATGTAGTTCCACTAGAATGACTTCCATTTTTTTACTGAGTTTTTAAATGCATACATATTTATAATGTAACGCATGTGATTTGAATGCAGTTAATAATAATAACAACAAAACAAATATATGTAGTTCTTTTACCTACATATGTATGTATGTATGTAATAAGTTAACGCTTGTACGTGTATGGATATAAAAAATAAAATTTTTTTTATATATAAAGTAAAAAAAAACTTGCAGTTCACAGTATAATAGTTTGAATGTGTGTTATGTTAAATTTTGAAATTTATAACCCTTGACACAAACCTTATGCTTTTAAGCTACAAAAATTCGACTAATGCCCTTCCAAAGGACTTTTTCATTAAATGATGCAACCGAGACGGGAAAAATTAATGCAAATTTATAGATAAGGTGTTCCTTTATTAAAGCCAATGAATCTATTTCTGAAAAACATGAATTTGAAGCAAATATCGTCAAGTTTTCAACTTGTAATTTTCTGAGGGTTACGCACTTTTTTTGGGAAGGAGGCGATGCGGGCGGACAAAAGTGGTCACCTATTATGGACCACATAGTACTCTACAAACGTGCATACTCAGAATTACTGGAAGATAAAAGAAAAGAAGTCATGACAGGTGGCTGCACTAGCGATTTTAGTCACAGCTGTTTTATTTTCAGTTGCGTTGGTAGCAATACTAAAAATTTAAGAACATAAAAGCTTAAAAAGTATAACATAAAAAATATGTACATGTGTATCATTATTTTGGCAAAAAACTAACCAAAATGATAAAAATATTCATATCTCCACATTAAAGAAAAAAATAACCACTTTTGGTTAAAAATAACCAAAAACGGCAGCTCTGACCTGGATACAAATTTGAATGTGAATGATATTTTACTTCCTGTTTTTTATTTTTTTATTTTTTAACTGAATTGTGTTTGAAAATAAATATGTATGTGCGGTAATTCAAGGAATAGTGTTCTAGCCTATCGGAAGAATATCCTGGGATCCATTCCTACTTCAACGAGCGAACAAAAAGTATTTCATTTGCTATTTTATTTAATAAATAATAAATATAAAAACAAAATAAAGTATTGGAAGTAAATCTACGGGAAGTTATAAAATTCTGATCTAAAGAAAAATTTTTTTAATTATTTACTTATGAAAAAAGCATGAAATATGGGGTTCTTTCTGCACATATTATATGCATTCACCTGCAGAGCTATCAAGTGGGACATCACTAAAAAAATCATGTGATACCGAAGCATGTTGGTAAGGGAAAGTTGTGTTCTCTCTCCCTTACCAACCTACTTCCAGGCAGACGAATATTTTTGGTGGTTTCCTGATGAACCGCAGTGTATTAACTCTGCACCACAAATTAAAAAATTGCATAAGATATGAGTAAATGAGCGATATGTATAGTGTATGTCCAAAAACCACATTTTCCAAGAGAACCGAAATACTGTATTTTTAATACTACGTACTCTGTGTGATTTTTATTTAACTTTTTTGTTTAAAAGACATTTGAACATGTGTCGTAAGAAGTTTGCGTGAAAATTTCAGGCAATGGATTTTAAGGGTGAGATCCTAGAGATTAATTAGAAAACCAATTTACCAAGGACACTAAAAGTGTGTACAGAAAAAAAGCGTACGTGATAACAGTTGTTTACGTTGAACTAATTCAAGCACACAAAATTGTTTTACCTGAAAAATGCTTTCGCCCAAGTCACTTTAAGTTTTTATTAACTGAATAATAACCAAAAGATATTGCAGAAATGTGTTCAAAAGTAACAGCGCATGTGACTATGTGTTTTTTCAACTGCAATAAATTTCCATCACGCAATTGTAAGTGGTTTTTGTGCATTAGAGATGAAAAATGTTTTATATAACTATTCAAAAGGAATTGAATTAATTGCATTTTTGTACTCAAAAAGGTAAGTCTAAGTGGTCAAACAGAATAATTTCGCAAATTAAGGAAAAATCACCATCAAATTAACAAATCCCATAATAAAATCTACAGCATGGGACGGATTCCGGAATTAATGTTCACAATTCTCCGCATTTTTTTCCAATGCAAACTTTTGACACGATTGTTCACTATAACTAAATAAATAATTCATTAGCACCGTTTCGGACGTATGCACAAGTCATCAAGTGAATACTGAAATTGGTGAAATCTTTAAAATTCATCGTTGCGGAATCCGGCCCAAGTAACGCTACAACTAAGATTTGCTTTCAAGTTTTTTAAACTTGCTGATTGTCAAAAATTATTTTAATTGAAAGCTGTGACGTAGGCTGCACGAAATGTCTAAGCATTTTAATTTTCAAAATGCCCTTGTCAAGAAAACAATTTAAAACAAGAAAACTTCATGGCCTCTGTATACTCGTATCTTTATAAACCGCAACACTTAATATTTAAGTACAAAATTGGCTATTTCTTACTTAAATTTAAGCTGTATTTAAATATGGTTTAATTTTTTTTTGTGGTTAATTAAGATTATTATTAAATTACATTGAAAATACGGCACAACTAAAAAATGTGCAAATATTATGGAAAGCTTTCCAAACAACAGATTTTCCACATAAATAAAAAAAGTTAGTATCGTTTTTAAGCCAAATTACATGTGATAATTAATAATGAACGAATAACATCAAAGTTAGTTGTAAATATTCTGACAACAACACATAGTTGAACGGAACAGCTAGCCGTTTTCGAAGGCCACTAAACCTTAATCATCAGCGTTCTTCTTTGTTTGGTCCACTGTGTGGGGTATCAGTTGATGTAGATTTGTGCCTTATATACGAAACTTTTTTGCAAATGGAATATGTGAATTGCTTTGATTCATCGTATTTCAATTTGCTGAAAGCCGTTTTGTAATGAAAGCTCAAATTTACCATCTCCAATTTACAACAGTCTTACCATTGTCGTTTATTCTTTACTAATTATGCACATGTTAGTTAATTTGCTTATTTTTTGTTCTACTTAAGACAAACTTTTTTGGTTTGTTACTACTAAGTATATTTATTTCATTTTTGCCACAGGCCCATGGCTATTAATTTTAGTTAATTTTAATTATTATTTTTCGAGCTTAATTTGTTTCTATATTTAGGATTTGAACGGGCTAAAGTTCGTATCGCTTTTTAAGCCAAATTACATGTGATAATTATTAATGAACAAATAACATCAAAGTTAGTTGTAAATATTCTGACAACAACACATAGTTGAACGGAACAGCTAGCCGTTTTCGAAGGCCACTAAACCTTCATCATCAGCGTTCTTCTGTGTTTGGTTCACTGTGTGTGGTATCAGTTGATGTAAATTTCTGCCTTATATACGAAACTTTTTTGCAAATGGAATATGTGAATTGTTTTGATTCATCGTATTTCAATTTGCTGAAAGCTGTTTTGTAACGAAAGCTCAAATTTATTTTGATATCGCAAAAAGTCAGCCGAAAAAGTAAAAAGTATTTTTAATTTATTTATTTTAACTTACTTAATTTATTAAATTTTTTTAACTCCTTAACTTATACGCTGTATGATTTGAACATGGTACCTTCATTCTAACAGAGTAGGACACATCCACTAGGCTGTCGTGGCCAATTTTTTTCTGTTCAATTATTACACATATGTAAGTGTGTGTTCTTATTTAAGTTTTTTAGTTTACAGTACTGTCATGCTTCGAAATTGGTACCTCTAGACTAACAGGCTAGCACACTTCCACGCAGCTGCCGTCACATATCGGAAAAACTATCGAGAAAAGTTCGAAGTGGGGAGCTTTAGCGAACTATTAATTTTTTTTAAGTTGCGAACAAGTATCGAACAATTTCGTGTCGAAATTTCTTCGCTTTAGTGATCATTCGTTTTTATGCAATCTCAGGTCAAGTGGGTTTTTAATAAACACACACACACATAATCATGCTCGTAAAACTTAAGTATGATTTATATACACAAGGTTGGACTTTTAAGTATTATTTAAATATGATCTAAAAACAATTTCGTATTTAAATAGAACTGAAACAAGTTTTCAACAAAATTTCAATCTTTAGCTGTAGAATATTAAAAAAACCAAAGTGTGGTCATTGAAATTGCTGTCAGCTGTTCTTTTTACCTTCAACACTTGGAAAGAAAATTTTAAAGCAAAGTCGTATCAAAAAGGTGTCAATATATTGAAATTTGAAAGGCAAAACTTGATCGTGTAACCCTCAAATAATTTCAAATGATCTCTAATTTTTGTTTTATTTTCTTTTGTGCTTTTATTTCTTTGTTATTTTGTACACAAAGTGTATGAAATTTCTTGAAAGTTGTGATAATAAGAAAAATAAAACGCTTTCAAAGTAAAATAAATTATATCTCTCGACTGCTTTCTGCAACTGCATTTTTGAGTCAATTTGTATGGAAAATGTGCTTATGTCGCAATTCTGAAAGTGAGAAGTTTATGTATATTTTTAAATATTAAAATATCATAATTCTTATAACTTTATTAGGTCTTTAACGTATTTTTTGTGAGATGCATGCATGATATTAACGAAAATGCAACAAAAGCTAAATGCGTTTAACGAAATAATCTAAGAAGTAAATGAAAATTCTAAAGATAAGTAAAAAAACTGCACTTAGCTCAAAATAAGCTAATATCGTCACAATTGCTCAATCAACGCTCAGAAGAGCGCTTTAATGCAAGAACAGAATAGCACCTCTACTTAATATTTTTACCAGAGCTGTTAAATTTCGATTACTATTAGTAATCAATTACATTACATTTTAAAAAGAATTGTAATGATTATATAATTCCCTTCAAAAAAATTCTGATAAATAGGTGATTACGCTTACTTATAACCGAAAAGTAATCTGAATTACTTAAAATTACAAAAAAAATAATAATCAAAAAAGAATCAAAAGTAATCAAAAAAAAGTCCGACTATTTTGATTAATAACAAATAACCAAAAAGAATTAAAAGTAATCGGATTATTTTTTAATTACTTTTGATTATTTTTTGTAATTTTAAGTAATTTAGATGACTTTTACATTATTAGTAATCGTAATCAATTAGTAATCGTGCGAAACTGAATATAATCGTAATTTAATCATTACACCTTTCCAAAAAAAGTAATCAAATTAGTAATCAATACGATTCATAATCATTACTTAACAGCTATGGTTATACCTCTGCCATTATAGTAAGTCAACTATAATCAAACACAGTGTTGCCCATAAGTATGGTTCGAAAAGCGTATGATTATGGACTATGGTCTATTTTAAGCGTAAGAAGCGAATAGTTTGTTGACGTGAAACTTTTGTATTTTGTATGGACACAATATATATTCCCCCGATAACATCAAATATTTAAAAAATAAACAGTACTGATGTTACTCACAATTTATCTATAGAAGTTCGCCGCTTTAAATAAAAGTGAAAGATCGCTATTAAAATAGCGAACAAATTCCTATGAAAAAATCAGTACCACGAAATTTTCATTTTCCTTGTAGGGAAAAAAGCTATCGTGAGTCTCCCGTGACATTTTTTCTAAATTTTTTAGATGAATTAATTGAGAATTTGGTCAGCGGTACTTTCGAATATGCAGATTACGGAGCACTTTATCCTTTTTGCCACATATATGTTGCTATTTCTACGCTAATAACCAAAGAATCATTATTTGTGTCCTAGTTCTGACTGGCCTCTATCTACTAATGCGAGTAATATGTAATTAAAATATGCAACTATTTATTGTTAGTTCACATAAAAACCAAGGATGCAATAAAACGTTATGAATTAAAGGTGCATGTTCGTACATCCGTACACATGTACATATTTTATGAGCAACTATTTATTTGTGGAGTGTCAAACATTGTTCAACAATACCGAACATATATTTTTGTTATTTACTTCAACTCCGTATGCAACCACTATGCATACAGTAGATACCAAGTGGCCTTTATATTTTTTGCTTCTTTTTTACAAGTGCATTATCGCTCGTGCCGTAACCAAGAGTAGCTAACAACGACGACAATCAACGATGAGCAGCAAACTTAAAAAATTCTTAACATTTTTCAGTTAGAAAGATTTGTAATGGGCAGCCAACACTCACACAACAATGCAGCCAGCGTCAGCGTCGCACAGTGCTCTGTTCCATAGACAAAAAATACAAAAAATAATCATGTCTTATATTAAAGGTATTCACGTCAACTCTTGCAACTGTATAAAATGCCCCAGTGAAAAAATGGAAGTCATTCTAGCGGAAGTACATTTTCATTGCTTCCAAAAAATCGATATTTTTAATTTGCCGAGAGTGAGCAAAAAACCATGTAGAAGCTTATTTTAGTCACACAAAACTTTGTAACTCCTCCATAGTGTTAGAAAATATTCACCAGAATTTAAAAAAAATTTATTTTTTTAAAGAAATTTATGAACTATTTTTAGTCTAAAATTTAAAAGTTCTTTGCTTAAATTTACATGAAAACACTGTTTCGGGCTTAAATTCGTATAAAAATAAACGAATTGTTAAAAAAGGCAACTATTTACCATTTTTCCTAGATGAAAATATTATCATAGAACACAAAAAAGGGAATTTTTCTTAATATCGCCTCCAATTCAGTGACCAGGCTTCGAAAAAGAGAACTTCTTGCAATGACAACCCTATGTAAAAGTCATTAGAACGGATCGAAATTTGCACTACTTCCGCATCGTAAACTCTACATTTTCATGACTTTTTTGGAGTCTCTTTTTTTTACTTGGGCATAATATAAATTTCTGACGTAAGCAACCCATTTTGTTTAATTGTCAGTAAATAAAATAACAATATGTACAGTTACAAAAATCTAAGGACGATCAGTAATTTCATGATAATTCCAAAAATCAAAATTGGATTCTCATATAATTTTATATACAGACGTACAATTTTATATAAAACAAAGTGCAATTAAAAAGAATTGGGCAACGCTGTCTTATACCATGTTTTAGGAAAAAAAAGAAAAAATTTTTGTTTGGAAACGCCGCATAAGTCTCCGAAAGGCCTTGGTTTTATACTTTTAGCGTTTAAACGGAATTGATATTAAAACTGTTTTGTATTTTTCTACAAAATGCAGGTCTTAAAAAATTATAGGCAATTAAGTTTTGTAAAGATTTTGTGTTAAATTAGATAAAATGTGTTAAATAAGTGGAAGTGGGTAAAATATTAAATTTGCCGAAGTCCAAGGTACGTACTATATTAAAAAACTATAAAGGAGCCGCCAATTCATTCACAAGTTCTCCGAGATGTAAACGTCTAAAAAAGATAGATGAACGAATTGAACGAGTGACAGTTAGAAGAAAAACTGAAAATTCCAAGTTAAGTGCTGTAAGCTTATCTAAAGATATATTAAAATATAACTCGATCGATATTCATCCAGAAACCTTCGACTTTGCCTTTAAAGAAACGATTTCGCACGTTGCCAGAAAAAAGCAATTTCTTAGTGAGATTAATAGGAAGAAAGGTTGGATTATACACTCAAATACCAAGATATACATTTAACTGATCCAAACCTCTAAGAACACGTTATTTGCATGGACGAATGAAAATTCAATGGTTTCGGAAGTGGTTGTATGTGCAAGGTCTGAAGAAAAATGAATTTTCCATTGGTTATTAAAAATCTTAGAGCTACATTTAAAAAAGTAGGGGGTGTCTGTCATGGTATCGGGGTGCATATCGCCAAGTGGTGTGGGGAACTTGAAGTTCATAGATTGAAGAATGAATGCACGCATGAATTTGGATATTTTTAAAAGATTTTTTCCAAGCATCACAAAACTTAATATGGATACCGCCTACACCTTTATGCATGCCAATGACCCCAAGCAATCCACTACTTTCTACTTTTTCTGTGTATTATATCGTTCTTTCTAATATAACATTTACATTTGCCAAATAAACAAATAAGTTGTTTATCGTTTCATAACCCATACATACATATGTGTATGTATGTAAAGGGTGATTTTTAAGAGCTTTCAGATTTGATTTACAAAACAAAAACACATAGAATGTAAATAAATATGTGATTTCTTTATTTGATTATGTTGCCGGCTTGTCCCTATAAATAGTCTAAAGGTGTTAAATCATACGTTATAGGCGGCTAATTGACCGGCCAAAACCTGAAATAAACTGTTCGCCGAACTCGCCTCTCAATTAGGCGATTGTTTTGCTTGGTGTCTGGCATTTGGCACCGCTAAACTATATGTCAGCCAAGTCCAGATCCTCTACTTTGAAAAAAAGTAAAATAGGCCCAAGTACTGTGAATTGGCCCGGAATCGATAGTTCACGGCCATCAACTGTCACTGTTACTGTCGGATACATCTGCGACATTTTCCTCTGTCTGCACTCTATAGATATGCGTGTTGGTGGTAAAATGTTCAATAATGTAATTTTGGTATTAAACTAAGTCACAAATATTCCGAATAGCCACGGCAAAAAGTCGCCCAAACTGACAAAATAGAAGAAGTGCACGATGCACTTTCTCAACCGAGGATGATTTTTGAATAAAAAATTTAATAATCTGCAAGCATTGTTCATTTGTAAGTCGATTCATGGTTAAATTATAGACCAAATTGAACACGTTTAACAGTAACATGATACACGAAAGCAGCTGTGTTACAAAAAACAGTGTTTCCAAAAAGAAAGTTGCTAAAAAATCACCCTTTTACTTATATTAACATCAAAGTAATTGTAATTTTTCACCAAAACCATCTTTCTGAGGTGGACGTTTTTTTTCTCAAAATATAAAAGGTAACCGTACTTCTAGAATTACTTATTTTCTTTTGTATCTCCAAAATTTTTTGAGATATTCAGGTCTATTAGGGAAGTCACTTTAACCACAAATACGCGCATCTTTCACTTTTTGCTATTTTAAAATACTACGTTGGAGATGAGTGCTAGAAAACAAAAGTTTTCTTTCACATTGGATTATTCGAAAATACTTGGTCACCATGATTCAAAGTCATATTCGTTCGACGCCAATTTTAGCGCGTTGAGTGTAAATAAACACGTTTTAAAACAAATATAGCAACTAAATCATTTCAGTTCCACTATTTATTGTTTCTTTTTAAGTTACTTAGCACTTGAACTGTTTTTAGGGTTCCATACACCAAAGGTGAAAAAAGGAACCCTAATGTTTTCGCTACGCTGTCCGTCTGTCCGTCACATGGTATTTCCTCAGGATCCGTAAAAGCTACGGATCTGAAATTTGGACAGAGTATGTAGAACTTTGGCCGCTACAACAACGAATACATGAGAATTAAAAATTAAAGGGTGCTCCAAAACAAGCAACGAAAAATGCTAAAATCCCATGTAATATACATATAATTGTATGTACATATGCATATTGACACTTGAAATTTGTAAAATTAATGTATTTTTGTGTAGACTACAACAATTAACACTAAAATTAAAAAAAATTTTAATTAAAGGGTGGTCCATCAGTTAATGCAATTTTGACTATGTAATTTTGACAACTTGCTATACCTTGGAAACCGTAAGAGGTAAACTCTTGAAATTTTCAAAAAGGGTAAAACTAAAAAATCTGAAAACTAAAAAAAATAATCGCCAAATATTAAAAAAATCGCCAAAAATTAAAAAAAATTTTTAACACTAAAATAAGTCGCAAAATTTGAAAAAATCATCGAAATGGAAAAATCGCCAAAACTAAAAAAGCGCCAAAAACCGAAAAAAATCGCCAAACGCGATAAAGGCTATAGTAACAAAATAATTGTTGGTATGGAAAAAATTGCGAAAATGAAAAAAATCGCCAAAAATGAGAAAAAATGTGAAAACTAAGAAAAGCGCCTAAATGAATAAAGTCGCCAAAATGAAGAAACGCCAAAAACCAAAAATCGCCAAAATTTAAAAAAAAAATCGCCAAAACATAAAAATTTCTAACACTAAAATAAGTCGCAAAATTCTAAAAAATCGTCCAATTGAAAAAAATCGCCAAAATTAAAAAACCGCCAAAAACCGAAAAAAATCGCCAAACGCGAAAAAGGCTCCAGCAACAAAATAATTGTTAGTATGAAAAAAATTGCCAAAATGAAAAAAATCGCCAAAAACCGAAAAAAATCGCCAAAATGAGAAAAAAATGTCAAAACTAAGAAAAGCGCCTAAATGAATAAAGGCGCCAAAATGAAGAAACGACAAAAACCAAAAATCGACAAAATTTAAAAACAAATCGCCAAAACATAAAAATTTCTAACACTAAAATAAGTCGCAAAATTCTAAAAAATCGTCCAAATGAAAAAAATTGCCAAAATTAAAAAACCGCCAAAACCCGAAAAAAATCGCCAAACGCGAAAAAGGCTCCAGCAACAAAATAATTGTTAGTATGAAAAAAATTGCCAAAATGAAAAAAATAGCAAAAAACCGAAAAAAATCGCCAAAATGAGAAAAAATATCAAAACTAAAAAAGCGCCTAAATGAATAAAGTCGCCAAAATAAAGAAACGCCAAAAACTTAAAATCGCCAAAATAAAAAAAAAATCGCCAAAACATTAAAATCGACAAAAAATAAAAAAACGCCATAAACCGAAAAAAATCGCCAAAACGAGAAAAAAATTTCAAAACTAAAAAAATGGCCAAAATTGAAAAAAATCCATAAACCGAAAAAATCGCCAAAACAAAAAAAAATTGCCAAAACTAAAAAAACGAAAAAAATGCCAAAACTATATTTTATAAGGCTACTAAAGTTCGTATTGAATTACATATCTTGTGTCCGTACGGAATACATTCGTGCGAGAGTCAAAGTCGCACTTTACTGAATTTATTTAATAATTATTTCTTTAAATCTTTTTTGCTTTCAACTTTTTCTGCATATAAGCTGTGTTCACTGTTGTTGATGTTTCTATATTAGATTACAAAAAATCGATTAGAGAAAACGATATTTCTTCACAAGTATTTTAGAATTTGTCGACGTCGAACTGTCGAAAGTGAACGTTTGACGACGACGAAGTCCTGATTGAGCAGTATATTTTTAGCCTATATAGCACTGAATTCAAACAGCATTGTCTTACATTTATAACTGGAATGTAATTGTTTTGGAATTTTTATCGGTTCTTGTGGAAATTGACGAAAATTATTGCCGTAGCACATCATGTGCTTTCGTAATTTTTTAAAGCAACTATGAATTTCTGCAGGGAGTTTTTTCTTTCCGGGGAAATAATCCTGCTATTTTATCAACTAAAGAAAAACCCAAACAAGGGAGAAAGAATCAGTGATGAATTAAATAATTTTTATTGTTTTTATTCAAAGGTAGAATGTTAAGTTTGGCTTTTCATATGCTTTGGAGAAGTAAGTGATGTGGAACAGAGGAAAAAATATCAAAGGGAGAAATGGGCGATGCTTTTAGTCCGCTGGAGTCAGCACAGTCTTTGTAAGTACAAAAACTGATTTATTTTGAAGTATTAACACTATTCTTGGTGTAGGTTTGAAAATATTAAAGGAAAATTGTTGGCATATTCGAAGCACAAATTTGTCAGATGTTGATAAATGTGTGTAGAAAAACTAGAAATTATTATATTTCAGGAGTTATTATATACGTTGATGGTACATACATAAAAAGCATTGCCCCATCTAAAAACAAGCATATCTATCATAACAAGAAAGAAAAATTTACGAGTAGTTTCAATGCTATGGTGATAATATATCTAATAGTATCTATCTTGTAATATTGTAAATAAATTTTTATTTAATCTTTTTAGATTTGTGATCACTAGTTTATAATTAAGTTTGTTGATGCAGGCGCTTGCGCTTGCAATGATTCCTTTATTTGGGCCAGCGATTTTAGGAATCAGTTTTAACGGGAATCCTTCGGCAAAAAGCTATTGGCTCTCAGGTTAAATTTTATTTTAAGTTTGAAGAAAATTTTTAAAAAACATTTAAAGCAGCTGGGACTGATGTACTTTCTGGTCTCTAATTCAGAAAAGCATTGACAAGAAAAGTTATGCAAACACAAAAGGGTACAGAGTAGATTGGACGACTCGGTCTTTCAACCGGTTTTAAAACCCGGGTTTTTTCACACTACGGTTCTCGGTTTCTTAAACATGTTGATTTTTAGAATGTCGAATAGTCTGGTTTTTTACAATTTAAAAACCGGCTGAGTCGAATACTTTTCGATTTGTATGTTTTGCAATAAAATTAGTTTTTATTATGCTAAAACTTAGGCCAACGTATTCTGTTAATTTTCCAAAGTATTTTTTTTTCAGTGTAAGGGTTCTAAGCGTTTTTTGAGTGTGGCAACACTTACTGAAACATGAATTTAAAGCGAAATTATTTTATGAGGTGGTAGCAGAGGCGATGGATGTCAAAATCCATTTGCAAAAATTATTTTTTAGTTTTGTTGACATTTTGCTTCATATTTTTATTGATGTAGATATCCATCTTGTCCACACATTCATATGTATGTATATATAATATATATATATATGTATGTATGTACCATACAAACATAAGTATATGAAGTTAATTTGTATGTTTCACCTTTAATTTTGGTAATGTTTTATATTGTTTACAAAACCTGTTAACTATTTTTTTTTAATAAAGCAAGTTAAAATCAAAGCTTTTGTATAATAATGTTCATACTTAAAAAACCGGTTGACCGGTTTTTCTCGAATTGTAAAAACAGAAACCAGGTTTTTCATAATTTCAAATATTCCAACTATTATTTTCTGGAAAAAGTCGAATAATCGATCACCCTAGTACAGACCAATAAGATTCACGTAACTCTTTCTGAAAACATGGAATCGAATTTTGGAAACAGTGTTGAAGGAGAAAATACCACATGATCTTATAAAATTTAAGCAACACTCCTCTGTTAGAGGCATGTCTGTTGTGACAGCCCTACAGGGTTTTATATATCATGTTGAAAGTTCTTTTGACTTAGGAATTTATGCCCCAGCTATAACATTAATAGAAAAACCTTCGTAAATGCAATGATTTTTTACATTGACGGTATTCTATGTTAGATGTAAATTAGGGTTTGCAAATAATCGCAGATTTTCATAATCGCGATTACGATTAAAAAATATGCAATTAATCGCGATTATCGGTTAAACGCGATTAATCAAGAAAATGTACTATTATAAATTAAATAAATTGCGTCATGGGTTTAGCCAAAGAAATTTATTTATTTTGTCTTGCATTCGCGTTTTAATTTAATTTTTCAATTAAATTGTATTTTTATTTTTAGGAAATTGTAAGACACGTAAGATGAAGTTCGTAAGTCACAGCTTATGAGTATCAAAAACAATACACTAACTGAAAAAACGTGCTAAAATCAAGATGTTAAGCTCGAAATCAAATAATTTCAATTTTAATAGTCTGTTAAATATACAAATACTTGATTCAAGAATAAAATCTTAACTTTTTTTAAGATTGCAATTTTGAATATAATCACATTTTAAGATCGAATTCAATATTCAATAAAAATATTAAATTCAATAAAAATATTAAATTAATATCATATTCTTAAAAATTTAAGAATATAATCTTAAAATTAAGACCACGTTTTTGATTTTAAGAATTCATTCTATAAATTAAGACCTAAGATCGAATTCAAGATACAATAAAAATATTAAATTCAGCAAAAATATTAAATTATTATCATATTCTTAAAAATTTAAGAAAAAATACCACGTTTTTGATTTCAAGAATTCATACTGTAAATTAAGAATTTATGCTTAAATTTGAGAACGTCAATTTTACTGAACAAATTTCAAGATTGAAATTTTAAAATTTCTACAATCTAAATTCAAGGTTTTTGTTTTTAAAATTAGATCGTTATTTTTCTATTACTGTACGAATTGTGTTAAATCAATCTTTTGGTAGGAAACTTTTTCTAGGACGAAGTACATATATGTATTTTTACTTCCTTTATTTATTTTTTTACAAATTTTTAATCGTAATCGAGCGATTAATGGCAGCAATTACGATTACAATTAAAAAGTGCAATTAATCGTAATCGCTATTACGATTATAATCACTGTGCAAACCCTAATGCAAATGGTTATGCGTAAGTGCAAGTGCAAAATGTATCAGGTTTTCTTTGGATTGCTTCTGTATTTTGTTGTTGGATCTTAAAGAAATGCTACAATATTTTGCATTTAAACTTACGCAAGACCATTTTGCACCAAACATCGAATATCGGCATTATATTTGTGATTTTGTTAACGTACATTTTAATATTTTAAATGAAAAATTTAATTATTCTAATAAAACTTTTTAATTTATACAATGAAGTGACGTTAATCCTAAAGTTTTTAACTAACTTTTTCATTGCATTAACACTTATATCACATTAACATTATATCACGACAGTATTTCATTACTGAGACGTAACACATTACTTTTTGATGATATCGTATCATTGTGTTAACAACATAATTCATTGTTGTAATGACTCTGATTCAATAATATATTGTAGTCATTGAATTTTATCAGAAAATTTTTTGTAGGTATACAACTAGTTTCCCCGTCCAATATTTGAACTTGGAACTCACTGCGAGGTAGTCACCGCATCTCCGGCCACAGCAACCTTAAATATTATTTAGATACACATTAAATATATAGAATCATTAATGAAATTTTAATTCAACATTATTAAATTGATCATTTCACATAAAGTTTAATTAAAAAGTTATATTAAAAATAAATACGTTGACTTGTCTTCAGGATTTGAACCTGCGACTACACAGCTAGCACACTGCCAGCTACCTTGGTCTTCTTTTGTTAGGTGACTAATCAATTTAAAATATTTTTTTGTATGAATTCTTAATAAAAAAAATCATTACCCGAATGAAAATTATTTCGTAACATTAATTATACTACGAAATTTAAAATATTAAGCATTCATTCAATATTAAGCTTTCATTTTATTAATGAAATTTTCATCAATATAATATAATCAGGTATGTGGTTTAGACACAAAACCAATTTAAAGACGATAAAAGCTGTGATTTATTTTCTATACTCGTTTTGTGAATAAGGGTTTTCATGAGAACTCTAAAAATTGTCATTTGTGCAATAGGAGAAATATGCGAGACTTGTTTTATGAAGCCACTTGGCTTCTTTTGTGCAAACACATAAGTCAACTTGTCTGAAATGTCAAAAAAAAAAATTTTATTAATAAAAATAGAAATATAAAATTTCCAGCAGCTTTTCATTTAAGTGCATATTTATCTATTAAAATAAAAAACAGTGTGTATGTGTCTAAAAATGCTAAAGAACCAAAAAGTTGTTCAGAGAGAGAAAATCTTCTTGAATCTATTAGGTTTTCTTATAAATTGTAAACTATAGGGATTGTTTTTTTTATTTTGCCTTATTGATTTTTTCAAAAAGGTTTTCCTTGTTGATTTCATTAGGTTGCCTTAATGATTTTTTCAATAAGGTATTCCTTATTGTTTTCATTAGGTTCCGATATGATTATGTGTAAAGCATCTTATTAATTTTTTTTAAGGAAATCTTCTTGATTTTATTAGGTTTATTGTTATTTTATATCTATAAATAAACATAGAGACAATTTTTTCTTTATCTTTTTCGTTCTTGTATAAGCATATTTGTAAAATAATCTAAGTGCGGATTCAGGCTGCTTGTTAGCATATTGGTTAGAGTTCTTGTCTATGAGTCAGAAGATTGCTGGTTCAATACTTGTCTCCTCCCAAGTAATAAATACATATGTATGTATGGTGAGTTAGTTAATTAAGAATATAATATAAAAAAATATGTATGTATGTATAAATAAATCCTCACAAAAACATAAATGTGAAAAAAGGCCAAGTTCCTTTCCAAAATTCCGGCCATCAAAAGTAGTGAGATATAAATTTTGACCAAGTTCATGTTTGGTACAATATCTATCACTGCAATATGGTATGCATTATATAAATTTGAAATCGTAAGGGTGTTATATAATTTCTAGATAATGCGCTTACTTGACAACATTTTTCCCGTTACAAATAAATGAACAAATATACATTATTTTTCCGTTTTTTAGAAGAGTAAAATTATTGCAACTTTTTGGAAGGTTTTCTTAATAAAGCTTTTTAATTTTTAAATTTCTAGTCTGTTATAGTTCTATTCATAATGTCTGCGCCAGTTCAAAAGGGCAGAGTTACATAAAATAATGGGTTATAGGGTGATATGTGCACCATTGTGTCATAATAAAGACCGAGCAATTTGCTTAATTTTTTAAGAATCATCTGAGTAGAAATAGGTAAAATATAGTGTAAATTTTAGTAGAAGTGACCCCGCCTATTTTTCTAAAGTCTGCTCAGACGAAGTACTTTTGAAAATGCAAAATTAAATGCTAGCATAAGTGAAATGTGCATGCAAGGTTTCAATACAGTTGCTTGTGTTTTAAATTTATCTAGTTGGTAACTTACCTAAGCCTATTTTCTTTGCGAAATTTCAGTTCTCAACTGTATAATATTTCGATAAAAAATGTTTAAATTTGAGCTTACATAGAAAAAAAAGATTTGTAAATACAAATAATTTATTTGTGAATACGATTAAAATATTATTTAAAAAGGCACCTACAACGATTTTTGTAAATACAAACACACATTTGTAACATAAGAAAACAAAATCAACTCAATTATTTCCAATTAAAATTATTGGTGTCTATTCTGAAATACGCGTCGACTTGGTGAAAGTTCCATGGAAAACAAAAACAAAACTGTGTAAATGTAAAAAATTTGTTTTTGTTTCTCATACAAAATTAACCGTTTTTGAAAGAAAGCGAAACGGGTTGAAATTCTCACGTTTATTTCATTTATGAAATGCATGACAAACAAAAACAATTTTTGAAAATTTGTTTTTGTTTCAATGTAAAGTTTCACTTCTTCGACGCGTTTTCCAGAATAGCCCCCATTGTCTTATTAACAATTGAGTTGTTAACTGAAAACAAATTTTTTTTAATGAATTTGTTTTTCAAATTCTAATGTGTTGTTTCTTTGTTTGTATTTTTTTATATTTATTTTTAGAATTTTGTTTTTTGTTAAATTTTAAAGATGTTTGGATGAGTCGAACAGGCAATCTCTTGATTAATAGACAGATGTATGTACTTACCACTCAGCTAAAGAGCAAATCGTTATTAGATAAGCAAATAATGAATACACACAAAATGCGAGTTCTTCTGTTTCTTCTACATGTGCGTAGTCCGTTATGATATAATTTAACAAATAATTTTGTTGAGTAATTTAATTGACTAGACAAATTTTAATTTGTTATATCAATAATGAAATTTTTGAGTTTTTACGCCATGTATAACATAAAATTTGGTTAGTTTAGTTTATTGAAAAAAATTTATGTGTTTGTCATATCAACAACTTAATTTTTTATATTAACTAAATATATATTTCAATTTAAATTAACTATTAACAATTGGTTTTGTTGGTTGCATTTTGAAGATATTTTTTTCTGTGTAAAGTGCGTGTCCATGCCCCCCAGTTCAAACTTCCAGGATTTTAAATCTTTCTTGGTGATCTCTAATTTAGTTTTATTTGTGTATTGAATTTAAGCTCTCTAGTGCAAATTCTAGCTTGAACTGTTGTGGCCGTTACCCCACTCTCCGTTACTTTTTTAAACTCAAGATTTTGTTATGAGCAGCGCTCAATTATCATCAGTTAAAAGTTTCAGTACAAAAATATCGTGGCCCCTGCCACTCCTGTTCAAAATCATTGGGTTTTTAGATTTTTCTATTTGGTTTCTCATCTTGGCCTACTTGCATATCAAATTTCAGCTCTCTAGCGCAAATAATTTAGTTATTTAAATTTTAAATTTTTTTTGCCAGTGACAATCATGCCAGTGACATACACAGTGTTGCCAAAACGGTGGTTTTCCCGCTATATATGACTGTATTTTGTTGTGATTAGCGGCAAGTCTATTTAAAAAACCACCAGCGGGAATCTTAGCGGAATAATTTCTTAGTTGACGGATTTTCAGCGTTTTTCTGAAACTTATAAAGAAAGATATTGAATCAAAATAAAGTATTTTTAACGCAGCTATGCGACACGTACCCTGGTATTACTGTTGATTTTTTTCCATATTAACACGTACAGCGAAAAGAAACTAACGTAATTTTTTTTCAAATAAAAATTGTCATATTGTGTAGTATAATGTGAAACTTTAAGAGGTTAAAAATAAAAACATATATGTAACGAATGTATGAATGAATATTCGCGAATACGAATATTTGAAACGATATTCGCGAATACGAACACGAATATTATATCCAATATGAAATATTAAAAAAATGTTATGAAAAAGGACTTCATACTCCTGTTGACGTACTTTAAAGTTAATAAAAAATACCCAAAATTTTAATGATCGTCATTGAATAAGATTTGAAAATGATACAAAGCGCAAATTTCTATAAAAAATTATTGTATTTGTACAAACTAAAATGTTTAGTCATTTATTTAAATCGCATCCGCCTGAATTTAGCGAATACGAATATATTCGTATTCGCTAAATGAAAATGGCCGAATATTCTACAATTCGATTACGAATATTCGTTCATCACAAATACATTCATACGAGTATAAAAGTGAACAAATCTCATTTTTAGTGAATAAAATTTAAATCGAGATTAAAATTATATTACAAACCAATTTAATAATTTTTTTCTTTAGACAAACGGAAAACAAACCGAAAACTGGGTGATTAAACCAGTGATTATGAGAAAAACATAATATCAACCAAAGTCTCTCAAAACAATAACTTTTTCTGTTGTTTTTGATTAAAGACTTTTTTATTGAAATTTTCCTTCGAAATTAAACTTCAAGCCAATGTGAATTGATCCACAGAGTTTATTTTATCAACACTGTTTTTCAGATAGTCAGAAAATGAAGAAATTTGAACAATATTTTAGAAATACTTCAAGGGTTTATCGCAGAAAATGTTGAAAAGATACTGAATCAGCTTAACATTAGTATTAATAGATGGAATAGTCCCTTGGATTCAAATTTTTCCTGGTTCGATGTTCGTATATGGAAACTCTGCAAGAAATAAAATACCTACTTAAAGAGTAGGCTGAGGTTTGCTTACAAATATTGGGGAAATATGAGATTTCGACATACATATATCTATGCATATGTATACATATTTTATAAAATTTATCTTATTCTTTTTTGCCAATAAACCATAAAAACAGTCATATGATGGTTATAAAAAATTCAGCGGTTATATTAGCGGTTATTTTTATTCAGCTAGCGGTTTTAGCGGGTTCTCAGGAGCTATATGGTGGGAAATGCTTACAACATTTTGGCAACACTGGACATACATTCGTTGGAAACGGATATTAATTTTTAAATAAATAGTATTTTTAAGTCTGCTGATCCGAAGTACATGAAATAGGAAAATTAAATTGTATGGGCGTGTTAACACCCACTTTTTTCAACGAAATTTTATAACTTAGCATTATCCAATATTTGTGCAAAATTTGAATAAAATCGCTTGAGATAAATAATTTAAATTTACTTTTTTAATTGTGTGCTTTATTGGAATAGCACCGCCCCCCCCTTAAAATATCCGGGTTTTAAGTTTTTTCCAGTCATTTGCTAGTCTAGACCTACTTGTTTATCAAATTTCAGCTTACTAGCGTACATTTTATTTATTTTCTTCTTATGGGGGTTATACCGCCCACTTTTTCAATTTCAATATCTGCTATAGCCATTAGTTATCCTTCCTGTCGAGTTTCGTTGCAAACGGATAGTACACTTAAAAAAAAATTAGCTAAAAGTTAGGAAAATTTTCTAAATTTGAATAAAAAAAGTTGTCGTAAGGCGCCAAAGCTGTTTTTACTCGAAACCAGTAAAATATTTACTAAATTTCTAGTTCATTAATGAACTAGTTTATAGTAATTATATTTTCATATTTTAGTAAAATTTTCCTAAGATTAAGTAAAATTTTCCAATAAAATTCGGAGCTTTGCAAAAAATTTTTTTCGTCTTTGATCTCAAATATAGTAAATTTTCCCATTTTTTTTGTCATTAATTCTGGTACTTATTTTTATTCTTAATTAAATTCTATACCACATGGTATGTTTTTTTATATTTTCATGGTTTATTCTTAATTATAATTCACCATACATACATATAAATTCCTTGAGAGGAAACAAGTATTGAACCAGCAACCTTCTGATTGATAGGCAAGCACTCTGACCAATTGCCAACAAGGCAGCCTGAATAAGCATTGAAATTATTGAGTTTTAAAATTTAATTTTATTTACAAAAAAATAAATTTCAAGTTCAAATATTCCTCGAAAATATGAAAAATTTACTTAGATTTTTGCTAAATGCAAATCAATATTAAATTCCATAATTCAAAGAAAAAATACTTAAAACTGGTAAATATTTCCCTAAAATTTAGTATACCTTTTTACATCTTTTAAGTAAGTCAAATTTCATGAACTAATCAGGAGTAATTGATTTCCTAAAGTTTATTTTTTGATTTAAGACGAAATTGACTAGTCCTTAATATAAAATTTCCTTCAGTTTATAACCATTTTCTTACTTTTAGTAAATATTTCCTTTAAGTCAGTAAACATTTCCTGAAATATGGGAAATTTATTGTGTATTTTTATGAACTAATTTTGAGGATATAAACTTTTTATTTTTTACTCATATTAGATAATTTTTACTAGATTTTTGTAAAAATTTACTTAAACTTAGAAAAAATTACTTAAACTTAGAAATTTTTTTTACTTGAACTTAGGAAAAAAGATTTCTTAATAATAGTACATGTCTTTTTTTGAGTGTAATAAATATATAAATATGTAGTATATTCAAATGTGCTGACCCGAAGTTCATGAAATATGAGGCTTAAATTGTATGGGCGTATTAACGCCCACTTTTTGAAATTTATAGCCTTGTATTATTGCAACATGTATGCCAAATTTAAATAAAATCGCTTGAGTTAAACGCCTTAGATTTGTTTTTTATATTTTGAGCCTTATGGGCGTAGCTCCAGATCTTTGGTAAAAATTTTCGGGTTTTCATATTGTTTTAGGTTATTACTTACATAGTTCTACTTGTGCACCAAAATCCAGCTCCCTAACGCAAATATTAATTATTATGGGCGCAGCCCCGCCCCTGGTTAAAATTTTATTTTATTTTATTTTTTTATAGCGGAAGTGCTTCATCAATTTGCTGAGTGTGTGAGTGGTCAGTGGTCGGTGAAAATATCTCCATATCTCCGGAAGCTTTCATAATAAAACATTTAAACTTCGCATAAATATATGTTTATTCTAATTATGGTTTAAATTTCATAATTTTACGATTGCGGAGAACAAAATTATGAGGGGACAAAAACAGCTCGAATGGCTTCCTGTAAAAATACACACTGCGTGCATTGGCCGGAACTTGGCCTGGCGCACTACGCCTAGATAACATCTAAATATACCACATACATACATACATATGTATATCGTACAGAATTTAAATGAAAATACATAAGTACAAAGTTCTCGTTGTACCTTCATAGTGAATAGGCGATTAGCGGAATTTTTCTTACATTCTTATTAAACAAACAAAAAATTATACAAAAAAAATATTCGTAGTGCATATTATTCGTAATAGGTACATACTGATTTTAATAAATAAGCTTTATTGCTTTGATAATATTTTTACATAGTGGAAATAACAAAAACAAAAAAAACCGAAAACAAAAAAAACAAAAACAGTGACATTGAGGAATACTCTATACGAGTAACTCAAAAACAAATAAACAATAAAAAATTACAAAAACAAAAAAAAACCGTAAGCAAAAAAACACAAAAAGTGCCCTTGAGGAATACTCTATATGAGTACCTCAAATACAAAAAATTATGAAGTGAGTTCTAACGGCAGAAATGCCTATTTTACTGTGAGTTCTGAAGCTCTCAATGAAAAAAATACAAATAATAAATCGAATGAAAGTATTTTTTTAACGACAAATCCAATTTTTCGTCAGCGATCAACTTCGCTTTGTCCAATGCCAAATAGTGATTCATTAACATTACAGTTGCCTAGTACTTCTTCATATATGTAAGTCGGTAATATCATCTCCTTCAGGCTCGTGTTCATCACTTAATAAAGTTATCACTACAGATAAAAGTAGCTACAAATCCAAGGTACAAGTCGGAATGGACAGATACATAACAGTGGTAAAGCGTGGGCGAAGCCCGAATTCTTCAAAAATTTTATCTGCTCCAAAGATGTCTAGGGGTAATAGCGCTTCATCTACCAATCGTCAAAATCGTTTTTCATTATTGCAAGTCACCGACGACAAGCCCGCTGCATCATCGCAAAAGTCGTTTAAGCCACCACCTATATATTTGAGAGAGAAAAATTCTAACGCCCTAATTAAAAAATTAGTCTCGGCCATTGGTGAAAACGCATTTCATGTTATTCCAATAAAGCGTGGTAATATTGACGAAACTAAAATTCAAATATACGAAGAAAAAAATTTCTGTAAAATAGTGACTGAATTCGAAAAAAATAAAACAAGTTTTTATACGTACCAGCTTAAGAGTGCCAAAGGTATGCAGATCGTATTGAAGGGTATTGACTCTTATGTTAATCCCGAGGAAGTAAAAGATGCACTCATGATACAAGGATTTAAGGTAAAAAATGTTACCAACATAATCAATAACGAGAAGATCCCCCAGCCTCTATTTCGTGTTGAATTGGAGCCGAATGATATACAGCTGAAAAAAAACGAGACACACCTAATCTATAGCCTAAAATACCTCTTATACCGAAAAATCACAGTTGAAGAGCCACATAAGCGATCAGGTCCCGTACAGTGCCACAATTGCCAAGAATATGGCCACACAAAAACATACTGTAAATTACACACTGTTTGTGTTGTGTGCGGCTAATTACACGGCACTGCTAGTTGCAATAAGCCAAAAGATCAAAGTGATAAAAAATGCAGTAATTGTGGAGGTAATCACACCGCTAACTACAGAGGTTGTCCTGTGTACTCTTTTGTCAAACAGACTATGGTGCAAAAACCCAAATTAGCTCCATCTCAATCAGCAAACGCTTACTCCGCCACTTTTGTGCATATGAGCCAACCAGTTTCTTCCCGTGTATCGTATGCCGATGCTGCTAAAACAAATTCTATTCCCCCACAAAATGTTACACCTCCAAATAATTCAACGAATGCAAACTCAAGCTTTAACTTTAGTCGCCTTGAAGCTACTATTGAGAATCTGGTGCTAACTTTACAACAAATATGACTAGCATGATGCAAGAAATGCTGCGAATGCAGAATACACTGCTTCAAGCATTAGTTAACAAACCATGAACACGTTAAAAATATGTTTCTGGAACGCAAACGGCATTCGCCAACATAAAAATGAACTTGAGCACTTCCTTACGGAAAAAAAATATTGATATAATGTTGGTCTCTGAGACACTTCGAGAAGCTTTTTCAAAAGGATACAAAGGATCCTAGAGGGAGAGCATGCGGTGGATCTGCAATTCTAATTAAGTCAAGACTCAAGCACTATATCCTTGACAACGTTAGTGAAGCATATATGCAAGCTACGAATATTTTTGTAGAACATTTTTGTTCTAATTTCGTAATATCATCAATTTACTCACCTCCCAGATTTTCAGTTACCGAAGATCAGTATGAGAAGTTCTACAAATCGCTTGGATCTTGTTTCGTGGCAGCTGGAGACTACAATGCAAAGCATACGTACTGGGGATCGCGCCTTTTAAGACCTAGAGGACGAGTTTTGTTTAATACAATTTCAAAAATGGGCTTAGATGTTATTTCGAGTGGGGAGCACACTTATTGGCCTACTGACGTACGAAAAATTCCAGATGTTTTTTATTTCTAGGGATTTAATTAGTGTTGAAACTTCTCTATATCTCTCCTACGATCACTCCCCCACTATCGTTACAATTTGTAGCCCACTAAGAAGTGACTTACCTCACCCATATAAGAAGAAGACCAATCGTGTTAATTGGCTGGGATTCAAAAAATATCTTAGTAGTCATTGCACGGAAAATATTGCGTTAAGAACACCCAATGACATTGAAACTAACATTGCCAATCTTAACGAAATTATTAAACAGGCTGCTGAGCATGCCACTACCTCCCATCCGCAGTCTGGGTATAATAAAATTTATTCCAGGGATATTGAACATCTCGTATGTGAAAAAAGAAGAGCTAGAAGGGAATGGCAACAGCACAGATCACTCCAACATAAACTCAGACTTAAAGAATGTTCTAAATGACTTCAAGAGTTGCTTGCATCTGAAAAAACTGCATCTCTTAAAAATTATTTGGAAGGTCTTGATGTCACACCGACATCTAATTACTCTTTGTGGTGCGCTGCTAGAAAGCTTAAAACACCCGTTGAGTTTAAGCCACCTCTGCGCACATCTGTCGGAGGATGGGCAAGAAGCGATACGGAAAAATGTAAAATATTTGCTGAGCATTTAAAATCCGTATTTACCCCAAATACATTTACTGGTGTTGCTGATTTGCCGAGTGTAGTTGCTCTACCCCCTCGAGCCTTACCCCCTTATGCAAAAAAATATTTTACTTTAGCTTTAAAGTTCGTATTAGTTGACAAGCACTTTAAGGCTAATATTGCTTTGTTAAGAAATTGTATGCAAAACACAACTTTAATTATTTAGTTTTTTAATAATAAATTCTGGTAACACCACCGTGTTCAACAACCACTTCACAGCTTAAGATGTACAAAATCGAATACAATTTCATTCGGGTAGTCATTTTTTTTTTATTTTATTAAATACATTTTTATTTTCTTGAAGTAAAGCTACCTAATTTAAACAACATGACCTTCTGACACGTTAGGATAACAGATAAACATTTCTATGAAGTATACGTAAAAAAAATATGAGGAACGAGGAAGAATTATCACAATTTCTTTTATTCGAATGAAATGAGTATTTGAATATCCAGCTTTTTTCGATTTGTTTTGATTGTATGTACATCACTAAAACATTTTCGTGCAATTGTATTTATTTTAATATTTTTGTATGGATTTTACGATGTATTTTGAATCAGTTGGATAATTTGACGTTGTTTTCCATTACATGGCAGAAATAATAAACCTACGCTAAGAGCTTACACTTCTAGCTTCATTTTCAGATGTAACATGAATCAATATGTGTTATATTAACAAAAATATTTGAGGTACAAAATACACATTTTGAAAATATCAACTTAAAGTAGTCTTAACAAACGTGAGGACCTACTTTAGAAATTTGACATAATAATTTTTTTAGAATACAAATTTACTTAACATTGCTTTGCAAAGCGATGTTAAGTTTTTTTGTATAAGACCCTTAAAGTTTAAGTTGCGTGATGTACATAAAGTAATTGCTGAACTCAAGCCAAAGAAAGCTCCAGGTATTGATGGAATTAGTAAAAAGATGCTGATGAACTTGCCGCATATTGCAATAAGAATCTTGCTGTTTATTTCTAATGCCATATTACGACTGGAGTATTATCCACAACTCTCGAAGCTTGCAAAAATCAAAATGATTCCAAAGCCGGGCGAAGATCTTACTAAAGCTGAGTCATATAGGGCAATAAGTTTGCTGTCAACTATGTCAAAACTCTTCGAAAAGCTGCTCATGACAAAATTGTCCCCAACTTTAACTGATAGTGGGTGCATCCCAGACCATCAATTTGGTTTTAGAAGTAGCATAGCACCATTGAACAAACTCATAGATTGGTTCAATTTATAAGAAAAACATTTGAGGAAAAGAAGTATTGTTCGGCCCTGTTTATTGACGTTTCTCAGGCCTTTGATAAAGTGTGGCATGAAGGCCTTATTTTAAAATTAAAATCATATTTACCAATAAATTTTCTGAATTTATTAGAAAGCTACATAACTACCCGAAAGTTTACGATTATGGAAGGAGAATTCATGAGTCTGCCCCAATCTATATCATCTGGTGTGCCACAGGGGAGCATATTGGGGCCAGTTTTGTATTTGATTTATACTTGTGATATGCCTTTGAGCAGCAATATCCATACATCTACGTTTCCCGATGATACAGCCTGCCTTATTATGCACAAAAACCCGCACGAGGCTTCCCGATATCTTCAAGAACATATTACACAGTTGGAAATCTGGTTGAACTTATGGAGAATTAAAGTCAATGAACAAAAGTGTGTCCATACAACGTTTACCCTAAGAAGAGATACTTGTTCCCCCATTCGAATCAACAATCAAAATATTCCTCAACATTCCCAAGTGAAATATCTTGGTATACACCTTGATCGAAGGCTTACATGGAAACATCATACTGACTTTAAGCTAACTCAGATGAAACTTAAGTTATCTCAAATACACTGGTTCATTGGCAGAAATTCAACACTTAGCCTGGACTGTAAACTTTTATATACAAGTTGCCTTTAAAGGCAATATGGTGTTACGGTATCCAGTTATAGGGCACTGCTTCAGCTTCCAATGTAGAGAGAATCCAACGATCCAACGATGTTAATAACATCGGCTTCATGGTACATCAAAAATTCTAATATACATCGTGATTTAAATATGCCACTAGTGATTGAAGAAATTGCAAAATACGCAGGCAAATATTTAACAAAACTCGAGTCACATCCTAATCCGCTTGCTCGTAATATTTTGAACTTTACTGGACACATCCGCTTAAAAAAGAGGGACACAAGGGCTCTATTACTCAACACGCCAGATGGGATTTCTTGAAAATACTTTTTTTATACTTTTTTATAAATTTTTTTTTCTCTTTTGATTATCACTACTTATGTATTATTTATAACTATTAACAAGTTTATGTCCGACAGTGGTCGGTCCTAATAATTATATTTTAGATTTAAGATTTGAATACTTATTGTTAGTTCATATTTGAAGATACAATAAATAAATACATGTATTAAAAAAAAATAAGTACAAAGAATAAAGATATAACAATTTTTTTTTTATTTTTTATTAGGTTGCCTAATAAAATCAAGAAAAAACCTTTTTGAAAAAATCAAGATAACCTAATAAAAACTACAAGATTTCTCTTTGATTTTTTCATAAAGGTTTTCCTTATTAAATTAATAAGATTTCCTTGAAAAAAAAACCATAGGGATTTCTTATTAATTTTGTTCTATTTTATGAGGTATTTATTAGGCACTGTTTTCTCTGTGTTGTTTAAAAAATGCGCAATTGCACAGCATAAGTTTGCGAGAGAAAAATGTTGGGCAAACATAACAGGTTTTTGTAAATAAATTTACATAAAAGTTTTGACATTTTATTTACGAGAGTGTAAAAATGCACAATTGCATAGTTTGCGAAACTTTTGAACATTCTCATGAAAACCCTTAATACTTTTGAAAGTTTGTTTCTAATGGATTTTAAAAAAATATTTGATAAATTTATTTTCACAGTCCTATTATATGGGTTTAATTTTTTCTTCTAGTGTGCTTTTTAGAAGTCAGTAGTTTGAGGTAGGCTCAAAAATTATACTCAAAATCAATTGGAATTCGTCACACTTTTTCAAAACGATTGCTTTCAAATCGTTTTGAAAACTATCGGTTTCTAGCACATACCTGAATTTTTCATTTTATTAATGAAATTTGTCGTTGTATTAATGAAATGTATCAACGTAATGCTTTCATTCCCATTACGAAGTGTTTTTCTTTCAATTCAGGGTAATATACCTCCATAGGTAAGTTTGTTATCTCCTTTATTATGGGTTACTAGCAAACTTCTATCCCACGAATGATTTAAGGCATTCTATAATGCAGTCGCCGCACAGTGTTGCGAAACCGGAATTTTTTGGAAATCATATTGCCTAAACTGTAATTTTAGTTGTATCGATGAGAAACTTCTACAGATTGGTCAAAATGAAATCCCAAACAAAATGAGTGAAACAAAAATTTACACCGAAAAAATTGTTGGGTCAAATTTTCAACAAAAGTCAAAAAAAAAAAAAAATTCGAAAAATTTAAAAAAAAATTTATTTTAATTCTTCTTTTATTTCTGATAAATACCCTATGACTAGTTTTTAAAATAAATTATCGGGTGGTCCGAACAAGAATTATAAACGTCAAATTTTCATGATTTTTCGATATTTGTTGAAAGGTGGCAATAAAAGCTTTAATTTGATACCGGTTTGAAGTCAATAGCTTCAGTTTTAAGAGAGTTATGCTCATTTTTGTGGAGTGCTAGAATAGATGTAGAATAAAACAAGTAAGAGTGCTATATTCGGCTGTGCCGAATCTTATATACACTTTAACAAAGTGCGTTTATGTAGTATAATATAAGCACAGAGATATGTAGGTACATATTAATTTTGTGAAAAAATTCATACTTTTTGTGCAATTTTTAGGTTTTAGGCATTATGTTTAATTTGGTGCTTTTTTTGGCGATTTTTTTTTCATATAGGCAATTTTTTTTGGTTTTGGCGATTTTTTTCGATTTTTGGCTTTTTTTTTAATTTTGGCGATTTTTTCGTTCTGGCGATTTTTTGGATTTTGACGATTTTTTTACATTTGAGCGATTTATTTACTTTTATATATTTTTTATATTTTTTATTTTTTTGTGGCATTTTTTTAGTTTTGATACTTTTTTCTCGTTTTGGCGATTTTTTTCGGTTTTTGGCGTTTTTTTAATTTTGGCGACTTTTTTCCTTCTGGCAATTTTTTTTATTTTGAAAACTTTTTTTCATTTAGGCGATTTATTTTATTTTTTGGCGATTTTTTTCATAGAGGCAATTTTTTTTTGTTTTGGCTATTTTTTCGGTTTTTGGCGTTTTTATTTCTTTTTGGCAATTTTTTTAGTTTTGACACTTTTTTCTCGTTTTGGCGATTTTTTTCGGTTTTTGGCGTTTTTTTAATTTTGGCGATTTCTTTTTCGTTTTGCGGGATTTTTTTTGGATTTTGACTATTTTTTTTCATTTAAGCGATTTTTTAAATTTTTGCCGATTTTTTTTCATACACGCAATATTTTTCGGTTTTTGGTGTTTTTTTTTAATTTTGGCGATTTATTTTCGTTTTGGCGATTTTTTTGATTTTGGCGATATTTTTTCATTTAGGCTATTTTTTTATTTTTGGCGATTTTTGTTCATATAAGCATTTTTTTTGTTTTGGCGATTTTTGCGGATTTTTGTCATTACGGGAATTGTTTTTGTTTTGACACTTTTTTCTCGTTTTGACGATTTTTTTCGTTTTGGTGATTTTTTTGATTTTGCCGATTTTTTTTCATATAAGCGATTTTTTTTTAATTTCTGGTGATTTTTTTTTGTTTTGGCGATTTTTTTCAGAGCTTAACGCTTATTTTTAATTTTGGCGATTTATTTTCGTTTTGGCGATTTTTGTGGAATTTGGATATTTTTTTTATTTAGGCGATTTTTTTTAATTTTTGGCGATTTTTTTTCATATAAGCATGTTTTTTTTGTTTTAGCGATTTTTTTCGGTTTTTGGCTTTTTTTTTAATTTTACCGTTTTTTAATATTGGTGATTTTTTTTCGTTTTGGCGATTTTTTTGATTTTGCCGGTTTTTCTCATATAAGCGATTTTTTTAATTTTTGGCGACTTTTTTTCATATTGGAAATTTTTATTTGTTTTGGCGATTTTTTTTAGAGTTTGACGTTTTTTTTTTAATTTTGACGATTTATTTTCGTTTTGGCGATTTTTTTGATTTTGGCGATTTTTTTCATTTAAGCGATTTTTGCGCGTTTTTTTATTGTGAAAATTTTTTTTAGTTTTGACACGTTTTTCTCGTTTTGTCGATTTTTTTCGGTTTTTGGCGTTTTTTTTAATTTTGACTATTTATTTTCGTTTTGGCGATTTTTTTGATTTTAGCGATTTTTTTTATTTAGGCGATTTTTTTCAGTTTTTGCGATTTTTGTACATATAACCTTTTTTTTTGTTTTGGCGATTTTTGCGGATTTTTGTCATTGTGGGAATTTTTTTTGTTTAGACACTTTTTTCTCGTTTTGGCGATTTTTTTCGGTTTTTGGTTTTTTTTTAATTTTGGGGATTTTTTTTCGTTTTGGCGATTTTTTAATTTTGCCGATTTTTTTTCATATAAGCGATTTTTTTTCATATAGGCAATTTTTTTTTGTTGTGGGGCTTTTTTTTAGTGTTTGGCGTTTTTTTTTAAATTTTGGCGATTTATTTTCGTTTTGGCGATTTTTTTTTATTTTGGCGATTTTTTTTCATTTAGGCGATTTTTTTTTAATTTTTGTCGATTTTTGTTCATATAACCATTTTTTTTTTTGTTTTGGCGTTTTTTCGGTTTTTGGCGGTTTTTTTTAATTTTACCGTTTTTTTCATTTTGGCGATTTTTTTCGTTTTGCTGATTTTTTTTTAATTTTTGGCGATTTTTTAATTTTTCTATTTATTAGTTTTACCGTTTTTGAAAATTTCAACAGTTTAGCTCTTACGGTTTCCAAGATACAGCAATTTGTTAAAATTACATAGTCAAAATTGCATTAACTGATGGACCACCCTTTAATTTAAATTTTTTTAATTTTAGTGTTAGTTGGTGTAGCCTATATAAAAATACACTAATTTTACAAATTTCAAGTGTCAATATACATATGTACATATAATTGTAGGTATATTATTATTTGAAAGTTTTCGTCAATCGTTTTGGGCCACCCTTTAAAATTAAATTAAATTTTATATAACCAAAGTTCTACATACTCTGTCCAAATTTCAGACCCGTAGCTTTTACCGTTCCTGAGAAAATAGCCTTCTTCCTAAAACATGAAACATGTTTAATTATTAGGAAAAAAGTTAAAGTTTTCCAACACTGGAAACGTTTTTTTATTTTGTTAAATTTTTAAATGTTTTTTTTTATTATAAATACCAATTTTATTCATACCGAAGTATAAAATAAGTTAATTTTATAAAAAAGTAATAAAAACTTGTTTGCGGTAGTTATTTTCTATGGGAACTAGGGAACTAGTGATTCGTTAACATTACCGTTGCCTAGTACTTCTACATTTAACTCAGCGATATCATCCGCTTCGGGCTCGTGGTCATCACTTAACCAAGTTTTTACTGAAGTTAAGAGCAGCCCAAAACCCAAGGTCCAAGTGGGAATGGACAGATATATTACAGTGGTAAAGCGCGGACGAAGCCCAAAGTCTTCGAAAATTTCATCTGCTCCAAAAATGTCTAGGGATAACAGCGCATCCTCTATTAACCGCCAAAATCGTTTTCAAATATTACAAGTTGACAACAACGAACCCGATGTATCTACGAACAAAACATTTAAGCCACCACCTATCTATTTGAGAGAAAAAAATTCAAACGCTATTATAAAAAATTTAATTTCAGTCATTGGTGAGAATAAATTTCACATCGTTCCAATTAAACGTGGAAACATTGATGAAACCAAAATTCAAATTTATGAAGAAAAAGATTTTCGCAAACTGATTACTGAATTTGAAAAAAGTAAGAAAAGTTTCTACACATATCAGCTTAAAAGTGCTAAAGGCATGCAGATCGTATTGAAGGGCATCGATTCCTATGTTGCTCCCGAAGAAATAAAAGATGCACTCGTCGTCCAGGGATTTAAGGTAAAAAATGTATCTAACATAATAAATAGGGAGAAGATTCCTCAGCCTCTATTTCGCGTCGAACTTGAGCCAAACGATATAAAATTGAAAAAAAGCGAGACTCATCCAATTTATAATTTGAAATATCTCTTATATCGAAAAATAACAGTTGAAGAACCACACAAGCGTTCTGGACCCGTACAGTGCCATAATTGTCAAGAATATGGTCACACAAAAACTTACTGCAAGTTACCTTCAGTTTGTGTTATCTGCGGTGAATTGCACGGTACTGCTGGTTGTACTAAGCCTAAAGATTTAGCAGAAAAAAAATGTAGTAATTGTGGAGGTAATCACACCGCTAACTACAGAGGATGTCCTGTCTATTCTTTCGTTAAACAGACTATGGGGCAAAAACCCAAATTAGCTCCAGCACAAACAGCAAACGCTCACTCCGCCACTTTTGCTCATATGAGCCAACCTGTCACTTCACGTATTTCGTATGCCGACGCAGCTAAGACTAGTTCTATTCCCACACAAAATATTCCGCCTCAAAATAATTCAACGAATGCAAACTCAAGCTTTAATTTTAGTCGCCTTGAAGCTACTATTGAAAATCTAGTGCTGACTATAAATAATTTTACAACAAATATGACTAGCATGATGCAAGAAATGCTACGAATGCAGTCTACACTGCTTCAAGCATTAGTTAACAAGCCATGAACACGTTAAAAATATGTTTCTTGAACGCAAACGGCATTCGCCAACATAAAAATGAACTTGAGCACTTCCTTACGGAAAAAAATATTGATATAATGTTGGTCTCTGAGACACATTTGACTTCGAGAAGTCTATTTAGGATTAATGGCTACATTTTATATGATTCAAAGGACCCAAGAGGAAGAGCTTGCGGGGGATCAGCAATTTTAATAAAGTCAAGACTCAAGCATTATATTCTTGACAACATTTGTGAAGAACATCTACAAGCAACGAATATTTGTATCGAAAATTTTTGCACAAATTTTGTCATATCATGAATTTACTCTCCTCCTAGATTCGCAATTACTGAGGATAAATACGAGGATTTTTACAAATCTCTTGGCCCTTGTTTCATAGCAGCTGGAGACTATAATGCAAAACATACTTTCTGGGGTTCGCGTCTTATCACACCTAGAGGACGATCGTTGTTCAACACAATTTCAAAAATGGGCTTGGACGTCATTTCGAGTGGAGAGCCCACTTACTGGCCTACTGACATACATAAAATTCCGGATGTTATAGATTTTGGCGTCATGAAAAATATTTCTAGGGAATTAATTCATGTTGAAGCTTCCCTAGATCTATCGTCCGATCACTCTCCCACGATCGTTACAATCTGTAGCCCACTGAGAAGTGCTCTACCTCACCCATATGTGAAAATGGTCAGTCGTGTTAATTGGCTGCGATTCAAAAAATATCTTAGTACTCATTGCACTGAAAACATTAAGCTTAGAACTCATGACGATATTGAATCTAATATTGCTAATCTTAACGAAAACATTAAGCAGGCAGCTGAACATGCCACTTCCTCCCATTCGCAGACTGGGTTTAACAGAATATATTCTACAGATATTGAACATCTCGTATGTGCAAAAAGAAGAGCTAGAAGAGAGTGGCAACAGCACAGATCACCCCAAAATAAAATTAGATTAAAAGAGTGCACTAAAAGACTCCAAGAACTGCTTGCATATGAAAAAACTGCATCTCTTAAAAACTATCTGGAAAATCTCGACGTAACACCAGCATCTAATTACTCTTTGTGGCGCGCTGCGAAAAAAATTAAAACACCCGTTGAGTTTAAACCACCTCTGCGCACTTCTACCGGAGTTTGGGCCAGGAGTGATATTGAAAAAGGTAACTTGTTTGCAAAGCATTTAAAATCCGTATTTACCCCAAACACATGTACTGGTGTTGTTGATTTCCCGAGTGTAGTTGCGCTACCCCCTCGACCCATAAAATTTAAAATGTGTGATGTACAAAATCTAATTGCTGAACTCAACCCGAAGAAAGCACCGGGTATTGATGGAATTAGTAACCAAATGCTAATAAAATTGCCTAGTATTGCATTTAGAATCATGTTATTCATTTTTAATGCCATTTTACGACTAGAGTATTATCCCCACAGCTGGAAGCTTGCCAAAGTTAAAATGATTCCAAAGCCAGGCAAAGATCTGACCAAGGCAGAATCATACAGGCCAATAAGTCTGCTATCAACAATGTCAAAACTTTTCGAAAAACTGCTCATGTCAAAATTGTCCCCAATTCTAATTAGTAGTGGATGCATCCCAGACCATCAGTTTGGTTTTAGAAGTCAGCATAGCACCATTGAACAAACGCATAGATTGGTTCAATGTATAAGAAGAACATTTGAAGAAAAGAAGTACTGTTCTGCACTGTTTATTGACGTTTCTCAGGCATTTGATAAAGTGTGGCATGACGGCCTAATTTTAAAATTAAAATCATATCTACCAACAAATTTGGTGAATTTATTAGAAAGTTACATTACTACCCGGAAGTTCACGGTTGTGGAAGGAGAATTCATGAGTGTGCCCGAAACTATATCATCCGGTGTGCCACAGGGGAGCATTCTGGGGCCAGTTTTGTATTTGATTTATACTTGTGATATGCCACTGAGCAGTAATATCCATACATCTACGTTTGCCGATGATACAGCCTGCCTTAGTATGCACGAAAATCCTCATGAGGCTTCCCGATATCTACAAGAACATATTAGTCAACTGGAACTATGGTTAAAATTATGGAGAATTAAGGTAAACGAGCAAAAGTGTGTTCAGGTAACATTTACCCTGCGAAGAGATACTTGTTCCCCAATTCGAATCAACAATCAAGTTATTCCTCAGCATTCACATGTAAAATACCTTGGTATACACCTTGATCGACGACTTACATGGAAACACCATATTGACTCAAAGCTAGTACAAATGAAACTTAAACTAACTCAGATATATTGGCTGATTGGTCGAAATTCAATACTCAGCCTAGACTGCAAACTCTTATTATACAAGTCGCTTTTGAAGCCAATATGGTGCTACGGAATTCAGTTATGGGGCACTGCTTCAGCTTCTAACGTCGAGAGAATCCAACGAAGGCAAAACAAAATTTTACGTTTGATAACATCGGCTCCATGGTACATCAAAAACTCAAATCTACATCGTGATTTGAATATGCCACAAGTGATTGAAGAAATAGCAAAATACGCAGGCAAATATTTAACAAAACTCGAGTCACATCCTAATCCGCTTGCTCGTAACATCTTGAATTTTACTGGCCACATCCGCTTGAAAAAGAAGGACACAAGGGCTCTTATACTCAACACTCCACATGGGACTGCTTGAAAATATTTTTTTTTCTCTTTTTTTGATTATCACTACTTATGTATTATTTATAACTATCACTGAGTTTATGTCCAACAGTGGTCGGGCCTAATACTTATATTTTAGATTTAAGATTTGAATACTTATTGTTAGTTCATAATTGAAGATACAATAAATAAATAAATGTATAAAAAAAAAAAAAAAAAAAAAAAAATTTCTATGGGAAAATAGAGTTTGAGTTTTCCAGCTCTGAAACCGTCTGCCCGATTTTGCTGATTTTCAATAGCAAAATTTTTCGGAAAATTTCTGACACACCAGTCTAAGAACGAAGTCTCTAGCTGTTCTGGGAGCTTGGGAAAACCAAGCTTCACGTACGTATTAATATTGTAGAAATTACAAACGGAATGACAAACCTATATATACCCTTTTACAATTTTTTGGTAAAGGGTATAAAAAGAACTTTGAAGATACTATTTTATAACACAGGCATATTTTATTGCCTTCTACAGAAAAATTACAAATTATCAGTCATCTACCAATAAGTTCATTGCTTCCTCTGATAATTCCAGGTGTTTCTTCTCCTTCAGTATTCTCCTACTTGTGATTGCGGGATCAGAATTGGCGAGCATATAATGTAATATGTCTTCACAATTGTCTTTTCTTGATGTTTTCCTCGCATGGTAAAGCCTTGTGTTTCTGAAGTCCTTGTTTCCTGCTTCCAATGCTTCTTCTGATAGTTGGCCAATGGGGACCAAAAACGAACGAATTATTTCAGCTCCATGAATAAGAACCTTGTGGACAGTTGGTGGCATATAATGCCACGAATATTTCTTTACATAGAGACCAGCAGTTCCTTTTCCGTACTTCGAGAACTTATCGCAGTCTATCTTATATCCAGAATTTATAGCTTGAAGAATACTAGAAAACCTTCTTATAAATTCGGTATCTACTCCTGTGGCCAGAGCGGTTTTCTCAGGATCACTAAAGAATTTCTTTGGTGTGTTACCATCATTAGTTGTTCCACTTCCTTGTTTCACAACATCAACAGTTATTTGGAGCTGATCTTTCAGATTTTGTTGAACTTCCCTTTTTCTTTGATCTCTAATAATCTTCTCATCTTCACTGAGCTTAGTTCTGTTAGTTTCCCCAATAATCCATATGACCAATAACCAATATGATTAAATTATTCAATAAGCGATTCCGAGAATTTCCGTTCTATTTCTATGGAATAAATACTGAGAGTGATATACTAAAATCGCTGTAACTCCCAGGAGGGCAGGTATGGGCAGCTGATTTTTTCACAGTTCGTTGAAAACAAATTATGTAACATTTCTGTAGTAGTTTGGAACTGGGACTCTCTGGGACTTTTTAGATATTGCTTACCTAACCCAAATTTTAAGGAAAAAATGGACCTTTAGTCGGGTTTTCGCTATAAAAAAGGTGCATATGAAAATGTCTCAAACAACATTCCTTTTTTTACAGAAGATACTTGTCCAAAGGCAGATTTTTTTTCCGAATCAAAATATCTGTCACCAAAATCAAATGAGATCATTTTGAATACAGCCCTGAAATCCCCTCAACGGGCCAACATAAAAATAAGCTTTATGTGTTTTTTGTTTACTTGGAATGTCTGTGACAAAATTGCATCATTAAAAACACTGAAAAAAATAATCGGAAAAAAGTTACTTTTCCACTAGCCGCAACACAGTGCGCCGTGCCAATTTTAATGAGGGCAACAGACCTTAAATTACTAATTGAAAGGGCTACAGAAGCTCTCAACTTTTCCTGCAAGTTGGCCAGAGAGCGAGCTTTTGGTGTTAACCTGGTTAATAACATTGGCTCCATGGTACAAAAAAATCTAATTTACATCGTGATCTAAATATGCCGTAACAGCAAACTAAACTTGAGTCTCATTCTAATCCCCTTGGTCGTAATTTCGTGAACTTTACAGTACACATCCTCTTAAAAAAGATGGACACAAGGGCTCTAATACACAACACTTCTTCTTGAAAATATTTCATGCTTAGCACGACTCTTAAGGTATGGTCACATTTTGCAAACATTTGTCCAAAAACCCGTAACCCCTGAATATTATGAAAAACCTTTCGATTTACTAAGTTAAACAGTTTCCAATATTGTGTAATTCTGTGAAATCATCTATCAGTTATCTATAAAACTGTTTAAATTAAGAAACACGTGTTTGAATCAGAAGGGGTTTTCAATAATATTCATTTGTTATGTATCTTTGGGCAAATGTTTGCCACGTGTTTTAAGGGCCATATCGAAAAAGTGATGTAAGCTTCTGTGCACTTGTGATTTTGCATCTTTGTATAACTAAATAAAAATGTCTTTTATGGAACCTATACATATATAACTGCCCTGCTGACTCTGCTGTATTTTTACTTGTCATTGATGCTGCATGTGGTAGTCACGTCTGACTGATGACATGTCATGGCGAACCTGCATAATTATATTAATAAACTCAATTTTTATATGTATTGTTTTAATTGTTTTTTATTAAAAAGTAAATTACATATTTACGAGCATAAAAACAAGCAAAAATACGAAATAACGTAGGTGTCATCTATCCTTTTCACGCTTTTGTCAATCTCCAACAAGCCTTAATTTTTATAAATATCCAAAATTTTGAAAAGAAATATATACATATGTATGTATATTTAATTAAACTCTGAAAAGTTCTTTTATTCACTATTGTTTTTACTTAACTATTTTAACACTTCTATAAATTTTAATTTCATAGATCGAACGAATCGAACATTTTACAATAAAATGCGATGTTTTAAAATGTTTGGCATATGTACATTAGATGTTCCACTCTTACATATATGTTAGAGTAGAGCAACTAGAGAAATTTACATGACTGTTAATTTCAATATAAAACTGTTGCAAAGACAAAACACCGTGGGTAATTTAATTTATAATTCTAGAAATAGGAAAAAGGAAATACAAAAAATTTCCCAGGGAATTTTCGTTCATAATTGGGCTGATAGTGTATGGCTATTTTTTTAAAACTCCAAGTTACTCTATATTGTATTACATTTTTGCAATTTGCTTTCTAAATTGATATACGCATTTGTTTGTCACAGCCGCAGAGATTCAAGTTTCGCTATAATCATCTGTGGGCATAAATTATTGTTCAAGTGTTAAATAACGCAACCGTAGAGAGATATTAAAAAAAACAATGTTCTTAAAATTTTCTTTTGTAGAGAGCACACGTAATCGTATTCATACATATGTACATATGTATGTATGCACATCTACGATGGAGTACTTTTTAAATAATTTTTGGGTAGAATTTTTTAACTTTAAATTTCCATCTCCTTCGAATGAAAGTATGCCAGCCACTCAACCTTCAGGTCGACTGTTGCCTTACAAATACAAGTATACTGCGAATACTTTAAGTTGTTAGACGTGATGTGAATAATCAATATGATAACGATCTGAAGGGTCAGCGCATATTTAATGTTCGTCTTTATTTTGACGCATGCAAATTCAAAGATTACAGTATGATTACTGGTAGTTAAGATTCTTATATTATTTTTTCCTTTTTACATACATACTTACAGACCTGTGTTGGCGTTCGTCTCACTATCACTACAAATCTTCACAATATATTTATGTACATTAGGGTAATACCTTTTTTGGACGTCATTCTTACAAGGGTCTTTCCTACGGGAAGTATTGTTTTGATAACAAAAACATTTTTATACCCTTTACCAAAAAATGGTAAAAGGGTATATGTATGTATATAGGTTTGTCATTCCGTTTGTAATTTCTACAATATTAATAAGCGACACATAAAGTATTCTGTCCGTCTGTCTGTACGTGAAATCGGTTTACCCAAGCTCCCAGAACAGCTAGAGACTTCGTTCTTGGACTGGTGTGTCAGAAATTTTCCGAAAAATGTTGCTATTGAAAATCAGCAAAATCGAGCAGACGGTTTCAGAGCTGGAAAACTCAAACTCAATTTACGCATAGAAAATAACTACCGAAAACAAGTTTTTATTACTTTTTTATTAAATTAACTTATAGTTACTTCGGTATGAATAAAATTGGTATTTATAATAAAAAAAAATTTTAAAATTTAACAAATTGAAAAAACCTTTCCAGGGTTGGAAAACTTTAACTTTTTTCTTAATAATTAAACATATTTCAAGTTTTAGGAAGAAATCTATCTTCTCAGGAACGGTTAAAGATACGGGTCTGAAATTTGGACAGTGTATGTAGAACTTTGGTCGCTACAACAACAAATATATAAAAGCTAAAAATTAAAGGGTGTTCAAAATGGGTGACGAAAACTTTTAAAATCCCATGGAATATACATATGTATTATGTATTATGCATATTGACACTTGAAATTTGTAAATTTAGTGTATTTTTATATATGCTACAAAAATTTAAACTAAAATTAAAAAAAATTAAATTAAAGGGTGGTCCATCAGTTAATGCAATTTTGACTATGTAATTTTAACAAATTGCTATATCTTGGAAACCATAAGAGTTAAACTCTTAAAATTTTCAAAAACGGTAAAACTAGAAAATCCAAAACGAAAAAAATCGCCAAAATGAAAAAAACGCTAAATTTAAAAAAAACTCCAAAAACCGAAAAAAATCACCTAAATGAAAAAAAATCGCCAAAATAAACAAAAATCGCCAAAACGAAAATAAATTGCCAAAATTAAAAAAAAACGCCAAACACTGAAAAAAATCGCCAAAACAAAAAAAATGCTTATATGAACAAAAATCGCCAAAAATGAAAAAAAAATCGCCTAAATGAAAAAAAATCGCCAAAATCAAAAAAATCGTAAAAACGAAAATAAATCGCCAAAATTAAAAAAAACGCCAAAAACCGAAAAAATCACCAAAACAAAAAAAAAATTGCCTATATGAAAAAAAATCGCCAAAAATTAAAAAAAATCGGCAAAATCAAAAAATTCGCCAGAACGAAAAAAAATCGCCAAAATTAAAAAAAGGCCAAAAACCCAAAAAAATCGCCAAAACGAGAAAAAAGTGTCAAAACAAAACAAAATTCGCACAATGACAAAAATCCGCAAAAATCGCCGAAACAAAAAAAATGCTTATATGAACAAAAAACGCCATAAATGAAAAAAATCGCCTAAATGAAAAAAATTGCCAAAATTAAAAAAAAACATAAAAAACCGAAAAAAATCGCCAAAATGAGAAAAAAGTGTCAAAACTAAAAAAATTGCCAAAAAGAAATAAAAACGCGAAAACCGAAAAAATCGCCAAAACAAAAAAAAAATTGCCTATATGAAAAAATTTGTCAAAATCAAACAAATTGCCAGAAGGAAAAAAGTCGCCAAAATTAAAAAAACGCCAAAAAAAAAATAAAATATATAAAAAAAATAATAAAATCGCCTAAATGAAAAAAATTGTCAAAATCAAAAAAATCGCCAGAACGAAAAAATCGCCAAAATTAAAAAAACGCCAAAAACCGAAAAAATCGCCATACCCAAAAAAATTGCCTATATGAAAAAAAATCGCATAAAAAGCAACAAATTAAACATAATGCCTAAAACCTATAAATTGGACAAAAAGTATGAACTTTTTCACAAAATTAATATGTACCTACATATCTCTGTGCTTATGTATGTATTTCTATACTACATAAACGCACTTTGGTAAAGGGTATATAAGATTCGGCACAGCACTCTTACTTGTTTTAATTCAATTTGTTAAAAAAAAATCATCACGCACCAAAAACGATTTCTGAAATGCATTTAATATAATTTTATTATGTTTTAAATTAATGTAAATGTACATATGTGGCGCAGAATGAGCTATATGGTTTGAATTCTTTATAACTTTTTTAATTATTGTTCTTTCTTTATTTTTTCAGCATTTTGTGAACAATACTTGGGGAATTAATTATGAATCATTACACGATCGAATAAAGTACAAAAATAATGGAATTTTATTTGAATATGAATAATTGAACGTATTAACAGATCCTGACAGTTTTCTTTTGCGATATTTGAAAGAAAGAGTGTACGTTAATAAACCAAGAGCCATACTCCAACTAAAAACCAACATTCGAAATGAAATTATGGCCATTACACCCAAAATTTTGCGAAATTATTGAAAATGTGCTAAGAAGAGCACGTATGTGCGAAGCAGAAAATTGACATCACAGGATATAATTTTTCAAAGCTGATTGCAAAAAATTCCCCAACAATATACTGTCTTTAAAAAAAATTATAATAATCGCATAAATAAAAAAGTTATAATCGCATAAAAAAGCAACAGATATTTAACAAAAATTAAATCTACGCAAAATTCTAAAAATATTATCTTAAAAAACTAGTGGTTTAAATCAAAACCTAGCTCACACCGAGACGCATCAAAATTCAAGCTTTTGGTTGGGTAAAAACATTTATAGTCAAATGACAAAAGTTACATTTTAAAAATTTTCGCTTTCGATTTTCATGAAATTTTACTACGAATGATATCTCTGGCATAACTACCGTCAGTGCGAAATTTTGAATTATTACACGGTCTATTTTGCGAAATATAGCGACTTCAAAATGAGAAAATTTAGCAAAAACCGACTTTACAAAATTATGTATACATACATATATTTAGAACTACTTAGTTTAGATGTTCCATTGTTCTTGTTAAAGAGCAGAAAATGGCCTTTCAAATGGTATGTTTTATGAGTTGGGTTTACGATCTTCAGACGTTAAATTTTCTTGACCTTATATTCCCGGGTAATTTTCTCTTAAAATTCTACAAAAAAAATTTGATAAATAACTTCTTATCGCGAAAAATGTAAACGAATTATAATAAAAAATTTAAAAAATTACGTAGAATTTTTTTTAATTAGTTGCTTTCAATTTATTTATTATAACTCTTTAACAGTTTTCTCAACTATCCAATAACTACTTTGAGCTTGAATTTTGATGACTCTCGGAGGGCCCCTAGTTTCTTAACGTAATATTCTTAGAATTTTGTGTAAGAGTGTATTCCATGTTTGCTAGACGAATGTTGACGAAAGAAAAATTTACCTACTCCAATTTACATAAACACATATATGTATATAGTCGTATAAATAATAACTATAAATTGTAATGACTTGGTATTAAAAGAAAAAAAACTTCAAGTTATTCTATGTACATATGCATTTCATTTGGTGTGTAGCTATCGTCAGTTTATCACATTAAAGCACTAATGAGGAATCCAAATCAAAGGATGCACTTTGCAACCATGGCAACCGCATTAAATATTCCTATTATAATAAAAACTTCATCGCGTTTGGTGCGTAAAGTTTTTTAACGATCGCGAAAAACTAAAGTGGCAGTTCTTAATATTTTGAAATGGTCTACACGTTTTTACCTTGGGTGGTATGATATTTGCAAAAAATAAAAACCAAAAAGTTATCACCCTAATGTACATACGTACATACACACATGAATAAAAATGTCTATGTATTGAACAAAATTGAACTATAGATTGGAAGAAATAAATTTTATTAACGATTAATCATGACTTTACGGGCCAAACTAATCTTGGATAAGCAATTATTTAACGTAGAACAATTTGCGGTAATAAATTTTTAAGTAAAAATACAAAAAAAAAATTATAATATCAGTTAGAAACAAATTTAAAGCCAAGCAAATTTTTGAAAAATTATCGCATCTCTCCACTGCAGTATTATGTGCATGAGCTAATGCATGCATACATTCATATGTACATATATATTATTTATCAGTGTTGTCAACTCGGTTCTTTTCGCACCGTTTTAGTGCCTTTTGAAATTTTCAACGCGAAAATTTTTTAAGTTAGTTGTCAATGCTTTTTTAAATTCAAAAATAAATTTCCTTACTTATTTCTTTTTTCGAAGAAGTCTATCACTTAAAAAGCATAGGCTCTGAAGCTAAGTAGAGCATTTAAACAAATTATAATAAGGGGTCCAAGGCTTGCTTGAAGAAATACGCGAAATATTACTCTAAAACTTTAAAATTTCAAGCATAATTAATGGAAACAGTATTTTGTCATACGACAAAGAAGATATAATACAAATATAATGGCGAAATTTTATCTAGTATATACAATGGAGGGATAATGATTCATTTAACGCAATGGAGACACTTTGAGCCAACTATAGAGTTTTGGGCAGATATGCAATAGCTTTCCGTGAGTACCTGCCTTAACGGTCTTACCCCAAGGGTACCAAAGCACCGGGTGCTGGTTTAGACGCCAGACCAACGCACCCATGCACCTTTTTAGAATGAACCTATGCCCACTCCTCAAAGGCACATAGGTTGCAATCTTTGTATATAGTTATCCCTGTACTGTATTCTAGTACCTTGCTGAGGTACTTTGAGCTATCTAAACTCTGCTGCTTTGTCCGTGCACATAGCAGCTTCTGCTGAATGGCAACGACATCTAATAATAATAATAATGTTTGGCTGACCGCGTCAAGCCAATCACTAGCATTGATTTAACACTGGAAAGCCAAGACTATTCTCCCAGCGATTTTGGTAGCAACCACAGCCACCAAGATAACTTTCCGTCTTCCACGCTATGGTGTTGTGTATACACACGGTGACCATTCGATCTGTATTATACAGAACAGTACCGTATTTGAGAGTCCTGTTCTGTATAAATTATTCATTAGAAAAAAACGTTGAAATGTACTGTATTTTATTTACTGCTCAATATTTGTTCTGTATTTTTAAACCACATTTAAAAAATTAACATAGTTTCTGCAACAATTGATTTTGAAAGCAAGGTTTTAAAATAAAAACAATTAAAATATATTTTCAAATGGAATTGGCTTATCATGATGCGTTTGGATTTTCAAATTCTCCAAAAATGTAATAACAAACAAACAGTTTTTCATCTCTACTGAAAATTTCAAAATTTTGAGTTAATACCTTCTTGTTGATCATTTATTTTATACTATTTTTAATATACATTTTTTTTAATTCAAAACACATTAACTACATTTATTTCTTGCAGACGCATTTTCGTAGGATCTATTTTTTTAAATTACTCCTACAACAAACTATTTTCCTAATTTACTAAATTTTTAAATTTTGTTTAAGAAAATAGCCGTAAAAATTGCCAACAAATTTATTTATTCCCAAAAAAATCGCCATGTCGGCAAACCAAAAATTTGGGCGCCAAAAAAGTTGAAAAATCGACACGTTTGGTGCGAAATCGTCATACAGCCCTGACAGCCCTGGTGACGAGGTGTATTTGTGTGAAATATATTGGAATCACTCAAGAACTCAACTTCGTGAAAATACGATTTAGTGATCATCGATATAAAGATTAGCGTATGTGATTACATTGTTATATTAAGGGTTTTCATGGTAAGGTTCAAAAGTCTCGCAAACTGTGCAATTGTGAATTTTTACACTCTTGTAAATAAACTATCAAAAATTTTATGTAAATTTTTGACAGTTTGTGCAGTTCTGCATTTTTTAAACAAAAATTTCTTGGTTCTTTGGCTTTCTATAGTATTTTTAGAGACACACACACTTTTTTATTTTTATATAGCAATGAAAACTGCTTGAAATTTTCTAGTTTTATCTTTATTAAATACAGTTTTTTGACATTTCCTTCAAACTGACTCAACCAAGGTGTATATAACCAGATGGCAGCGCTACTTCAGCTGATAATGTTTTGCTTTATGTGCTTTGTTGCTGACGAATGTCAAAAACATCGTTTTGTTAGGGTTTTGGTACAAATATTTTGTCTTTTTGGGGTTCTTCGATTCTCTACACGTCTATGGTTGCCGTACTTTTGCATAAGAAATCCTTACGCAGTTACCTGTATAATTACACCATGGACTTAACTGTTTGCACAAAAGTTGCCAAGAGGCTTCATGAACAAGTCTCGCATTTGCTCAATTGCACAAATGGCAATTTTAAGATTTTGTACATTTTGAATTTTTTTGTTAATTTAAAAATTAAAGCAATGGATGAACTTCAATATATTTAATATGTCCGTAGGGTTGATTGTACTTTACTTGCAGCTTTTTTAATATTTCCTTGTTCTGTATTTTGATTTAAAAATTATGGCCACCGTATGTATACACCAATAGCGAGGCCCCCAAGAAAATTCCGAACTCGGCATTTTAGCAAAGGAAACTGATGACCGCTGTATGCACTCAAAAGTTCAGAGCAGCGAGAACTACCCACCACCACCAGAAGTAGCCTCTGGTGAGATCTCGAAGTTCCACCACAAGGGCTGCACCTCTATCGTCTTTTGAACTCAGAGCAAGCTCTAAGTGACGCTGCACCTAACTGACAACAACGGGCGTACAATATTTGTTTTACTTTTATATATATGTGCACATCCTTTGCTCTGTTTCCAGAGATCAGGTAGTAACACATAAGTTTTACGGGTAATGAATCAGTGGAAAAAGCCACATTACTCTAGCTGGGACCCCGCGATTGCCACACCCGTAGTCAAAAATAAACTCCCCTGGGAATAGAGTTTGGGGCAGAAGTAAAATGTTATAACGATTCAGTTGATATAAAATCGTTTGATGCATTATCAAAAAATGCATTCGCCTCAAACTTCTGTTATGGTCATGTTTAAGAGTAGAACTTAATCACGTTTTTACTTCTATGACTTTATTTAAGTCTAAAATACGTAACAGAATGTCATTATACTTGGTTAATGCTTTGCTTTATATAATTAAATTCACAAAGGGTTCCATACGAACACTAGATATGTAATACTATACGAATTTTAGCCTATATCATATACATACATTTTGATTTGTTTTCGTTTTTTTAAGCGCTTATGTTTTTTGGTTTCTGGCGTTTTTTTATTTTGGCGATTTTTTCAGTTTTTGACGATTTATTTTAGGATTATATTTTTTTTTTAATTTTGCGCTTTTTTCGTTCTGCCGGTTCGTGGTCTTCGGTGATTATTTTTATTTTTAGGGATTTTTTAGTTTTACAGTTTTTTAAAATTTCCAGATGTTGCCTCTTACGGTTTCCAAGATACAGCAAGTTTTCAAAAATACATAGTCAAAATTACATTAACTGGTAGAACACCCTTTAATTTATTTTTTTTTTAATTTTAGTGTTAATTGTTGTAGTCTGTATAAAAATACATTAGCTTTACAAATTTCGCTTGTTTATATCTGTGGCAATTAGGAAAATGTGCTTAACTCATATTTTACTCTTTTCCAGTAGAGAGAGCACTTTTAACCTTTCAAGTCGATTTTCAGAACTTTGTTTCTTTTACAGTTCAATTGGGAAATTCGCTGTTAACATTTATTTTATTAACCAAACATCGTTCTGCATACTATAAGTAATACATTTAAGTTAAAATATACCAAAGTATAACCAAAATTAAGCCATTATTCCCAGGGACATAACAGTTATAATATGAATGAAAAATGTTATATTTAACCGAAATTTATTTGCTGGTAGTTTAGTATGTTTATATACGTATTTCATTGGCGCTTGAACCAAATCATCAGTAGACTTCAACCACAAATTTTGAACAGTCACAAATCTCTTACTTTTACATTTCTGACAATATGTCAAATAAATTTCATTAAAGTTCAATTAATGTTTTATTTTTCATTTAGCCTTGCAAATACTCTTATTGTTATCCGATGGATTTCTAATTGTATAAGGAAGTATAAAAATAAAATGAGTTCACCTGAATATAAATTATTTGCTGGGTTTTGTATCATTTTCAAAGCCTACTAAGCTTATTTTGTCTTTGTGATTTTCAAAAATATTATTATTTTATGAATTCTCATATAGTTTTTGAAAGTCTGTGCATAAAGTAAGAGGTTTCCGACTGTTCAAAATTTGTGGTTGAAGTCTATTGATGATTTGGTTCAAGCGACAATGAAATACGTATATAGACATGCTAAACCATCAGCAAATAAATTTCAATTATTGTAGTATTTACACTTCTGACAATATGTCAAATAAATTTCATTAAAGTTATATTTAACCATTAAAATTTTTGAATTCAAATAATGCTTATAATCAACGATTATCATAAGATATGTACATATATTTAATTTTGGTTAATGTAACCAATTAAAGTGAGAAATATTTTTTTTTGGTTAGAAATAACTATTATCTAAAGAATTTTAATTTTTTGGTTACTGCTTCGTAAAATACGGTGTTTTAGATGTAATAATGGAAAGTTGGGAGAAAATTATTCAACAGCTTCTATCTGTATCCGAAAATTATTTGTGAATTTTTTTAACTTTTGCAATAGGATTTATGTGCAAATTTTAGTAAGTTTTGCGAATCAGGTAATTTTTAATAAAATTTATTGCTCTTGTGCATAATTTTAACAAATTGGGGATGACTCAAACATTTACGTTATTGTCGGATAAAATAATTTTTTTACACTTTGCTATCATTTTGATGTTAGCATTTTGATGTTGAAGTTATTGCAAATTTTGTAATTTTCGCGAATTTTTGGCATTCCTTATAACTTCACCTAATCAATTTTGTAATTTGTCGCCAATTTTCACTATTTTCGCGATAAAAATGATTTTAAGCCAAAACTGGCTTTTTTACATTTTATCGATTTTTAATCCATCTAATTTGATGCGAATTTTTCGCATCAAATTTTCGCAATTTTTCCGATTTTTTGGAATTTTAGGTATTTCTAAGTAATTTTAGGCTTTGCTTGCAATTTATCGCGAATTTTCTTTAATATCGCAATAATAATAGTGATTGATCCCGACACTTTTTTTGGTTGCTGTTTTAAATATTTTTAGTAAGTATCAGTCTTTAATATCCTTTTTATGTTACCAAGTTTTTGCGAATCTTAGTATTTTTTTTCGAATTTTTACAAGTTTTTTGTATTCATTTTAATTTTAGAGTTTAATAAATTTAGTAATAAATTTTAAGGTTTGTTTCAATTAAAAAATTATTCGCGAATTTTCACTATTTTTCTACTGAGTATGTTCGTTTACAGATTTCGCGATTTACATATACATATTTATCGTGCTATAACCGCCAAAATAACGTAACCTACAAACAAACAAATTTTACACGAGAAGGTTTGTTTCGGATTTCCGATTCACTTGAATTTTTTTGGCGAAATTTTTATAATAGTCTATAAATATTCATAATGCTTATTTAAGATTTGTATTTTCGTTAATTTTCCATGTTTTCGGCCACCTAATAACATATTTTGTCACTTACGTTAGCTTGGAGGTCATTACTATAAACAGCATATAATAATATGTACTACTTAAGTATATTTACATACACCTAAAATCCAAAAGGTAGTAACCGAAAAAATAAATAAAATCGGTTATTTTATTTTGATAGCTGTATTTTTAATAAAATCAACTCATTCCACCAAATTAAGATTTTGAATTTTTTGTTAGGTACGGCCTTTTGTATTTTATGTGGTGATATATACTTTTATATTATAAATGCTTATAATAATAGATAATTTATTTATGATTTGATCACATATATTATCGCTTAGTGAGCCAAATTACATGTGTTAATTATACTGTATAACACCAAAATTATTCAGGGGCTCTTATGTACCAATTCTGTTTTCTTATAGTCCATAGAGAACGAATATACCTTTGGTTTTTTTATATCACTTCGCAAAGTGATTTTATATCGGTAAATATGGAGAAAAACTGTTCTTTAGGGTTCCGTACACCAAAGGTGAAAAAAGGAAAGGGTGTTCCAAAACAAGCAACGAAAAATGCTAAAATCCCATGTAATATACATATAATTGTATGTACATATTTATATTGACACTTGAAATTTGCAAAATTAGTATATTTTTGTATAGACTACAACAATTAACACCAAAATTTTAAAAAATTTTAATTAAATTTTTAATTAATTTTGACTATATAATTTTGACAACTTGCTATATCTTGGAAACCGTAAATCTTGAAATTTTCAAAAACGGTAAAACTAAAAAATCTGAAAATTATAAAATCGCCAAACCAAAAAAAAATCGAGAAAAATTCAAAAAAAATTGCCAAAACGAAAAAAATCGCCAAAATTAAAAAAAATCTAACACTAAACTAAGTCGCAAAATTCGAGAAAATCGTCTTAATGAAAAAAATCGTCAAAATGAAAAAAAAGTGCCAAAAACCGAAAAAAATCGCCAAACGCGAAAAAGGCTCCAGTAAAATAATTGTTAATATGAAAAAAAATCGCCAAAATGGAAAAAATCGTCAAAATTAAAAAAAATCGCCAATTGAAAAATGGCCAAAAACCGAAAAAATCGCCAAAAAGAGAAAAAAATGTGTCGAAACTACAAAAAGCGGCTAAATGAATAAAGTCGCCGAAATGAAGAAACGTCAAAAACCGAAACTCGCCAAAATTAAAAAAATCGCCAAAATTAAAAAATCGAAAAAAAAATAAAATAACGCATTTAAATAATGGTAATTATCATAACCAATATAATTGAGAAATATTTTTTTGTTATAAATAGCTTTTATTACAACCAAAAAAATTTTTGGTTACCAATGGAAATTGTCGAAGCTAACTTTATTTTTCGGTTATCGCTAGAAGAATACACATCGTATTTTAGATCTAATAGATGCACTTCTAGGTCAAAATATTGAAATGTCTTTGGAAAAGTTGACAAGACAGTCATAATAAAATATGGATACGAGTATCTCACGACAGTGGTTAATAAAAAGTAATTACATAATTAATAATAAAAGAAATCGTTATTCTCTTTTTTTAGTTTTAATAAAATTGTTTTACATTGAAAACTCAATTGTATGGACGTTTTTTAGAACAAATCTGCTGATCGGTTTTCGACCTCAAACCTTGAAAATTTTTTATTTTATGTTTATTTTTATTATATATTATGTTATTACTTTTATTTGTTTACTTTTTTGTGTTGGAAAAAACCTTTAAGGAATCTAAAAACTAAAATTTCTTGCCTTAAAACCCAATTTGAATTAACATATGAGTGTTTTAGTGAGTGTATTAAGCTTTCTAATCAAATTTGTGTTAAAACCTGGCAAATTTAATGTTTATTATTTCTGTGGAAATAAGATTTCCCACTTTCCCAGGAAATGAAAAAGTCCGGGGATAAAAATCTAATTGTAACCCTTTTCTCAAGTTATTGCCTTTTTCGCGGTCTATATAAGCAGTTTTGGGAGATATTTTCCATTATTCTAAGCCCTTGCGAATTAGTATGTTATTTTTTTGCAATATATAAAGTTTTTAGTAGAAATTTGCTAAAGAAAAATGCCAGGTATTTAAAGATAATTGGACATTTTGTCCAAAAGAAAAGTAAAAAGCGGAATAATTAGTTTAAATACCCCAATTATTATATTTATGAAATTTATAAATATTTTTTATAAAACTGCACGTTTTGTTAACTTTGACAAATATATTTAAATTTCTTGTCCTTCATATCCGTTACAAATGAATCTTTTACATCTAAAATACCGTATTTTAGGCAGCAACAGCCAAACAATTTTAATTTTTATATAATAGTTATTGGTAACCAAAAAATTTTTGTGGTTCCTATAATAGTTATTCTAGGCAAAAAAAATTTTTTCCTAAAATTGGTTACAATAACCAAAATGAAATATATCTTACGGTAGTGGTTAAAAATAACCCAAACCAAATGAAACACATTTTGCAGTAACCTTTTTATTTCAAATAAAAATATAACAATTATTTTCCGTCCCTGATTATTTCAAATAAGATTAAAAGTCTGAAAAAAAACAATTATATTGCTATAACTTTCTGAAAAATCTCACAGAATTAATTGAGATTTAGACCAGGGATACTTTAGAACATGGAGATTACGGAGGTTCCATTAACTAAAAAATCAGCTTATCTCGACTTAAGCACTTTTTTCTTTTAGCCACAAATTTTTTGCATATAATTGTATGTATATTACATGGGATTTTAATATTTTTCATTACTCGCTTTGGAAACCCTTTTAATTTTTAACTTTCATGTATTTGTTGTTGTAGCGGCCAGATAGACAGACAGAAAGCGTAGCGAAAGCATTAGGGTCTCTTTTCAAATTTGGTGCATGGATCCCTAAACCCGAACCACTCAGCTTATCGGCGGCTTATACTCAGACGTTATTTTGTCTTTTATTTTTTATAATTTTTTAAATTTCGTATTTAATATGATAGCGAGCGTCCCGGAAAGATAGTTGTTTTTGCTTCCACATAAAAAGAAAATGTTTATGTGAATGGTAACGTAGCTGCGACAACACTTACGCTCTCTTTTGGAGTCCGTTATTAAATACATGGACGTTTACATTGACTTTTTTGTTTAAGCAGTCAGGCGACTTTTTGATAATTAATTAATCAAAGCTTTTTGTTTGTTGATCCGTAGCAGTGTTCCAACAAAGTAATTAATTTTTAATTCAATCCGGAAACTTAAATAAAATTTATGTAGATGGCAATCATGAATAAAATTCCGCGAGAAATTTTTCCAGGGGAAAATTTCAACTAATAGCAAGTAATAGGGAAAGAAATTCTAATTTGAAAACTGAGAAATTTCTGGCGAAATTTTATTCATAATTGCCCTGATAATCTAGAATATGTTTCTATGGTTTAAAAAATAATTTACGAAGCTGCAATATTCAAACTATTGCAAAATAAATAATGTTACAATGTGGTGATTCAATAATTCACGTATTTTTCTAAAAACAGACTGGGTTAAACATTTTTTTCAAATGCTTAAGCAAATCGGCGCTAAGCCGTTCAGCCGCCGCCGCCGAAAATATTTGTCTTTCAGCCGCCGCCGAAATTTTTTGCTCGGCTTGCTACTCTGATCTACATATATGTTCATATATAACCTACAAGAATTGGTAGTAGAGTACAAATAAAATCGACTTACAATTCACTTTTATTGTATATCTAAAGTTTAGATTCTAAAGCATTGATGTCATTTTCATGGCACAATTGTATAAACTAAAATCACACACATTCTTATTCTCTATCATTTAGTCCTCAATGAAATAGCGTCGATAGCACATACGTACCAGGTGTATTCAATTGTTTATAGATATGAGATGAAAGAAATAAAGTGGCATGCGAAAAATATTCAATGATCACTAAAGTTTTTCGCGACATTCAATCTGTTCCAAAATTTTTAAGGAAAGAAATTAATATGTATTACATAGACATTTTAATTTTTTTGGAGCAAAACTTAAAAGAGCAATAATCAATCAGGAAATATGGGTCGTAGCCAATTTTTGTGTTAAATCTTTTTGTTTTATTTTTCAAGTTTTTATCAGACAAGCTATTTAAAAATAAATTTTTGGAAATTTTTCACAGTTTCCTATGAGAAGTTTAGAGCCCCACAGCTCGGAAAATATGGGATGCGGCTAACTTTTTTATTTCATTTTATTTCTATCACATAGGCTCCTTTTAATTTTTTTTGAGCTGCTTTAATAAATTGCATTTGCTCCAAATATTTATTTTTTTTCGTTATACTTCAGACACAAATGATACAACTTTTCTCACACATACAACTATACCCAGCATGTATGCATACATGATATCTCACATAAGATCGTTTTTGCAATCAAAAAAGCTTGGAATTTTATCTCTGCTGAATGGGAAATCCATTAGAAAATACATACGGTATGCAAAGTTTATATGCGTACCCTCAACGTTTAAAAAGAAAAACTTTTTGTTACAAAAAAACCATTCTTGTATGATTTTATACATTGTGGCCCCATTTAATATATCAAATAATCAAAAGGATAATACAGTCATTAATTTTATAGAAAATAACAAAATTCTCTAGATAAGAAACAAAGTTCATATTACTGTATTGAAAACTATTGTTAGAGGGATTATTTTTTCTTTTATAATTAATTGCATTAGTTTTTAAACTGATTTCTTAAGCTAAATGTTATGTACGAATATGATTTATGTGTTTTTTAAATAATTGATTCACCTTTTGATGAATTAAATGACTTTTAGTTCGTTTTGAATTATTTGCCCAAACAAATGTTTCATTAAATACAACAAAAAAAATTTAATTTTAGTAATTTAATTTATAGCACAGCAGTGCATATGCTCATATACCCTCATTTTTCGGATCCGAATCATATATGGGATATCATATATGCTCCATACATATTTTTTAGCTGGGTAATGGTACTTTTACGATGCCGTTTCTTAAGGTGGTCAGATTTTGGAGAAACAAAAAATATATGACATAAAAAAATGGTAAAAAATCTATTTGAAAAATAACGTAACAAAATTTCAACAACCAATTGCCCTGCACACATTAAGCTTACAGGGTACACTCAAACTGGGTACGCCCACAAGAAGTTGCTTATTTCAACTATAAGCTTCCATATAAAACCAAAATAAACAAAAATTTTATATGGACCTTAGGTGACAGTTAGAGTTGTTGTTTCATCTGGCTTAAAACTTACGATATTTTCTTATGGTAAAAGTGCTACAATATACAAATTTTCAAAAGCAAAAACTCGATATAAAAATTAAGAATCCCCCGATATATCTAGAAAACATATTTTAAACGGCTGGACCGATCTTCTTAGAACATAGCTAAGAAAATTCTCGATCAAGTCACTTTTCAAAAAGAAAAATTCGAGTAATAGATCAAAATCGATCCACCCGTTTGGTCTGTACGTCGACTCGCACAGACACACAGATACACAGACCCACTACAGGTTTATAACACCACTTTTTTTGGTCGGGGGTTAAAAACAAAATTTATCATTCTTTTAATATTGAAGATGACAAAAGATGACTGATAATAAAAAAGATGACAAAAACAGGACACAAATTGTGTAGATGACAGCGAGATAAAATAAATGATTTCCCTCTAAAAAAGGACGTTTCCCAAACTAGATTGAAATATAGATATATGCATTTAAAATATCAATCAAATATATAGTTTTTTCTAAGTAAATGAATATAACAGTAATTTTTCTATTCAAAAATCCTGGGATGTTTAGTTTTGGAAATTAAAATCAAAATCGAAGAAAATCAGTATCGCGGGCTAAGTAAATGAATATAACAGTAATTTTTCTATTAAAAAATCCTGGGATGTTTAGTTTTGGAAATTAAAATCAAAACCGAAGAAAATCAGTATCGCGGGCTACTGCATATTACTAGATGTTGCTTTATCCTTAATTTAAATAACTGTTTTAAGCATTTTGAACTGATATCTTGTTAGTTAATATTTTTTTTAAAAACAATGGACTGAAACAAAGTAAAGGAGAATAAAAGTGCCTTCTGCACAAGAAACTAGTTAAACAATGTAACATGCTCGCAGCGATAATCACTCCCAGTTTCAAATTATTTTTGTAATAACATGCGTGTCATGTTGACCAATCTGAAATATTTTAGCACTATAATTTTTTTTTATTTGTTATTTTTGATGCAAATTGTAGCATGAAACTTTTTTTTTTGTTTGCCAGTGGCCTCAAAGAAAAATGGCATAGCATAACTATTAAGCCAACTTTTTTATGTTTGTTTTTGTTCACACCTTCTATAGGCTTAAGACATAAAAAAGTCATGGTAAACAATAAATATAATATTTTTCCCCAGTTCAATGTTCACATATATTATATTTATACATATGTATGTCCCGTATTATTTTAAAAACGAACTGATTATGTATAAAAGTTGTGCACTGTTGCAACTAAATGGACAAGTTTCCTAATTATTATGTTCTAAGTACGCATGGGGGTGAGACTCAGTGTTTCAGTTAGAAGTAGGTATTCTTATTGGAAAATGTCAAAGAAGGACACACAAGAATTTCTAAATAAATAACTTTTAGAAATATTAAAAAAAACTAGTTTTTAGCTTGCATTCGAACAGACAAGTAAGTACCCACCAAAAATTAATGCTTCCCAGAATCATTTTGTAAGGAAGACGATCTTACAGAAACACTTGCTGTAGCGCATGAATAAGGCATTTTTCTTGTTCGAGATGAGTCAGCTAGGAGCAATACATTTAGTTTCCAAAAAGCCATAATATTTTTGACCTTACTAAAGTGCTTCACAGATGTAATAATATATAATTCATGTTAGAGCCTGCCTTACGTTAGTGCTTTGTATTATCAACGAAAGCAATATTGTGTGCTTGATTTGTACGTTAAACCCGGCCTTTCTATCTAAAAAATTTGTCTCAATGTACACTACACACATTATTTATTTATTATTTTTTAACCGACTTCAAAAAAAGGAGGAGGTTAACAATTCGTCTATTTTTTTAAGTGTGGAGCTTTATAACTCGTTCATTTTAGACCGATTATAAAATTTTTGTTGTTGTCTGAGAGGGTGTACTTAGTTCACATTGTAAAAAAGTGGGTGGGACACGCCTATTACATTTTTAAATTTTTGCAAAAAAAAAACTCGTATTCTTTTCACAAAATTGTTAACAAGCCTAGGAGTTTTTTTAACAAAAGTGAAAACGAAAAAATCTAAAAGTTTGAAATTGTCCACTTAAAAATTGTTTTCATTTAAATTTGGATGCTAGAACACATACTATTAATTTTTATTTTCTAAATTTCAACTTAAACAGGTGTAGCATGTGTTTAAACATGTGATCCCAAAAAAAAAATGTGAAAACGATGTGGAAGCCAGAACATACAAGATTACCAATGTTACCAGATTTCAATAAAAATAGTTATCCCTGAAGATGTTGGAAAATCCCAACGAATAGTCGGATACATTAAAAATTAAATAAAAATACGTCTTTTATTTACATTTTAAAGAAATTGAATGACATTGAAAGCCTGAATAGATGCAATATCTATAAAACCACACTAATTCATATTAAAAGTAAGGTCGAGTAATTACATACAAATACATATATATGAAAAAAAAATTACATATATTTTCATACGAAAAATAAAAGTGGAACGGAACAAAATTTTTCACAGTTACATTAGTCAGTCGATTCTCGTTTAGTGTAAAGGCTTCATTAGTCTTTACTTTCTGTTGCTGTTCTGTGCTGTGCCGTTCTGCTTCAAAATTTGAGTACTTATTTTTTCAGCTGTTTCTAACCAGAAGGGTCAGTTTTGTAGTAAAGTGATGAGTAGGGAAAGGATTTTTATCAAGGTTGGAAACCGAAACAAATAACGGTATCGGTATTGATACCGGTACAACTATTTTTTAAATTTCGGTATCGGTAACGGTATCGGTATTTTTTTTATTTCGGTATCGGTATTACCGGTACATACCGTTACCGAGTTTATAATACCGGTATACCGATATTACTGCTAAATTTATTAGTTCAGATACTGGACATAGCAAAAAATCTTTTTTTTTATTAAATTACTTCGAAAAGGGAGTATTTTTACATTAACATTTAAACTTATATGTTTCTATATACGTTTTTATACTTTTATTAAAAAGTTAAATAAGCAAACTGCAGTTGAAACCTTGCATATATAAAGTATACATTTTGGTTAATTTACCAAAATGATAAAAATAAATACATTACATTGTATGAATATTATATATGAAATACATGTAGAATTGTATATTCGTATTCGAATTCTACAATATTTAAACATTTCAATTCAAACAATAAACGATATTCTTGTAGACAACTTAAAAACAAAAAAAAACGACTTTCTTGTACAATTATTAAAAATTATTAAATTATTAAAAAAGTTAAAGAAAGTAATTTTCTTCACCTCAAGAGAGCGGTCTTTACCTTCAGATATAAAAGTTTAGAAAAATTTTCTCCATCATCCTTATCAATGCATTAACCATATATGTATTTGAATTAGACCTATTATGGAAGATAGTGACGAGGGGAACACAAACGTTTCTTTTCCCCTCGTCTCTCTCTCTCCAAACAAGCTAATCAGCTTAACAATAAGGCCTGGCATAGTGTAAATTAGGACTTAGTTTTCGTTGTTAGAACTATATTGATGCAATTTGTTGCATATATGTAATTTAATTTATTTTTAACCTCATATTCAATTAATTCAACTTGATGTGTTAAAGTAACGAAAGCCTATAATTGGGATATAATGTGAACAAGAAAGCAATTCTTTGTGCACAAATATCAATCCAGGCAGAATGCTGTCGGATACTATACTATACTATTCTATTAATAAAATTAAAGAAATTTTAAAGTAAAAAAACTTGCCCCATATGCAAAAAATAACGTACACTTCAAGCACACGTTACTTTTTTTGCAAATGTGGGAAAGTTTTTTGGCTAAAATTTCTTTAATTTTATTAATTGAATTATAGTATCCGACAGCCTTCCTCCACGACCCCCACCTAGTTACTGTAGAATGTATCCGTATCGTAGCGCTGAAAATTTTTAATTAAAGGCTGAAACACACAAAGGAGCTTTCAAAAGCACTTTGTATCCAGATGAACTTAATGCGGTTTAAAAGAGCTATTATGCCGTGCTCTTGTTTTTTTTTTTTTAATTTTCAATGGTATTTAGCCAAGGTATTGAATTTTTCAAATGAGTTGAAGGAGTCCTGAGGTGTTTTTATATATCCAATAATATCAGAAAAAATACGTTTGTAAATTTTTTTCGTTTTCCTCTCTTCCTCTTAGACAGTCGTAAAAACTGCAGCTTTTAAATTCTTGGCAACTAATCAAAATTTGATTTATAGCATGAAAAAAACTAAAAAATGTTTTAAAAATATACATATATAACAAATCGATGCCGTTTTGTCGCTAATTTGTTGATTCGCAAAGATATTTTATTTCCATTGATCTACGACCAACGACAGAAAACATGTATTTACATGAAAATCCTTTCCCTAGTGATCAGTTTTGCATCGTCCATTGTTAAGTTTCAATATAATTTTATGTTTTTGTTTTAAAGATTAAATGTTTTAAATTATAATAGCACAATTCTGATTATGATTGATTATTTTAAAATATTTGTATTTAATTTATGCTGGTACTTACAATTACTTAAACATTTTTCGATTTCACAGGTTGAACCGAAACAGAACAGAACGAAACAGAAAAAATAACGACTCGCATAAGATTTCTATAAACGAAAATAAGTCAGCTGATTCGTAACAGAACAGAAAGTAAAAACTAACTCTTCCTTTACTGTAAAAAAAAAAATTAAAAATTTTTCATGTGAAAAATTATTTTATAGTCAAAAATCAAGTTTTTTATTGTAAATTATTTAGAGGATATCGAAATTGTTAACGACAAATCCAAAATTGAATTAATCAAAATTATTACCTTAGAAATTAAACGACAAATCAGAAATTAAGTTAATATAAAATATAAAATAACATGTAACTGCAGACATTCAGTACAAAGTTCAAAGAAGAAAAGTGGAAAGGGGTAGATATAGGTCATCTTTTTGGGGCATGCTGAGATTTAAGAAGATCGTCCAATGTGGAAAATGTATTGGGATGACTTGAGGTGTGTGCGGTAACATTTAAAAAAGAAAAAAACGTCAATGAAGTTACTTTGGATTATCGCGATAGTGAGCAAAAAATATTCGGTGAGCATTATTTGCTCTTTAAAAAAGGAAGAGCCCTTGTGTCCATCTTTTTTAAGCGGATGTGTCCAGTAAAGTTCATAATATTACGACCAAGCGGATTAGTGACTCGAGTTTTGTTAAATATTTGCCTGCGTATTTTGCAATTTCTTCAATCACTAGTGGCATATTTAAATCACGATGTATATTAGAATTTTTGATGTATCGGCTTCAATGTTATTAACCGTAAAATTTTGTTTTGCCTTCGTTGGATTCTCTCTACATTGGAAGCTGAAGCTGTGCCCCATAACTGGATACCGTAACACCATATTGGCTTTAAAAGCGACTTGTATAATAAAAGTTTACAGTCCAGGCTAAGTGTTGAATTTCTGCCAATCAACCAGTGTATTTGAGATAACTTAAGTTTCATCTGAGTTAGCTCAAAACCAGTATGATGTTTCCATGTAAGCCTTCGATCAAGGTGTATACCAAGGTATTTTACTTGGGAATGTTGAGGAATATTTTGATTATTGATTCGAATTGGGGAACAAGTATCTCTTCTTAGGGTAAACGTTATATGGACACACTTTTGTTCATTTTCCTTAATTCTCCATAAGTTCAACCACATTTCCAATTGTGTAATATGTTCTTGTAAATATCGGGAAGCCTCTTGCGGGTTTTCATGCATACTAAGGCAGGCTGTATCATCGGCAAACATAGATGTTTGGACATTGCTGCTCAAAGGCATATCACAAGTATAGATCAGATACAAAACTGGCCCCAGTATGCTCCCCTGTGGCACACCGGATGATATAGATTCGGGCGCACTCATGAATTCTTCTTCCACAACCGTGAACTTCCGGGTAGTAATGTAACTTTCTAATAAATTCACTAAATTTATTGGTAGATATGATTTTAATTTCAGAATTAGACCTTCATGCCACACTTTATCAAATGCCTGAGAAACGTCAATAAACAGGGCAGAACAATACTTTTCCTCAAATGTTTTTCTTATAAATTGAACCAATCTATGAGTTTGTTCAATGGTGCTATGCTGACTTCTAAAACCAAATTGATGGTCTGGGATGCACCCACTATCAGTTAAAGTTGGGGACAATTTTGTCATGAGCAGCTTTTCGAAGAGTTTTGACATAGTTGACAGCAAACTTATTGGCCTATATCACTCAGCTTTAGTAAGATCTTTGCCCGGCTTGGGAACCATTTTGATTTTTGCAAGCTGTTTTAGGTGTAACATCAAGACCTTCCAAATAATTTTTAAGAGATGCAGTTTTTTCAGATGCAAGCAACTCTTGAAGTCGTTTAGAACATTCTTTAACTCTGAGTTTATGTTGGGGTGATAATGTGGAGATGTGAATATTTTTCTCATTTTGGTTATTTTTTTGCCAAAATACACATGTACATATTTTTTATGTTATACTTTTTAAGCTTTTATGTTCGTCAATTTTTAGAATTGCTACCAAGGCAACTGAAAATAAAACAGCTGTGACTAAAATCGCTAGTGCAGCCACCTGTCATGACTTCACTTGTTTACAATACTTTTATTTTCTTTTATCTTCCAGTAATTCTGAGTATGCACGTTTGTAGAGTACTTTGTGGACCATAATAAGTGACCACTTTTGTCCGCCCGCATCCCCTCTTTCCCAAGAAAAGTGCGTAACCGTCAGAAAATTCAAAGTTGAAAACTTGACGATATTTGCTTCAAATTCATGTTTTTCAGAAATAGATTCATTGGCTTTAATAAAGGAACACCTTATTTATAAATTTGCATTAATTTTTCCCGTCTCGGTTGTATCATTTAATGAAAAAGTCCTTTTAAGGGCATTAGTCGAATTTTTGTAGCTTAAAAGCATAAGGTTTGTGTCAAGGGTTATAAATTTAAAAATTTAACATCACACACATTCAAACTATTATACTGTGAACTGCAAGTTTTATTTTATGTTATTTTTTATATACATACATGTACAAGCGTTAACTTATTACCAGCGAAACCAGAAATATGCTCCAAAAAAAGTGTTTTATGCGCATTCAATATGCACTAAAAACTTCGAAATATTCACTAAAAACTTAAAAATATGCTCTTAAAAATAACATAAATTGGATTATTTGGAAATGAAAATCTAATTTTAATTCAGCAATTCAATAAAATTTACATATAAATCAAGACAAAAATAAAATAAACAGAAGAAGAAACAATAAAAAAATTAATTAAGAACAAAAATTTAACTAAATTTAAATTTAAAACTTTGGAACTGTATTTTGAAGAATAAGACAAGCTTTTTATTTATAATTGTTATTGCAATAAACAAAAACTATTCACTTAGCTAGAGAAATAAAAATCACCGCCGGTCACATCTAAATAAACTTTACTTTACTTTAATACATTGAAAATTTTCTTTTTCTACCTCAACTGATGTAATCGGGGCAGCGTTCGTCACAATTACCAAAGCAAGTTTTTATTGAAATTAGCGTCCAGATCAAATCAATAGTATTTGTTCCAGCATTAAAATTTAGCAGAAAAAAAATTGGATATGGACGATTTAAAATTTTATAATTTTCTTGTTTCGTTTTTCTTTCACAAGACTGTTTACAAGTGAGTGAAAATTAAAAAATTTTAAATCGTTCATTTTGAAATTTTTTGTTCTAATTTTGGATGTTATATTATAAATTTTAACTTAAACACGTTTAGCATGTGTTTTAAGATCAGAACTCACAAGAAAACGTGTGAAATCGATTCGGAAGCCTTTTTTAAAGGCTAACTTCATAATTGTAGCAAAATATTGCTTTCCTATACTACTATTTCTTTCACTACAATATGAAATTTTGACGGAAAAAGGTAGACATTTTTACCAAATAAAAATTTTTTTTTAATTTTAAAATAAAATTTTAAAATTTTAAAGTACCTAATTCTAAAAATTCTAAAAATGCTCAAAATATGCGTGTTAGACTGAAGTATGAAAAAACGTGCTTTAAATGGTAAAATATGCAAAAATATGCACTAACAAATCGGTGCCAGAATTCATAAAAAGTTCTGAAACGGATAAATATCTTAATTCTGCTTTGATATATCAGACAAGAAAAAACATGCAATTGCATATTTGTGGTTTCCCTGCTTATTACATACATACATATGTAGGTAAAAGAATTACATATACGTATTTGTTTTGTTGTTATTATTATTAACTGCATTCAAATCACATGCGTTACATTATAAATATGTATGCATTTTAAAACCCAGTAAAAAAATGGAAGTCATTCTAGTGGAACTACATTTTCATTGCTTCCAAGAAATCGATATTTTTAATTTTCCGAGAGTGAGCAACAAACCATGTAGAAGCTTATTTTAGTCATACAAAACTTTGTAACTCCTCCATTTAGAAAATATTCACCAGAATTAAAAAGAATTTATTTTCTTAAAGAAATTTATGAACTAATTTTAGTCTAAAATGTAAAAGTCATTTGCTTAAATTTACATGAAATCACTGTTGCGGATTTAAATTCGTATAAAAAGAAACGAATTGTGGAAATAGGTAACTATTTACCATTTTTCCTAGATGAAAATATTATCATAGAACACAAAAACGGGAATTTTTATTAATATCGCTTCCAATTCAGTGACCAGGTATCGAAAAAGAGAACTTCTTGCAATGACAACCCTACGTAAAACTCATTAGAACGGATCGAAATTTTCACTACTTCCAGATCACAAACTCTACATTTGCATGACTTTTTTGGAGTGACTTTGTTTGCTGGGATGTTATTGAATAAAAATACTACATATTGAAATTTGATAATATTTTTTTCTCATTTGGTAACTTTTAAAGCGAATTTTGGTTGTAAAAATTTTTTGGTAGTGGCAGCACTGCTTACGATCATATCAAGCACCATTAGCTTCAAGAAGTTTTTCCCCTCAAAGTTGTCGACCGGGCTTAAAGGATTTCTCCTCTAAGTATGTCGTATAATGGCTTCGCTAAGTAAATATTTATGCGTAGCCAGCCTCTTGTAGAGCTTAAGGCCTGACAAAGGTTATCTTTGTCAAATGCTTAAGGCAAGATAACAAGAAAACCTTTACTCAGCACAGCCACTATTCGACATTTAAGCCCGGCAGAAGAAGTGCAATGCCTAGTAAATTTTTCTATTCCTACCGAAGCAGTGAATAATAATTCCTAGCTTTTGAACCAAACTTTGTCCCAAATTCTGTTTATGGCGGTGGCGAGTAGGAAGCAACAAACCTTGCAATTGGAAGCGTAACTTTAAAGCAATCTATAATAAAACAAGTAAGAGTGCTATATTCGGCTGTGCCGAATCTTATATACCCTTTACCAAAGTGCGTTTATGTAGTATAGAGATACATACATAAGCACAGAGATATGCAGGTACATAGATATTAATTTTGTGAAAAAATTCATACTTTTTTCTCTAGTGCAATTTTTAGGTTTTTGGCATTATGTTTAATTTGATGGTTTTTAAATTTTGGCGATTTATTTTGTTTTGCTGAATTTTTTAGTTTTGGCGATTTTTTTTCATATAGGCAATTTTTTTTTGGCCTTGGACATTTTTTTCGGGTTTTGGCGTTTTTTAATTTTGGTGACTTTTTTCCCTCTGGCAATTTTTTTTGATTTTGAAAATTTTTTTCATTTAGGCAATTTTTTTTATTTTTTGGAGATTTTGTTTCATAAAGGCGATTTTTTCGGTTTTTGGCGTTTTTATTTCTTTTTGGCAATTTTTTTAGTTTTGACACTTTTTTCTCGTTTTGGCGATTTTTTCGGTTTTTGGGCGTTTTTTTAATTTTGGCGATTTATTTTCGTTTTGGCGATTTTTTGATTTTGGCGATTTTTTTTCATTTGGGTGGATTTTTTTGATTTTGACGATTTTTTTTCATTTAAGCGATTATTTTAATTATGGCGATTTTTTTTCGTTGCGGTGGATTTTTTTTGATTTTGACGATTTTTTTTCATTTAAGCGATTTTTTTAATTTTTAGCGATTTTTTTCATATAGGCAATTTTTTTTTGTCTTGGCGATTTTTTTTGGTTTTTTTGGATTTTTTTTTAATTTTGGCGATTTATTTTCCTTTTGGCGATTTTTTTGATTTTGGCGATTTATTTTAATTTTTGGCGATTTTTGTTCATATAAGCATTTTTTTTTGCGATTTTTGCGGATTTTTGTCATTGTGGGATTTTATTTTGTTTTGACATTTTTTTCTCGTTTTGGCGATTTTTTCGGTTTTTTTAATTTTGGCGATTTTTTTCGTTTTGGCGATTTTTTTGATTTTGCCGATTTTTTTTCATATAAGCGATTTTTTTAATTTTTGGGGATTTTTTTATATAGGCAAATTTTTTTTGTTTTGGCGATTTTTGTCGGTTTTTGGCGTTTTTTTTGTAATTTCGGCGATTTATTTTCGTTTTGACATTTTTTTTATATTAGCGATTTTTTTCATTTAGGCGATTTTTGTTCATATAATCATTTTTGTTTGTTTTGGCGATTTTTGCGGTTTTTAGCGTTTTTTTGCCATTGTGGAAATTTATTTTTAGTTTTGACACGTTTTTCTCGTTTTGGCGATTTTTTTCGGTTATTGGAGTTTTTTTTTTAATTTTAGCGTTTTTTTTTATTTTGGCGATTTTTTTCGTTTTGGCGATTTTTTTAAATTTTTGGCGATTTTATAATTTTCGGATTTTTTAGTTTGACCGTTTTTGAAAATTTCAAAATTTCTTACGGTTTCCAAGATATAGCAATTTGTCAAAATTACATAGTCAAAATTGCATTAACTGATGGACCACCCTTTAATTTAAAAGTTTTTAATTTTAGTTTAAATTTTTGTAGCATATATAAAAATACACTAATTTTACAAATTTCAAGTGTCAATATACATATGTACATTTGTACATACAATTGTATGTATATTAGATGGGATTTTAACATTTTTCGTTGCTGGTTTTGGAACACCCTTTAAGTTTTAATTCTCATGTATTTGTTGTTGTAGCGATCAAAGTTCTACATACTCTGTCCAAATTTCAGACCCGTAGCTCTTACCGTTCCTGAGAAAATAGCCTTCTTCCTAAAACATGAAATATGTTTAATTATTATGAAAAAAGTTAAAGTTTTCCAACCCTGGAAACGTTTTTTTAATTTTTTAAATTATTAAATTTTTTTTTTAATTATAAATACCAATGTTATTCATACAGAAGTATAAAATAAGTTAATTTAATAAAAATGTAATAAAAACTTGTTTTCGGTAGTTATTTTCTATGGGAAAATGGAGTTTGAGTTTTCCAGCTCTGAAACCGTCTGCTCGATTTTGCTGATTTTCAATAGCAAAATTTTTCGAAAAATTTCTGACACACCAGTCCAAGAACGAAGTCTCTAGCTCTTCTGGGAGCTTGGGAAAACCGATTTCACGTACAGACAGACGGACAGACGGACATCGCTTGTTCGTCTTCCCTATGCATAAGGATCCAGAATATATATACTTTATGTGTCGCTTATTAATATTCTAGAAATTACAAACGGAATGACAAACCTATATATACCCTTTTACCATTTTTTGGTAAAGGGTATAAAAAGACAAATATTAAGTTTAACTCTGTAATGTTAAAATTTAAACTTTTTTTTACCGACTTCCTTGCAGCATGTGCATAAATAATAATTAATTTTATTTATTTACATGACATATTTTAATAGCATAATAAAAAGATTCATTCGCAGAACGGAATAAAACAATGTTTTCATAGTAGCAACGAGAATCGCATTTTATGTAATTGCGAAAATTATTATGAAAAACGGTTGTTAAAATGAATATGAAAAGTTTTTTTTCATTTCACATTATTTCAGAACCAGATTCAACCCCTGATTAGATTTAGAGCATGAACTCGCTAAATTAAAATTAAAAAAAAAAAGAAGAGATGTGTCTTAGGACACCCGGTTATATCGATTGCTACTTAGTTATATAATAACATATTCACATTTATGTGGTTAACGTCCTATTCGCCTTTAAGATCTTAAACACAATAATTTTTAGATGTTTTACCATACATTGACTTGTTTTGTTAAGCATATCAAATAACAAGTATTAAAAATAAACTTATCAATAAACACGTAAATGGAGTATGTTCAGTGCGTTTTTGATAACGGCACGTTAAAAAAATTATTTGGAAGACAATAATTGCTTAAAAAATATTACATTATTTACAAAAACATTTGTTGTTTAAAAATAATAAAGCAAATAAAAAACATAATTGCCCAGCTAAAAAAATATGTATGGAGCATATATGATAGGCCATATATGGTTCGGATCCGAAAAATGAGGATATATGGGCATATATGATTATATATATTCATACATTTTCATACATGTGTGTGTAAATTCCCTCTACAATATGCAAAGTTCATATTCATACACTCTTGATTCACAAAAGCGCACTGCTGTGCAATAAATTAAATTGCTAAAATTAATTTTTTTAGACTTGAGAGTGAGGTTGTATTTAATGAAACATTTGTTTGGGCAAATAATTCAAAACGAACTAAAAGTCATTTCATTCATCAAAAGGTGAATGAATTATTTAAAAAACACGTAAATCATATTCGTACATAACATTTAGCTTAAAAAATCAGATTAAAAACTAACGGCCTATTTCCTACCTGCGAAAGAAAACGTTCGACTTACAATTTATATTGAAAACAAAAACAAATTTTCATATTTTATTGTTCTTTTCAATATAAATTGTAAGGCGAACGTTTTCTTTCGCAGGTGGGAAATGGGCCATAATGCAATTAATTATAAAAGAAAAAATAATCCCTCTAACAAAGTTTTCAATACAGTAATATGAACTTTGTTTCTTATCTAGAGAATTGTTGTTATTTTCTATAAAATTAATGACTGGATTATCCTTTTGATTATTTGAATATCAAATGGGGCCACAATGTAACAAAAGTTTTTCTTTTTCAAACGTTGAGGGTACGCATATAAACTTTGCATACCGTATGTATTTTCTAATGGATAAAATTCCAAGTTTTTTTGATTGCAAAAACTATCTTATGTGAGATATCATGTATGCACACATTCTTATATGGCTTATATGGCTAATTTTTTTAGCTGGGTGTTCGAAATTTCTTACAAACACAATAATTTATTGACAAAACGTCAACCTTAAACATCTCAAATATAATGTGAACGGTTTTGTTTAGTTCTTTGAAAAGTCGCCGTAAACATGTTTAAAAACCTAAGTGTAAACATAGTATTAGACATGTTTAAAAATACAAGTCTGAACATAGTATAATATAAACAGTGTTGCCAAAATGTTGCAGGCATTTCCCACCATATAACCCCTCATCCTGTGTTTCACAGAATGACAATAAACTTTTCGTTTGGAAAAGTTCTCACCGAAGTTACAGAACATAGGCACAGGAAAAAGTAGAATCCAAGGGCATATTCCATCTTATAATATTAATGTTGAAGTTGATTCAGTTTATTTTCAATATTTTAGACTCTAATTGTTCTACACGTGTGGAATAATATCCTGCCGTTTTGCTTGAAGTATTTGTAAAATATTGCTAAAATTTCCTGACTATCTGAAATTAAAAAATAGTGTTGATAAAATAAACTCTGTGGCTCAATTCACATTGGTGTGAAGTTTAGTTTCGAAGGAGAATTTTAATAAAAAAAGTCTCTAATCAAAATCAAATTATTCAGAAAAAGTTATTGTTTTGAGAGATTTTGGTTGGTATTAGTTTTCCTCATACTCAGTGGTCCAATCACCCAGTTTTCGGGTTGTTTCCGTTTGTTTAAAGATTTATTTACTATTTTTTTAATACGAAAAGAATGATTAAATTGGTTTGTAATATAATTTTAATCTCGAAATTAATTTTATTCACTAATTATGAGACTTGTTCACTTTTATACTCGTATGTATATACATATGTTATTATATTTAACCTTTTAAATTTTCACATTATACTACACGACTACACGACTACAATATGTCAATTTTTTATTTACAAAAAAGTAACGTTAGTTTCTTTTCGCTGTACGTGTTTATATAGAAAAAAACTCAACATAAATACCAAGGTACGTGTCGCATAGCTGCGTTAAATATACTTTATTTTGATTCAATACCTTTCTTTATAAGTTTTAGAAAAACGCTGAAAATCCGTCAACTAAGAAATTCTTCCGCTAAAATTCCTGCTGGTGGTTTTTTAAATAGACTTGCCGCTAATGACAGCAAAATACAGTCATATATAGGGGGAAAACCGCCGTTTTGGCAACAGTGAATATAAACTTAATGTGTTATATAACAATGCAATAAAATTGTGTTATATGATGATGTTAAAATCACCGCAAATATTTCAAAACCTTACCATTTATTTCTTATGATTATCTTTTCTAGCGGCGCACGATTAAATTATTATATTGTTTGAAGCCGATGGAGTCTGTTAGCCGTCTTACAGACGATCGGCTGTGTTCTCTGGTTTGTTCTCATGGCAAAAACAATACAAAAACATATTGAACAATCGTTCTCAATGTTTTTGTAATGTTTTTGTGTCACTTACTTCAGAGAACGAAACAAAACCAAATCAAACAATTTAAAGAATTTAAATAAGATTTTAGTTTTATGGGGGTTACCAAGCCCACTTTTTGAAGCTCAAGATTTTATTGTGAGCAGCGCTTATTAATCATGTTATTATTCGTAGTAATCGGCTGATACGAAATACGTAATAGATTTACATCTGTTAAGACGAAGTAGATGAAACAATGGGGGCTATTCTGGAAAACGCGTCGAAAAAGTGAAACTTTACATTAAAACAAAAACAAATTTTCAAAAACTGTTTTGTTTGCCACGTATTTCTTAAATGAAATAAACGTGAGAATTTCAACGCATTTCTCTTTCTTTTAAAAACGGTTAATTTTGTATGAGAAACAAAAACAAATATTTTACATTTACACATTTTTGTTTTTGTTTTCCATGTGACTTTCACCAAGTCGACGCGTATTTCAGAATAGACACCAATAATCTTGCATACGCGCAACGTTTATGCAAGGTTTCTATAAAACCTGTACATGAAATTTTTAGTTATACTTCCGTATAAAATTTGTTGTTGTCTAGCGCAAATAAATTTTTTTACTTTTATGGCTGTAACCCCGCCTACATTTTAAAGGGAACTTTTTTTCCGGTCAGTGCTTATAATTTTTGTAAATTTTCGTTGGAAACTGATAATAATAACTACAAAAATAGTAGATTTGAATGTGTTCAGCTGAAATTCATGAAATAAGAGGTGTTAACGCCCCACTTTTTAAGCAAATATTTATAGCCTTGCATTATCGCAACATATATGTAAAATTTCAATAAAATCACTGGATGTAAACGTTTAACATTTGCTTTTTTAATTCTGAGCTTTATGGGCGTAGCCCCGCAATTTCAGGGGTTTTCAGATTTTTTAGGCAGTTGCTCACCTAGGCCTATTTGTGTATCAAATTTCAGCTCACTACCTCAAGGTTAAATTTTTAATTTTTATAGGTGTAATCCCGCCCACTTTTTTAAACTCTATTTTTTTTGGCTAGTTCTTATCAATCGTGTCAAATTTCGTTAGAAACGTGTAATTATAAATATATAAATAGTATATTTGAATGTGCTCAGCTGAAGTACATGAAAAGGAGGTTTAAACTTTATAGGCGTGTTAACTAACGCCCATTTTTTTAACCGAAAAAAATTTAAGTTCTTCATAATATTGATGACTTAGTCAGTGAGTCAGTGAGTATGTCGTAATATATGCACTTTTTGTACCTTCATATCTCAGGATTCTTTATTGTAAAAGTTTCAAATTTCGCATGTTTTTTTTTTTTTTTTTTTAATGCATGTTTTTTTTATTTTTTGTATCTTCATATATGAACTAACAATAAGTATTCAAATCTTAAATCTAACATATAATTAATAGGCCCGACCAATGCCAGACATAACTAAGTGATAGTTGTAAATAATACATAAGTGGTGATAAGCAAAAAAAAAAAAAAAAAAAAAAAAAAATTTTTTTCAAGCAACTTCATTCGGAGTGTTTAGTATTAGAGCCCTTGTATCTCTCTTTTTTAAGCGGATGTGTCCAGTAAAGTTCAAGATGTTACGAGCAAGCGGATTAGGATGTGACACAAGTTTAGTTAGATATTTGCCTGCGTATTTTGCAATTTCTTCAGTCACTAGTGGCATATTTAAATCACGATGTATATTTGAATTCTTAATGTACCATGGAGCAGATGTTATTAACCTTAAAATTTTGTTTTGTCTTCGTTGAATTCTCTCTACATTGGAAGCTGAAGCAGTGCCCCATAACTGGATACCGTAACACCATATTGGCTTTAAAAGCGACTTGTATATTAAAAGTTTGCAGTCTAGGCTGAGTGTTGAATTTCTGCCAATCAGCCAATGTACCTGAGTTAATTTTAGTTTCATTTGAGTTAACTTATAGTCAATGTGATGTTTCCATGTAAGCCGTCGATCGAGGTGTATACCAAGATATTTCACATGTGAATGTTGAGGAACAACTTGATTATTAATCCGAATGGGGGAACAAGTATCTCTTCGTAAGGTAAATGTTATATGGACACACTTTTGTTCATTTACCTTAATTCTCCATAAGTGTTTAACCATGGTTCCATCTGGCTAATGTGTTCCTGGAGTTTTCGGGATGCCTCATCAGGGTTTTCGTGCATACTAAGGCAGGCGGTATCGTCGGCAAATGTAGAAGTGTGGTTACTACTGCTCACAGGCATATCACAAGTATAAATCAAATATAAAAATGGCCCCAGTATACTCCCCTGTGGCACACCGGATGAGATAGTTTCAGGCATACTCATAAAGTGTCCTTCCACAACTGTAAATTTTCGTGCAACAATGTAACTTTCCAAAAGATTTAGCATGTTTATTGGTAAATATGTTTTCAATTTCAAAATCAGGCCTTCATGCCACACTTTATCAAATGCCTGAGAAACATCAATAAACACGGCAGAACAATACTTCTTTTCCTCAAATGTTTCTCTGATAAATTGAACCAATCTATGCGTTTGCTCAATGGTGCTATGCTGGCTTCTAAAACCAAATTGATGGTCAGGGATGCACCCATTATCAGTTAAAATTGAAGACAATTTTGTCATGAGTAGCTTTTCAAAAAGCTTTGACATTGTTGACAGTAAACTTATTGGCCTATATGACTCAGCCTTGGAAAGATCTTTACCTGGCTTTGGAATCATTTTAACCTTGGCAAGCTTCCAGCAGTCTGGATAATACTCCAGTCGTAAAATGGCATTAAAAATGAATAACAGGATTCTAATTGCAGTACGAGGTAACTTAATCAGCATCTGGTTACTAATTCCATCCATACCGGGAGCTTTTTTCGGGTTGAGTTCGGCAATTAGTTTTTGTACATCACTTATCGTAAATTTTAAGGGTCGTGGGGGTAGAGCAACTACACTCGGCAAATCAGCAACACCGGTACATGTATTTGGTGTAAATACGGATTTTAAATGCTCAGCAAATATGTTACCTTTTTCAGTATCGCTTCTTGCCCAACCTCCGGTAGATGTGCGCAGAGGTGGCTTAAACTCAACGGGTGTTTTAAGCTTTTTAGCAGCGCGCCACAAAGAGTAATTAGATGCTGGTGTGACATCAAGGCCTTCCAGATAATTTTTGAAAGATGCAGTTTTTTCAGATGCAAGCAACTCTTGGAGTCGTTTAGTGCACTCTTTAAATCTGATTTTGTGTTGAGGTGATCTGTGCTGTTGCCATTCCCTTCTAGCTCTTCTTTTTTCACGTACGAGATGTTCAACGTCTGTAGAATAAATTTTATTGAACCCAGTATACGGATGGGAGGTAGTGGCATGTTCAGAAGCTTGTTTAATATTCTCGTTAAGATTTGCAATGTTCGATTCAATATCATTGGGTGTTCTTAGCGTAATATTTTCCGTGCAATGACTACTAAGATATTTTTTGAATCCCAGCCAATTAACACGGTTTATCATCTTGACATATGGGTGAGGTAAAGCGCTTCTCAGTGGACTACAGATTGTAACGATCGTGGGAGAGTGATCAGACGACAGATCTAGGGAAGCTTCAACGTGAATTAATTCCCTAGAAATACTTTTTATGACGCCGAAATCTATAACATCCGGAATTTTTCTCACGTCAGTAGGCCAGTAAGTAGGCTCCCCACTTGAAATAACATCCAAACCCATTTTTGAAATTGTGTTGAACAACGCCCTACCTCTAGGCGTAATAAGACGCGAACCCCAGAACGTATGCTTAGCATTGTAGTCGCCAGCTGCAACGAAACAAGGTCCAAGAGATTTGTAGAACTTCTCGTATTGGTCCTCAGTGATTGAAAATCTGGGAGGAGAGTAAATTGAAGATATCACGAAATTTGTACAAAAATTTTCAATGCAGATATTTGTTGCTTGTAGATGTTCTTCACAAATGTTGTCAAGAATATAGTGCTTGAGTCTTGACTTTATTAGAATTGCTGATCCACCGCATGCTCTCACTCTAGGGTCCTTTGTGTCATATAAAGTGTAGCCATTCATTTTAAAGAGGCTTCTAGAAGTCAAATGAGTCTCAGAGACCAACATTATATCAATATTTTTTTCCGTAAGGAAGTGCTCAAGTTCATTTTTATGTTGGCGAATGCCGTTTGCGTTCCAGAAACATACTTTTAACGTGTTCATGGCTTGTTAATTAATGCTTGAAGCAGAGTATTCTGCATTCTCAACATTTCTTGCATCATGGTAGTCATATTTGTTGTAAAGTTGTTTATAGTTAGGACCAGATTCTCAATAGTAGCTTCAAGGCGACTAAAGTTAAAGCTTGAATTTGCATTCGTTGAATTATTTGGCGGTGAAACATTTGGTGTGGGAATAGAACTAGCCTTAGCAGCATCGGCATACGATACACGTGAAGTAACTGGTTGGCTCACTGGAGCAAAAGTGGCCGAGTACGCGTTTAATGGTTGAGCTGGAGCTAATTTAGGTTTTTGCCCCATAGCCTGCTTGACGAAAGAGTACACAGGACATCCTCTGTAGTTAGCGGTGTGATTACCTCCACAATTACTGCATTTTTTTTCCGCTTGATCTTTTGGTTTGGTACAACTTGCAGTACCGTGCAATTCACCGCAGATAACACACACTGTAGGTAAATTGCAGTAAGCTTTTGTATGGCCATATTCTTGGCAATTATGACACTGCATGTGAAGTTACAAAGTTATGAAGGGTAAAAACAGGTCGAATGGCTTCGTGTAAATATACACACTATGTGCATTGGCCAGAACTTGGCCTGGCGTACTACTGTGCGCCTAGATACGGGAAAACTCTCATTTTGATGCTGTCTTACTTCCTTTCATACTGATGCTTTTTTCGAGAAGCTGACTAATCTTGGTTGTGAGAATATGATTTACAACATTCTAAACTTACTATACTGAAAGAATTTTTTTTTCATAAATTCTATGAATTTTGACATTAATCCAATGAAAAAATTCATTAAAATTCAACCAACGTCACGCTTCATTGGATTAATGAAACCAGTTTATTTTGATGAAAAATACGTCAAATGTATTAAAAAGTGTCATCAATGCAATGAAAGAACTTCATCGAAACAACGAAATAATTTTATTAAAACGACGAAATAATTTCGTTAAAACCACGAGATGGTTTCATTAAAACAACGAGATAATTTTCGACGAGATAGTTTGCAAGATATAATTTCATTAAAATAACGAAAGAATTTCATTAAAACAATGAAATAACTTCACAAAAACAACAAAATAACTTATTTGAAACTGTATGTGTAAATAAGCATGCATAGAGTACAAGAGCAATCATAAAGAACTGCTTTTGATGCAAGATTTTGGTGGAAAACTGTTAAAATACATTTAATTTATCATGACTACAACGAAATGTTCATTGGGACAACGAAAATATTTCATAGCTATAATGAAATTCTAAATTGCTCTATTTTTTATTAGTTTTTTTAGTTTTAAAGAATTTAATCTTTAACTTAATTGCTTTCAGGTATGTACTTATGTATGCATATATGTTTATTTGAAGCAACAACTGTAAATGTTTCTTAAATATAAAGGAGTTTCTTAATAATTAGAAAATATTGTTGTCATAAATCCAATGAAATATTGTTACGAAACTAGAATACCAACGAAGCAATTCCAATGAAATTCTTTCACAATGTTATTGAAATTTTCATTAGATTTGTGAAATTATCATTAGATTTGTGAAAAATCTAATGAAATTGTTTCGTTGGACTTAAGAAGCAAAATTCTTTCGGTGTAGCTCAAGTTTAATGTCAAAATATTTCATGTTATTTGTTCATTAATAATTATCACTTGTAATTTGTCTTAAAAAGCGATACGAACTTTAGCCCGTTCAAATAATAAATTTTGATTAATGTTGAATGGAAATTTTTTACAAATTTTAATGCGGAATTAAAAAAAGTATAGTTTATTCTTACAAAAGATTTTGATTAGTTGAAGAGTTGAACAACTTATTAATATTATTTGCATTATCTTGCATAAAGTAAACTGACACAAACCAATTTTGAATCTTCTTGATTTAAATTTGTGTTTTTAGGGCCATTATTACAACCTAAAGTTAGTTAAAAGTAGGATTTTATCAGACGTATAAAAAGTTTTCCTTCAGTACAACTTTAGTTTAGCCTAAAATGAGCGCTAAGTTAAAGAGAAATATATCCTTCCTATTAAGTTAAAATAAATTTATAATAATGAATAGCGTTTTATATGTTCGACAAAATCCTACTTTTAACTATCCTTAAGTTGTAATAATGGCCCTAAATGTCTCATATTTCCTTTAGATTATATTCGATTACTAGGAGTCGATAAGAATGATTGCGTTTAGCTAAATTGTGACCAATGTGAGAGAAATCGTTTCGGCAGATAAGTAAGTTTTTTCTACACATCAGATTTTTTATCTTATAACTTTCAAAGAGGGTTTTACATATCGCTTATTTATTTTAACAACCTCATAACAAAAAAATGCATTTTTGGAATTAATAATGTCCCAGCTAAAAAAATATGTATGGAGCATATATGACATCCCATATATGGTTCGGATCCGAAAAATGAGGGTATATGGGCATATATGATTATATATATTCATACATTTTCATACATGTATGTGCAAAATTCATATTCATACACTCTTGATTCACAAAAGGCACTGCTGTGCAATAAATTAAATTATTAAAATTAAATTTTTTTAGACTTGAGAGAGAGGTTGTATTTAATGAAACATTTGCTTGGACAAATATTTCAAAACGAACTAAAAGTCATTTCATTCATCAAAAGGTGAATCAATTATTTAAAAAACACATAAATCATATTCGTACATAACATTTAGCTTAAGAAATCAGATTAAAAACTAATGCAATTAATTATAAAAGAAAAAATAATCCGTCTAACAATAGTTTTCAATACAGTAATATGAACTTTGTTTCTTATCTAGAGAATTTTGTTATTTTCTATAAAATTAATGACTGGATTATCCTTTTGATTATTTGATATATTAAATGGGGCAACAACGTATAAAATCATACAAGAATGGTTTTTTGTAACAAAAAGTTTTTCTTTTTTAAACGTTGAGGGTACGCATATAAACTTTGCACACCGTATGTATTTTTTAATGGATTTCCAATTCAGCAGTGATCAAATTCCAAGCTTTTTTGATTGCAAAAACGATCTTATGGGAGATATCATGTATGTATACATTCTTATATGGCTCCATATATAAAATCTTATATTTATATATGGATCCGCATATGAAGAGCTTCATAATTAAATTTTCATATATGAGTTCATATATTATAATACATTTCATATATTAGTCCATATATTAGTTCATTTATAATAGTTTTGCCATGTATAATCCCATATATTTTCATACATGAATTCATACATATTCATATATAGTTATATACATTCATATATTAAAAATATATGGACCATATATAATTTTTTTAGCTGGGGTAGAACAATTTCATATCATATCGTATGTTCTGTTATATAAAAATTTCGCACAAATAGATTGTACAATAGCATCTTGAGAGAAGAATATCACTTTTTATATCTCCTTTGAGTTGTGTGTGAATTGAAATATTTTTTGTAAAACTGGCTTTTTCAGTTATGACGTCTCTGAAGTACACGAAATTTATGTATGCAGGGATCGCAAATAACGATTATTTTCCAAATTTAAACTAAAAAATCACACTAATAGAGAAGTCCTACGTATACAAGGAATATATCAAAGTACTCCATGTTTCCATGGACTACCTATAGATGCAATGATTTTTTTGATTTTTATTTATTCCTCACAAAATAACATTTATTTATTGATTTTTATTTATTCCTCACACAATAAGAGTATTTTTTGATTTCTAATTATTAATCACAAAATGAAAGTTATAATGTGACATTTATTTATTCCTAACAATATAACAGTTACTTTCAGTTTTTTATTTTTTTGATCAATAAAATTTTTATTTTTTAAATGAATAAACTATAAAAAAGTAAATTTAATTTAAAATATATGGCCTGTTTTACAATAACGAAACGCAACTTTCGACTTACAATTTATATTGAAAACAAAAAAAAATTTCATATTTTATTGCTGTTTTCAATATAAATTTTCAGGCGAGAGTTTCGTTTCAGTTTTCTTTCGTTATTGTGAAACAGACCAATAATAATTTTTTTACAGACTCTGGGGATAAATTTAATTATAAAACGAACAATATCAACTTTTTTTTAAATATTACTTAGCAGCCCCTCTCAAAGACTATTTATTAAATTTGGTGTAACTCCTCATTTATTTTATATTTTATATACTCACAAATTACTGTTTTTATATTTTTATATATATATACATATTTTTTTCTTTTCTAATTAAATTAATGATATTCAGAATTACAAAAATTCCTTCATATATTCAAAAACGTAACATTGTCTTAATGATTGTAATTGAACTCCAAAAGAATTATATTCTTAATGTTCTTATGGCGAAATAAATAAATAAATAAATAAATAAAAATAAAATATTAATTTTAACGCAAAAATTACGCTTTCTAAATTTTAAAAATGAAGCAAAAAAATAAAAATCAAAATGTAGCTGTTATTTTGTGAGGAATAAATAAAAAACAAGAAATAACGATTAAAAAGTAATTTTAAAAATAAAAATTAAAACAAAACAAGATTAATTTTTCAAATTTTCTGTGCTCTTTAAGCAAGCCGTATACCAGCATTTAACCAATTTAATACCGTAATAAACTTAAGCGGGTGCTTGTACTGTCGCAATGCTTGAATAATAAAGTTTTATGTTATTAAATTTAAAGATATTATTAATGAGCTGGTGTTTCGTCAAATCAGAACTATCAACTAATTTAAGAGGGTTCCACTTATTTCTGGCTAGCCGCATTAGGACTTGTTAGGACGGTTTTTGGTCTCATAACTTGTGAAATATCGCACAGAGAGTTAAATGAAAAATGCGCAATGAGTATAATAGCTATTCGTACAACTTACTCCCACTTTTGCTTTTCCAGATGTAATTAAATGCAAATAAAATTAAATTTGATACGTACATATTTAATATTAATTTCAAGCAGTTCGTCGTTTACCGGTTTATATTACAGCTTCAAAATAAAGAACACATTATTAAGAGAAGTTTTCTACTCTTAAGAGAATATGTTGTTCGTAGTTACACAAAACTGTTATTTTGCTAATGGCTGAACATCTGTGGGCTGTATATGAGAAACATTAAATATTTCCCAGAAGCAAAACTTCCGTTTCCCTCTTCGCTAATGGCAAGAGAGTTGTTGTGTTGACGAGCATATGCGCACACAGAAGCATATTATACATGCGAGTACTCGTATCATTCATATCTCATGGTTAATATTTACAATTGAATAACACATATGTATGTATGTAAGTATGTACGTCTGATAAATGTATCTATTGTTGATTTTCCAAGCAATTGTGATTCGGTGAGACATAGTTTGAACCATTTGGCATAACCAAGAGCGTTATACTTTGGAGCCAAAAAAAGTAGCATCAAAAGAATATCTATCCAACAGCAGTGCGAGTACAAAAATACATCTAACGTGCAGAAATACATGTGCATGTGCACATGTATATACTTATGTGTATGTGTGTACTTACATCTTCATTATTAAATAAATGGAGTAGAGTGGGTGGAGTGATTTTATGGCGTAACTTATTTACTTACATGCTCGTATTACTCACGCATACACAAATGTCGTTTATATACATACATTTGGCTATATGTTAGTAATGCTATTCATATGAATATGTTTATATGAATATAGATACACATTTATATGCACATTAATTTATATTCACATCTATGGATATGTGCATATGTATGTATATATCTGCAAGCAAGTTTGTGAATGCATTTGTATGTATTTATTTTTGTATGTGAGTGAGTGAGTGATTGTATTGGAAAAGTAATACCAAAAGCAACGTTAAAAAATCTTTTATGTAAAACTTAACAAGAAAGTCGACCGATATGCCCCCAAGGCAATAAATAACGGACCGAATTCTATACACACATGAACATGTGTATGTACAATCATGTCTTCTTATTGTAAAATCTGTGCACAAGTATGTATTTTGAAATTAAAAATAAATTGACGGACGAATTTTAAGAAAACCATTTACAGATCATATCCTACAAAGAATTTTATAATCTTGCAATGGATGGTTGTAAGCTCCATGCACTCATATATGGATATGTATGTATGTGTGTATATATACATATATATGTATGTATATTTCACTAATAAAAAAAATGATGTCTTTCAGCTCATAAAACATCTTAAAGCTTAGAAAATGTTTCTACACACAATTGCTGAAAAAGAGTAGTCAATCTATTGCTGGAACATAATTCGAAATTATGTAACCCGAGAACAAGTATGCTGATGTATTTCCAGAATAGCTGTGTATCAACATTATTCAGAATCCTGCAATACTCCTTTCCTTAATTATATTTATAATATAAACTAGAATTAGCAAACACTCGATTTAAATTTTTTTAACATCGAAAACGACGGTTTTCAAGTAACATGTACCTTACGAAGAGATACTTGATCCCCCATTCCGATTAATAATCAAGTTGTTCCTCAACATTCACATGTGAAATATCTTGGTATACACCTCGATCGACGGCTTACATGGAAACATCACATTGACTTTAAGTTAACTCAAATGGAACTAAAATTAACTCAGGTACATTGGCTGATTGGCAGAAATTCAACACTCAGCCTGGACTGCAAACTTTTAATATACAAGTTACTTTTAAAGCCAATATGGTGTTACGATATCGAGTTATGGGACACTGCTTCTGCTTCCAATGTAGAGAGAATTCAACGAAGACAAAACAACATTTTAAAGTTAATAACATCTGCTCCATGGTGCATTAAGAATTCAAATATACATCGTCATTTAAATATTCCACTAGTGACTGAAGAAATTGCAAAATACGCAGGCAAATATCTAACTAAACTCGTGTCACATCCTAATCCGCTTGCTCGTAACATTTTGAACTTTACTGGACACATCCGCTTAAAAAGAGAGATACAAGGGCTCTTATATTAAACACTCCGAATGAAGCTGCTTGAAAATACTTTTTTTTTGCTTATCACTACTTATGTATTATTAACAACTATCACTTAGTTATGTCTGACATTGGTCGGGCCTGTTAATTATATGTTAGATTTTGGATTTGAATACTTATTGTTAGTTCATATATGAAGATACAATAAATAAAAAAAACATGCACAAAAAAAAGAAAACGACGGACACAGATGGTGAAGGAAGAGATAGAGCAGAGCTTCATTTTTTTAATATTCTGTTCTTTCCACGTTTTTTAATAATGCTGTGTTGCAGTGCCTCTGGTGTCAATGAGGCGTATTAAATTTTCGAAACTGTATTTAGAAGCCATTTTATTCGTTATTTACTTCGCCGATGATTCTGTTACAGGAGGGTGCTAGTATTAGTACCCACTGAAGCCACTTTAGTTCAGTGACCAGTGTATATGCCTTCAACACTTGAACTTTCCTACAGCAACTGATACAAGGCGACAATAATGCACATCCGACAAATGCGTAATGTTTTTATTTCGGAGACCAGGCTCGAATATAGGACCTTCGGTTTTGCAATCAACGTGCTAACTACTACATTATAATAACTTTAAGACAAAAAAAAAAGGCAAAATGTATACATATACACAGCTTTGCGTGTGTTAGTATTTTTCGTATTCATTTAACATTTGCTGTTTTTTAAGTTGTGTTTGTATTGCCGGTCTTTCCCTCTCTCACCTACAAACTCCCAGTGGTAAATTAAGCGAAGTACTTCGATAATAATCACTGACGTCAGTATTGCATCGTAAGCGAGCAATCTAAGTACTTGGATTGTAATGTACGTGTAATCTGATATGTAATGTGTTACTGATAACTTCGATTACGATGTAAACAGGGATTCCGTTATTGTTTAAAACAAACAGTTTATTCTTAAATAAAATTAAAATACTGGCCTACTTTTAGGGTAAATTTATTACCATGCCCGCTTACAACTCCGCTGTCAATGTAAGTGCAATGCTACTGGCACGTACTGACATCGTAGCTTACTTTGTGAACAAGAACGCACCACTTACGCGTCCTATGACACTTTTTAGTTAAATCTAAATAGCAAAATAAGTGAACGAATCACCACTGACTGCTACTAAGTATTACTGATACCATCGATTACGTAATGTATATTTTTACCACTGTGCTGGCATGTTATGCCAGCACAATTATGCCCGTGTAAATCAGCGCATTCAGATGTAAAAAAAAAACTTAAAGATCAGTTGGAGTAACAACATTTCATGACACGAAGCACTGTTTTTAGACTTGCCAAATGAGTTAGATAAAACATAAAGATTTCCTGATTCCTCAGTATGTATATCACTCATTATTATAAATGTAACACAACATAACTATCAAAAGCTCTAAATGAAGGTTATTTCGAAATATGTATAAACATTTCGATAGTATAATTAACTGCGTCTTACGAAACCTTCTGTTTAACATAGAGCTCATTTTATTTAATTCTATCAATAGGGCAAGGAATCTCATGCACTAAAAAATCGAAAATATGCAATTAAAAAATATGCAATTAAATATGCAATTAAAAATATTTTTTCAATATTTTATATAAAAAAAAATTCAAGTAATTTAACAAAAAAAAGGCAGAAAACAATTCATGTAATATACATATTATTAATTAGTATAAAGAAAAACAAAACAATAAATTCAACAACAAAAAATCAAGTTAAATTCAATTTAAAAAAAAATTATAGGAACTAAGGACTTATATATAAGAGATCAATTTTAATTTCATGCGTTTACGCTAGTAAATAAAAAAGTTCTTTTTAAGGTTTTCAAACAAAAAGCTTTCTCGATTAGTTCTTAAAAAGATCTTATACAAAGAAAATGAGCGCTCAACATCAACTGATGTTACAGGAGCATATTCAAAAGCACACACTTCTTTTGTTGTAGAATTGGTTTATGAAGAATTTTCATTAAATTTCAAAATTCCTGCAAGTTTTCTTATTTCAAGGAAACCTTTATTCTTCAAGAGAACATTGTTTAATTTTTCAATAATTTTTTGGCAAATTGACCCTTTAACATCATTTATTTTCCTTACAGTATTATTTATTAAATCGACTGCATCTTTCAAAGAATTTCGTCCTTCTAATTTTTTTTTTACTTCGCATAAAAACCCATAATTGCTATGTTCTTTTACGCTTTTAATCTATATCAAATCGGAATCGTTAATCACCTTTACTCCTTCGCCAAATTTTTCGATGTTCTCGGCATAATATTTGAAAGCATTTCGCCACGTTCCCCATCTTGTTATAATTGGCTCTGAAGAAGGAAATTTTTCATTAAAAATCTGTACTCGCGAAGGCGCTTTTAAAAAGAATTTTTCCTTGTGATATAAGAGAGTACAATAAAATTACTTCGAATTTATTCTGGTACTCGGTGGATAGCATGAGCGATACAAGTAACGTGCAATAGCTTCCGATAAAAATGTGTAACCCCTTAGCCTCTTCTACGATATAGGGCGATGCGTCGCACGTCGGGTTGAAATTCCCAATAATGGCTCTTAATTGAAAATTGAAAATTAATATTTTTAAAAAGTAATCAATTACAGGTTATAGTAAACAAAATTGTGCATCACTAACTATCTTTTTCATTTTCCTTTGTTATTTACTTTTCGAGTTGTGCGTTGTTAAAGTTGAAAATTTTTTAAGTTTTTGAAAACAGTGGTAAAAATTTAAAAAAAATTTTTTTTTAAATAAAATTTTTATATTTTAATAGCATAAAAGTAATATTTTTACAATGGAACCTTCAACCTCAGGTATTTGGAAACTCAAATATGTATCCCAGTTAAATATTTTTGTTGTAGAAATATTTTTAATATTTTTTTTAAAATTGGTATAAAAAACAATCATTTTTTAGTTTTAAGTAGAAATTCAAATTCGGTTTGGGCAAGCTTGGGTAAAAAAAATTTTTTTATAGCTTTCTATGATATGTCTACTTACAAATCATATAAAAACATTTTGCGGGTTTTTTGCGATAAGAACGAAAAAAGTAGTTTTTCAATTTAACATCAAAGAAAAATTCGTGTATGCATGTAAGTGTGTACATACATATGTTTGGTATGTAGTTTTGTTATTGTTTATTTTTGTTAATTTTTTCATTATCAATATTCTTATTTGTAATATTATTACCCAGCAGTTCCAAACTGAAGGTCCGTCTCCAATATTGGTAAAATAGCATAGGACTTTAACATGTACTTGTCATTGGATAAGCTAATATGTTCTTTTGAAGCAACAGCGAACAGGTGCTTGACTTTGCAAAAGCACATGTTGAAATATCTAGCCTTTTAATAAGTATTGGAGATGGTCCTTCAAGTTTGAACTGTTGGGTATGTATAATTTTTAGTACTTTTAAGATAGTTGGAAACGTGAATAATTGTTTTTAAACTTTCTTTTTGTTTGTTTCAATTGTGACTGTTTTTTTTTTTTTTTTTTTTTTTGAAACTGTGGTGTTATTGTCTAAAAGTGATGTGAGCAAACACTACTCGTTGTTCGATACAGAAAAAAAATACCATTACTTTAAACTTCTTATTTTAGGAACAAATTCTGGTATTTACATTTCTCGAAGAGAACTTTATAATATAATGAAAAACGCAAACTCTATAAGAATTTATAATAAAATAAAGTTTTTGCAGACTGAATTAATTAAAAGGTACAATCCTCAAGATATGAAACATTTTAGAAACAGGTTTTATATTTTTTGCAATGATTTTAAAAGTCGATGGCTTAAAAGTTGCAGAAAAGAGAACGATTTTTTAAAAAATAACGAAAGTTGGCTTAATACCGTAATTTCGTTCATATCAGAAACAAAACGAGGACGAAAACACCTTTCATTTGAAGAATGCAGCAAAAAAACTATGGCAAAAAAACAAAAAATTTAAGAGAATCGAATTCTTTGGCTATTTTGGCTCATGCAACCCAAATGGGCTTGAGAGCTTCTGTACAAATTGATGCATCAAAAATTGTTCAAGATATAACAATTTCCCCAACAAAAGCAAAGAAATATAGAGAAAGTTTTGGGAAAGAAGAATCCAAAAAATTAACTGCTGAAGAAGCTCTTGCTGTATTAATAGATGCAAAATTGTCAAGGTATCAATACAATATCATTCGAAGAGTTGTTCCAGAAAAATTTCCGCCATATACAGATATACAAAATGCAAAAAAAAAGTGCTATCCTAAACGTGAATGCATAAAAATTTGTGAAACTTCATCCGAAGTAAGTCTTCAAGGACTTTTAAACCATACTGTTGAGCGGTTAACAATTTTAAAGGAAAAAGAAGTTGGCAATCTGACTGATGAAGAATTAAGTAACATTAAATTGTTTACAAAGTGGGGCTTCGATGGCAGCTCAGGACACAGTTCTTACAAACAGGCATTTCATGGTTCTGATGCCGATGATTCTGCAGTATTTATTACATCTGTCGTCCCTTTAAAGTTAGTAGCCAATGATAAAATTATTTGGGAAAATCCTCGTCCATCTTCAACAAGATTTTGCAGGCCGCTAAAAATAGAGTTTAAGAAAGAGACAGCAAATGTTGCGAAACTTGAAAAAGAGTAGATATAGAAATTAAATCACTTGTTAATTCACCTGCTTTTTTAGGAGAGAGGAACGTCCAAGTAAAACATGAACTTATGTTAGTAATGATCGATGGAAAGGTATGTAATTCTATAACAAAAACAAAATCAACTCAAAAATGTTATATATGTGGTGCCACGAGTAAAGAGTTCAATTCAATCGATAGCATGATCCAAAGAAAAGTTGAGAATAACACTCTGCAGTTTGGTTTATCCATTCTGCATGGTTGGATAAGATTTTTCGAGTGCCTTCTTCACTTGTCATTCCAATAAAAAATGGCAAGCAAGGTCCGAAGCAGAAAAAAATAGTGAATGAAACCAGATCAAAAATACAGGTCGAGTTCAGACAAAAAACCGGTCTTATAGTTGACCAGCCAAAACCAGGGTTTGGAAACTCAAATGACGGGAATACAGCCAGACGTTTTTTCCAAAATCCCGAAGTTTCAGCGGAAATTACAAAAATCGACGTTGAACTGATCAAAAAGTTGCATACTATTTTAGTTGCTGTATCGTGTGGTCATCAGATTAATGTTGAAAAATTTAGAAATTTTACTTTATCGACCGCAAAATACTTTGTTGAAAAATACCCATGGTATTTTTCAACATGTCTCCCACTTTACATAAATTTTTAATACATGGTTCGGAGATTATTACTCATGCACTGTTACCTATTGGTCAGTTATCGGAGGAAGCGCAGGAAGCTCGCAATAAAGATTTTAAATCATACAGAGAACATTTTTCACGGAAATGCAGTCGCGAAAAGTCCAATGAAGATATTTTCAATCGATTTTTAATAAGTTCTGATCCTATTATTAGTAATATGAGCAAACATTACAAAAAGAAAAGTAGCGTGTTGCCACAGCAGGTATTGGACCTTCTAATGTTACCTAAAATTTCTGAAGAAAATAATTCCGACGATATTTATTTTAGTAACAGCGAATATGAAGATTAATAATATCAAAACTAAAATGTAAATTTATTATATATATATTAATATTAATTTTTTTTTTTTTTTTTTTTTTTTTTTTTAATACATGTATTTATTTATTGTATCTTTAAATATGAACTAACAATAAGTATTCAAATCTTAAATCTAAAATATAATTATTAGGACCGACCACTGTCGGACATAAACTTGTTAATAGTTATAAATAATACATAAGTAGTGATAATAAAAAAAGAAAAAAAAATTATAAAAAAGTATAAAAAAAGTATTTTCAAGAAATCCCATTTGGCGTGTTGAGTAATAGAGCCCTTGTGTCCCTCTTTTTTAAGCGGATGTGTCCAGTAAAGTTCAAAATATTACGAGCAAGCGGATTAGGATGTGACTCGAGTTTTGTTAAATATTTGCCTGCGTATTTTGCAATTTCTTCAGTCACTAGTGGCATATTTAAATCACGATGTATATTAGAATTTTTGATGTACCATGGAGCCGATGTTATTAACCGTAAAATTTTGTTTTGCCTTCGTTGGATTCTCTCTACATTGTAAGCTGAAGCAGTGCCCCATAACTGGATACCGTAACACCATATTGGCTTTAAAAGCGACTTGTATAATAAAAGTTTACAGTCCATGCTAAGTGTTGAATTTCTGCCAATCAACCAGTGTATTTGAGATAACTTAATTTTCATCTGAGTTAGCTTAAAGTCAATATGATGTTTCCATGTAAGCCTTCGATCAAGGTGTATACCAAGGTATTTCACTTGGGAGTGTTGAGGAATATTTTGATTATTGATTCGAATTGGGGAACAAGTATCTCTTCTTAGGGTAAACGTTATATGTACACACTTTTGTTCATTTACCTTAATTCTCCATAAGTTCAACCACATTTCCAATTGTGTAATATGTTCTTGTAAATATCGGGAAGCCTCGTGAGGGTTTTCATGCATACTAAGGCAGGCTGTATCATCGGCAAACGTAGATGTATGGATATTGCTGCTCAAAGGCATATCGCAAGTATAGATCAAATACAAAACTGGCCCCAGTATGCTCCCCTGTGGCACACCGGATGATATAGATTCGGGCACACTCATGAATTCTCCTTCCACAACCGTGAACTTCCGGGTAGTGATGTAACTTTCTAATAAATTCACTAAATTTATTGGTAGATTTGATTTTAATTTTAGAATTAGACCTTCATGCCACACTTTATCAAATGCCTGAGAAACGTCAATAAACAGGGCAGAACAATACTTCTTTTCCTCAAATGTTTTTCTTATAAATTGAACCAATCTATGAGTTTGTTCAATGGTGCTATGCTGACTTATAAAACCAAATTGATGGTCTGGGATGCACCCACTATCTGTTAAGGTTGGGGACAATTTTGTCATGAGCAGCTTTTCGAAGAGTTTTGACATAGTTGACAGCAAACTTATTGGCCTATATGACTCAGCTTTAGTAAGATCTTTTCCCGGCTTTGGAATCATTTTGATTTTTGCAAGCTTCCAGAGTTGTGGATAATACTCCAGTCGTAATATGGCATTAGAAATAAACAGCAAGATTCTTATTGCAATATGCGGCAAGTTCATCAGCATCTTGTTACTAATTCCATCAATACCTGGAGCTTTCTTTGGCTTGAGTTCAGCAATTACTTTATGTACATCACTCATCTTAAACTTTAAGGCTCGAGGGGGTAGAGCAATTACATTCGGCAAATCAGCAACACCAGTACATGTATTTGAGGTAAATACGGATTTTAAATGCTCAGCAAATATTTTGCATTTTTCATTATCGCTTCTTGCCCAATCTCCGGTAGATGTGCGCAGAGGTGGCTTGAACTCAACGGGGGTTTTAAGCTTTCTAGCAGCGCGCCACAAAGAGTAATTAGATGTCGGTGTGACATCAAGACCTTCCAAATAATTTTTAAGAGATGCAGTTTTTTCAGATGCAAGCAACTCTTGAAGTCGTTTAGAACATTCTTTAAGTCTGAGTTTATGTTGGGGTGATCTGTGCTGTTGCCATTCCCTTCTAGCTCTTCTTTTTTCACATACGAGATGTTTAATATCCCTGGAATAAATTTTATTAAACCCAGACTGCGGATGGGAGGTAGTGGCATGTTCAGCAGCCTGTTTAATAATTTCGTTAAGATTGGCAATGTTAGTTTCAATGTCATTGGGTGTTCTTAATGCAATATTTTCCGTGCAATGACTACTAAGATATTTTTTGAATCCCAGCCAATTAACACGATTGGTCATCTTCGTATATGGGTGAGGTAAGTCACTTCTTAGTGGGTTACAAATTGTAACGATAGTGGGGGAGTGATCGGAGGAGAGATCTAGAGAAGTTTCAACACTAATTAAATCCCTAGAAATATTTTTCATTACGCCAAAATCAATAACATCTGGAATTTTTCGTACGTCAGTAGGCCAATAAGTGGGCTCCCCAGTCGAAATAACATCTAAGCCCATTTTTGAAATTGTATTAAACAAAGCTCGACCTCTAGGTGTTAAAAGGCGCGATCCCCAGTACGTATGCTTTGCATTGTAGTCTCCAGCTGCCACGAAACAAGATCCAAGCGATTTGTAGAACTTCTCATACTGATCTTCGGTAACTGAAAATCTGGGAGGTGAGTAAATTGATGATATTACGAAATTAGAACAAAAATTTTCTACAAAAATATTCGTAGCTTGCATATATTCTTCACTAACGTTGTCAAGGATATAGTGCTTGAGTCTTGACTTAATTAGAATTGCAGATCCACCGCATGCTCTCCCTCTAGGGTCCTTTGTATCATACATAGTGTAGCCATTTATTTTGAAAAAGCTTCTCGAAGTCAAATGCGTCTCAGAGACCAACATTATATCAATACTTTTTTCCGTAAGGAAGTGCTCAAGTTCATTTTTATGTTGGCGAATGCCGTTTGCGTTCCAGAAACATATTTTTAACGTGTTCATGGCTTGTTAATTAATGCTTGAAGCAGAGTATTCTGCATTCTCAGTATTTCTTGCATCATGTTAGTCATATTTGTTGTAAAGTTGTTTATAGTTTGCACCAAATTGTCAATAGTAGCTTCAAGGCGACTAAAGTTAAAGCTTGAGTTTGCATTTGTTGAATTATTTGGAGGTGGAACATTTTGTGCGGGAATAGAATTTGTTCTAGCAGCATCGGCATACGATACACGGGAAGTAACTGGTTGGCTCCTTTGCACAAAAGTGGCGGAGTAAGCGTTTGCTGATTGAGATGGAGCTAATTTGGGTTTTTGCACCATAGTCTGTTTGACAAAAGAGTACACAGGACAACCTCTGTAGTTAGCGGTGTGATTACCTCCACAATTACTGCATTTTTTATCACTTTGATCTTTTGGCTTATTGCAACTAGCAGTGCCGTGTAATTCGCCGCATACAACACAAACAGTGGGTAATTTCCAGTATGTTTTTGTGTGGCCATATTCTTGGCAATTATGGCACTGTACGGGACCTGATCGCTTATGTGGCTCTTCAACTGTGATTTTTCGGTATAAGAGGTATTTTAAGCTATAAATTGGGTGTGTCTCGTTTTTTTCAGCTGTATATCATTCGGCTCCAATTCAACACGAAATAGAGGCTGGGGGATCTTCTCCCTGTTTATTATATTGGTAACATTTTTTACCTTAAATCCTTGTAGCATGAGTGCATCTTTTACTTCTTCGGGATTAACATAAGAGTCAATACCCTTCAATACGATCTGCATACCTTTGGCACTTTTAAGCTGGTACGTATAAAAACTTGTTTTATTTTTTTCAAATTCAGTCACTATTTTACGGAAATTTTTTTCTTCGTATATTTGAATTTTAGTTTCGTCAATATTACCACGCTTTATTGGAATAACATGAAATGCGTTTTCAAAAATGGCCGAGACTAATTTTTTAATTAGGGCGTTAGAATTTTTCTCTCTCAAATATATAGGTGGTGGCTTAAAAGACTTTTGCGATGATGCAGCGGGCTTGTCGTCGGTGACTTGCAATAATGAAAAACGATTTTGACGATTGGTAGATGATGCGCTATTATCCCTAGACATCTTTGGAGCAGATGAAATTTTTGAAGAATTCGGGCTTCGCCCACGCTTTACCACTGTTATGTATCTGTCCATTCCATTAATATTAATAAAAACTTTTTTAATCAATAAAGATTAGCATGGCCTATTTTCGGGAAAATTTTGTATGCGGGCTATACGAAATCATTTACCGATTCCGTTCAATTTTTGTATTCTTAGTTACTAACCTAAAAAAATCATATGCGTCAAATTTCATTCATATATCTTTAAAAATGGAGTTTGCAAAGCAATTTAAATATTCATACGGGCAGACAAACGGATATCCCTGGAGTTTAAAAAAAATTTTTTTTTCAAAACTGATTTTTTTAAACTACTAATGTTCCATTTAATACTACGAAACGAAAAAATAAGTGTTATCTGTAACGCCTGAATTAAGACCCGTTTTTATCAATTTCAACCCAATGTGCGTCGGTTAAAAAAAGAAGAACTTAATTTTTGTAAAAATCCTCACCAAGCAAGGCAATGGAATCGTCAAGGGAACGAGCTATTGTCGCGCGATTATTTTTATTCATTTCTACGACATTGAACAAAAATTTTTTGTCGCACATATCTTCACTTTCATGTAAAATTCTCACAATAACATTTGCAATATACCTCCCCTGGATATCGATGATTTCGTCTATGGAAATGCTTAGGATATGGTCTGTTAAAGCTTTTTTGATTTTGTTTAATGAGCAAACATAAAGTTCCTCGATATAAGTTTTGCGCACTGGCAATTCATGTGGAATGTGCTCGTTAGTATATGTTTTCAAAAAATCTCTTAGTCTTGGGTTGTTGAGCTTATACAATGGGTTATAAATCCATGGAGAATTTGCTAAGTCCAGCTGCTACAGAAGTAGTAATCAAAGGCTGTGTTTTTTCAGAGTGTCGATCATGCAATTCCTTATGTTTTGTGTTTTTCAGATGTTGGCAAACTTCAAATTTCCTTTCACAACCCATTGCCTTATTGCAAATTTTGCAGAAAAGGACGACTCCATCGGTTTGAAATACACCCGGATGTTCAGACACGTATTTATTTATGTTTGAAGATACAGTTACGTTGATTTTCGGCATTGTACTCTGAAAGCGTTATCAAATCTTAATTTCCATAATTTTGCAGAAAAAATCTCAAAACCAACTCACTTTCCATTTAAAACGTGTTATGTTGTGTAAAGTTACAAATTTTCAGTGAATTCCCCAACAAAACAATAAGAATGTTTTGTAAATATAAAAGTTTAGACCTCAACAGGGTGATTCAGGCAAATATTTTGTAACAAATTATGTGTCAACTTTTACCAGAAGATGTCGCACTAAGTATCAAATGGATGCTAACCAAAATAGCAAAAATATGCAAAAAAAACCTGCATTTATTGAAAAATATGCGCAAAAATATGCAAAAACTAGTATTTTTAGCAAAATATGCAAAAACGATTGCATGCCATTTTAAAGGAAATTTCACGATTCGCAGAGATAATTTAACCGTTTCCGTTTTATGGCACCCAGTGAAAACATGAATTTGCATGAGATTCCTAGCCCTATCTATCAACATACATATGTGCTCTTAATTATGAAAATGGTGTAAGTCACATATTTCTTTGGTCGATATATTTAGTAGATTACATATGAACAAGTCAAAAAATATTTTTATATTATGTATCATTTTAATTAAGAGTTGTACTAATCTCAATAAATATAAATTTATTTAACATTTATTAGATATTTATTGAAGATTTTTTAAGATTTATTTTATATTTTGAAACAAAAATAAACATGACTTAGACCACTTTCATAATTAAGGACACATATGTATGTATATTCAGCTCTGTTCTGTTAACCCAATCCGAGTAAATTTTTCGTTTTAAAAAAATTAATAATGGTTCTGCAGACCATACAAGATAATTTTCTTTCAGATATGATATTTGAGAATCTGTATAATAGAAAAATTAAAAACGTCTCAAAAAATATAAGTTTTCTAAAGTCGTGTGATTTCAAGTCAATTCAGATACAGAACAGGGCCGATTGACTCTAAACACCAAGATACACTATTAAATTTTCTCATTAGATATATCCAACATTTTATAGATATAAATATTGAGTCCTATTTTAGATTTAATTGTAAGCGACAAAATATTAAGTTTCCAGGAGATTTTTTTATAATATTCAAATGTGTTGTAAATATTTTAATTGTCGCTTACTATATAACTATACAACCTGCATTTTTAAGTTATCAACAACTTTTCCATTTTGATAATTCTAAATATGGGTAGTCCCATAAAATTTTAATTTCAATAAAAAAGTCGCTTACGATTAGGTAAGTTGAAAAAGTTTAATAATGTCGATTAAATTTACAAACTTTTCCGACAAATCTTACTGCAAATTTCATAAAGTAGGTGCTTTTAGGCGACCAGAGTTGTATTTTGAGCTATAGCTGGAAAGAAAAAGTGCAATGTCTGCTTTATTACCAGAATGCATTTTCCGCACGAAATCATGGCATCTAAGCATAAACTTTCTTATGAATAGGGCGGACTTTTGTCAGATTTTTTTTAAATGAAAAGCAAAGTGGAACTGTGAGATTCCGCTCAATAGATATCATACTACTGGATCTGACTACTCAAGTCCCCACCTTTGGAGAGGCTTGGAACAATAATAAAATCAGTGTGAAGTCGGACGGGTGGTGAGGCAACATATCAGTGAAATATCCGATAGGGTAGGCGCCCTTTATGTTTGCCTGGAAGTTTGTATTACGTCTTGAACAGAGCCAATCATTCACAGAGCAGGTGAAAAACTATGTCCCTTACTTGAAAAAAATATTGAAAATATTGTGGGAAAGATATATTCTATTCTATATATTCTCGCCTAGAAGCGCAGCTTTTCTTCGACCGCAAATACACTTTTAGCCTATTCAATATACCTTCTGCTTTCTATCATGGCTCTAATAGATTCTATTTTTTTATCGCTATAGCGAATGTTGTTATATATTTGTAGTCAATCAAGGATTGTGTTGTAGGAACCTTGGTAAGGGGTTCCTCAGGATTTTTGAGTCGAACCGAGGCTAACGTGCCAGATGAAGGAGATGAATGAAATCTACCCTGATGTTCTTGCCTCCTCATACCTTGCGTTCATGGATTTTAAGGCCTCGGAAGAAATTTCCAGGTTCAATCAAATCATCTGTATGACCGTTGTGCAGTCTTCACGGAGGGTAAAAACATAGGATCATACACTTGATTCTACTTGAGCAGTCCATTCCAATTTGCTAGCATAGGAAGAGCACTAAAATCTTTGAAAGGGCTATGAGATGGCTATCAACATGATATGAGCAGGCAATGCACTGAAATGCTTAAACGACAAGGGGGAAAAGTGAGAGTGGCATCGCTAAGACTATCGATGAGCCAATATTTTAAGAGGGACGAATCATCCCTGAGGAATAGAAAGTATTTAAGGACTTGATAAAATAATATCTAAATATTTGCTCTAATAGCTGGATTTTTTCACTTTTAAACCTTCTTAATTTTATTAGATTCTAACGGTCATATCAAAAATGATTTCGTTAAGTTGAAGCTACATACATATGTATAAAAAAATATTATTGATTTCAAATTAAATAGAATATTTTGCAAGGGACTTTCATAGTTTAAATGCAATATTGCGAAAAGAAAAATTAAAAATTGACGTATCGCCACCGTTTTAAAAACAATAACGATGAGAATGCACATATGCAGAAAACATAATTGAGAAAATATTTGTATAGTTTCCTTGAACCAACACTGGGTTAGGTTCAAAAAGGTGCAACACATTACACTTAGAGTTTGGGTTATCATTATTTAATTTACCTTGTGCATAGTGCCGAATCCGTTGCAATGAGAGAATTTCACACTAACGGGAGGGACAAGATAACCGAATATTTAATCTACTTAACAAGTTAATAACTTATAAGAGTTCAGAATTTAGAAAAAATCATAGAAAATAGATGCTCTATAAATATTAAAATAAATTCAGTGAAGTGCGACTTTGAACCGCGCACGAAGGGTTCCGTACGGGCACGAGATATGTAATTCAATACGAACAATATAAACTATAGTTTTGGCATTTTTTTCGTTTTTGGGTTTTTTCGGTTTTGAGCGTTTTTTTAGTTTGGGGGTTTTTTGAATTTATTGGCGCTTTCTGTGTTTTGGCACTTTCTTTCACGTTTTGGCGATTTTTTTTTGGTTTTCGAATTTTTTTTTAATTTTGGCAATTTTTATTATTTTGCCGTTTTTTTATTTTGGCGATTTTTTTTAATTTTGGCGTTTATTTCATATAGGTGATTTTTTTTTTGGTTTTGGCGATTTTTTTAGTTTTGGCACTTTTTTTTCGTTTTTTTTTGGTTTTGGCGCATTTTTCGCGTTTTGGCGACTTTTTTTGGTTTTTGGCATTTTTTCCATATTAGCGATTTTTTTTTAAATTTTTTTCGAATTTGGCGATTTATTTTAGTGCTAGAATTTTTTTTAATTTTGTCGATTTTTTTTTTGATTCGGCGATTTTTTTTAAATTGTTGGTGATTTTTTTTCTGGTTTTGGCGATTTTTTTTGGTTTGGCGATTTTATAATTTTTGGATTTTTTAGTTTTACCGTTTTTGAAAATTTCAAGAGTTTACCTCTTACAGTCTCCAAGATATAGAGATATAGTAAGTTGTCAAAATTACATAGTCAAAATTGCATTAACTGATGGACCACCCTTTAATTTAAATTTTTTAATATTTTAATGTTAATTGTTGTAGTCTATATAAAAATAAACTAATTTTACAAATTTCAAGTGTCAATATACATACATATGTACATACAGGGTGGCCCAGAAAGACCGAAGTGGTGTAAATTCCTTATAACTTTTTATTTAAGACATATTTTTTTAATTTTTTGTTTTTTAAATACAGTAAATTTATAGGGAATATTTTTAGATTAGTTGTTAAAAATGATATCCCGCAAGTGGAGGCCATTTTCTGCTTCGCACAAATGATCTCTTTTCAACACATTTTCCATGACCTTTCGCAAAACTTCCGGTGTTATGTTGTTAATTTCGTCTGGAATATTGGTTTTTAATTCCTCAATAGTCCTAGGCTTATTAACATAAACTTTCCCTTTTAAATAACTCCAAAGGAAACAGTCTGGAGCTGTTAAATCCGGGGAACGCGGAGGCCAATTAAAATTGCTTCTACGCGAATTTATTCTTTCCCCAAAGATGTCGCGTAAAATAGCCATTGTGGCCCTCGGAGTGTGCGCTGTGGCTCCATCCTGTTGGAACCATATTTGCGGATGGTATTCCACGGCTGGCCTTACAAAATTTTCCAACATGGCCCGATATCGATCACCATTGATGGAAATGGCGACATCTCTTTCATTTTCCAAAAAATATGGACCAATGATCCTTTCTGAAGAAACACCGCACCAAACAGTACACTTAACTGGGTGTAATTGTCGTTGATGAAGTACTCTCGGGTTTTCCTTAGCCCATATCCTAAAGTTTTGCTTGTTAACAAACCCATTTAATTGGAAATGGGCTTCGTCACTCATAAATAAGTTATGAATAATGGAAATGGAAAGAGCACATTTGTGCGAAGCAGAAAATGGCCACCACTTGCGGGATACAATTTTTAATAACTAATCTAAAAATATTCCCTATAAATTTACTGTATTTAAAAAACAAAAAATTAAAAAAATATGTCTTAAATAAAAAGTTATAAGGAATTCACACCACTTCGGTCTTTCTGGGCCACCCTGTACAATTGTATGTATATTACATGAGATTTTTTCATCGCTCGTTTTGGAGCGCCCTTTTATTTCTAATTCTCATGTATTTGTTGTTGTAGTGGCCAAGGTTCTACATACTCTGTCCAAATTTCAGGTCCGTAGCTCTTACGGTTCCTGAGCAAATACCGCGTGACGGACAGACTGACAGCGTAGGGAAAACAATAGGGTTCCTTTTTTCACCTTTGGTGTACGGAACCCTCAAAACACAACTGTGATGCATACTTTGAAGAAAAGCTTCGAGCTATTTTTACTTGATTAAGATGTCTACTGTTTGTTACTTAATATAATTTAGCAGACATTATCCGCCATTGGAATTATTTTTGCTCTATCCATTCCTGCTATTTATTTCGAATATTTCTGCACGGCCAAACGAACATATGACACATTCATGGAAGTACACAAATATCCAAACATCATGCATATGTATGTACATATGACCACACATCATACATAGATTATGCATACATTCATATGTATGTGTACACATGCATGTGCGAGTGTTTGTATACTGGCTTGTTTGTGTGCATATTTGAAACTGCTTCGGCCAAAGCAAATAAATATTCCCAGCAAGCACTGATTCTCCTCGGGACACAACTATAGGTATGCGGAAGATTAAATAACCGACGCACTAAGGCATTTTACTGTCCCACCCCTCGTTTTCTATCAGGCTCTTAACAACTGTACGTACGTACATACATATGTATGTACATACATACTCATTTGATTTGTACATCAACACCAGCATTCTGTTTTACCTTCAGAAGACTCTTCCACCCAGACGACCCAAGCACTAATACATTTGAACAATACACTAGATGGCTTTATTGTGTACGTATGTATGTATGCATTCGTTGTATCTGTGGGTGAGTTTTAACGTTTTTTAATAATGGGTATGCACGTATCTTAGGTGATAGAGTCTGTACGCACATAAAATGAAATAATAAAAATAAACTAACATTTCAAACAGATGCTGAGAAGGGTACACCCCCAGGTTGTACATAGCCAAAGGCTGGGTCCTGGCTGCATTCGCACCGAAACTCTTAACGCGTAAGTTTGCTAAATATCTTGGATTAAACCGCAAAGAAATACGGAAGTTTTCTCCAAATATTATTATAGAAAATAATATGTTGTGCAAATGAAGTGATTTTCCGTTTGCATTAGAGAGCAGAATAGAATACAATTTATTACAAGGCAAAATAAAAGTAAAAAGAATAAAAGAGTAAAAGTAAAAAAGGATACGGAAATAAACTGCTGGAAAATAAAGTACATTGTGTTGCCATTTTTAACTACAAGTAAATTGTAGTATCTAACGATATCAAGTCCGTGTATTAAATTATCTAATAATTTTTTCTGAGTTATTTGAAATAGAAAATATTTATTGTTCTGTTGTGCAGTGTATTTTATTTACAATCTAAATATTTTGAAAATTCACTCTGGATTTCGCAAGTAATTTTAGGAGAAAGGTTAGTCTTTGAAGTTTATTTATGATTTCTAAACATCTTTGAACCTCTGCGAATTACTTTTGTATTGCAGGAATTTGACATGTCATTCCTGGCCACAATAGATGCCAACGCATGGCAGGTAATTAAAAAAAAAACATTGAAAAAAGATGCCATAAAAAATTAATAAAAAAGTTAATGAGTGAAAAGTGAGCAAAACATTTTTAAAGAGTTTTTCAAACAGGAATTTTAGTAAACGAAATCAGTTGGAATAACGATTTAACTATGTATTTGTTAAGTACAAATGAGAGTTTGAATTCGTCGAGAGGTTTGTCATTTGATATAGTGACTTATGTATACCAGAAAAAAAAATAAAAATATATGTATCTTTTATCAAAAGTGTAAAATCACAAATATGCGGAAATCTGTTGATGTTTATCAAGCCATCTTTTATTAAGACTAATGTTTTGAGCTTCTATTGCAAAATGCTACCTCTTTTGAACCGACTTCAAAAAAAGGAGGAGGTTAACAGTTCGTCTCTATTTTTTTCCTTTTAGCTGTGTAGGTTCATAACTCGGTGCATTTTACACCGATTGTAAAACTTTTTAGTTGTCTAAGAGGGTTTAGCCTCCCATTAGGTCCCATTGTAAAAAAGTGGGCGGGGACCTGCCCAGAATTTTTTAACTTGATTTTACGACTTTCTATTTATTTGATTACTGCGAAACCTAGCAAAAACATTTGGTTCGTGTAGTTACATAATTTAAAAGTTAAAAAAGTGGGCGGGGCCACTCACATTAGAATCTATTATAACATTTCACGTTGTTCTACTTACCACACACCTTGAACTCTAAAATAGACACAATCTTAAAAAAAGGTGGGGTCACGCCCATTAAAATTTAATATAATATTTAACAAGCTTCTATTTCACAGATTTTTACGAAACTTGGCACACAGCCTAAACTTAAATAAAAGCACAATCTTGCGTTCAAAAAAGTGGGCGGGGACCGCATATTAAATTTTAGTATAGTATTTCCCGTGCTTGTACTTAACCAATATTTACGAAACTTGGCACACATCTTAAACTCTATAAAAATACGCAATCTTGTTAAAAAAAATGGGCGTAGCCACGCAACATGAAGTCTTATAATATATTTCAGTAAAAAGCTAAAAATAAAACTTTGAAAAAAAATTAAACCGACTTTAAAAATAAGCACTAAAAAGCTAAAAATAATATAGATCTATTTAAATAAAATATTTTTACATATGTTACCTATATTGATGTTTGAAGTTGAAGTTGGTTCCAGCAATATTGGTAACTAAGCACATACATACATACCTACATACATATATGTCTGTACATCAAAAGTACTTGCATTTTTTTTAACAAACATATTCCTATCAGTGTTGCGATATGGCCATTCTTAAATTGAACCATGAAAATGGTAAAATTGTACCAAATTAATTTCAATTGTACCAAAATGTAGCCATACCATACAAAATAAGAATTCATAACAATTTTTCATTTATTGAAAACAAGAAAATAAAGGAATTAACTTATAGTAGGTACACACTTTGCAAAGTGTTTCCGCAACACGTTTATATTATATGCTGCATACTTTTACACACACAATGCAACCTACAATGCGACCTATAAACATAAAATCATATTGATATTTTCCAAACTTCGAATGCAATTTGAAACGCAACTACAAACAAAACTACAAACTGTGCGACCGACAATGCAACCTGCCTAGCTGAATAAACACGTTGCTAAGTCTGTACCTACCATAAAGAACTGGGACAAATGTTACCAAAACAAATGAACATTTTTCAATAAATTGTGAAATAAGTCTATATGACTTTATTACCAATGTCCTTATATTTCAATTAGTTCAGAAATAAGGCCAATTTAGCTTATAGCTTATGACTTTATTTCAGTACGCCGACGAAAATTGGTACGTTGTGCCGATAGTGGGATCTCGGCTTCAGGAAAATTATTATTACTGTAATGCAAAGCACAAATTTTTTCAAATTGTACCACTGAATTATAAAGTGTAGCAGTGTACCAACATCCCAACAGTGGTTCCTATGTATTTAGTACCTGTATTACTGGCACCAATTTCAAACAACAGTATAGGTAACATATGTAAAAATATTTTATTTAGTTAGATCTATATTATTTTTAACTTTTTATTGCTTATTTTTGAAGTCGGTTTAATTTTTTTTTAAGTTTTATTTCTTCATAACTCGAGCAATTATAATGAACACAAAGAACATACTCACTGACTTGAGCAGCGAACTCGTTGTGAAAGCGTAAAACCAAATTTATATTTTTATGCACACAATCAAAAATTGAAACGCGATGCACCCTTAAACTTTTTCGTAATAAGAAGTAAGCTTTTATTTAGATAAAAAATATATAACCAAAATCCGTGTATTAATTCAAATTTTGATTGCTTCTAGACATTGCTTCTGTTTTGTGAATCTTTTTATTTTTCAATTATTCACGCGGTGAGCCAAAAACACCTTGAATATCAGCATTCAGGATATGAGGCAACATTGTGAATATCCCGCGGTCAAATAAACTTGCACTAGTGAGTGTGGGATAAGTAAAACAACTTGAATCCATTAAATCTTTTGTATGAAGCTATGTACAGACGGTTGTCAGATCTTTCAATATTGCCAGTAAAATGTGCTCAAAATTTCTTACAACCGTGTGAACTGACAAATTTTGTCAGACGTCGTTGCCAGAAAAAGCATTGTCAGTCCATTGAAGGATTAGCAGTTGACAACAAATTGTCAGACATCTTACAATCGTGTGAACACACTGTGAAATTATTGCCAGATATTTGTCAGACGATTTAATATTGTGATTATGCATCTGACAATGGCGTCATTGTAAGAGAATTATTTCTATGGGCAACACTGCACACGTTTGATTTTAAATAAAACATTTATAATAAAATATGTGCACACAAAATCATTGCAATTGCTTCTATATGGTCCATAATAATTTATACATTAGCTTTTTACATTTAACACAAACACAAACGATTGATATTTAACAATTTCTAAAAAATGATTTGAGTCTGGCAACGCATGAAAACAGATATGACAATTTGTGCATATGACAACCGTGTGAACTGACAATTTTTCGACTGACGATTTTGTCAGATGAATTTTTTGCCATACAACCGTCTGGCAATAAATTGTAAGATTTTCTTACAATCGTGTGAACTGACAAGGAATATTGTACTGGCAATTTTCGATTGCCAGTACATTGCCAGCACATTGACAGATCTGACAATATTGTAAGATCTGACAATCGTCTGCACATAGCTTAAGCTGCATCCAAAAAAATAAGACAAAGTTAGGAGTTGAAGTTAAAACTCACAAACTATATTTTGTACAATTAATTTCTTACATTATATTGAAGAAAGACGTTTGTTATATTATCCACCATTAAGCCTAGACACACACATAGTAAAAAATTTTGGATTCATTTTTATAGCAAGCCGGTGTATACGGTGCATTATTTTCTGGCGTTACATGACATTTGCATGAGAAAAGGTTGAAAAAATATTTTAACATCATGTTCGAAAAAAGTTTTTCTCTTACATTTTAGAAGTGATTAAAAAGCTATATATTCAGTGAAAAAAGGTTAAAAATGAAACTTAAGGATTTCGAAATACATATGCGCAAAATACGACCTGGCGTTACGTTACAAAAAAATAGAATTGGGGTTGAACTAAACTAACAAAATTGCTTAACTCTGCGAATTGCGTATTTCTAGACAATTTTTTTTTGTTAAGACTTGAACTGATATACATTTATTTTCCAAGCTTCTAGATTAAAATTTTTTTCCGTTTTTTCTGTTAGCCTTAGTATCTGGCGTGGCGTTACTTCAGTTTTCACTTGATATTTTTTGGTTAAAAATTAAGAAAAATTTATACAAAAGTGTAAGAAAACTATATTTGTTATTTATATATACTTATTAGCTTTATCCGCGGCTCCGTTGACGTTGAATTTTATAAAATATACTTAAAATTTATGAATGTATTGTTAATTGTTAGTCGCTGATAAAGGCGATAAAATTAAAAACCAGAATAAAAACCGGTTTTAAGACTGGTTAAAAAATCCAACCCCAATCGAAAATTACCCTTACCAGCCCAAAAATGTATTTTTTAGAAAAAATCCGTAACATACTAAAAAAACCGGTTGCGAACCGGATACAAAAAATATGCTTTGTTTGACGCTGGTAATGTAGCTTTCTATTGGTGAAATAATTTAAAAATCGGTTTAGCGATTTGAGCGTGAAATTGAAAAACACAAACGAACAAACTCAAAACCAAAATTTCAACTAAATTTTAAACAAACATTGTAACATGATTTAAGAAGTTTATTATTCGACATATTGTCATAATTATATTTTAATTTGAAATTTATTTGCTTGTGGTTTAGCTTTGTGACTGTTCAAAATTTGTGGTTGAAGTCTACTGATGATTTGGTGTAAGCGCCAATGAAATACATATATAGACCAAGCTAAACCACAAGCAAATAAATTTCAAATTAAATTGTAACATGATATACATAAATATAGAAGGTACTTCCATTCTCGCTTTGTTTTTAAAAATAAGTATGTTTGAAGTTAGTTTTTTGAGAGAAATAAAAAAAATTTTCCCATATAGTAAACAATTTAAGTCTTCCCCTAGTAATTTTTTTTACAAAAATGTAAAATTCTCTTAACAAAAGTTTGCCAATAATTAAAGTGATATAGATAACTACACATCTGTGAAGTTTAAAAAGTGGTTATGTAATAACTTATCTCATATTTTTATGTTTTCTGCTTCATACAAATCTTTTAACTATATTTTCACCTAAATTTGCCGTTGAGAAATCAAATTTATTGATGTTTTTGATTAGTTGACAATGAATTTTCATTAATGCCCTAATTCTGTTCGACGATTGTATCGTCTTGTCTATGGAAGGCAAAAAGCAGCAATTATGATTCTTTAAAACAATAATTAGTTATTGGGTAAAGTGAATAAAAAATAAGCATTTGTTTTTTACTTGAAAATTTGTAAAAAACACATACATATTTTTAAGAAAAAAGTAAATTCTTATTTTTTATTCACTTTACCCATTTTGTCTATGGTAGAAAGTTCGTGTATTTGCTTTATGATTTTGTTCCAAACATTATTTCCAACACATATTTTTCATATATTTTTCAAACTTTTGTATAATACTTCAATTTAATTTTTAGATTTTAAAAACATGGCCATAATATTTTTATATTTCATTATCAAAGACAACAACTATTTTTGAAGAAAATAATTTACTGAATTGAAACACAAGAACTCAGAAGTATTTTCAAACAAAAACGTCCTAATTCTTCTTACTGAATTAGGGGGTAAGTTTAACAAATATTGATTGATGTTGCATTTTTTTAATCTAAATAATTCGTTTCTTATTAATTTTAACATCCTTTTCTAAAATATTGAAAAAGATGTTTTGGTAAGTCTATTTCACAGATCTTGCAAGCTCTTATCCACTTTCGACGAACACCAGGAAATGAAGGGAATTTAAAAAATTCTGCACTCATATTTTTACTTCTGCCCTAATTCATTAAGAAGATTTAGGACGTTTTTGTTTGCAAGTACTTTTGAGGTCTTGTTTTTGAACTCTCAAAATTATTTTTTTTTTTCAAAAATGGTTGTTGTTTTTGATAATGAAAAATAAAAATATTATTACCATGTTTTTAAAACATAAAAATTAAATTAAAGTATTATACAATAGTTTGAAAAATATTTAAAAAAATGTGTGTTTGATATCATGTTTGTAACGAAATCATAAAGCAAATACACGAACCTTGTAGCATAGACATTAAATAATGTCTTGAAGAATCACAACTGAGAATTTTTTTCGTCCTTAGACAAGACAATACAATCGTCGAAGAGAATTTAGTCATTAATTGTTTAATTTATACATTCTGTATTTTATAAACACAGTTTTGAAATGATTTTTGAATAAAATTTTTAAACAAATAAGAAAAACAGAGGGGGAAATGTTAAATTAATATGGTAGCACGATTTTACCGGAAATCAGAATGTTTATAGTTGTCAGAAGGTGAATGTCAAGAAAAAATGAGAGAATGGAAGTACCTTCTACATTTGTATCATGCGTTGTACTATACAAAAAATACTCACAATCTGGCTTTACGTTACACACTTTTGAATATTAATATTATATTAAATATTTTTTTATAAACGATTTTGTTATTATTATCACATAAGCTAAAAACACTTTGCTTAGGCCGCGTTTACATCTGTGTGCCATGTGCCAAACAAGCGTTAAAAAAACGTAACCAACTAATTGCTAATGAAAAACTGTTTTATTCAGACATGTATTTATTAGGTTAAACAGTTTCATAAATAATTAATAGACAATTTTATAGAATGCAATATTATTGCAAGCTGTTTAAATCAATATATATGTACATGTCTGAATCAAACTGTTTTTCCTTAGTAATTAGTTGGTTAGCTTTTTTTGGCAAATGACACACAAGAAACGCCGGATGTAAAATCAGCTTAACATACCAAATTTCACGCACTTGCGATAGTCAGCGTAGAGACAATGAAAATAAATGCTACTTTTCCTGGCGTTACATTATTTTGAAATATCATTTTAAGAAAAACTAAATTTTTACCGTTAATTGATATATAATAGCTATCTCTTCATTTGTCTATGATTAGTTGTTGTAGTTTTGCAATAAAAGTATTACTGTGCAATTGCTGCTACAAGTGCAACAAGTAAAAAGAAAATGCTCATGAAATCAAGTAAAACTCACAAAAACAAATAGCCTAATTTTGTGGCCCATTATTTCGCCATCAGAACTAAGGAAAGCTTCAAACTCTTAAATTTGAATACTTTTAAATAATTCTAATTTATAATACAAGTCAGAGTGCTATATTCGGCTGTGCCGAATCTTATATACCCTTTACCAAAGTGCGTTTATGTAGTATAGAGATACATACATAAGCATAGAGATATGTATGTAGATATTAATTTTGTGAAAAAATTCATAATTTTTGCTCTAGTGCAATTTTTAATAAGTGACCTCTCGGTATTTTTCGATTAAATATGTTTATTTTATATATAAAAAATACAAGTTTTCAGGAGAGCAAAAAAGAAACGGTTCGTCTCTTTATACTTCGGTGTTTAGATAAAAGTTCATATGCAATTATTAAGGAATTGATTACATATATATATGTATATTAGTAGTAAATTTAATTCTGAAGCGCATTTATTGAGATTCGAGTTTGCTGCATTAATAGTAATTGTAATTATTCATACTTGATGAATCAGTTACTAGTTTGTTGCACTTATAGCTAAACAAACAAATAATGCCGTTATATCAAAATTTTCAAATGAAAACAATATTTAATATCCCAGATGACTATGTAACTTTTTTATTTAATAATCTTTGATTTTGCAAAATTGTTAATTTCCTCAATTTAAACATCCCATTGGAAAAGGTATATATAGTGGTTTTATGTAAACGTTTATTCCTAAACAATTTTTTTGAATTTCTTGAGCTCAAAGGAACGGTTTCAGGGAAACGAAACGGAACGTGTTTCTTATTTCACTTTATAGTTAGGACTGTAATTTAGCGATACATTTTATTTCCATCTCCATTTACTAAAAATAAATTCAGTAAAGAGCGACTCTGACTTGCGCACGAAGGGTTCCGTAGTAATACTATATGAACTTTAGCCTATATAAAATGTAATTTTGGCATTTCTTTCGTTTTTGGGGTTCTTTTTGGGTTTTAAGCGTATTCAATAGGGTTTTTTTTAGTTTTGCCGTTTTTTGCGTTTTTGACGATTTTTAATTAGGTGCTTTTTTTCGTTTACAGATTTTTTTTTTTGGTTTTTGCCATTTTTTTAATTGGGCGTTTTTTTTTAGTTTTGGTGCTTTTTTTCTCGTTTTAGCGCTTTTTTAGGTTTTTGGCATTATTTTTAATTTGGTGCTTTTTAAATTTTGGCGATTTATATTATTTTGGTGACTTTTTAGGGTTCCGTACACCAAAGGTGAAAAAAGGAACCCTATTGTTTTCGCTACGCTGTCCGTCTGTCCGTCACCTGGTATTTTCTTACGAACCGAAGAGCTACGCACCTGAAATTTGGACAGAGTATGTAGAACCTTGGCAACAACAAATACATGAGAATAGGAAATTAAAGGGTGCTCCAAAACGAGCGACGAAAAATGTTAAAATCTCATGTAATATACATATAATTGTATGTACATATGTATATTGACACTTGAAATTTGTAAAATTAGTGTATTTTTATATAGACTACAACAATAAACATTAAAATATTAAAAAATTTACATTAAAGGGTGGTTCATCAGTTAATGAAATTTTGACTATGTAATTTTGACAAATTTCTGTATCTTGGAGACCGTAAGAGGTAAGCTCTTGGAATTTTCAAAAATGGTAAAACTAAAAAATCCTAAAATTATAAAATCGCCAAACCGAAAAAAATCGCCAAAACCTGAAAAAAATCGCCAAAAATTTAAAAAAAATCGTCAAAACGTGAAAAAAGTGCCGTGGCGATTGGGATTGTGGGATTTTTTTTTTAGTTTTGACACGTTTTTCTCGGTTTGGCGATTTTTTAGGTTTTTGTTATAATTTTTAATTTGGTGCTTTTTAAATTTGGCGATTTATTTAATTTTGGTGATTTTTTTAACTTTGGCGATTTTTTTCATATAAGAAATTTTTTGTTTGGTTTTGGCGATTTTTTTTCGTTCTGGCGACTTTTTGCATTTAGAATTTTTTTTTTGTTTTGGCGATTTTTTTCGGTTTTTGACGTTTTTTTTTAATTTTGGCGATTTATTTTTGTTCTGGCGTTTTTTTTTATTTTGACGTTTTTTTTCATTTAGGCGATTTTTTTTATTTTTTGACGATTTTTTTCATGTTGGCATTTATTTTTTTTTTGTTCTAGCGATTTTTTTCGGTTTTTGGCGTTTTATTTTCATTTTTGGCGATTTATTTTCGTTTTGGAGATTTTTTTGATTTTGGCGATTTTTTTTTTATTTAGGTGATTTTTTTTTAATTTTTGGCGATTTTTGTTCATATAGGCAATTTTTTTTTTGCGATTTTTGACTTTTTTTTAATTTTAGCGATTTTTTTCATTTTAGCGATTTTTTTTCGTTTTGGCGATTTTTTTAAATTTTTGGCGATTTTATAACTTTCGGATTTTTTAGTTTTACCGTTTTTGAACATTTCAAGAGTTTAACTCTTACGGTTTCCAAGATATAGCAATTTGTAAAAATTACATAGTCAAAATTGCATTAACTGATGGGCCACCCTTTAATTTAAATTTTTTAATTTTAGTGTTAATTGTTGTAGCCTATATAAAAATACACTAATTTTACAAATTTCAAGTGTCAATATACATACATATGTATGTACATACAACTGTATGTATATTACATGGGATTTTAAAAGTTTTCGTCGCTCATTTTGGAACACCCTTTAATTTTTAGCTTTTATATATATGTTGTTGTAGCGACCAAAGTTCTACATACACTGTCCAAATTTCAGACCCGTAGCTCTTACCGTTCCTGAGAAAATAGCCTTCTTCCTAAAACATGAAATAAGTTTAATTATTAGGAAAAAAGTAAAAGTTTTTCAACCCTGGAAACGTTTTTTTTGTTAAATATTAAAATTTTTTTTTTATTTATAAATACCAATTTTATTCATACCGAAGTATAAAATAAGTTAATTTAATAAAAAAGTAATAAAAACTTGTTTTCGGTAGTTATTTTCTATGGGAAAATAGAGTTTCAGTTTTCCAGCTCTGAAACCGTCTGCTCGATTTTGCTGATTGTCAATAGCAAAATTTTTTGGAAAATTTCTGACACACCAGTCCAAGAACGAAGTCTCTAGCTCTTCTGGGAGCTTGGGAAAACCGATTTCACGTACAGAGAGACGGACAGACGGACATCGCTTGTTCGTCTTCCCTATGCATAAGGATCCAGAATATATATACTTTATGTGTCGCTTATTAATATTGTAGAAATTACAAACGGAATGACAAACCTATATATACCCTTTTACCATTTTTTGGTAAAGGGTATAACAAGAAAACAATTCTGTTGGTAAACTTTAATTTTTTTTGTCATGGTGGACTTTTCTCTGGAAGTGGCAAAAAGGAATTATTGGTAGACTAAAGTAAAAAGCATGAAGTTTTTTTTTAGTAACTCAAACTTTTTGTTTTATTTACATATACTGCACCAGTCTTATTAAATAAATAAAAAAATATTGCATATTCGCACATGGTAACAAAAAAATCATAATTTACACATATTAGCCCATAGACTCATTTTTGCACCAGGTAATAATTTTGAAAAACCAATAATAGCTTTAAGCGGTTGGGTATTGGTTGACATGATTTTGCAACATAGTCTGACGATATGTTTCGTCTTTCCACTTGTAATTTTGTCTTACAGCACATTGGCTCATTACACAGAAAAAATTATGGCCAAATAATTTTAAAGCTAACGTTTGTTTGAAAATCAATTTAACGTACCTTTTCACAATGTATGGTTAAAAGATAACAGGGACTTTAATGGCAAGTTTTGTATGAAGAACTGTCAGTTAAAGTTCATGTTAACTCTTAACCATACATTGTGAAAAGGGACGCAAAAGGCAAATATAAATAAATTAATAAATAAACCAAAGAATGAAACAAACAAAATTGTAAGAGACAAATAAAAAGCAATCCATTTTGTATCAAAATAAAAAATTTTAAAGTGTAACAATTATGAGCAAAATGAGCCTGTAAAAGATTTGTGGAATTAGTTAAAAATTAGCTATTAGTCCAGATTCATACGTAAGTGTTTGATTTTACTAATTCGGCGAAATATTGAATTTTTCATTTATATTTAATAGAATCCTTGCTGAACGAATGAATGAATTATATAGTTTCTTCTTAAATGTTTTTTATTTCTCTTTTTATTTATTTATTTTTTATTAAAACACCAAATGTGAACAAACGATGCAGTTTCATCATCATTAGAATTAGTAAAAAGTATTAGTGACTATCTGTTTCCAATGTCTCGATATGGTCCCAAAAGAATTACACAGAGAGATCAGATTGGTTAAAAATCTGTTGGAGTAACAAATATTTACTTATGTATTCCAATGTTCCCATTGTACGATTTATTTATATTTATTAGCAAAAAACTATAATTAAAATACAAATAGAAGTCTCACAATATTTCTTTAATAACAACAATTGATTCCGTTCATTTCTAACAATAATTTTTAAGTATTGATAGACACAACTGAATTAAATATAAGTTAGAAAGTAACGTCACTGAATATTGCCTTTGGAAATCAAAAAAAAAACTAATCTTTTAAATAATATTTATTTTGAGAACAAAAATTGGGTTGTTGTAACTTACGAATAATTTGCCTCCGTACTGAAATTCTATTGTAATAAAAGAAAAGAAAATGAAATACTTTATTGATATTCCTAACCAAATAAAATTTTAGCCCCACAACAATTTTTTATTCTGAATACAAAAAGAAAAACATATTTTATTCTCTCAATTAATTATTCCTTATTTGTCGAAAAATTGGAATGTACATATTAAACAAAAAATAAAAATTAAACAGAAATGTCATATAAAAAATATCTTTTGCAGAATAATTACATAAAATCTCAATTAAACAAAAATGGTAAGGACATTATAATATATATATCGATGGCTTAATATAGAAAAGTCGTATCTTAACTTTAAGCTACTTAACAGGAGAAGGAAAAAACTCAATAAAATCTGAAAAAATAATAATTTTTTTTTCTGAAGCAGATTTTTATTAAAACATCCAACAAATTCAATTCCCTTTAATTTGTTATATTTTTCATATATTTAATTAATTTTTTTTTGGAAAAATATTAAGTTAGGGCTTTTTGTACTAAATTAAGAAAAATTTAATATACTCCTAAAACAATTCATGCTTAAATTAACGAAAAAGCAATTTAAGCAAAAGTACTTATCGTCACCTTAAATGCAAACGGACGTAACTACACTTTTATATTTTTTACAGGAGAAACCAAAAAACTTTTCAAAATCAATAATAATAAAGTGTTCTTGAAAAATTTCTTTGAAATGTACTTGTAGTATGGATACTTATATGGTTTTAACCATTTACTATTTCCTTTTTATTTGTATTTAAGATTTTTTGTTAGTTACGTTCCATGCGTCTAAAAAATAGAATAGCATTCGCAATTACGTCCGTTTGTAAGACCAGTAACACACATACGATTTTGCTCCCAGGACATATTCCAAAACAAGTTCAAAATTTCATTTCGAATAGCCTCTGTAAACTTTGAACTTTGAAAGTTACCTAGAAGGCTTTTGAAAAAGTACCTTTTTTTGATATACCCAAATACTGCTCACCTTCCACTCTTTCTTTTTTTATTAACATTTTGCTTCCATTCAGATTTATTCGCCACATTTTTCCTTTTGAAAACATTATTTAAAATTTTCGTATCAAAATTAGTAATTTCACTTGAATAATTCATTTTATTTAATATTACTTTCATGTACACAAATTCTGAATAAAACACAAAAATTTTTTCATGTACACAAATTCGGGAAAGTTCCTTTTTATATTAATGTTATGTTTGTCATAATTTTTTGTAGTTGGCTTTTGCCCATAGAACTATGGAATAATACAAAATACTTTAAAGAAAGTTGTTTGTTTTAATATAAACCAAAAAATATGTATTCAACTTTAAATGAGTTAGGACTTTGTCTTTCAAAAATTTTTTGAGATGAGTTAGGTCTTTTTTTAATTACTGTAGATCTGATTTACGTCAACATAGGAAACTGAAATATTTAAAGGAGGTGTATTTTAGTTTTGTCTACCGACCGATACGACCTTTCTATATCGGTATGTATATCGCAAAATATTCCGGGTGTTATTACGAGTACTATTATTCTGAAAAGAAATTATTTGTGCAAATAATTTGTAGTTTCTGGAAAGGAAAATGTCTATATGTAATAAAGCCAATACTGGCACATTGCACCACGTGGATCAAAAACTTTTAACTTCAGATTAAAACATAAAATTAAGAAGAATTTGCGATAAAGATAATAACGAACTTACCTTTTTATTTTGCATAAATTGTTTTTATGTATATACATACATATGTATATATGTATGTATATGAGCCATGCCTACCAATGATTCCTTTAGAAATATCAATTATATTGGTTGTATCAATTAATTATTTCTACAGTCAAAATTAAAATTTTTTGTTTCAATATCCGTTTTATTCTAAAAATGCATGTATCGCTAATGAAAAATTGGTGCTTACAAAAGCTATATTCGTTAATTACAACAGAATTGTGTTTTAGTTTTTGGAATCAACAAAATTTGATTGGCTACAAATTCGGTTATCATAACAAATCTGTTTTCTCTGTGTACCTACTCAGTAGTACCAACGTCTGTATTTGCTTTTCAATGGTACGCACATGTTAAATGTCTATAGAAAATAGCATTGTCTGGTGTATAATTTATCAGTAGTATTGGTGACAAAGTCAATAATGAATCAATACTGATTCACTTTCTATTAATCGAGTGTCAAATGAAAACAAAATAGCAGAAAAATATTATTTTAAGAACAAAAAAAAGAATAATTTACAAGAAAAAGAAAAATAAAATAATTAAGAAGAATATAAATTGAATGTAAAATGCTTGAAAGAAGTTTTTTCTATCAACTGACTCTACATAAGACAATTAGTGTGAATTCACACGATGCAATCTTTGACGTATATTTTTCTTAATTCTCTCTTGAAGTTGCTACCAAAAGTTCCTTGTATTCATACAATGATTTTCTTGCACGTCTAATTTTACTTGTCTCCTGCCATATAACCAATAATCTAGAAGAGTAACAATAACAAATAACAATAAGCTAGCAGAGTGACATTAAAACATAATAACAATAACAACAAGAACAGTGTAAAGAGAAATATAAGAGATATCGAGTCAATTTTCCATTTTTTCTAAACCTCTTTCTTCTCTACATCGTTCGATAACAAACCACGTCGAAAATTAGACTTCATAAAAGTCATCGTGTGAATCCTCTGTTACACAAAAAAAAATCTGAATAAATATAAACATATCGACTTTTTAATAATAACACTGTGCAACAAATTGAGACTGTTCGAAAAAAACACGGTCCTGACAGTATAGGTTCGATAGTACTACTAAAAGGTAGTAAAACCCTATACCCAGTTCGGCGATTTTGATGACCAATTTTTTTATGGGCCTCCCAAAATTTCGAAAATCAGCGTACCTCAATAAATAGTTTTAGGCCAACAGCTAATTGAGGATAGTGATAGTGCTTAGCTATATATAGCAATAATGAGTCCACAGACCAAGTTTTGATAACATCGTATGCCAAAAAAAATTATTTCTTAGTGCACGTTTCTTGTGCAAAAATTAAGGAAATTTTTTTTCAGTTTTTTCAGAATAACTTAAAGGGACTACCAAATTTTTGCTAACAATATTTGGCAAAGTTGCACCTACGGTAGTGCTGCCATACGTCTTGGTTTTCTAGGATTTATCCTAGGCTTAGACAAATTGTCCTGGTGTCCTGGTGTCCTGGTCCACCCTTAAATTGTTCTGATTTTTTTGTACAGGAACATGTACCAGCAACTACAATAAATTTAAACGAAAGCCATTCTGATTCAATTTTTGTTTCAACTAAGGTCCTTATATTTGCAACTTTCGATCTTCAACTGTAGTCGAAAGTACTGATCGAACGAATTTTCATTTGGTATTATGACGAGCATTCGACAAAGAATGTCCTTATTATGAATATCACTCAAAGTGATTTTTAAAACTTTCAAGAACTATATCTAAAACATAAAAAACAGTCGTTTATAAAAATTCTTTTCATCGAATTACGAAATTTTCGATGCTCATAGTATGAATTAACCATTCGGTTTTCCTATAAAAAGTTTTCTTGTACACAATTAAAATTAAATTAAAATATTTCAAATTAAAATATAATTATGACAATATGTCGAATAATAAATTTCTTAAATGTTAAATATTAGATTTTATTTTTAATTTTGCCTTGTAATTACTTTTATTGTTATCCGATGGATTTCTAATTGTATAAAGGTGTAGAAAAATAAAATAGATTCATATCGAATATAAATTATTTGCTGAGTTTTTTTGTATAAGTTTCTAAGCCTACTATGCTTATTTTTCTTTTGTGATTTTAAAAAATATTATTATTTGTGAATTCTCAAATAGTTCTTGAAAGTCTGTGCATAAGATAAGAGGTTTATGACTATTCAAAATGTGTGGTTGAAGTCTACTGATGATTTGTTACAGCAACAATGAAATGCATATAGACCAAGCTGAACCACCAGCAAATAAATTTCAAATTAAGAGGTAAAGAGTTTTACTATATATTTATCACATAAAAAGTCTTTAGAGTATCTAGATTGGCAGATGTAGATGGACTTTCCATCCATGCTTTAACTCAAAGGATATGAATTTATTTGATTTTGTTTTGTTTTTAAATATTTTTGTTCATCAAATGAACTAATAAAGTGGTTTTGTTTTTATTTTAAATGTTGTATGTTTAATTAAATTAATATGTTAAATTCATATGTTTTTGAAATTTTCGGGAATTTCCGGGAATGAAACATTTTACTTTTCGGTTCCCAGGAATTGGAAAAGTCCAGGAAATTAGAAACCCTAGGCCCTATGTATAAGCAAAAATTGGCATGAAGTTAGGATAAGTGACGAAATGGAATTAGATGTTAACAAATTCCTCAATAAAATTTGACATTAAAAACGGTAGCATTACCTAATATTAATCCTCCTCTAAGTCCTAGCATGATTTTTAATGTGAAGTTTCGTCGCAGAACTCTTTAAGATCATGTTCAATTTTGCCACTTGTTAGCATAATGCATCATGCCAATTTTTGCTTAAACATAGGGCCGTAAGAGTATTTTAGGGTTATAAAATAGTAGCACGGTTTTTGAACATCTTGATAGCGAGTAAGCAATGCCCAAGTTTTTTGCATTGTGTTCACGTGACGTCGATGTTGACAACTAGAATAAGGATGAATGTAAAATTTATCTTAAATAAAGAGTGTATATTAAAATATTCAACTATTGGTAATATCGAAAATAAAATATTTTAATCAAATTCTTTAGTCGAAAAATACCTTACTAAGAACTGCACTATAGCATAAAACTATAAATTTTTTCTCAAAACAAATATGTACTCGTTTGTATGTACATATGTACGACATATACATGCATACGTCGGTGAAGGGTATATAAGATTCGGCATGGCCGAACATCGCACTCTTACTTGTTATAAATAAAGCTGTTAATTATAATTATTATTTAGTGGCTAACTAAAATGATTTAAAAAAAAATCAAATTGAAAATATCATAGAACTCGCCCGCGAAAGTGGCACCAAGTACTTCAATCGTTATACGTTAAGCCAGTGAAAATTAAAAAAATAATGGATTTTGGAAATATTTCTCTCCAAATTACTGGCGCAGCGGTTATGGGAGGTTTCACTGTATACTCTGTGACACCACACAACATAGAAATCACCAATCAATTTTGCACTTTCATGCAACATTTAAAATATGTTGTACTTTTATTGCTTGGTACTCAGGCTTTTATTTTGTAATACACGATTTACGTGTTTGGGCATACCATCAACCAAGTTTTGGATAAATTCATCTGGAATTTTCTGCAACTCCAGCTGCACAGTGGATTCAGTTAGATGAAGCCGTTCTATATTGTGCACAAATTCTCAGTTGGAAATTTTTTCCAGCCAGCCATTCTTTAACGATTTTAGACGTGAGTTTCGGGTCTCCATCCTGTTGAAACACAACTTCTTTCTCAGGATATGCGATAGTATCTAGAAAATCAGGAAGCTGAAGCTGCAATATGCTCAGATAGGCTTCCTTTCTCATGATGCCATAAATTTATTGTAATGGACCAATATGCCACCATGTAAAACCACTCCACACCATAATGTTGCCGTACTTGACCGTTTTTTGATATGAATTCGTTGAATATTCTGCTGCCGGGCAACACAAAGATTGGAATGTGGGTAACTGGAAGCGCGTAATATGGTCATATGAGTCAAAATTCAACTGATATCAGTCTGATGGTAAACAGTTTTACTGGCGATGACAGTAAAAAAGTACTTGCATACACACATATATACATATTTCCGTATTTTTGTGTTCAGTTTTTTTGCTTCTAAAGAATAAATTATATTTAAAAAGCACTAAAAACATGCCTTAATATCAAACTGAACTAAAAACAAGTAAGAGCTCTATATTCGGCTGTGCCGAATCTTATATACCCTTTACCAAAGTGCGTTTATGTAGTATAGAGATACATACATAAGCACAGAGATATGTAGGTAAATATTAATTTTGTGAAAAAATGCATACTTTTTTCTCTAGTGCAATTTTTAGGCTTTTGGCATTATGCTTAATTTGGTGCCTTTTAAATTTTGGCGATTTATTTTATTTCGCTGATTTTTTAAGTTTTGGCGATTTTTTTTCATATAGGCAATTTTTTTGGTTTTGGTGATTCTTACCGGTTTTTGGCGTTTTTTTAATTTTGACGAAATTTGCGTTCTGGTGATTTTTTTGATTTTGACGATTTTTTTTTCATTTAGGCGATTTTTTTATTTTTTATATATTTTATTTTTTTTTTTATTTTTTCGTGGCAATTTTTTTAGTTTTGACACTTTTTTTCTTGTTTTGGCAATTTTTTTCGGTTTTTGGCGTTTTTTTTTTTAATTTTGGCGACTTTTTTTCCTTCTGGCAATTTTTTTGAATTTGACAATTTATTTTCATTTAGGCGATTTTTTTTCATATAGGCAACTTTTTTTGTTATGGCGATTTTTTCGGTTTTTGGCGTTTTAATTTCTTCTTGTATCGAGAGTGGAACCATGTAGACTACTAAAGTTTGTTAAATCTGTGTGGAAGTCATTCGATACAGGCACCACCCAGATTAACCTGACCTAATCTAACATAAAGTATATATATTCTGGGCCCTTATGAATAGGGAAGACGAATGAATGATGTCCGTCTGTCCATCCGTCTGGTGTAGGTGAAATCGATTATCAGAAGTTCACAGAAAAGCTAAAGACTTCGGTCTTAGACTGGTGTGTCAGAAATGTTCAAGAAAAATAAGTATTGAAAATTGATATCTAATTTAAGTATAAATGAAGGTATTGAAGTTTATTGCGCTCTCAGCACAGTTATGTTTCAAATCAAGGGTCTTTCATTGACAGGTTGTAACGAGTTCTTATTAATTTTAATTAAATGGAGATAAAAGTAATAGTCATAACTATAAAATAAATTAAAAGAAATATTCCATTTCATTTCCCTGAAACCATCCCTTTCTGCTGAACAAAATCTAAAAAAATTATTTAGAATAAATCGTTAACATAATACCGCGTAATGGGATGTTTAAATTGAGACACTAAACGGTCTTGCAACATCAAGGATTATTAAATACGGGAACATATAAAACAAGTTAGTTAATTTGGTTTGGACTATTTTAGGGTTATAAAATAGGAGCATGCTTTTTGAACATCTCGAGAGCAAGTAAACGAGCCCAAATGTTTTCGGTATTGTATTGACGTTACATCGATGTTGAAAACTGGAATAAGGGTGAATGTAAATATTTCTTACTTACAGAGTGTAGAATAAAATTTCAACAATTGGTTAAATCGAAACTAAAATGTTTGAAACAAATTATTTAGCGGAAAAATATCGAGAGGTCACTTTCAAAAACTTGTATTTTAACATAAGACTATAACTAGTGTTTTTATTTGGAATTGTTACAATTTAAGTTTAAAATTTATTAACGCACTAATAATAAAATTATTATTTTACTTATTCAGTAAAAAAACTTAAATTGTAACAATTCCCAATAAAAAACACTAATTATTATTTTGACGGCACCAGGTCAAAAATATTTGTGTGGCAACAATCTATTCTTGAGTAGCTGTTGTTGTTACTTACATTTATTTTCTTTACATAGTTTTTCAATTAGAGCTGAAAAAAAGTCCGCCAATGTAGTAAAATAAGAAAATAAAAAACATGTTGATTATTGAGTTCTTGTTTCAACTTTGTTATTTCTTGAGCTTCTCATTTGTTTAAATGAAAGTTTATTACATAATAACTCTAGTTGTTCTAAGAAACTTTGGGTAAAGGTTTCCTGATGATCTGCATTAGCAAAATTGAAATGCGCATAAAATTATAACATTTGAGGCCCTATACTCCTTATAGGAACGACGGGAACATATCGTTAAATTAATACGAAAAGGCCCTAAAAAAGATGCAATATTGATGCAAAATATTTCTAAACGCAATTTTTATTGAAAACACTTTACAAATTTAGTGTTATATTAGTTTTATTAATATAAAGGATGTGTATCTAGTAATGGTCTATCGAATTAAGTAAAAATATCGATTTCGAAAAATTATGAGTTGGGGCCTTTTCGTATAAAGTTAACGATATATATTATATAATATTTTTCACAAGCCAAGTATGTATGTATTTACGTACGTGCACAGAAAAAATTAAAAAACAAGATTCAATTAAAAAATACAAAGATTCAGTAAAAAATTAATTAGTTTTCAACCAATCACCAATTCATTTTAACTGAAAATTTTTTTTGGATTTTTTCAATTAAAAAAATATTACATTAACTAAAAATTTAATTGATGGTTTTTTAAAGATTCAATTAAAATTTAATTGAAATATTTTTAAAGATTCAATTGAAAAATGAATCGAAATATGTTTGACGATTCAGTTAAATAAATAATTAAAACTTTTTAAAGATTCAATTAAAATAGTAATTGAAAAAGTATATAGAAAAAATATAAAAAATTATGCTATGTATGTATAAATAATTTCCAAAAATGGAAACGTTGGTGTATTGTACCATAAACCTAACTCATGCACCGTATGGTTTTTCAAGTTCGAATGGTGCACGAAACGACGTCCAATGGCCGTATTTGGCATTTGATAGTGTTCCGTAAGTGTAAATGTAGAATATCGCAGCTTTTTTTTTGAATTTTGTGTGTATTTTGTGATTGGATTTTAAAGAAAGGCTACGATATTTTCCACTACATATACATACATACATACATACGTATGCAAGACCATTTGCATTGAACCCCAAATACCGCCAATGTACGAACTTTGCCATCCATATTTGGTGTATCAGCTTATATTTCTTTTTACTATACGCTTTTTTCTCAAGAAAAGAGAAGAAAATGAATTTCTGTTTTTTTTTTCATGTTATATTTTATTTTATGCGTGGAGCATGTCAAAATTACTATGAATCAAAAAAATAAAAATTAAGCTGAGTAGTTTTTTTCCTCCCATATAAAATATCAAAACCAATTAAAGTATTAATATATATTAATTAAAAATATTTTTTCAAAACAATGTGGAGCAGTTCGATTTGCATACATAAAAACAAAACTTTCATTATTTACTTACAGAGTTAAGCTCTGTTGATAACACTTTTTTGATAAGACAGTAAATTGAATTAAAACCAGCATATATTCAATTAAAATATGAATAAAAAATATAGTTTTTTCTAAGCAAACACTTAATTAAAAAAAATGCATCAATAATTTTTTCTTTGTTGGCGAAGGGTGTATAAGATTCGACACAGCCCAATATAGCACTCTTACTTGTTTTAACTAGTTTTTAGCCATTTTTTGTCTACACTTAGCCATTATCGGTGAAAAATTTTTGGCATCACTAATGTATTCAAAACAGTTACAAGGGTACTTATATGACCCCGTCAGAGCACTAAAATGTTATACAAAAAAACGTTTCTTCTTAAATTATGTAGAGTTCGTCTGTTATTTTAATCAACCCAACAAAAGTTAAAGCAAAAACAAAAACAAATATTTTTAGTTCATTACTTTTATCTTTCTACGACTTTCCTTACATATTTTACGCATACTGCATAAATTGTTATTATTTGGTATATGCACTTAAAAAATTAATTCACTTCAATTTGATAAATATGTATGTACATGTAAAAACATGTTAAGGGTAAAAATTAATTTTCAGTGGATATCTCACTCGTTGTGATTGCAAAGGATACACTTGCTCCACTCAAAAATTGTTCAGTTGTGTTAAAATTTTTCATTTAAATTACAAACAGTGCGGAATAATAAGATTTTCATATAGAAAATTGAAATTTCATAAATATTAATAAATTTTTTTTAAAACTGACTTATAGTGTAGTCTACAGCAGTGTGTTGTCAAAAACATCTTGTCATACCCGTAGTATATTATTTAGGTTATATTTGTGTGAGGGCATACTTAATTTTTTTCCTTTAAGATTTTTAAAAGAAAATCTTTTGCCACTCGGATCATTTTTGATCTTCAAGAATAGATAATCTTTAATTGGCGATGCAATACTGTTCTAATTGTTTTTCTAGCTCGGATGAAAAACCGCAAGTTGTCATTGTGTCCGCAACAAAATTGTGGTTGTTTAAATGACAGTTGACGGAATGAATGACTGTTTTTTCGCCCTGCACTCTTTCAGTTACAACACGTTTATGTGTATGTGTGTGGGATTGCTTATATGATTGCTTTATCCTTTTTAGAAACAAGGGGTTCTCTGTGTTTTCCTTTCCGCTTTGTCAACGTTTAGAAAAAGTGTGCCTGAATGTTTGTTTACATTATTTGCCTTTGACAAAGTATTTTATTTGTCAAGACCTGTCGGTCAAATGAACCGAATAATACATCAAACGCCACACAATGTGGGTGACAAATCCTCAGCAGTTGATTACATTTTGAAAAAGTAAATTAAAGCAAATGTGCGATTACAACAACACCCTATGCGCACATGAAAACGAAATTTTTATCCAATGATTATTTTATTCCACTACGTGATAAGGTGAACTTGTTTGAACTAAATGAAATGAACATTTAAATAATTAAAATAAAAGAGATGATGCATAAATGTATGTATGTAAGAGCCTTTCAGCTCATTTTGTGAGGCTAAAAATAAACTTATTTATTGAGAAATAGAGAGTAATGCCTTTAAACTGCTTTGTACACGTAATATAATCATATATATATTTGTGACATAACTTTTACAGCAAACGCTCCGCTCTTTTAATCAAAGTACATATCTCTGTTGTTGTTTCATACTTTAAGCTAAAACCAAAAGCAATTTAATCTGTTTTCTATGAAAGTCTTTAATTTTATTAACAAATTTACTTTAGTTCTAGAAAGCAACATAACATAGGAACCAAAAAAAAAATTGTATAGTAACTTTTCCTTTAAAAAGGAGCCATAAAACAAGAAATATATTAGAAATCAATATTCTAGATTAGTAGTTAGTTCTAGCACATAGCACATTATTCTTATAGAATGAACTGTGTTGTTGGTAATATTGGGAATTATATTTTTCCATATAAGGTGCTCTACAATATTAACGCCAAACTCTATGGAGAATGTGCCTCGTATGCAATCTCAGCTTATACACAGGGAGCCTCTTGCCTGAAAGTAATATGGATTTGAGCAAAATTGGTGTACATTTTGTAGAATACTGCATAAGTTGCAGGGCACCAAAATCAAAAGCCAACCGAGCATTGTCCATATGCTGGAACGAAATGCATACAGACAATGCTTAACCAAAAAACAAGTATAAATTCAAATAAAATAACAACATTACGTCAACTAAATAGACTTCGGTATTTCATGTATAAAAATAGATATGTATTTTTAACCCTAACCGTCCTGACACGGGTACCCCGGTACCTGAACGTACACTTTGAAATCAATTTTTTTTTTAACTAAATAAAATACAAACTTGAAATTCCGTAAGTTCCTTCAGATAACCATTTCCTAAATTTTTGCACAGCTCTATATTCCCTTAACTTAGCTCTGAAGCCTTCCAAAGTCAATTAGTCCTTCCCCTACTGATAAGGGTACACGGGTACCCTTAAATATCTTTTCACATTTTTTATGAAAAAAGTTAAAATTATATCTAGTATTTTTATATTGGTTATTTAGAATTAACAAATATTTTACATCAAAATGTTTACTTTCTTAAGAGAACAAATTTTTGCACGAAGCTTGTTTGCATAAAAAATATTACATTTAGTGCAGAGCACAGTGTTCGATTTCAGAAATTAGGAGAACAAAAAATATAAATTTGTAAATAATTAAGAAAGAGTCTTAATTTTGTTGTATTTTTTTATATTAAATTTGCTTATATTCAATTTATTTTATATATTTGGGATATTCAAAAAGTATGTATCTTAAAAGAAGTTTCATAAATTAACAATAATATAAAAAATTTGTTTATTTATTTGGGGTATTCACACATATTTTACAATAATAAAAGTAAAAGGAATTTCATAAAATAATAATAATATAAAAAAATTATAATAACTTATTCTGAGCTTATGCTCATATTATATTTTTGAAAAAAAAAATTAATGGGGCAGCTTGGGGCAGGAATTTTATATAAAGTCTATAACAGCAAGGTTGAAAGATTACAGAAACGTTTATGGATGTGGTGAAACGGATGGATATCAAAACATTTCGTCTGACAAAGTTAGTTTGTTCCGTAATAAATGTAAAAAGCTCACTTAGCTTAACACTTGATAAAAAATAATGTGTTTTTGTGTGTTAGTTAAAAAGAAGTCAAAGAATACAATTGCATAAAAAAGTTAATATCGCACCCACAACGCCTTTTATATACTTTTGAATTTGCATAAAATACGCATAGTATTCTTGTGTTTTTATTTTTTACTTTTAAGATGTCATTTAAAGTACCATTATAAGCATACAAAGTGAAAAATATACAAAACTCATATAGTTTTAAGCTAGTCTGGGTCTTTGTTTGCAAATAGTGTAATCAATTTAAATTTTTAATTAAGTTTATTTTTTTATTTTTGTCCTCCTAATTTCTGAAATCGCACACCGTGCAGCGTGGAGCAATCAGTTTGCTATGAACATTGCACATTGGCCGCTTACAGCCATCGCATATTTTTCGTGTTTTTCGGTCAGATTTGGGATCAGTACTCACGCAAAACTAACAGCGACCCTTTAGTGGCAACTGCTCAGATCTATCCTGTGTAGTGGTATGCAATGGGCCTGCAGCATAATGGAAAACTTCTTTAGGGATAGTTTTGTTTGTCAAAAGTTCGAGAGCTGTTCGGTTTGATTATTACTGGCTCTTTTATTTATACTTTTAGCTACCATCTCCACGCCAATTAATGTAAAAAATCTTCAAGGGGAGCTTTTTTATTTTTTTGGCGCTTACGTCGAAATTGGAGACTACACAAATTGTACCCAAAGCAGCCACGTCAGACATATTAAAAAAACAACTAATGGCCATCTATTTGTTATGTGTTTGGTGCTATATTTAGATACAATCTGATCCATAACATTTACTCCTCTTTTTGTTTTGTTGTATAAGTCATTCCCTGATTGCCCTCGAGTATAATGCATTGTTGAGAGAATGAAAACACTCTTCATCTTCTTGGTCTTGGTTTGTTGAAACCATATCGGGATGTACCTATTTCGTTCATTGGATTTGGCCTTAGTTAAAATATAAACATTTCTTATGTAACGGTACTGATGAGATTTATTCCTCTAACTTGTAAGAGATTGGCCAAAAGAGTGGAAGTAAAAATGTTCTGTTGGTACATTTAATCCAGACTGATTTTAAAAATGTACTAGATCTAGGACAATGTTTTCTCCTATGTTTACCTTCCGCTGACCACCGGGTGGTTTTTCTGCACTTGGAGTAGCTCTATATGATGGTCCCGTACCAGAATATTCTACCTCTTATACATTCATTTCCATAATAACCGCATGATGTTTACGCAACATTGAAAAAACTTATAAAATCAATCTATGAACACCAAACGCTAACTGAGAATGCAAAAATTTAATCAAAACGTAGCACACAGGGATTACTCGTTTTAATATTGCAATATTACATGTTGCAAATTTTGATATGGACACTGCAACCTACAATGCACCTTATTAACATCAAATTATATTGATGTTTTTGAATCTTCGAATGCAACCACAAACAAGACTACACACTATGCGACCGACAATACAACCTACCTGGTACCATAAACACGTTCCTAAGTCTGCACCTTCCATAAAAACACACAAGAGAGTACCCGAGTACCTTTTTTATGATATTCTACTTATTTAATTGCTGCGAAACCTATAAAACACCTTTGGATCTTGTAATTACACAATTTGAAAGTTAAAAAATGGGCAGAGTTACGCCCAATTATATTTATTATAATATTTCACGCGATTTTACTAAACCGATTTTTATGAAACTTACCACACCTTGAGCTCTAAAATAGACATAATCCTCCTTTTAAAAAAATTGGTGGAGTCACGCCCATTAAAATTTAGTATTATATTTCACAAGCTTCTATTTCACCGATTTTAACGAAACTTGTCACACAATCCAAGCTTAAACAAATTTTGCGTTCAAAAAAGTGGGCGGGGCACGCCCATTAAATTTAAGTATAATATTTCACGTGCTTGTACTTAACCAATATTTACAAAACTCGGCACAAACCTTGAACTCTTAAAAATACACAATCTTGTTTTAAAAAAAGGGCGTAGCCACGCCCTATGAAATTTAATACTATATTTCACGAGCTTTTACTTAATCGAAACCTTACGAAACTTTGCACCCACTCTGAGCTTTAAAAAATACTCAAGCATGTGAAAAATCCGATTCCCATGAAACTTGACACGCACTTTGGGCTCCTAGAAAGACATAATAGCACATACCTCGAGCAGTGAAATTTATACGGTTTTGTATTTAAAGAATTTGGCGTCGCAACGTTGATTAACATTTAGTACACATATGTACTTCTTTTTCGTGATGTACAATAAATAAAATAACCAACCTTAGGAGCATAGACTGGGCTCAAAAGTATGCACAAAAAAGCTAAAAATAATATAGATCTAGTTAAACTTTAATGAAATTTATTTGACATATTGTCGGAAGTGTAAATACTACAATAATTGAAGTTTATTTGTGACTGTTCAAAATTTGTGGTTGAAGCCTACTGATGATTTGGTTTAAGCGCCAATGAAATACGTATATAGACATGCTAAACCACCAGCAAATAAATTTCAATTATAGATCTAGTTAAATAAAATATTTTTACATCTGTTACCTATAGTGTTGTTTGAAGTTGTTGCCAGAAATATTGCTAAATAAGCACATACATAAATATACATATACATATGTACATAAAAAGTACTTGCAATTTTTTTACCGGTCATGTTCATATGTGTTTGGTACCTGTATTACTGGCACCAACTTCAAACAACACTATAGGTAACATATGTAAAAATATTTTATTTCACTAGATCTTATAATTTTTAGCTTTTTAGTGCTTATTTTTGAAGTCGGGTTAATTTTATTGTAAAGAGGTGATGAAAAATAAAATATGCTGATTCAAAATCAAATGAAGATGCTTGTTTTGTAAAGACTTTTTTCAGGCTTTTAAACTTATTATGTTTGTATATTGTGATTTTCAATATCGTATTAAAATTCTTACTATAAGCATATGAAGTTTGTTAGCTAAACTCAAAATCTTTTGAATTGAAGTCTACCGATGAGTTCCATAAGCAGTAGCAAAATGCATTTAGACAATGCTTAACAAAAAAAATTTCAAATTTAAGCTATTACTATTTTGAAGAATTTACAGAATGACAAAATTTTAAAATTAACAAAAAAAATATCGCCAATTCCGTACACCAAAGGTGAAAAGGAACCCTATTGTTTTCGAAACGCTATCCGTCACAGGCTATTTTCTCGAGAAATTTGGACAGAGTGTATAGAACTTTGGCCGCTACAACAACAAATACATGATAATTAACAATTTAGGGTGTTCCAAAACGAGCATAGATAATGGAAACATAAAAATTTACTGCACTTTTATATAGACTACAGCAATTAACACTTAAATTAAAAAAAAAACTAAAATTAAAGGGGTTTTCTATCAGTCAATATAATTTTGTTTTTGTAATTTTGACAACTTTCTGTATCTTGGAAACCGTAAGAGGCAAAGTCTTGAAATTTTCAAAAACGGTAAAACAAAAAAATCCTAAAATTATAAGATCGCCAAACCGAAACTATTAGAGCACTGGGAATATTGATACTTAACAATTTCTAAAGAAAAAATATTATTCAGGAATAATTTCTTAGTCGGGCTCAAGTTCAGTACATTCAGTTGTTATTATAGAATGATTTATTAATAAATCAATTTGTTTTCTTAAAGAAGGCAAGAAAAGTTAAACAACTACAGCCTTATGTATATGTTAGTATAAGTGCACAAACTGAACATGGTCTTAACAAGTTCCTCCATACATTTTGACATTGAAATTGTTATAACCAATTATAAGATTGAAAACAGGAGATGTTACCTCCATGTCAAGGGACATAAGCGTAAGGGCGTGTTGTGCACTATAATCTGAATTAAAAAAACGATGCGCACCTTTATAGGAACGCAGTATCGCTTACGTAATTAATCCAACTTTTCTACCCAGTACCTCTAACGTAATTAATGTCCAATAAGGTGTCCCAAAATAAGGGGTTACGGCTGGGACGAAAGGTCAAACCAGAGGGACCAGTATGAGTTAGTCTTCTTTGGTATTTTCTCTCTGAGGTGTCTCAGTTCCCGATCTAGGATCACTCCTTAATATTTAATGTGACGGTGATGGTCTTTCCATAAAAACTAGGATCAATATACTGTATGATCTTTGTGATCTTGGTGAAAAGATCTATCTCCGTTTATTCTCTGTTGATATAGCTTAGCGTTGAGAGTTGATTAGTATCAAGTTCTTTGGTAGGCTGTGTATAGTGGTTGCCCAAAGAAGCGGTGAATTTATTCCTCTTTGAGGCGTCTCACGTTGCAGTTTACATTCTGCTTACCGCAGCATAAAGTTTACCCAATCAGTTATTGATTGGTCAGCTTTAAACTGCACAAAGGATTGGATAAGAGTGTCCGTGCTCACATTGTTGACAGCGAATTCAATGTCAATACAAACGCCAAGGGTATACAACTTGTAATTGAAAGGTATTTCGATGTAGTTAACTATTTCTAACGAGGGGTGGTTCCACTATGGGTCCCTCATACTATTTTGGCAATGCGTGTTCATCAGAAATAATAAGGTATCCTCAATTTTTTTTTGATTATATCGTCACCCATCATTTAAATTTGGTGGGCTTTGGAAACTTATATTTTTCAAGACTTCGCTCAAACCATAAACCTGAATATAGTGTATACTAAATTTGTTACGTCTGGTTCTGTTAAATAGCATACGGGTATCCTTCTCTATGGAGCTAATTTCTCCTTCACCTTCCTCGAAGAGAGCGACTTTCTTCGAGCGATTTAACCTGAGCTTCAGTAAACACTCAGGTAGTCACCAAATGTTTGTCTAAGATGATTCCACAGTAAGCTGCAGAATATTTTCTAGTTGGTTTTGTCCTTGTTTCGGAAGCTAGTTGGCTTTGGCGGTGGACGAGCTAGTTTAAACGTGATGTAATAGTTTTTAGAATAAGAATGTTGAACCCTCTAATCCTAGAATTAGCTTATTAATACATACTTACCTTTTTACTTCGCCTCTCTGACCTAGTGTTGCAACTTTTGTGTGCAAATATACTGATGCTGATTACATGTTTCCATCGCCTTGCTTTAGTACAGTTGCGTCCAATGATGACAGCTCTGGAGAAAATAGAAAACTTAAGTTTTTGGGACAGAAATTACAAGTCCTTGGACAATTCCCTGCATTTCGATTAAGAAATTGATAATTGGCAAGTTGCTTGCGGTCGAAATATCTTGAATCAAAGTAATGTGACACTTACCTTTATTTATTTTTCCCATCAGAGTGATGGCTGCCATCACGCTCCGAAGTTAATTAATTTGGATAACCTCAAAAAGCTTATTCTCCTAGAAGTTGGATAGCTATTCATCCTCTCCCTCACTTGTTGGCCTTGGATTACTACGCATGAGTTTGTTCCCCTTCCTCTTATTTTCCCGTAGCCAGTTCTGCATATTGGCTCTAAATGAGACTGAGTATGCGTTCTAAGGTGAATTTGCTACCCCATCCTTTAATGTACAGGATCGTTTTTGTGAGAGAGGGATATCCTTCCTCTTGACCAGTATTAACTTTGCTGGTACATAGTAAGGTTATGTCATCGATTAATTTGTTGATGGTTTTAATGCATGAAGTTGATGATAGCCTCGTCATTATCATTCTCCCCTTGAACTTGCAGCTCATAATTAGTAAAGCAGGACAATGTTTTGTTTTCAAGACAAGTTTTATTATACTGTTATTTATTAGACCCTCAATAGTTCCTTGCCGATCCGCAGGAATCTTACTAGAATAATTATTGGTATCAATCACTGCAAAGTAGAGTGCGTCCCCGTGGCTCCTTACCATTTTTTGTCTCCAGCCTTCTCTGTCACTTAGGTTTATTTGCATCCCTCTTTGTTACTGAACTGATCGAAGCAGTCGTTTTTTTAGTAACCGTGAACGCTTTACCTTCCTTAACAAATTGAGGCTGACTAAAGTCTCTTTTGGTTGGAGTAAGGTGAAGTTTCGTCGAGTTACTAACAGAAGAGGAGCAATGTTTTAATTTTACATCAGTATTCTGCTCTTCTGAAAAATATTTCCTTTTTCCAGCCTCTTTAGAGGTAGTTGGAGTACCCAGTTGCTATTTCACCTTCACCAGTTCGTCTTCACCAGTTTCCTACGATTTGCGCTAAAAAGGCGTTTTTTTTAGTCGTCACATTAGGAAAGCCATCACTGAATTGCTTTATTATTTTATTTAAGGAGCCAAATTCGGAATTACTGCTTGCTTTTAAAGGCTTGGGCAACTTAACATTAACATCGTTGAGTTTGTTATCTTGACGATTACGGGGGCCAAGCAACCCAGCCCAGTGGACGCGTCACGAAAAAACTATAGTAAATTTTTTTTCAATTAAGTGATTGGTTAGAAAAAATTTTAATTGAATATATGTTTGTTTTAATTGAGTTTACTTCTCTATCAAAGAAGTGTTATCAACTCAGAATATTATGAAATTGTAAATAATTATTACATATTAATTGCATGTAAATAATATAACTTTTGTTTTTATGTGTGAAAATCGAACAGTTTTTTGTAGTATGCCACATTTATTTGAAAAAAATATTTTCAATGAAAATATTCAATTAAAATATACCTTAGTTAAAACCAATTTTTTAATAATTCTAATTTTGACGTGCGTTGAAAAAAATAGAATATTAAAATAAAAAACAGATATTAATTTTTTTCCTCATTTCTTAACAAGGAAATAATAATAAGAAATGCAAGTTCGTGGACCAAATATGGATGTTAAGTTAGTACATTGGTGCTATGCGGAGTTGGATGCAAATCGTTTTGCGGAAGTATATGTAAATATTTATGTATGTATGTATGCAAAATACCGTAGCCTTTCTTTAAAATCCAATCAGAAAATACACACACACAATTCAAAGAAAAGTTACGATATTCGGCATTTACACTTAAAGAGCCCATACACTACAACAGCATGGATGCGCTATCAAGTTTTTGTGCCAGCGGTTTGGTCGTGTATGGGCGTTTTGTGTGATTGTACGGTTTGCTGTAGCGATGTCAACTAGAGTTTGATATTTTGCTGATGGCACCAGCTTGCTGGTATAGTAAATGGTGAAATTAGCTCAGTTGAGCAAAGATGTCATGGAGTAAACATTCATTTAAGATATATAATTTGTTGAAACATAACTTGTTTCAATGGGAAACAGAATTATAGCACTTTAACTATAAATAGCTGCTAATTTTATCAACATACCAACAATAATTACAACAAGAACTGTGTCACTATTTATAACCAGCCTTCCCGAAATTTTTTAAGAAATGAATATTGTACCAGCTTGCTGGTATGTTGTGTGGTTCGAGCATGAATGCTCAATCGTGTGTTTGTGCGTGCATGCTGTTGTAGTGTATGGGCCGCTTTACGCAAGACTATCAAACACCGAAAACGGCCATTGTGCTTTTGTGTACCATTCGAACTTCAAAAGCATTACAATACATCAGTTAGTTTTTTGCTACATACACAAATGTTTCTGTTTTAGAAAATTTTACACACATACTTAGTACATATCTATGCATTATGTACATACCCACCAAACAAAATGCTCCGAATTCGCAAAGAATTCGTAACAACTAGTCGGCAAAATCTTCCGATTTCGGAACCGAAATATTACCCAAATCGTTACGATTTTTGCATGAAATGGTTGACACGACTTCGTAAAGATCTGTCGGTACGAATTCGTAACGACATGTGCATATTTACAATTTCTTTTTGTTTGTACAGCAGATTACCGCTTCACCGCTATGTTGCTGCTCTTGTCGAAATAATTTGTATATACTTACATTTTTTAATATTTATTACAATTTTTATTTGTTAAAAAATTATGTTTATTTAAAACAGCAATGTTTACAGATTTTTATTTATTTACTTAAAAATCAAAGTTTTAATATTTTTAAATTTTTTATTAAACAGTTGACCAGAGAAACTTCCGAAATGTCTTAACGAATTCGGTACGACAAGTCTGACTTCAGAAAAATTCGAAACATTTTGTTTCGGGGGTACTTACATTTGTATGTATATGTACATACCATTATTTTTTATATTATTATACTATTAGAGTTTTTCTATATTTCAAATAATATTTTAATTGGATCTTTAAGGTTATTTGACTAGTTTTTAATTGAATATTTAAAAATATTTCACTTACATTTTAATTGGATCTTTAAAAAAACATCAATTTAATTTTTAGTTAATATAATATAATTTTAATTGAAAAAATCAAAAAAAAAATTTAATTAAAATGAATGAGTTAATACTACAATTTCCGTAATTGGTTGAAAGCTAGTTAATAATTTAATTGAACTTTTTTTTATTGTTTATTGATAAGAAAAGAAGATATTTACACTATATAAACACTAGTTAATAACATTACTATTCACATATATACAATGTCTCTTAGTCGAGCTCTCTAGTATTTTTAGTATGGTTATAGTTGGTTTTTACAAAATGAGATTGGGTTTTTATTTATTTACATGAAAAATACGTATATAAGATCATCTTTTATTTGCAATGAAAAAGTTTTTTAAAAACATTGCTAGTATATGAGACCGTTTGCAAACGTAGTGTCAAGGGATAAAATAAAGAAAAAAATAATAATTAATTATTTAGATAGCCACCAATATTTTTCGGTATTAGTTTTTTGTACTAAGCGTAAATCTTTGCATGAAATACTTGTGCTGTATCTTATATTCAAATGATTTAAGTTGCAGTTAACTGTTTTTATATTCGCCCTTCTATGATTGTGGTAAAATACTGGAATGCCATTTATTTCTTGAAGAATGTTCTTACTATCTAGGTAAATAAAAGCTTCAGGAGGAACAAAATCTTTTTTTAAACATTCTATTATGTAGTTTTCATTTATGTAAAACGGTGCCATTATTAGGTTATTTTCATAACATTGCAAACATCTTAAGATGTAATTTCTATTCAAATTGATTATGAAATTGTCTATGCGTATAGTATTTGCCTTGTTATTCAACTTCTTGTTAGAAATATATTTCCTATATCCACTTTGCGGGGTTCTGTATAATGCCGTACAAGCTCTTAAGCATTTTCTTTCAAAAACTCGAAACTTTTCCATATTTGAGGGCGATATATTGAACCAAATTGGACTTGCGTACGTTAAAACTGGTCTTATTAGGGATTGGTACATTATTATTTTTACCTTAGGTGTTACATATTTTGAATAAAATAATTGTCTGTAAATGGCAAAGGCTTTTCTTGCTTTTGTGAGCGTTTCTTTAACATGTTGATTAAAATACAAGAATTTATTTAGATATACACCTAAGTATTTAACCACGTCTCTATTAGTGAGCGTACAATTATGTAAAGGAGATTTTATTTTAAACTGCTTCCAGTTCTTTTTTATATTGAAATTGCATTTATTTACAGGCGGTCTGAAGAGAATAACTTCACATTTTTCCGTATTAATTAACATGTTCCAATTAATACCATATTGTTCAACAAAATTATAAGATTTCTGCAAGTTTGCATTAATTTTTTCTTTTTTTTTGTCCGAGTGATATATAATTATATCATCTGCAAATGAAATTATATTATCTATATTTTTAAGCATGTCTAAAATAAATAAATTGAACATAGGCGAGTTCACTGTTCTTTGCTGCAGACCATTGTTTATCCTAAAACTTTTGCGACTTGTCGTATTTTCATACCAAACTATAAAGTTTTTTTCGCTTATCATATTATAAATTAACAACACATGATATACTTGGAATTCGTATTGAATTAATTTATAAATTAATGCCGCAATCCATACGTTGTCAAAGGCTTTCTCCATGTCAATAAGACATGCTCCAGTGCAATATTTTTTAGGCCAATTCCAATTAATATCGGAAGTAAGTTTATGTATTGCGTTAACTGTAGAATGTTTAAATTTAAAGCCAAACTGTTTTTCACTATTTATATTCTTCTTATTGCAATATTTGTTTATTGTGTTATTGATGCATATTTCATATATTTTGCTTATATTAGGCAATAAGCTTATAGGACGTAAATTTTTTGGACAGTTTGGCTCTTTACCCTTTTTTGGCAGTATAACAACTTTCGCCATTTTCCAAGCATTTGGGAAGTATGACTTATTTAGCATGTTATTGAAAAGTTTACAATAGTCATAAATCATTATTACTGGTATCTTTTTCAAAACTATGTTGGGTATGTTATCAATACCTGGTGATAATTTATTCCTTAAACAATTGAAAATATTTAATAGTTTGTCCTTCGTTATGAAGAAATCTTGAGTTTGTGTTTCCTTCAAATTGTCAGATAGTATTGAATCATTAAATTTAATTAAAGTTTTCTTGTCTAGTTCATAATTTCTTTTGGTTTCTAAAAGTTTATTGAAAGCTTCATTGATGATGTGTAAAGTTATTTTGATTTGTTGATTTATGACCATGAACTGACTCAAAAAATGCTCCTATGGTATCTAACATCTGAATTTTTTCATCAACTATGTAATTATTTAAATCGTCTTTCTTAAGGCATTGCGGATCTATTTCCGCATTGTTGAGTAAGAATGTATAGCTTTCCGAAATTTTTAATTCTTTAAGATTTAATGTGACACATTTTTTAAAATTTCTTTTTATTTGGCTGAACATGTTTCTAGAATCTTTGGGGTCTACTTTTGTTAATTTTTCTCTGATGCGTTTGTTTACAATGGATGTTATGTTTTCATTTATGAGATTTTTTATTAATTTTAATTTTGTTTTTGCTATAATAATATTTTCTTCAGACAAGGTTTGATGTAATCTATTATGTTTTTTTATTATCGTTAAAACTTTGCTTTTTTCTCTGTATAACATTTTTAAAATTGGGGTACTAAACTTTGTAAACGTATTTGCTTTTTTATATTTTGGAACCACTTCACTCATAATTGAAGTTATTGTATTTTTTAAGAATCTTTTTTTTTAAATTCAATATTGCTTTTACTTTTTTCTGTGTACTTAATATCAACTTCAACTGCATCGCGGATGGAACAGTTATAGCCGATACTAGTTTTATTCCCTGCAACGTAACTTTATTTTCTTTTTCTCGCATATAATATTTGTTTCTTTAATTTTTTAAGAGAACTATCTCTTATCTAGTCTTAGTACGCGAGGATTAAAATATCCATGCTCCCCCGGGAGTATTTATTCCGTGAGACAGACTCATGCCCCTTTCGCTATGTCGCAAGGGTCAGAAGGAGGGAAGCAGGCCAATCTCTCCCTATCCGCCACCTGGGGACACACCCGTTAGGAGATCAGCAACTCCGGCGGGAGCCCATTATTAAATCATTGCGTAATTTTAAATGAAAAAAAACTGGCATGAAGTTTTTCCTTTTTTTTCAACCACGCACATCATCAGCACCCATGGCTATCACCAACATCAACTTGTCGAGAGATTTTCCTGCGGCTGGGGTTGTGCAGTATATAACAGTGATGCAAAAAAGGGCAGATTTCTTCTTTTGAGAAAAATGTGATGAATTTATACATAAATATTGGCGCTTCTTAAATTTTTTATAAGCAAAATACGAAAAATATGATCGTTTTTGTACCTGGACATTTCAAGAAAATACTTTATAAGAAATAAATAAAATAGTTTTTTCTTAAGCTAAAAAAGTAAGTGACAAAATGTATTTCTAAGTAACAAAATATATTTCTAATGTATTTTCTAATGAGAGAAATTGAAATTGACATTTATTCCTAGTACTCTGTTCGGAGTTGGGAAAGATCTTCAGCAATATTGATTATTTCGGGTGCAAAATTAAAAAAATTTGACAAGTGAAGCCTAAACAATTTTTGTTTTTTTTTTGCTGTCGTTTATCAGCTGTCCATATCCCAGTCATATTATTTCACAGATGGCAAGAAAATGTTGCCAAATACATTTCATAAATTTTTCACGAGTTGAACACAGTAAAAGTTTTGCAACATTTTTTCATAAATATTTCATGAAAACTTTTTTTATATGTCAACATTTCGTTTGAAATTTTTAAAAGAATACCAGGCTTTAGAATGTATTCTGCAGCTTGGCCTTAACTTAATTTTACATAGCTAAGTACCTGTACTCCCTACATCGCAGCGCATTAAACTGTACAACGTACAACTGTACAACTTACAACAACTAGCCATTTTAACAAAATCCTTTTTAAGAATCTGTATAATTAATATAAGTTGAAACATAATTTTTAAGTATGATTTTTATATCGATGTAGGGATGTATGTATATAGAACATAAATATGGATTTGTTTTTCGTTTGTTTTTGTTAATAACTACTTTAATTATTTTTCTAGTGTATTTTTTTAGAGTGTCACAACTTTGGGTTGGCATCACTACTTTATTTGAGCACGCAATTAACAGCTGATAGTTCCATTTTTTTAGTTTGCTTTAAGACTTTATTATGAATGAAGCCAACCAATGGGCTGAAGCATAAATTGATATTGATTTTGAATTTCCATTCTAAATTTTGTTTTCCTATGGAGCCATTTTATGGTTGAATGCGAGCGAGGAGAATCCATAATCTTTTGTTTGATGCGCTTTTTGGGATGGCGGAGTCATTAATTTCTTTTTAATTTCCTTGTTTTGTTGTTTGTTAAATTAATAAAAATCACTTGACTATTTATTAATGTAACTGATTGCCTTAAAATAAAGTGTAATATAGGTAACCAGATACTTCACAATTTTACAACTGTGAGTAGTTACAATAATTTGCAAAACAAAAGAATTAATAAAGTAAATTACAGTATATGTATGTAGTACATATCGAACCATTACCGCCAAAGAAGCTTAACCAACATGATTTTCGAAATGAGTTTTTTTTATAAAAATCATTAACTTGTTATCATTGGCATTATATGTTAAAATTTTATAACCATAGGATATACTGTTTACATTTTATACCAAAATCATTTTAAGCTTAAATCAAACTGTTTTTTGCTTACAGTTTTTGTAACAGCAACTTGTTACTTAAGCTAAAATTTCCTTTTGCAAATTAAGGAAGTAGGATTAGCCATATATTATATGCCCTTCACCGACGTCGTGTGAAGTATGTGCACACATACAATATTACATAAATTATATATTTTTAAAATAGTTAACTAGATCAGCCCTTTCTGATAGCAATTTATTCGCCCACATATAAAAAACTTGAATACATATTATATCACCCAAAATTGCTCAAAGTACTCGTGTTTATTTTATTCGCTCCACCAGCGTTTTTCGGAAACGTTTTTATTAGGGAAGTAACGAACACCGATACCGGCGATACTGTCGATACGACGATACTTCTTAAATATTTTTTAGAGCTGTTTTGAACAAACAATTCAATTTTAAATGGTTTGTGTTGCGTAACAACTAAGACAAATAACATAACCACCCCTATCGCGAATATACGTTCCCAAGACAAAACTCGCAAATTTAATGATTTGCTATCGGGAATGTTCCCATAGAATTTTTTGTGAATGCGGTCACAAACATAAAAATTATTCTCTAAAATTGTTATTGGGAACAAGAACTACACATGTAAGTTGCTACATATTTGTTTTTAAATGTCCAACTTTATTAAACTTCTTTTATTGAAGGAGTATTAATAAAGATCAAAGTACTTGCCTGGTGGAAGCCATGTCCGCGTAGCCAGCGTATGGTAAGGTATTTCAAAAAGATGCTAGCCAATTTCACTACGGTGGGTACCGCGAACATTTTACCCCTAGGAGGCAAGTTTTCTTCCAACACGTTCAGTAGGAATTGGAAAGCATCTTTGTTAAGTCTATAATATTCCTGAAACCTGTCAAAAATATTTGATTTAGAGACAAACATATTTAAATCTCTACGACTTTTACTTTGTCTCCGTTAACGATAGCGGATCTAAATCATCGCGTATATGTCTTCGCTGCAATCATTCCGTGCATTAATTTTCTTCTTTCAAAATCAGGAAACGCAAATAAACACTATTTATTTTAAATTAATACTTTTCTTCACAAAATAAACTTTTCTTTTATAAGTTTGCAAATTATTTATAAATCAAAACAAAAAAATTATTACTCCCATGATATTCACAATAGACTTTTTACTCCAAAGAAAATGACAAATTTGTTAATAACTTTTAAGATACAGGCTTTACAATTTTATCGTAAGCAACAATTTACGTACAAAAAAATTTTTATATATTAAAAAAACCTTCTCTTGAAAAATTTTATTTTTTCGCTTGAAATCGAAAATAAGGCTCGAAATGTTCAATAAAATAAGACTTTAATTTGTAAATGTAATCCGGCACTAACTTTCCCTGTTTTTAATTAAATTCTCTAATCTTTTGGCCCCTCTTTTGAGTGCCTACTGATAGAGCTGGTCTCCCTGACAGCTGTATAAACTAACCAAGGGATTATATGGCAAATCTAACACAAACGCTACAACACACTACGACTAACCTTTACATCCTCTTAGTTTAACCTATGTTCCGCAAGTTGAAAAAAAAATCATCTATAAGTATTAAATATGGTTATTTGGATAACTCTGCAACAATTTATTATGATTTAAATTTGATTACGCGGTCCAGGTGAAAAACTGAGTTAATCAGTTCCGGTACGTAGCAATTTATTAAAAATTTCTTCACACCGAATTTAATAGCTAATTATTTAATTTGAAAAGTAAAAAGTCTGTAGAAGATTCACTACGTGGAGCCGATCAAGAAGTCAATAACTTAGCAATTTGGTTTAGGTAAAAAAAACTGATATTTATTTTTTCTTAAAATTTTTTAAGCTTAACCAATACAAAAAATACGAGTATACGATAAGAGGTTATCAGGTTGACAGCAAAAAAGCTTAAGGGACAAAAACTCCGTTATTATGCTAATATTTAGTTAAAATTCGTTGCGTTACTTATATTAAGCATAATAACACTTAAATACTAAAATTCAATGAATTAACTGAAATAACAACAGCCAAGGATAATTAAAAATTCCTTCTCCTGTAAAGTTTTGTTTTTGTTACTTACTTTGTTTTCGCCCGGTTATGGCTCGATATATGTATGTATATATTTCAATTTTTGGACATCATTCATATGCAGATAAAAGAGCTTGATTTTAATATTTCTATATATGATGGTATATGATGACTTTAAATGCCAGCAATTGTTTGAAAATAGATTTTGAAATTACATTTCTTATCAGCGAGAAACTTATGTACAGTGATTCAAGTAATGACAAGATAATAGTCGTTAAAGCCGGAAGCCACTGTAGTTTCTACCACAACAAAATTAAATTTGTAAGTAAAAGCAGTCTCGTTCTCAGTTGTTCTGTTTCTACACTCAAGAGTTTTTTTTATTAGAAGGAAGTTAACATTCATCAGTTTATGATGCGCTCATAATTTTTGTGTTAACCACAGATAAACGTTTTAGTGCCAAATTACTCATACTCAAACTAAAGGCAAAAGTAAAACGTGCTAAAATATAAGAGTAGTCCTGTGGCTTTACGTGCGTTTTATTTAAATAAAGAAATCGTTGATGATTATAAGCAAGAGGAGACAAGTTCTTCAGTCATTAAATATTGTCTTGCTGAGTTAAATCGTGTTATATAACTCTTATTATTTAATTCATACACAGTTTTATTGAATGACAGAGACACAATTGAGAATGTTAACTTTGCTTTTCAGATGTAAATGCATCTGTGTAAGATAACATATATGTACATACTTATGAAGATAAACTGAATCTTATTTAAATGTTACATAATGTTGATAATGAAACTAATACTTAATGTGGTTAAAGTGTCATAAAGCAACACGAGCACAAATTGAGTTAATAACACAATAACCAAAACTATTGAAACATTAGACAGACAGCAAGCATGCTTTGATGCTAAGGACTTTAATTCCCAAAAGTCTACGTTGCATCATAGTTTGCATGATTAGTTAGAACAGCTTCGGTAAACATGCACATACAAGTCCATGTATATGTAACTACAATGGCAAGTGATATCCATTGCAATTTATGAGTATTTGAACGTATGTAAATGAACATATGTATATGTATGTATGTATTAGTGATGTAACGAATGTCAATTTTTGATATTCGCGAATACGAATATCTGCAACGATATTCACGAATACGAATACGAATATTATATATGAAATTTCTAGACATTAAATTGCATTGCAATATGAAATATTAAGCAATTGTTATGAAAAAGGACTTCACACTCTTGTCGGCGTAATTTAAAGTTAATAAAAACTAACCAAAATTTTAATGAATGCCATTAAATAATATTTGAAAATGATACAAGGCACAAATTTCTATAATTTATGTATATAAAAAATTAAATGTATTGTTACAGAGTACGATAAATTTTAATTTTTTTTAGCTGAAAAATCACTTTATTTAGAGACAAATTGTAGTCAAACTATGTAAATATACTGCAAAAAATTTCAAAAAAGGTAATCGAGTTTGGAATTAAGCATTTTTGGTGGAAGTTATTACTTACTGGATTACTAACTTAATGATTTTAATTCTTAATTGTGGCTCCCGACTGTTAATGTCACTATGTTACGCACTATTGGACTTATTGTTTTTCCTTTTCAGTTGTGTTTAGGTAGTCGGGTTTTTTTTGATTTTTTTAATTTATTTGTTATTAATGTTATTTGTACTAGCAGAAGAAGTTTTGTTTGTTTTTAAGTTGGCTGCAAGAATGTTATTTATTTTTTGAAATAACATTAATTTAAATTATTATTTTTCGAACTTAATTTGTTTCTATATTTATAATTTGAATGGGCTAAAGTTCGTATCGCTTTTTAAGCCAAATTACATGTGATAATTATTAATAATAAATATAATTAATAGTAACAAACCAAAAAAGTTTGTCTTAAGTAGAACAAAAATAAGCAAATTAACTAACATGTGCGTAATTAATAAAGAATAAACAACAATGGTAAGTCTGTTGTAAATTAGAGATGGTAAATTTGGGCTTTCATTACAAAACACGTTTCAGCAAATTGAAAAACGATGAATCAAAACAATTCACATATTCCATTTGCAAGAAAGTTTCGTATATAAGGCAGAAATCTACATCAACTGATACCACACACAGTGGACAAAACACAGAAGAACGCTGATAATGAAGGTTTAGTGGCCTTCGAAAACGCCTGGCTGTTCCGTTCAACTATGTGTTGTCAGAATATTTACAACTAACTTTGATGTTATTTGTTCATTAATAATTATCACATGTAATTTGGCTTAAAAAGCGATACGAACTTTAGCCCGTTCAAATTATAAATATAAAATTAATTTATTTTTTTAATCATTGCAAGCTGATATTTTTAAGCCATTTATTCAAAAATTAACAATATTCCTATTCGTCTGAATCAAGCGTATTACGATGAAGGAAGTAGTAAGCAAGACCAACTGAAAAGTTTTTTCGATCGCGGGTGTGACTAAATCTTGGTTTTTAACCGACTTCAAAAAAAGGAGAAGGTTAAAAATTCTTCTCTATTTTTTTTAGGTGTGTAGCTTCATAACTCGGTACACTTGTGACCGATTGTAAAAATGGTTTTGCTTTTTGAAAAGGCTTAGCTTCCCATTGGTCTAATTTTAAAAAAGTGAGCGGGGACACGCCCACAATTTTTTAACTTGATTTTAAGATCTTTTACTTATTTGATTGCCGTGAAACCTAGCAAACACCTTTGGTTCTTGTATTTACACAATTTTAAAATGCAAAAAATGGGCGGGGCTACGCCCATTAAAATGTATTATAACATTTCACGTGGTTCTGCTAAACCAATTTCTACGAAACTTACCACACACCTTCAACTCTAAAATAGGCGGGGTCACGCCCTTTAAAATTTAATATATATTTTGACGAGCTTCTATTTCACCGATTTTTATGAAATTTGGCACACAGCCTAAGCTTAAATAAAGGCACAATCTTGCACTCCTATTAAATTTTAGTATAATACTTCACGTGCTTGTATTTAACCAACATTTACGGAACTTAGCGCACACCTCTTAAGAATACACAATCTTGTTTAAAAAAAAGTGGCGTAGCCACGCCCTATGAAATTTACTACTATATTTCACTAAAAAGCTAAAAATAAAACTTAAAAAAAAATTAAACCGACTTCAAAAATAAGCACTAAAAAGCTAAAAATAATATTAATCTAGCTAAATAAAATATTTTTACATATGTTGTTTGAAGTTGGTGCCAGTAATACAGGTACAAAGCACATATGAACATGCCCGGTAAAAAAATTGCAAGTACTTTTTATGTACATATTGCTGGCACCAACTTCAAACAACACTATAGGTAGGGTTGTTATCCGTTCTCTTTTTCCCAGACACTGTCCCCTTTTTAGGATCTCTGTCCCCGGAAAAAATTTGCGTCCGGGAAAGTCGCACTTTTTAAGAAAATTTTTTCGCTTTTACATTGCTTGAAAAATGGTATTTATTAAAAACCAAGCTAAAAATTAAAATAATTGGTATTGATTGGATATTTTGTATATAATCGGTTGTACTTTGGGTTCTCAGTTGACGAAGAATTGCTTTTTAATTAATTCTTATGTTATACAACCTTTTTTTATAAGTATAAACCACAAAACTATAAGTTTCAAAAAATTTTACAACATTTTAAAAGATATTTGGAGTGGTATATCTCTGCGTTTATGTATGCAAATATTCTCAAATGTGTATATACTTACATATGTATGTACATAGGTACATCTTTTTATAAGCATATCGATGGTGTTGGGTAATAAGATCCAATATTCTATGTAAAATAATGCGAGATTGACCCTTGTCACGCAACACCATCGATATGTATTTAAGATTTTGTTATTAATATTAGTAATATTATGGGGAAAACTCAATTTCGTTTTATTTTTAAGTCCTACTTTTTAAGCAAATGTCCAGGTTTTTTCCCTCTGCTGTCCTCTCTTTTTTTATAAAACGCACGATAACAACCCTAACTATAGGTAACATATATAACCGACATCACTTGCTATCTGTTTTTTCGCCAAATAATGGGTGTTTTTTATTGAGGTATAGAACTTTAAGTTGGCATCACTTTTTTAACTGGCGGCCATTTTGTCAGCTGTCAAGTGATTAATATTTAGTTTGGTTTGCCATTTCATCATGAACAGGTTGACAAAAGAACAACGCTTGCAAATCGTGCAAATTTATTTCGAAAATAATGGTTCAGTTCGCGAAGTTTACCTCAAGCTCCGTCCATTTTATGGTCGACATAATCGTCCATCAGAGCAATTAATTCGGTTAACCATGGATCGTTTTCGCACTACGTTTACTCTATGTGATAATACGCATCCGCAGAGACGTCGAACAGTGCGCACCGAAGAAACAATTGCCGCTGTAGAGCAGTGTTGAAGAGGACCCGAATGAATCGATTCGCCACCGTGCACAGCAATTGGAGCTTTGTCCATCAACTTTATTGAAGATTTTGCGCAAAGATCTTGGCTGGCGACCTTACAAAATCCAGCTTGTGCAAGAATTAAAGCCGCGAGACCATGCAATGCGTCGTGATTTTGGTGTATGGGCCGAAAATGAGATTGATCTCGATGCTGATTTTCATCGCAAAATTTTGTTCAGTGATGAAGCTCATTTTTGGTTGAATGGCTACGTCAACAAGCAAAATTGTCGCATTTGGAGTGAAGAGAATCCATATGAGACCCTTGAGACGCCATTACATCCACAAAAACTGACTGTTTGGTGTGCTCTATGGGCTGGTGGAGTCATTGGGCCATACTTCTTCCGAAATAAATGCTGGAGAGTCAGTTACCGTTAATGGAGACCGGTATAGAGCCATGATAACCAACTATTTTGTTCCCGAATCGGATGGCATGAATGTGGATGAGTTGTGGTTCCAACAAGACGGCGCTACATACCACACAGCGCACGTCACAATCGATTTATTGAAGGAAACATTCGATGAGCGCATAATTTCGCGGAATGGACCTGTCAATTGGCCACAAAGATCGTGTGATTTGACACCATTGGATTATTTTCTTTGGGGATATGTGAAGTCGCTCGTCTACGCCAACAAACCAGAAACGTTAGGGGACTTGGAAGCCAACATTCGTGGGGTTATTGCCAACATACGGCCCCATATGCTCGAAAAAGTGGTTGAAATTGGACCTGTAGAATTGGCTTTATTCGAGCCAGCCGCGGCGGCCACATGCCCGAAATCATATTTAAACATTAATGGCATAAAATTATCCTTCCAATAAAGCCAAATTGATGGACATTAAAACGATTTTCTTGTGTTTTATTTCAATTCGGAGTTCTATACCTCTAAAAAAACACCCTGTAGTTTGCTATACGTAACGTAATACGTAATGGCGTTTAAGATAAGAAGTAACAAAAGTAAGAATGTTGCGGCTTCTTAGTTTTGTTACTCTCCCCCTCCTCCCCACCTTTTTCAGGAATAATTTAACATTATTTTAAAATAGTTTAAAAACTTTTCATTCTTCATGAATTTAGACATTCGTAGACAAACATCAAAAAGCTCCTCATTTAAAGATATTTTTCTGCAAAAAAATTAAAAACTTAAATTTATCATGACGTGTAATAATTAATTTAATTTTTTTAGAAATTTTGTATTATTTTCAAATGTTGTTCAATGACAACCATTAAAACTTTGGTTATTTTTTATAAGCTTTAATGTACGCGGTCAAGAAATTATGAATATGAAATTCTTATTCATGCATATTAAAGTTTTTTCCCGGACTTTTTAATTTCCCGGGAAAGCGAAAATATTTTTATATATCCCGGGATAGCGGGATTCCGCTCGATAGAAATAATAAACTTTGAAGGTTTGTATTTATTTGATCTTTCAGTATGATTTGATTCTTTTTAAATTGAACTTAAGATCTGTTATTTTTTATAAAAATTTTTTTATTGTTTTATTATTCTCGAATATTTCGCTGCCTCATGGGTAGCTTCTTGAGGGAAATATTAAGGAATATTAAAACAATTAAACATGTTAAAAGAAAATAACATTAAAAAAGAAACAAATCATAATGAAAGATCAACTAAATACAAACCTTCAAGAAATAATAAACATTAAATTTTCCAGGCATTAACACAAATTTGATTAGAGAGCTTAAAACACTCACTAAAACACATCTTATATAAATAAATAATCGAATGTTAATTCAAATTGGGTTTTAGAACAAGAACTTTATATATTCTTAACTTTTAGTTCTTAAATTCCTTCAAGGTTTTTTCCAACACGAAAAACTTTGTTATATTAGATCAAAAAGTAAATATACAAATATAAGTAATAACTTAATAGTTAATAAAAACAAACATTAAATAAAAAATAATCGATGTTTCAGATCCAAAACAGATCAGTAGATTTGTTCTTAAAAAACGCCCATATAATAGACTTTTCAATGTAAAACAATGTTATTAAAAAACAAAAAAAAGAGAATAATGATTTCAATAAATTACTTTAAAACCAGGGACCGAAAATAATTGTTATCTTTTTCTGAAGAAAATATTACTAGAAAATAGCCATTATATACTTTAGGTTATTATCAACCATTATCGTAAGATATCCATATGTTATTATGCCGTTTTGTTAACTTTAACAAAGACGTTTCAATATCTTGCACTAAAAATGCATCCACTACATCTAAAATACGATGTGTGTTCTTAAAGGTATAACCGAAAAACAAAATTACTTTTGACAATGGTCATTGGTAACCAAAAAACTTTTTTGGTTGCTATTATAGTTATGTATAACCAAAATATATTGGTTACGATTATAAACATTATTTAAATTCAATAAATGGTATTAAAAACTTTCGCCATTTCTCTTATAATTGTTATGTTCCTGCTTAAAACATCAATCTATGTGACAAGATATATCGTTAAACATAAAATTTGTTAGGAAAAAATTTTGGCAAAAGTCCAAAGTGAAAGCAGTTGTTTTCTATTTGTAGAGTTGTCAACTATTTGTTTTATTATTGCCAAAAATTTATGTCCAATCCCATCACTTGTTAAGTTGTAGCCATGCACCTCCTGCTACACTGGCAACTTTGTATTATGAAGAGCTTAGCTCGCCGGGCATGGGCGTGAGTACATTGCAGTACAATGCACATACACATAGTTTACCAGTACTTAACCCTAATGCAGATGTAAATAGAACCCCAAATAGATTCCTCATACAATATTCGTTTTCGCGAATACGACTAGCATGTACGAGTATGTAGTAGGTAACAGGTAGGGTTTTTATATTTTAATTTCGAAAAAGGACCGCAGCTGAAACGAACTCGGGAATTTCTATATAAAAGTAGGACAAAACATAAAAACCAATTGTTATCTAAGTTGAAACAAGATTTTTACTGTAAAAAACTGCACAACACAGGGTGTTTCAAATAACTAAAGAAAAAAATTTTAACAATTAAGCATTAAAAACTTGCACGAAGTTAAGTTAACTGTGGAAACTCAACTAGGAGTTAATGAATTTGCACATACAATTTGAAATTAAAAATCAGCGCATATTATTGTTTTAATTAATAAATACAAGCTTAATTTTTCATGAAAAATTGTTCATTCCACTTTTTTTTTTCGTCATGCATAAGACTGTAAGAATATGTAAAAATAACTTTAGGGTCTTTGACTATCTTCTATTAACCCTTTTCGGTGCTTTTGATGCCGCATGGCATCATGGTTTTTGGAAGACTTCTAATTTCGACCAATTCAAATAAAATGAATTTTTTTTAATGCAGTGTTGTACTCTTAAACTTTAAAAACAATATCTAGCACTCTAACCAATTGCCTAACAAGGCAGCAAGAATAAGCATTGAAATTATTGAGTTATAAAATTTTATTTTATTTACAAAAAAATAAATTTCAAGTTCAAATATTTCTCAAAAATATGAAAAATTTACTTAGATTTTTTGCTAAATTCAACTCAATAATAAATTCCATAATTCAAAGAAAAAATACTTAAAACTGGGAAATATTTGCCTAAAATTTAGTATACCTTTTTACATCTTTTAAGTAAGTCAAATTTCATGAACTAATCAGGAGTAATTCATTTCCTAAAGTTTATTTTTTGATTTAAGACGAAATTAACTAGTTCTTAATATAAAATTCCTTCAGTTTATAACCATTTTCTTACTTTTAGTAAATATTTCCTTTAAGTCAGTAAACATTTCCTGAAATTTGAGAAATTTATTGCGTATTTTTATGAACTATTTTTGAGGATATGAACTTTTTATTTTTTACTCATATTAAGTAATTTTTACTAGATTTTTGTAAAAATTTACTTAAAGTTAGAAAAAATTACTTAAACTTAGAAATTTTTTACTTGAATTTAGGAAAAAAAATTTCTTAATAATAGAACATGTCTTTTTTTTGAGTGTATGATAGTATTTTAAAGCACTTGAGTAGACAATTGTGCAAGGTTGAGATTTAAGGACAGTTTGGGTTAATATATTTTACATGTTTTACTACAAAACCAGAGCGCACTATAATTAATTAACAAGCAGCGTTTAAAAACTTATCATATGTATAATTGCTTTTACTTCTGAAAATGTAAACAGGCGCAGTCAACGCGACGAAAAGTTATAAAGAATGAAGAATTTCAGCAGTCGACATGTTCGAACAGTTGTCGGTTTGACTTGCAGCTCCTTTAAATAAATTCGTTAATGTTAAATTTTCGTTTTTACAAGAATATAATTTTTGCATATTTTTACTTCGTTTATTATTGTTGCATTTCTTGTGTTGCATATCTTAGTACTTACTATTTTAAGTTTTTGTTAGTCATTATAAGTTATGCTGAAAAAGTTAAGAAAATATTTTTTCCTATATTTAAAAAAGTGCGCAAATTTTTTTTACGAAAAGTATTGCTGAAATTGAACAAAGACGTGGGCGCGAATTATTTGATTTTCAAAAAAATTAGCATCGAAAAATTTTTAAAAACGAAAATTTTTGAATTTAAAAGAAGTCTGTATGACCTTGTGTTGCCTAGAGACATTCAGATTATATTGCCAAATATTGTTAACAAAAAATAAGAAAGGGTCCCTGTAAGTTCTTCTGAAAGAAATGAAAAAAATTTTTACTTTACTCTTTGTAAAAAAAGTGTATGAAGAAATAATTTCTTCGGCGTTAAATGTTAATGAGATTTATTTAGTGGTCTCTTATCACTAAGTCTGAATTAGCTATTGGCCAAAAACTGATGACACCATTCTTCGAAGACGCCCTGATTTTCGAAATCTTTGGAGGTTAATAAAAATTAATTGATTACCAAAATCATCAAACTGAGTATAGCGCTTTACTTCCCTTTGGTAATACTATCAACCCTATACTGTTAAAAAAAATATTTTAAAAACATTTTTCTTGTTTTTTCACGACAACTTCAGTTGCGATACCAAATATTAACTGAGCTATTAATAGAAAAACAAAAAAGCAATTACTTGTTTTTAAAACAAGAAATAAAACTTTAAACAGAAGTTAAATAAATAAAAAATGTACCGTAATGCATTGTGGGCACTGTTATTATCAAACAAAATCTTTAGTTTCGAAATAATAAAAAAATTACTTTCTTTCGGCTAGGTGGAGAATGTGGACCACTGTGCCTCGGTAATACTATCGACCCTATACTATTAGAACCTTGTGGATTTTTTTGTTGCCAATTTAAATATTTATAAATTGCACATTTAATTTAAAAAATCTTTTCTTCATAGAAAATATGTCATTCGGCTTAGGGTGACATCATACATAAATCCGCCACTGAAAATGTACATATGTATATAAGTATATACACATTTGAGAATGTTAGCATACATACTCAGAGAAATATCACTCCAAAAATTTTGGAAATTTTTTTTAACTTATAGTTTTGTCTTTCATACTTATCAAAAAAGGTTTATAGCACACGAATTCATTAAAAAGTAGTTCTTTATCAACTAAGAACCAAAAATTATTTAAAATTTAATGCTATTATGCAAAAACGATTGTTAAAGTTAAAGCATACGTTAAAATCGGTTTTGCCATACAAAATTCGTTTGTTAAACCAACTTTAAATTTAACAATCGTTTTTGCATAGGGGGTACAAATCAAATATATCTAATGGCAGGGCTACCGACTTTAAATAAACATTCATAGTTTGGTTAAAATGTACTATTTGTTCATAAAATAAAGATTTTGATCTGTTGCTTAAATGCTCGTAGTATTATTAAATTCGCTCTTAATTAACTCCATCGATATTTCAAATACATCTTAATAATTCTACGTCTTAAAATAACATACCACAACCCTAATGGACAGTGTTATTTTTAATATAAGCTTGACATCAAATACCAATTACTTCCCCTTTTTAGCTTGGTTTTTAATAAATACCATTTGTCAAACGAAAAAATTTCCTTAAAAGGTAGTACTTTCCTGGAAGCTAAATTTGTCCGAGGGCAGATATCCCAAAAAGAAGACAGTGACCGGGAAAAGAGAACGGATAAAAACTCTTGCAAAAGATCAAAAACTGATTTCGATCTAATTCAATGCTATTAATATGAATAGAATACTATGGGGCTCATATAACAGATCCATATTCTCTAACAAGTGATATTAGAGTTTTGTGCTGATCTATCATTTCATAAATCCAAGTACCCCATTAGCTTTATGAATAGTTAAAGACATGTGATCACGAAAGTTGAGTTGTGGACTTTTTCCAGTGTAGAGTTATCAACAATATAAACTGGGCCAATTTTATCTCTCTAAAGAAAAGCATGTGTTTACATTTTTAATATACAAATTCAGGTAATTGATTTTGCACCATCTAGAGAAGTTTTTAATATCATACCGAGTAAATTATGACCATTAATTTCATTAAAAGCGCTGAAAATGTTGACGTCATCAGCATATATCAATACTTTAATCACTACAGTTTAATGTGTAAAATAACAGAAGGAAGATCATTGATAAATAACATGAATAAGTTATGATGAACTCCAGAATGGACTTGGATGACTTTTCTAAATTTGACTTTTTGGGTTCTATTTGATAAATAAGATCTAACCACTTTAAAGTCTAGTTGCTAAGCCCCATAAGTGATAATATGTGCAGTAAAATATCGATATTTATTAGTGTTGTCATTCGAACAAAAATTATTCGAATATTCGAACATCTTTATACCATTTTCGTTCGAACGAACAAAAATATTATATTCAGAACAAAAAATTATTCGAATAATTTTTGTCCAATATTCGAAAAATTTCCTTAATTACTTTGTATAAAAAGTATTTAACATTTCACAACTTTTTAATTTGTTAACCTTCAAACAGCTGACAGTTTACAAATGTAAACTTTTCGACCTTGGAACGGGTTTTTTTATTATTTACAGTTGTCCGAATTTCTTGAAACTTTCCTAAGAGAACTACAAATTCACTTTTAAATCGAACACAAAAATGCAGAAGTGGTGGAACATTTTTCTGTTCACCATTTTACCAGTTTTTCAAAACTACCTGCTGAAGGACTGATTGGTTTACATTTGTAAACCGGTATGATTTGATATGTAAAAAATTAAATATTAAGAGCATATGTATTTTTTTCAAGAAGATTCAAGTTTTATTCAAAATTAGATTAGAATGAGATAAAAATTATGCATAATTAGAGAAAAAATATAAATAATTATTAAAAATCCGGGCACTTTGTAATCGTGACACAGTATGTATCACATACCTTCTTACCGCGAAGAGAGAAACACTTTCGGGTGACGTGTTGCCTTTACTCCATTGCGCAGAAGACGCACTTTCCTTTGATGCCTGCCTGATGTTCCTTTATTTGCTTGCAATTGTGGCTGTGGCTGAATCGATGTAAGGCTTCTGATATCCAGCATCGCATTCGTGATGTTCGGAGTGGCCATATCGTTCGCCAATGCAATGAGGAAGCTACGATGAGAATTGCCCCCATGTTGAAAACCATAGCTAATGGCCACCGACGCGACGCCAAGCATTTGGTCCATGGTATTTACGCCAGCTTTCGTACGATTATATTACATTATTATTTCTGGTTTGCCAGTTTCTGCATCATCATCATTTTTTTGGCTTTGGGCAGTAAGCGACCAATGTGACGTCTTGGCGAAAGGCAAACACAGATTCGGCCACTTTTCTGCCACGTGTCCAATGCATTTCCTGTGGAATACATCGAATACTCTTGCGCATCGTGCCAACGACACTAAACTTTTTGTCAACCAATTGATGAGTCAAATCTAATACGGTGAAAAATTTATCCATAGTGATGTTTCGACCAGGACCCCTATATGGTTTGACGAGTTCTTGCACTAAATTAGCGCCAATATTAGTAGCCATCGGTTGACCAGGCTGGCGACCATAATATGTCACCTCTCATTAAATAATGAGTGGCTTTGACGCCATATTTTGCAGGCCTGAAAGGACAGGGGCATCTAAACGGAAACAGCTACTCGCTGCCACCATCGCCCACGCTGGCTAGAAGTTCTTCTAATTCCTCTTCGGTCAATCTAAATAAAAATTAAAATGCACTTTCACATACAAATAACACGATATATAGACATGATACACCCCTGGTTACATCGATCTTCCACAAGGAAGTACTTCTTTACTATAAAAATTATTAGACAAAAACATAAATACTAGCGTAACGACTGGAAGAACTCCTCGTTGGAGTTCAAAAACTGGTGGCTATACAACATTCCGCGCACGTTTTGACATTTTTCTTATGTTTTTTGTTTGTTTTCACTTTAAGAACGATAAACTCGTGTATCTCTGAGCTTTTAAACACAACTTTTGCTTTCTACTATTCCATTTTTGCACGTATATTACATATGGGTTTACAAGTGTAAATCAGTCCGTCGAAATAGGTAAAATTAAACAGTCATGAGGGTTAACAACATGATGTTAACAAATCAAATTACTCCAAATTATAAATACTCGTGTAAGCATGTTTGAATATGTTCGCTAAACGCATGTTTTGTTTTCTTCCTGGGAAAATATAATGCTTCTTTAATGGAATTAGAAAGTGTGTTACAATTCTCGATGGAGAATTTAGAAAATATAACTGCTTTTCTAAAGATCTAATTAAAACCCCTAAGAATCGAACTAATGAACAAAGTAAAAAATCATTAAATGCTTTAGTGTTATTCCTGAGATTTCCTATTCATTACTCACCTTTTAATATATGCCACAAAAAGCGAAAAAATGTTACACAAATACTAGGTTTTCATAACTATTTTGTAATCAAAATATCGCAAATAATCCCAAGTAAGATGAAGTATTTAATGACATTTCTGAAGTAACTGATAATGTTTTATTAACTGATCTAAAAAATTATATGAATAAAGTAAGAAATTGATTTAAATTATTTGGAAAAATCAAAGAAAAGATGGAACAAACAAATAAATGTTTTTTAATGCTATTTTAACTATATACCCAAAATATAAACAATTTGCGAAAGAAAGTTTTCTTCTTGTTCTTTTTTTATTAAAAGTTAAATAATAAAAATTTTAAATTTAAAAACCCCGATTGAGAACACTTTGGATAAAATCACCTTTCAAACAGAAAAAACTAAATAAAAATTACTCCAGCCGTTTGTTATATAAGTGGACAATATAAACTTATAACACCCCTTTTTTGGTCGGGTGTTAAACAAAGAATCATCTGCAAGCTAAACGGGACTATATGCGGGTTTTAAATAGTTTATTTTCAAAAAATCAATGACATATTAAAAATAAAATATTTATAAATGTGTACTAGTACGTATAATTTTTAATTAATTTCGTTTCGGTTTTTAACACCCGACCAAAAAAGGGATCATCGTATTGGACCCAAGTGAGCTGGACCCCTAAATTTATTTTTTCACCAGTAGCCTGCTAACCATATTTTGTAGTGTGTGTCTGGCTGGACTGATTTCGATTTAGTATTTTTTGTTTGAAAGGTGTCTTGATCGGGAGTCCTTTTAGATATGTTTGAAGAAAGTCGATCCAATCGTTTAGAATATATTCCATGTTTATTAGGTATATTTTGTTGAATCTGTGTGTTTTTGACAACGTAGCTCTCACACGGGCTGGCCGATTTTAATTTGGTATTTTTCGTTTGAAAGGTGTCTTAATGCTATATTTAGTATATACTTGAAGAAAATCGGTTTAGCCGATTGGAAGTTATCATAAATTTTCTTTATATTCATTTACTATTTTATTACTACAGCGTCAACTGCGTCGGAGGTTTTTAAATTTTAAAATTTTTTCTTATTAATATTTTTATTAGTTAATATTTCTAAGTTTGTTATTAAAATTATATATTTTTGTTGTGTAATGAATTGTTTTTCTTTTGCTAATAACAAAATAAAACTTGTGTACATACCAGAGCTGTTAAGTAATGATTATTAATCGTACTGATTACTAATTTGATTACTTTTTTTTGAAAGGTGAAGTAATGATTAAATTACGATTATATTCAGTTTCGCACGATAACTAATTGATTACGATTACTAATAATGGATAAATAATCTGAATTAGTTGAAATTACCAAAAATAATCGAAAATAATCAAAAGTACTTAAAAAATAATCCAATTTCTTTTAAAGATTACTTTTAATTATTTTTGATTACTTATTAATAATCAAAAGTAGTCGGACTACTTTTTGATTAGTTTCTGGTCATTTGGACTATTTTTTGTAATTTCAAGTAATTCATATTACTTTTCGATTATTAGTAATAGTAATCAATTAGTTATAAGAAATTCTTTTAAAGGGAATTATATAATCAGTACAATTCTTTTTAAAATGTAATATAATTGATTACTAATCGCAATCGAAATTTAACAGCTATGTTACATACATGTGTATGTATGTGCGTGTCGGATTTTGCAAATTTTTTTAAAATTATTTGAATAAATTTTTAACTCTTTGTTCAGTCGAATATTGGAACAAAAGTTCAAAGTTATTATTCATCTGTTCCAACAAGAAAAAAATCATGAAATTTCACTCGAACAAATATAAAAGACGAATAATTAACAACACTAGTATTTACTTTATCGAATGCTTTCCTAAAATCAAATAGATTACATATTAGTATTCCCGCATAGTACATGCAAATCCCGCTATAACGAACGATATAATGTCAGGCCCATTCGTAATACCGAAAAATTCGTTAAATCGGAAAGATTTTTTTCAAGTGTTATTTTAATTATTATTATTGTATACATGATATAATACAATAAAAAGAATGAGGGTGATTTATTTTCAAATAAGCTACCAAGTACTACCAAATACACACTAACGGAATCATTTTTTTGCATTTACATTGCTGCTGTAGATTTTGTTGAATATTTTTTGCCGTCCGTTATACAGAGCACACATTTATCAAAATATTGGATATACAAAGTAGAACAAAATCTTAGAAATATGTTTCTGGCAAATTTTTGTTTTTTTATTTTGCGATTTTTTCTTCAACATTCGTTATATTTAGTATAAAATTAGGCTATTATTCGCTATATAAGGTTGTTAATGTAAAAAATTTGGACGTTCGTTATACCGGATTTTCGTTAAAGCGAGATTCGTTATACCGAGATTTGCCTGTATTTCAAATATTCGTATTCGCGAATATCAAACATATTTTTTTTCGCATATCACTAGTATGTATGTAAATACATAATACATACATATTACATACACATGTTTAATAGAGTCTTTAAACATCAATTACACGGCAAATGGTTTTATAATTATGAAATACATATTTATATGCTATTATGTTTCTACCAGATTCTAATAGAGCGAAAAATATTTAGCTTTTTGTTTCGCTAATAAGCCTTATCTAATGTTCTGGGTAAAGCGAATAACGAGATTTTTAGATTAAAAGTTTGTGCATGCCACGTACATATAAATACATTATTAGTCGTTGCGGCATCAACACTCACACACAGGCACTCAGACGCACATTCATCCAAAATCACAGGGACAAAAGATATTTCATAAAAAGAACATTTTCCCAGTATTTTTTTACTTGCACACATACACTCAGGAAAACATCATTAGAGGCAGCTAATGAAATTTTCTTCGTTTGTTTCATGTTTAAATATGTTTACATACATACATATGTATGTGCCCTTAATTATGAAAGTAGTCTAACTTATGTGCATTTTTGCCTTAAAATTTCAAATAAATCTTAAAAATCTTCAATAAATATTGAATAAATTTATATTAATCGAGACTAGTACAACTCTAAATTAAAATGTTGCATAATATAAGAATAGGTTTTTGTTCAAATGTAATTTAGTAAATATCTCGACCAAATAAATATATGAGTTAGACCACTTTCATAATTAAGGGCACATACATATGTACATGTACATATATGCTCGTGGTACTATGGCAAAACGACATGTTTTCAAAACTAATTTACACATGAATATGTTTTGCGAATTATTCCACAAACCGGGTTTTTGTTTCGAATTACAACACCGAATAATGTTTCTCATTTTTTTTTAAGTATTTATTATTTGTTTTTCCAGATTGCTTTCATTGGTAACAAACACATTATACAATATCGGCCATATGCATAACAAAAACTTGTCACAAAAATAGCATACGTCACGCAATCTATCTGGAGTTTAAGGAGTTTTGCTATCAAATATTTCAGTATAGATTGTAGTCCAGATTCATTACTAAATTCTACGCTAATTTAAAATTTTAAAATATGTATATCGAAATGCTCAGTCAAAATCAGCTTAGCTTCATCGCTTACGTTAACTTCATGCCAAATTTTCGTTATGCATATAGCTTTATAGAGTTTTTCCACCCGAAAGATTTCGACAAAACATGGTGATTTGAGCAAATTATGTTAATTTAGACTGATTTACCATACATTTTGCATACGGTCAAAGCACCTCAAAGTAGTTGATTTATTTTAAATTATGTCAAAAATACTATACCAGAGTTGCTTTTCAAATTCCAAACTGTCTCCCTGGGTCATACATCTATAGTGATTGACAATTTCAATCAACTGTCAACTAGACTTGCATAGTTTTGTGTATGCATGTGTGTCTTTTTACCTTTACGAATGAGAGAGCAAAACGTTTTTTTTTTCAACAAGGCGTGAGACTAAAATAACCGATTCTTGAGAAGTACTTCCTTTTTAGGGTTCCGCACACCAAAGGTGAAAAAAGGAACCCTATTGTTTTCGCTACGCTGTCCGTCTGTCCGTCTGTCCGTCACACGGTATTTTCTCAGGAACCGTCAGAGCTACGGACCTGAAATTTGGACAGAGTATGTAGAACATTGGCCACTACAACAACAAATACATGAGAATTAAAAATTAAAGGGTGCTCCAAAACGAGCGACGAAAAATGTTAAAATCTCATGTAATATACATACAATTGTATGTACATATGTATATTGACACTTGAAATTTGTAAAATTAGTGTATTTTTATATAGACTACAACAATAAACATTAAAATATTAAAAAATTTAAATTAAAGGGCGGTCCATCAGTTAATGCAATTTTGACTATGTAAATTTGACAAATTGCTATATCTTGGAGAAATTTTCAGAAACGGTAAAACTAAAAAATCCGAATATTATAAAATCGCCAAACCGAAAAAAAAATCGCCAGAACCTGAAAAAAATCGCCAAAAATTTAAAAAAAATCGCCAAATCGAAAAAAAACGACAAAATTAAAAAAAAATTCTAGCACTAAAATAAATCGCCAAATGCGAAAAAATGTTTAAATGAAAAAAATCTCCTATATGAAAAAATCGCCAAAAACCGAAAAAATCGCCAAAACGCGAAAATTGCGAAAAAACCAAAATAATATTTTATGTGAAAAAAAATCGCCAAAATTAAAAAAAAATCGCCAAAATTTAAAATAAACGCCAAAAACCGACAAAAATCCTCAAAACTTAAAAAAATCACCTATATGAAAAAACCGCCAAAATTAAAAAAAATCGCCAAAATAAAAAAATCGCAAAAATAAAAAAACGCCAAAATAATAAAAATCGCCAAAAAGGTGAAAAAAGTGCCAAAAATCCGAAAGCGCCAATAAATTCAAAAAACCCCCAAACTAAAAATAATCGCTTAAAACCGAAAAAACCCAAAAACGAAAAAAATGACAAAACTATAGTTTATATTGTTCGTATTGAATTACATATCTCGTGCCCAAACGGAACCCTTCGTGCGCGGGTCAAAGTCGCACTTAACTGAATTTATTTTATTTGGCATATAGTTCACGTAATCTATTTAATCTAAAAAAATCATTCTCCTCATTTAACAACTTAAATTTTAAATTTTAGGTAATTTGATTTGTAAGCGAGTAATGAAATTTGGTAATAACAAAAGTAAGTCATTATATGGCAAGTAGTTCTGTTGGTAATGTGTAATTTTTTGCTATGTAGTTTCCTGCCTAAAAGTGCAGCTAAAACAAAATAATACCCAGCAAAAAAAAAAGAGACTCCAAAAAAGTCATGAAAATGTAGAGTTTACGATGCGGAAGTAGTGCAAATTTCGATCCGATCTAATGATTTTTACATAGGGTTGTCATTGTAAGAAGTTCCCTTTTTCGATGCTTGGTCACTGAATTGGAAGCGATATTAAGAAAAATTCCCTTTTTTGTGCTATATGATAATATTTTCATCTGGGAAAAACGGTAAATAGTTATCTATTTTAACAATTTGTTTCTTTTTATCCGAATTTAAGTCCGAAACAGTGTTTTCATGTAAATTTAAGAAAATAACTTTTAAATTTTAGACTAAAATTAGTTCATACATTTCTTTAAAAAAATATTTTTTTTCAATTCTGGTGAGTATTTTCTACCACTATGGAGGAGTTACAACGTGTTGTATGACTAAAATAAGCTTCTGCATGCTTTTTTGCTCACTCTCGCCAATTTAAAAAAATCGATTTCTTGGAAGCAATGAAAATGTAGTTCCACTAGAATGTAGTTCCACTAAAATAACCGATTCTTGAGAAGTACTTTTTTTTTTTATTTGGCATCTAGTTCACGTAATCTATTTAATCTAAAAAAATCATTCTCCTCATTTAGCAAATTAAATTTTAAATTTTAGTTAATTTGATTTGTAAGCGAGTAATGAAATTTGGTAATAAGAAAAGTAAGTCATTATATGGCAAGTAGTTCTGTTGGTAATGTGTAATTTTTTGCTAGGTAGTTTCCTGCCTAAAAGTGCAGCTAAAACAAAATAATACCCAGCAAAAAAAGAGACTCCAAAAAAGTCATCAAAATGTAGAGTTTACGATGCGGAAGTAGTGCAAATTTCGATCCGATCTAATGGTTTTTACATAGGGTTGTCATTGCAAGAAGTTCCCTTTTTCGATACCTGGTCACTGAATTGGAAGCGATATTAAAAAAAATTCCCTTTTTTGTGCTATATGATAATATTTTCATCTGGGAAAAACGGTAAATAGTTATCTATTTTAACAATTTGTTTCTTTTTATCCGAATTTAAGTCCGAAAGAGTGTTTTCATGTAAATTTAAGAAAATAACTTTTAAATTTTAGACTAAAATTAGTTCATAAATTTCTTTAAAAAAATATTTTTTTTTTAATTCTGGTGAGTATTTTCTACCACTATGGAGGAGTTACAACGTGTTGTATGACTAAAATAAGCTTCTGCATGCTTTTTTGCTCACTCTCGCCAATTTAAAAAAATCGATTTCTTGGAAGCAATGAAAATGTAGTTCCACTAGAATGACTTCCATTTTTTTTTACTGGGATAGAAATGATAAAAAAAATTGTTTTCTTTATACACATGTTATTTCAAATAAAAATTGCTATAAAATACGGCAAATGGGAAGAAATAAAAAGTGTATTTTAAAACGAATTTGTATGGAATTTCAAAGAATAGTGAAAAAAAATTTTAATTTTATGCAGTAAAGTCCAAAGAGCGCTCAAAAAAGGCAGTTATATCAAAACTACTATACAAATATGTAAACAATTATTATCAACGAAAAGATAAATTTTCTTAAAAAAATAACAATACTTAAAAATTTCAACACTTTTTAATACAATATTAGAAAAAACATCTGTTTATTAACAAAATAACTTTCGATGTCGATGGACCATTCTATAGAATTAAATACCCATATGTACATCAATATCTACATGCATACATACGCATGTATTTCTATATCGCACTTGATCAACAAGTTTTGTATTGACTCAAAGTTTTAAAATTTTCAGTATTGACGATTATTTGTTTGTGGTTACATTTTAAGACAATTTAAAAATCCGAATGCATGATAGTAAGCAAATTCCAATAGAAAATAAATTAACATTGTTTTTATTTTAAAATCTTGCAATTATTGGGTAAAAATATCTATGTTTTGTAAAGAGTTACAACTCAAAAAAAAACAGAGCATTTTTATCATAAAAACAGTCAAATTTCAAATTAAAATCACAAATTAAAAAAAATTATCAACAACACAGTATCAATTCAAAATACAATAAAATTGAAATTACAACAATTTGATTGGTTTTTTCTTGAATAAAGGCTGAAATCAAAATAATTCCTTTTTTATGAAAATATACGATATATTTCTATATCCAGTTTTGTATCAACTCAAAATAATACCTTTCTGGTGATATAAAGGTAGTTACAATATCACAAAAGTGGTCTCAAATGTGGTTTTCAAGATGAAAAAGTTATCGGAATATGTTTAAATTTTGACAGTACATAGATATTGACATTTTTAGTAGATTTTTTGCAAAAAGAAATTTTTAGTTAACACCCACAATGCGTTTTACAAAATTAGGTCCCATGAGGCTTAAGAACAATTACAAAGTTAACTTTAAAACTTAAAAATCGAGTTTTCTTTCAATTAACGAGGTACAGCAAACCGGCGGGAAACCTACAAGTTTTCTTAATCGAATTTATATAAAACTTCGAATTTACCCTAATTGCCACGAGAGTAGAATATAATCAAAAAAATTTGTGTAATAATTCATAGAATTTTTTTATGTGTCTGCATGTAGAATGAATGTATGTACATTAAAATAAATTTCTGCCCATAATTTAATTTAATTAAGTATACAAATTTGTGTACGTACACTTCGTACCCATCCATGCATGCGTTTGTGTTATTGTAGAACCAATATTCATGTTTATGTTAATATTGAAAACGCCAGTGGGCATGTACGAATATTGAGAATATGTATCATTCATTCATCTCTAAAAAAAATCATATTAAAACGTTAAGGGTTGGTTGATGGTAGTCCTACAACAAAACCGCCACAAAACCCAAAACAAAATAGGCAAAAACAACAAAAGCGAAAATGAAATGAAACCAACACGTGACCTTGTTTACGGTTTCAAAGAGTGTTTAAGAGCTTGCCTAAGTGATGAATTGTGCAAGTCTAAAATGTTGGAACTGAAGTGATTAGTAAAGACATCATCTTATTAAATATATGTACTTGTAAGAAAAGCTAAAAGCCAAAAAGTGTGAGTGGCAACGAGCGACGTGCAACATGATGCATATGTTTTTCCAAGAAAAAAAAAACATGTTCTCAAAATTGAAAATTTTCAATATACCAGCAGAGCAGTGTTACCACCACAGAGCGTAAAATTGTACAGAAGCTTATACTGTTAACATTTCCTATTTATAGCTTTAATGCAGGGTCTGTTTGGAGCAACAATAATATATCATATCTTATAAAAAGTACACTGAAAGAAAAACACTTGGTTACGGGCATGAAACCGTTACGTTGAACCCCTTTCATTAATACAACAAAAAAATTTATTAATAAAATTAAGCATTACATTATATTGATGCAAGTTTCATTAATGGAATGAAACCATTCTACATAGTGCTTAATATTTTACATTTTCTAGTATCATTTATGTTAGGAAATAATTTTCATTCGGGTAATGAAAAACTTAAATACATGTTTTTATGAAGAATTCATGCAAAAAAATATTTTAAATTGATTAGGTGACATAAAATAATTTCAAAGTATCAAACCCCAATTGTAATTATTCTACAGTTATGGAAATTATAGTTTTGTTGCAACTTTAATGAAATAAATTTTGTAATTACAATGAAGAAAACATCCTGCTGCTGGCTAGTAGGCAGTGTGCTACTCTTGTAATCACAGGTTCGAATCCTGGAGATAAGTCAAAGTGTATTTTAATATATACATATATTTATATACATATATAAATATTTATAAGTTATAACTTTTCAAATAAATTAAATAATGTTAAAATAATTAGATCAACTAAATAACTTTGAATTAAAATTTCATTAATGTATGTATTATTATTAATGTATGTATTTACTGTATATCTAAATAACTACCACGCAATGAGTTCCAAGTTCAAATCTTGGCCGGGGAAACCAATTGTATCATACAAATGTTTTTCTGATGCCTGTGCTAATATACACACGTAAGTTGAGTAATTAAATAAGATACAATGATAATTAAATAAAGCAAACACTCATGACAATAATGACTTATGTTGTTAACACAATGATACGATATCAACAAAAAATTATATGTTACGTCTCAGTAATTAATTACTGTCATGATTTACATGAAAAATGTTGTTTATTCAATGAAATAGTTCGTTAAAAAATTTAAAACTAATGTCACTTCATTGTATAAACTAAAAAGTTTCATCGCAATTATTACACTTTTCATTTAAAATATGAAAATGTACTTTGCTTAGTAAACATTATGTCGGTACTGTGAATGAAAATATTTCGTTCTATATATGAAATTTTTTAAGTTAATGAAACAATTTTCGTAATACGAGTGAAGCGTTGCATTGGTTAAAAAATAATGACAAAATCGTAAATATAATGTCGAAAATCGTTGCATTTATGAAGGTTTTTCTCTCAGTGTATTAAATAGCACAAATTTTGTACTATAGTACAGAACATGGCAACGCTGCAGGAGAGGAGTGATCTGCACTCGTTTCCACACTATCTCACTAAACACATACATGCACCATTATTGTCTCTTACGTGCACTTTATTAATTTTCACCTGATTTTTTGCATGAAAATTTACCATATTTGTTTAGTTAAAGTGGGTGATTTCAATGTACACACGACTGACGGCTGCTTTTTAGAGACTTTTACTTTTTTATATTTAATGTTTTTGAATCGTTTTCGACGTGGGTCATGTTTTAGAATTTCCCTCTTGTTTTCTTTTCTTTTATTATGTTACTCTGTGTGTTTTTTATTTAAAGTAGAAAAATAATGCCTCAACAAATAAAAAGGATACATTACCGTGTCACGTGTACGTTATTTGCAAGGTACTTAATTAATTTCATAATAAAAAACTGCAAAATGACAGCCGCGCTTGTTACACTCGTATAATCAAGTTACAAAGGAAAGAACAAATAAGCTAAAATCTCTGGATAAAAATAAAACTTTTCTATCGAGTTTGCATCAGAATTTCACTAACCATATTTTAAGAAGAAATCACAACTTTAACGTAAAAATAATATAAGAACTAAACTGTATAGCGAAAGCTATAAAAACCACATGTGTCGATTGCTAATTATATTCGTAAACTTAAATAAAAATACATACATACATAAATACATACTCTGTCGGAGAATGTTTGGTTGATTAAAAAAATAACTAATTTATACTTAACTTTTCTTAGCCTGCCTAAAAGCTAACTGCAATGTCATTCAGAAGAAATCAAAACTTACTTCTTAAGCTGACTACGTAATCGAATTTAGTGACAGCCAACACATTTATTCTCAGCTACTTTGAAACTCATTTCAGTTGTATATTAACATTTTGCTGTTATTATTTTAAACGATGCATTGGCTGAGTACACAACGCATGTTCGAACCCCAGATTTAAAAAATCAACTAAAATTAGTTGAAAAGATATGCAGAGTGAGACAATGAAATACCATCTAGGATATTGCATTGTTAAAATAATCAGCTGATTACATTGAAAAGTAAACCAAGTTTGAGTTAGTAGTAGTTGCGAAATAGTTAACTTAAAGTTATTTTAAAGTTAACGGAATTTCCGACATGGTATGTACAGTGTATTTAGGATTCCAAATGGAAAACATGGACCGCATAAAAAATCGGTCAAACCCAAGATGCCGAAAAATTATTATAACAAATTATCCAAAAAAATTTTATATACGTTTTCCCAAAAATTTAGGAAACTTTTCATAAGTTTTAGAGATTTTTCATCACATTCTGTTATGAAAAAAAAATCACAAACACGTTAATGAAAAGTCGTGGATGAGTCTACGAGATGTATCCATTCCACCGTTTTCCAAAAAAAGTTCAAGTCAAAAAAGATATGACGAAAATATTTTTACGATATATACATAATTATTATGTCAAATTATAGGTAAATGATTGAAATTACAAAAGTTTATTTAATTACTACCGTTTTAGGGTTCCGTACACCAAAGGTGAAAAAAGGAACCCTATTGTTTTCGCTACGATGTCCGTCTGTCCGTCACACGGTATTTTCTCAGGAACCGTAAGAGCTACGGACCTGAAATTTGGACAGAGTATGTAGAACCTTGGCCACTACAACAACAAATACATGAGAATTAGAAATAAAAGGGTGCTCCAAAACGAGCGACGAAAAATGTTAAAATCTCATGTAATATACAGACAATTGTATGTAGATATGTATATTGACACTTGAAATTTTTAAAATTACTGTATTTTTGTATATACTACAACAATAAACATTAAAATATTAAAAAATTTAAATTAAAGGGTGGTCCCATCAGTTAATGCAATTTTGGCTATGTAATTTTGACAAATTGCTATATCTTGGAAACCGTAAGAGGTAAACTCTTGAAATTTTCAAAAACGGTAAAACTAAAAAAACCGAAAATTATAAAATCGCCAAACCGAAAAAAATCGCCAAAACCTGAAAAAATCACAAAAAATCTAAAAAAATCGCCAAATCGAAAAAAATCGACAAAATTAAAAAAAAAATTGTAGCACTAAAATAAATCGAAAAAATCCAAAAAATCGTTTAAATGAAAAAAATCGGCAATATGAAAAAAACTCCAAAAACCGAAAAAAGTCGCCAAAACGCGAAAAATGCGCCAAAACCAAAATAATTGTTTATGTGAAAAAAATCGCCAAATTTAAAAAAAATCGCCAAAAACGAAAAAAATCGCCAGAATTTAAAAATAAACCCCAAAAACCGAAAAAAATCCTCAAAACGAAAAAAAGTGCCAAAACTAAAATAAATAGCCAAGATCAAAAAAAGTCACCTATATGAAAAAAAAACGCCAAAATTAAAAAAAATCGCCAAAATAAAAAAATCGCCAAAATAAAAAAACCTCAAAATTACAAAAACCAAAAAAAAATCGCCAAAACGTGAAAAAAGTGCCAAAATTCAGAAAGCGCCAATAAATTTAAAAAAAAGTCGCACTTCACTGAATTTACTTTGATATAATATCTAAATTTAATTAACTCAATGATTGATCAAATTATCTTGTACATTGGAAAAAAACTATATACATATGTACATATGTATATATGTAATTGTTTTTAATCAACATTTCAATTACTTCTTAAATTCAATTAAAGTAATTATTGAATTCGTCATTCGATTAATTATAAACTTATGTTTGTATGTGATGTAATTTTTGTTGAAGCTTTTCAGCTTTTTATATTTACATGTTTAGTAATTTCAACAATATTTTCGGAGTTTGTATATACAGATATTGGGTTTCAAGGCCCTTTCAATTATCTTATTTTAGGCCTTTTGATTCGTTGGCATTAGCACTACTGAAACGCTACATTTCGATGAACCTGTTTAACTTATTCAATACGAGTACATTTTTAGTTTATTCTGGTAATTATTCAAATTGTAGAGTTGTTCAAATGAAACCAACAAACAGTAATTTGGTCGGTTTATATACATAAAGTATTTTTTTACACTCAAAATAATGCCGTTTTGGTATTGCCAATCAAGAGAAAACAAACCTAAACAAACCACTTTGCTCTTTGATTTTGAAGTTGTTATTTCTCATCAGCGTGTTCAACACCGTATATTCATTGTGATTATGTGGGAAGTTTGAAGATATTTTTAAGAAATCGAAACACAGTTTATAAAGTAAGCAGGAATAATGCAATCTGCCAGTTTTCTTACTAAATTTATAACATATGTTTTGCACAAAATTGTCTAGATATTCAGGTTGTTTAATATCTCTACAGAAGGAAGATCCAATACACGCTAGAGAACAAATTCAATTCGATACCGAAATTTCTTCGTAAGCGCCGGTGAGGTTTTGCGCCATGCAATAAAAATTTGTTTAGTTCAGTTCGTTGAAAAAAATTTCTGTATTTACTTGGTTTGTTATCCGTCCTTTTTTCCCGGACACTGTCTTCTTTTTGGGATCTCTGTCTTCGATAAAAATTAGCGTCTGCGAAAGTCCTACTTTTTAATCATATTTTTTCGCTTTTGTATTGCTTGACAAATGGTATTCATTAAAAACTAAACTAATAAAAAGGGAAATAATTAAAATAATTAAAAATAACAAGGGTTATGAGGGTTATAGTGTATTATTTTACAACGACGAATTATTAAGATGTGTTCAAAATATCGATTGAGTTGAGTAAAAAGGGCCAGATAGATATAATAGTACATAGCTTTAAGCGAGATTTCAAAATTTTTATTTTATGAAAGCTAATTTAAAGTAGGTAGCTTTACCGTTAAAAATATTTGAAGTGTAATCATACATAGTGCAACCATATTAATATAGGTGCACGGTAGTGCACCAGGTCAAGTTCCGACCAATGCACGCAGTGTGTATATTTACACGAAGCCATTTGACGTTTAACGCCTCACAACTTTGTTTCCGGCAATCGTAAATTTATAATTTAAACTTACACTTGTGTTTTATCTTCTTATGCTTAGCAGATGTAAATCTATTATTTACTTATTTTGTATCAGCAGATTACTACAAAAAATCTTGAGTTTAAAATAGTGGCAGAGATAACGCCCATAAAAAGTTTACACGCAAGTAAGTGTACATGAGTGAGCACCTGGAAGAATTTTAAAACCAAGAACTTGTATCCGGTGTGCGGTTCCACACCTTTAACACTCAAATTCGCACCACAGAGCTGAAATTCGAAACACAAATAAATTTAGACCAGAGAAAAAAATCAAAAAAACTTGTATGTTACAATCCAGGGACTGGAACAAGTACTTCAAATTCAAAATTAGGAATCTAAGTTAAAGGAGTTCAAACTCAATTGATTTTCCAAAGTAAAATTTATTTATTTTTAACATTGGTCATGACTACACCCAAAAGACTAAGTCTTCTCTTTCATGTATTTCGGCTTACACAGAAAAAACCAATTAACGTTTTCAATTCAGAATTTAATTGATTCAGTTAAATTTTTAATTATATTAATTAATTTGAGTCGAAAAGCTTAATTGATATTATAAATTGTTTATACGTGACAATTTAATTAGTTTTTTATTTGATATTACAAATATTTTAATTTATGTTACAAAATTATTTATATTACTTTTTTGTGTGTAGCAGATTTTAGTCTATTACTGTTAGTACGAAAATTTGCATGAACCACAAGAGAGAACTAGCCATAGCATCATCATGAGTTGGAAAAGTGGATGGGGCCAGGCCTATAATATTTGGATGTAATATTATTTTGTAGACAAATAGGGCTAATTGAGCATCCAGAAAAATTTAAAATCCCAAAATTACAACAATTGCCACTTTACTGATCATTGCATGCACATTGCATTTACGCAAGTTTTTAGCTTTGCATTTGCAAAAATGGGCGAGGTCACACCCACTACTATTTACGCTTTATTTGACATATTTCTATCTAGGGGTTCATCATAGGAGAAGAAATCTACATCAACCACACACAGTGGACCAAACACAAAAGAACGGTGATGATGAAAACAGCTAGTTGTTCCGTTCAACTATCTTTTAGTCAGAATATTTACAATTAACTTTAGTGTTATTTGTTCATTAATAATTATCACATGTAAAATGGCTTAAAAAGCGATACGAACTTTAATCCGTTCAAATCATAAATATAAAAGTTACGTTATTTACATACAATAATTTTTAACCATTTCATATTATTCTAAGTTAAGCTCTGTTGATAACATTTTTTGATAGAGAAGTAAATTCAATTAAAATAAACATATATTCAATTTAAATATTAATTAGAAATATTATTTTTTCTAAGCAATCACTTAATTGAAAAAAATTCAAATTCAATTCCAATGACATTATTAATTAACTCTTGCATAACTCACAATTTATATGCTAACTTTTGTACATAACTGTTGTAATAACTTACCATACCGACAAATTTTTACATCTGTTTAACAGGCATTGGTCGCTCAAAATTTCTAATAGCCATCAATTTCTCTTCAAACTATTTACTACCATCTTTAGAAATTGTATAATCTTAAAAACTTATACTGAATGCGTCTAAATAAAAGGTAAGCAAAGGCCACCCATGGGCACTTCGTTATGATCTTTTCTACATGTACATTCGAGCAAGCATGAATTTCACCCTCTTTTAAGATATATATGTATGTGTTTGCCTGACTTTGGGCTAAATACTGGGCCTTATTACGAGTGTCGTATTACGACTTTGACTACGACAATTAACATTGAAACAAAGAACATTGCAACATTTTTTCTTTGATCTAGTACGAAATCGTCGTAGTCGTAGTCAAAAAACGATACTCCTAATTAGGCCCACTTCCTTTAAGGGAAAAATATACATTGGAAGGCCTAAAAATACCTGCCTTAACCAAAAACTCTAACTCTAACTTAGCTGCCATATACCTTAATGCATCTAATCTACGAAGCTTCACTAACGTGAACATGATTGTTCATAACGTACAGCCTTATCTACAAAACGGAAGTGATATCTACAAAGCCAGTTATCATTACTTCTACAATCTCTTGAGCGAGACTGAAGGTTGAATTCCTACCAACCAGAAAATCTATATGAACTTATTTAAGTTTCAATTACTTATGCTAATGGGGAACATGTATCCATTCGAAGAATAAATATTACCTGAACACACTTTTTCATTTAATTTTATTCTCCATAAGTTTACCCATCGTTCCAGCTCATAAATATGTTTCGGAAGATATCACAGTGCCTCGTGAGAGTTTTCGTGCATACAAAGGCAGGTTGTTATCGGCTCACAGGTATGTATATCACAAATATAAATCAAATACAAAACTGGCCCCCAATATACTTCGCAGATTTGCTTTCACAACACTAAACTTCCGGGCAAGAATATAACTTTACAAAACTTTAGAATGTTTATTTGTAGATATGTCTTCAATTTTAAAATTAGGTCTTCATCCCCCACTTTTGCAAATGCCTGAATTAAGAGGGCAGAACAATACTCCTTTCTTCAATAGTGGTATCCTGCTTCTAAAGCCAAATCGATAGTCCGGGATGCACCCATTAACAATTAGAATTGGGGACAATTTTATTACGAGTAACTTTTCAAAGAGCTTTGACCTTTTCGGCAGTAAACTAATTGGCCTCAGCCTTGGTAAGATATTCGCCCGGCTTTGGAATTATTTTGACCTTGGCAAGCTACCAGCTGTGTGAATAATACTCTAGTCGTAATATGGAATTAAAAATAAAACGCAGGATTCTAGTTGCAGTTGTTACTAATTCCATCAATACTTCGGGTCAAAGGGATAGAGCAACTGCACTATGGATTTGAAATACTCAGCTGGTGTGACATACAGACTTTCCAGATAATTTGTAAGAGATGCAGTTTTATCAGATGCAAGCAACTCTTGGAGTTAAGTCTTATTTTTTGTTGAGGTGATCTGTGCCATTGCCAGTCCCTTCTAGTTCTTCTTTTTTCATATACGCGATGTTCAAGATCCATAGAATAACTTATATTATAACCAGTCTGCAGATGGTAGGTAGTAGCATGTTCAGCAGTCCGTTTAATCTTCTCGTTAATGTTAATAATGTTAGATTCAACCATCCCCTGATGTTCTTAGCTTATTGTTTTGCAAGCAATGACTACTGAGATATTTTTTGAATCCCAGCTAGTTACCACAATTGATCGTCTTCAAATATAAGTGAGTATAATCACAATCTTAGGGGGTTACAGATTGTAACAATAGTGGGAGCGTGGTCGGAGGAGATATCTTGAGAGGCTTCAACATGAATTACATCCCTAGAGATGTTTTTCATTACGCCAAAATCTTTAGCATCCGGAATTTTTTGTATGTCATTAGGAGTAAGTAGGGTACCCACAATAAATGACGTCCAAATCCATTTTTGAAATTATGTTAATCAACTCTATCTCTAGGGGTAACAAGATAAGAACCCTAGAACGTATATTTTGCTTTGTAGTCGCAAGCTGCTACGAAACAACGTCCAAGCGAGTTGTCGTAATCCTCGTATTGACCCTCGGTGACTGAGAATCTAGGAGGGAAGTAAATTGATATGACGAAATTTTTACAAAACCTTTTGACACAAATATTCATTGTTTGTAGACGTTCTTTGCCAATATAATCAAGAACATAGTCCTTGAGTCTTAACTTTGTACAGTTGCTGATCAACTGCATGCTCTTCTTCGCGGGTCCTTTCAATCATATAGGGTGTACGCGTGCATTTTAAAAAAGCTTTTAAAAATTATAAAATAATGTGCTCAAGTAGATATGTACATAAACTATGGTAAGGTGTATTTAAAATATAAATTTGAAGTTGAAAAATGATCAAATGACGTAACAAGACTTATGAATTTGCCACCATATTCACTGGCGAGTAATATATGTACGAGTATGTCTATTAATTACAACAAACAAAATATTTATGATAATCTATATGACATATATGACAGTTGATTTGGAAACTCTCGAGTGTTTATTATAAATAGATTAAAATCGGAATCAAGAAAAGTATTATATCTATAATGAAAAGAAAAATCGTATACATAAATATGAATTTAAAATACAAAAATCTCATTCCTTGCAGTGATTTTCTCACTTTGGAGCTACATAAGAGTTCAAATAAGAGCATCTGAAATATGAAGTATTCTCACGTGCACAGTTTTAGACATTTGCGGTTTCTCAAAAAAGTGTAAATAAACATGCTCAACTTTAACTATTCCATGATTTATATTAATGGATAAATATCATGCTTCACGCGTTTCTTTAATTTTCTTTTTGACTTTCAAAATAAACAAATATACCAGTGGGGGTCGGCACGCGCTTTAATTTGTATATTAACAAACTCCGCATCCAGTTGTGTCCAACAATCAGTAACAACAATAACAATTAATTATTTAATAAAAGTGATCAGTTGCACATGACACAGATACATTTTTTTTATAATGGCTGTTACAGAACGTAAACATTTTTAAATTTTAGTGAAAATATATACTTACATACATACATATGTATGTAAATTTTTATTTGTTTTCATATATTTAATTTAATTTAGGGACTTCAAATGGAACTAGGCTTAAGATATTACAAAATTCATTATTTTGTAGCAAAATTTCAATTATCTATTGTATGTATGTATTAAAGCTAAACAACACTGTTGGCAAGTAATTTGTTTCAATTGTGTTGTTTAGCGTTTGTTTTAGAATATTTCGCTCTAGTAACATAAGGTCTACACCTAACATAATATGTAAGATAAGATCGTCAAATTCGATCGCAGAGCAAATTATGTTACGTGGAGACTTCAAATTAATGTTATCTTAATTTTATAAGATTTTTTATGAGAGCGTTGTTATAAGAAATCCTATAACAAAAATCTTATGCGATGAACTGTCAAAAACACACGTACATGAAAATAAATTAGTATGCATGTGTGAGTGTTTATTAAAACAAATGAAAAACTATGTTTTGGACAAATTTTCTGGTATTTTATATGTTTAAATGTGTTTAATTGATTTAGGGCGACTTTTAGAGTTAAAGATTAGAGATTAAATTAACTTTAATCTTCATTTGCAATTTTTGCGTAGTGCACTTGTGAAACATAAAACTTTTTGTAAAAATTATATGGTAAAATAATTTAAAAACACTTAAATAAATATATATATTTTATATTATATATATATTTCCTTTAACACGCGCAATATTTTACTTGTAAATAATAAAATATGACATTTTCTTCTTCTTCCCACAGAAAATCAAAGTGGATTGATAACATGCACGACTTTTGCACAGAAAATGATGACACTATTTTGTTCTTCAGTATGGCAATACTACACATAACAAGAAGTTTAAACTACCACTCAAAAACATCAAACTCAATTATATGAGATTAAGTTAATTTTCGGATTAGCTAATTAGATAAATAAACTAATATTAATCTCGAAACCCAAAAAGTCGCCCTTATAAATTAAAGTTTGTGTGAAAAAGTGAAAATAAATAACTAATTATGCAAAAATAAAACATGTTAACTCGATGAGAATTAGCATAAAATGAAATGTTATAAGAAAAGTTAAATTCCGTTGTCCCCTTGTATTAGATGAACAGAAATATCGGCATTTTATTTTTGTTATTCTGCCGACGTTTTCTCACATATTATGTCAGAGTTAATCGCAGTTGTAGACGCTATGTAAAGCATTTGAAAAATCTCTCATGTCTTGAAAGGTCTTATAAATGGTCTTGTGCTGGACACTAGTATGTATGAATATTCATACATACCAAAAAGGCAGCAGAAAAAGTAAAAAATGGATTTAATTTTTTATATATTTATTTTAACTTACTTATTTTATTTATTTCTTTTTTATTATCTTAGTTTACGCTAAAGGATTTGAACAGACTAAAGCAGGGATCCCATTATCGACACAATGTACCGATTTTCTTCGGCTCACTGAAATAAAATCATAAGTAATAAGCTAAATTGGCCTTATTTTTCAACTTATAAAAAATTTAAGAACATAATTGGTATTAGAGCCACATAGACTTATCCCGGAATTAATTTTGGTTTATTACTTACGACTTTATTGCAGTGAGCCAACGAAAATCGGCTATTGCAAATATTTATGTGTTTTTATCTTATGTGTTCTTATTTTATTTTTTAGCTTACAGTGCTGTCATGCATCGACTAATAGTCTAGCACACACTCGAAAAACTATCGAGTGAAGTTTGAAGCTGGAAGTTTTAGCGAACGTTCGAATTATCTTTGATTAGCGAACAAATATCGAAGAATTTTATTTCGAAATACCTTCGCTTTAGTGAGCATTCGTTTTTATTAAATCTCAGGTAAAGTGGGTCTGCTCTTTTATTTTTCTGCGCACATACAAACGCACACATGCAATGACATTAGTTGTGTGCGCCTAAAAAAACATCCCTTAAACACATAATAACTTACCATCTACATCTCAAGCACACACACTCAAATTTACAATATGCAAAACAACAAGCACACACGCATCAACACTACTTCTTTTGATTGTTTTTTATAAACAAAAAGTCTCCGTAAAATCGCTTGTTATCAGTCACACGAATGACAAAGCATCCATCGTGCTTCGACTATAATACGGCATCATTTATTATTGGTTTAGTATAATACATGACACGAGAATACATTTAAAAAACAAGACGTATTTAATTTTCAAGACTGTTTACGCAGACCTCTAATACATGACTTATAGACTATTTTAGAGAATCCAAGATGATTGGAAATAGTTTAAATCAATAAATGCATGTCTGAGTCAAACAGGTTTTCATTAGTAATTAGTGGTTGCGCTTGTTTTGGCACATGTCACACAAGAAATGCCAGATGTAAACTCAGCTTATGTCACGTTTTTTATAAGTGATCTACCGAATTCTTCTCCAATAGTTTTTTTGATAGTTTCTTTATTTGGTCTACCAGAAGCTGAATGGATTTGAACTCAAATAAATGTAAGCTAACTTAAGTATTCTTTCATTAGATTGGTTGATTCAATCATCGATTTCGGCAAGCGATTGGATGCCAAACTTAATTTCATTCATCACGTTACTATGATATCGAACAAAGCAAGAAATTTTATGGCTTTCATAAAGCGTTAAGCTTGGCTCACACGATTGGAACAATGTACCAATTTTTGTCGGCTCGCTGCAATAAATAATAAGCTAAAATGACATTATAGCTTAATTAATTCTTGAATAACTCTATATGTCTTTATTACCAATGCAGCGTGTGGCAGTTATGTAATTATATTTTAATTAGTTGAGAGATAAGGCAAATTTTCCTTCTTAGTTATGAATTTATTTCAGTGAGCTGACGAAAATTGGTACACTGTGCCAATCGTGTAATCCACGCTTGAGGCCAAAGAATTTATCGATTCACTCAGCACCAAATATATATATACTTCATTAGTAAGACCACATTTTTGTAATATGGTCTAGTTATTTGGAATCCTCATTTGTATAATGTGTGTATGTTGTATATCGTAATAAAATTTGCTCTCTTCACAAGCACAGTACTATTTTTCCAACGAAGTTTTTACCGGAATGCCTTTACCTTCCTACAAAACTAGACTTGGTTTAGTCACTCTTCTCCGCATAGCCAGTTTACTCAATGTGACGTTTGTCCTAGTGTCCTGCTATCCATGAATTCATTTCTCAATATTCATACCGATATATTTTTTTTATGGCCTGTAATCATTTATTGTATCTTCAAATATGAACTAACAATTAGTATTGAAATCTTAAATATAAAATATAATTATTAGGCCTGACCAGTGTCGGATATAAACTTAGTGATAGTTATAAATAAAACAAAAGTAGTCACAATCAAAAAGGAAAAAAAGTATTTTCAAGATATCCCATCTGGAGTGTTGAGAATAAGAACCCTTGAGTCCCTCTTTTTTAGGCGGATGTGTCCAGTAAAGTTCAAAATGTTACGAGCAAACGGATTAGCATGTGACTCGAATTTTGTTAAGTATTTGCCTGCGTATTTTGCAATTTCTTCAATCACTAGTGGAATATTTAAATCACGATGTAAACTGGAATTTTTTATGTACCATGGAGCCAATGTTATCAAACGTAAAATTTTGTTTTGCTTTCCATGAAGCTTCTCAACATTTGAAGCTGAAGCAGTTAAAAAACATAAAATTTTGTTTTGCCCTCCTTGAATGTTCTCAACATTTGAAGCTGAAGCAGTGCCCCATAGCTGAATTCTGTAGCACCATATTCCGTAGCGACTTGTATATTAAAAATTGCAATCTAGACTAAGGCTTGAATTTCTACCAATCAGCCAATATACCTGAGTTAATTTTATTTTTATTTGTGTAAGCTTAGAATCAATGTGTTGTTTCTATGTAAGCCGTTGGTCAAGGTGTATACCAAGGTATTTTACGTGTGAATTTTGGGGAACAACTTGTTCGTTGATTCGAATTGGGAAACAAGTATTGACTGATCGGGCGAGAGATCTAGAGGATTAAATAACCAGAGATATTTTTTGTGACGCCAAAATCTATAACATCCAGAATTTTGTGTATGTCAGTAGACCAATAAGTGGGCTCGCCACTCGAAATAGCGACCAAGCTCATTTTTGAAATTGTGTTGAACAATGCTCGACCTCTGGGTGTAATAAGACGCGAACCCCAGAAAGTACGTTTTGCATTATAGTCACCAGCTGCTACAAAACAAAGGCCAAGAGATTTGTAGAAATCCTCATATTAATCCTCAGTAATTGCGAATCTAGGAGGGGAGTAAATTGATGATAAGACAAAATTTGTGCAAACATTTTCGACACAAATATTCGTTGCTTGTAGATGTTCTTCACAAATGTTGTCAAGAATATAGTGCTTGAGTCTTGACTTTATTAGAATTGCTGATCCACCGCATGCTCTTCCATCGCATCTCAGACTAACATTATATCAATATTTCTTTCCGTTAGCTCAAATTTTGTGTGTTGGTGAATGCCGTTTGCGTTTCAGAAACATATTTTTAATGTGTTTATGGCTTGTTAATTAATGCTTGAAGCAGTGTATTCTGCATTTCTTGTATCATGCACCAGATTATTATTATGCAATAAAATTAAAGCTTGCGTCAGTATTTTTTACTTATTTGGCGGGGAAATATTTTGTGTGGGAATTAAATTGGTCTTAGCAGCATCTGCATACGATACACGGGAAGTAACTGGATGGATCTTTTGCACAAAAGTGACAGAGTAAGCCTTTGCTGATTGAGCTGGAGCTAGTTTAGGTTTTTGCACCATAGTCTGCTTTACGAAAAAGTATACAAGACAACCTCTGTATTTAGCGAAGTGATTACCTCCACCATATACACATATAATAAGAAATTTTAATCCAACAAAAATTTTAATCCCTATGCACATTATTTTTAAATTAATCTACACCAAATTTAGGGACCAATTATTGCATTTGTATGAATAGTACCCTTATTTCCCCTCCTAACCCACCAGTTTTCGGGTTGACTAAACGCATTACATCAAATTTGATATATCAAATATATGTATAGCTACTATAGCTATAGCTTAGGGTTTTTTGTACGAAGGTTTAGATCCTCCCCTGTCCTATCCCACTAGTTTTCTGCTTGACTAAGCAGATTATTTTTAAAGTATCGTACTCCAAAATTTAGGACCCTTACTGTTCCAGTTCTCCAAATTTGGGATAACTGAGATATTTTGGTATGAGGCTTTCAATTCTCTTCTGCTTGACTATGTACATTATTTTGAAATCAACATACAAACTTGAGGACTATAAGTATTGCAGCTCAGGTATAGGACAACTGAAATGTTTTTTATTTGTATGACGCGTACACTTATTCCCTGTCCTATTCCTCTGTTTTCAGCTTGATCATGAACATTGACATTGACTTCAAGGCAACCCTTACAAAATTCGAGGAACATCATTATTGTAGTTGACTAGATATAGAATAATTAGTAACTACATTGTATGATTTGTACCCTTTCCACCTTTTCATAAGTAACTACCTATAATATCGAATTTCTATCAACGAAATTTTGGAAAAATCGTTCTAACTGTTTCGAAGATTAACTGGAACAAATATATAAACAAAAAGCTATTATTTTGATATTACAAACAGAGGCCGACTTCCTAAACGCAAGTTGCAATGTATAATTTAAAACAATTCGTGTGTAATGCTAAACATGTCTTAAGTGCAACCTTGCGCTGCAGGGAAATTTTTTTAATTTTATCGGCATTTAGGAACGTCGCTATGCAACTCATACATATGCAAGGCACATCAATCAGGTAACCATTTCTACAACAAATATTACAACAGCAATAACTTGGTGTAATGCTACCATCTAATAAATGCGCCTTGTACATATGTTTGCATAACAAATAAAAATGCGCGATTTTGACAACTGATACGATTTTGACAACTGATACGATTTTGACAACTGCAACTCATTTTGCCAAGCGATTAGGAACATTGGACGTTGCCAGAAAGTTTACATATGCGTTTACAAAGTGAATGCATTGTAAATATGAATTGCAACTTGCGTTTAGGAAGTCGGCCAGACTCTTAAATTTTATTTACATATGTATATATTTGTATACTATATCATCACAAAAACATAAATGTGAAGAAAGGCCAAGTTCCTTTCCAAAATTTCGGCCATTAAAAGTAATGAGATAAAAAATTTTACCAAGTTCTTGTTTGGCACAATACCTATCACTGTAATATGGTACGCATTATATAAATTTGTAACTGTAAGAGTGTCATATGATTTGTACATAATATGCTAACTTGACAAGTCTGCTTAGACGTAGTAGTTTTGAAAATGCAAAATTAAAGGCTAGCACAAGTGAAATGTGCATGTAAAGATTCAATAGAGTAGCTTGTGTTTTCAATATTTTCTAGTTGGTAGCTTACCTAAGTAATTTTTTTTCCAAATTTCAGTTGTCTGCCGTATATTTGATTGATCTAAGTTTTTATAAACATGGCTCTATATCCCTAATGTAACAACCAGTGCTTTCGGATTTTTCCTGTCTGAAACTCACCCCTTAAATTAAGGGGTATCGAATTTAAACTCTCTAGTTGAAATTTTAGCTTTCAATATTATGGCCCCACTCTCCGTCACTTTCTTAAACTCAAGATTTTGTTATGAGCAGTGCTCAATTATCATCGTCCTCTTTTTAAGATGATAGTTTTAAGTTAAAGTTTCAGTTGAAAGCTTCAGTACAATATTAGCGTGGCCCCTGCCACTCCTGGTTAAAATATTTGGCTTTTTAGATTTTTCTAGTTGGTTTTTCATCTTGACCTACTGGCGTATCAAATTTCAGCTCTCTGGCGCAAATTTAATTATTTTAGTTTCATGACGTAGTCCTGCCCACTTTTTTAAAAGAAAAAAATTTTTAGTCAGTGCCAATCATACGTGTCAAGTTTCCATGGAAACGAACAATAATATCTACATAATAGTACAAATCTGCTGATCCGAAGAACATGAAAGAAGAGACTTAAATTTTATTGTCATGTTAACGCCCACTTTTTTAAAGGAAAATTTATATCCATTCATTATTAAAACATTCTAGTTAGTTTCTAGCTTAGAAATACTTCTCTATCAAATTTCACCTCATTAGCGAAAATTTAAATTTTTTATTCTTATTTGCGTGATCAAGCCCAATTTTTCAAACTCAAGATTTTCTTTGGCGAGTGTTTATCTCTCCTGTTGAGTTTCGCTGGGAACGTGTAATAATGAATTCATAAATAATATATTTACATGATCCGAAGTACAAACATGAAATAGAAAATGCAAATTTTGTGGGTTTTTAACTCCCATTTGGCTTAAAGAACATTTATAACCTTGTATTATTGCAACATGTAACCCATTACATTACAATAAAATCGCTTGAGTTAAACGCATTGTATTTTTTTTAATTCTGAGCTTTTTGGAAGGCGGGGCTAAGTCCTTGGCTATAATTTTCAGGTTTTCAGATTTTTTATAGCTAGCTCCTAATCTAGAGCTACTTCCTTATCAAATTTCAGCTAAGTACCGCAAATTTTAATTATATTTTTTAATTTGCGTGATACCAATCTCAATCTCAAGATTTTCTGTGGCCAGTAGTTATCTTTTTTGTTGAGTTTCATTGGAAACGGATCGTAATAAATTTATAAATATGTAGTATATATAAATGTATATGAAATAGTAGGCTTAAAATGTATGGGCGTGCTAAAGCCCACTTATTTCAACGTAAATTTATAGCCTTGCATTATTGCAATATGTATGCCGAATTTCAATAAAATCGCTTCAGTTAAAGGCCTTAGATTGTATTTTTCTGAGCCTTTTGGGCGCAGCCCAGCACACCTTGGTAAAATTTTTGAGTTTTCAGATGTTTCTAGTAATTTTCTAATCTATAACTACTCGTTTATTAAATTTCAGCTCAATAGCGCATATATTAATTTTTTATTATTATGGGCGTGTTTCCGCCCACTTTTTTTTATCAAAAATTTTCTTTGGCTAGTGGTTATCTTTCCTGTTTAGTTTCGTTGGAAACGGATAATAGTAGTTACATAAATAGTACATTTAAATGTACTGGCTAGAAGTACTTGAAATAGGAGGTTTAAATTGCATGGGCGTGTTAACTCCCACTTTTTTATAAAAACTTAGAACCTTGTATTATTGCAACATGTGTGCCAAATTTCAATAAATTCGCTTGAGTTAAACGCCTTAGAAATATTTTTTTAATTCTGAGCTTTATGGGCGTAGCCCCGCACCCTTGGTAAAAATTTTCGGGTTTTCAGATTTTTCTAGGTGATAACACACATAGTTCTGCTTGTGTACCAAATTTCAGCTCACTAGCACAAAGTTTAATTTTTATGGGCGCAGCACCGCCCACCTGGTTAAAATTTTTGGGTTTTCAGATTTTTCTAGTTCATCGCTCACATAGTTCTACTTGTGTACCAAATTTCAGCTCACTAGCACAAAGTTTAATAAAAATTTTCGGGTTTTCAGATTTTTCTAGTTCATCGCTCACCTAGATGTACTTGTGTACCTAATTTCAGATCGGTAGCAATAGCGGAAGTGCTTCATAATATTGATGAGTGAGTCAGTGAGTATGTCTTAAAATATACACTTTTTGCACCTCCATATCTCCGGAACTTTTCATTGTAAAATTTTCAAACTTCACATAGGAGGTAACAATTATTAATTATGGTTTAAATTTTATAATTTTACGATTGCGGGGAACAAAGTTATGAGGGGGGTAAAAAACAGCTCGAATGGCTTCCTGTAAATATACACACTGCGTGCATTGGCCGGAACTTGGCCTGGCGCACTGCCGTGCGCCTAGATACTATATTTTAGAGAAAATTTAAATTTTCCTTCGATTTCAGCAACTTAGCGAATACCAAATCAAGAATCTTTATGGTCATACCTGCAGGAAATGCAAGATCGTTTACAAAGGAATTAGTGTTTTTAATATTCGCATTATTAAGTCGTCCAATAAAGTTAAATATTCAATAATAAATCTTCTGATGTGATAACTTTACAATTTTTTTTTGCTTGCATTTGTTTTTCAAGTTGCAAAGTGTTTTTATTTGTAAACATTGATGGGCCCCTGCGGTTAGAAAAGGATCCCTGCGGTTTTTCTTCTTCTCGTTTAATGCATATTTATGCATTATTTTTTATTTGTGATTCTACGTATGTATGCATATGTACTCGTATGTTTATAAACGTGTTAAATAAACGTTGTTGTATGAATGAATGTTTATATCAAAATAAACTTCAATTGAAAGTTTGTTCACCCGTAGACAAATTATGAGTAAATGCCTGAATAAGTTGTTTAATGTTAGCATTAGTGTGACACTGATTTTTAGTTTTGCATTTAACATTAATGCTAAATACATTTTGACAACAGTTTTCAGCTTTATATCAATCCAAATGTTAAGCCGATGGCGAATTTTTTCCTAGATAGAAAATAAGAAGCTAAAAACAAAATATTGTAGTGCCTTATTTTACATATGTAATGTGAATTAGGGATGGGCACATGGGAATGATGCAAAAGAACTTTAGATCGAGATGGAGGTTGTGGAAAAAATTTTAAGGCAATGGCTAGTTATGCCGCTAATAATGTGTTGTTTTATTTTTGTTTGTATTTATTTGACTTGGGAGTTATTTTATTCTTCTTGGGATTTATTTCATTACAGTCTATTTAATTTTTGTTGCGACTTATGCTAGGAACACAACTGGGACGAACGACGAATTTTTCGGTGCGAACTTTCGTCATAAAAAATAAAACACCATTGTGCATATGAAAATGAACACAACACCGCCGTAAAACGAAATTCGTAGTGCGTGACGAACTGTGAGATAGATTTATTTCTATTTTGTACGCCGACGAACGACGAAAAAACAAAATTGAGAGAAAATTCTATATCTCTCTCTCTCTGTTTTTGTGCACACAACAACCAACTTTATCAAATATGAGAGACGAATTCGGTGAGTAAATTCGCCTTTATTGTGCTTCAGACGACGAATTTACGCAGCGAATGGTTATCGACGAATTCGTCGACGTGTACGAAATTCGGCGTTCGTCCCAATTGTGTTCCTAGCATTATTTCATTGGCCCTTATATAATTTTTTGGGAAATACTTCGCTTTTAATGAAATAAGTCCCAATTATTTTGGAGTTATTTAATTTTCGTTGGAAGTTATTTCATGGTACCCAAAATCCGTATTCTAAAGAGATATGAGTTGTTTTTTATTTGATTTATTTTAATTATGTGAAAAACTGTAAACGCTTATTTTATTTAAAAAAATTATTTGCTGTTGGTTTAATACCTCAAGATGCATTTGGTTGATGCTAAAAAATTTTAAATTCGTATTAATTTTGACACGCGTCAAATAAAAATTAAATATTGACATAAACATTTTATATTATTTTCGTAAAGTGAATAAATGTTAAAATTTTAAATTTTTTAACCAATTTAAATATCTGATATTGAATTATTTGTGTGAAGTTATCATTTGAAGGTAAACTGTTAATTTTTGTTCTAAAATTTTTGTGATCGAAAACGTGAACAAATTTGACAACGTGAACACCCTTGCTAAAAATTATTTCCCGCTATCGCGAGTACACTGTACTAACATACATACATATGTATTCACAAACATGTTACATAAATTTTTTTATAAAAATTCAATACTTATTTATCAAACAATTCAAAAACAAAAGATTAAATAAAAATAATAAAACAATTAAAACAAATATAAACAATAAAATAATGGAAAAAAAATTTAACAAAAACAAGGTGAAAGGAAATTCATATACATTTATACCAGTGCTGCGCACTGTCAATTTATTAGTAAATTTTGTATGTGTTGAGGTTGCGACCTACCCACCAAACACAAAGCGAAGTGTTTGAAAGATGATGGCGCATTATGTATTTATACCAGGGACCGTAACGGTTATAATTTTTATTTTAAAAATTACTTTTTAATCGTTATTTCTTGATTTTTATTTATTGCTCACAAAATAACAGTTATTTCATGATTTTTATTTATTCCTCGCAAAATAAGAGTTATTTTGTGACTTTTATTTATTCCTCACAAAATAACAGTTACCTTTTGATTTTAATTTTTTTGCTTAATTTTTAAAATTTAGAAAGTGTAATTTTTGCGTTAAAATTAATATTACCCGTTTTAAAATTGAATATATCGCCAGAGTCTGTAAAAAGATTATTATATGTTAAACTAAATTTACTTTTTTATAGTTTATTTATTTTAAAAATTACAATTTTCTTGAGCAAAGAAATAAAAATTAGAAAGTATCTGTTATTTTGTCACAAAATAACTCTTATTTTGTGAGGAATAAATAAAAATCAAGAAATAATTGTTATTTTGTGAGGAATAAATAAAAGTCACAAAATAACTTTTATTTTGTGAGAAATAAATAAAAATAAAAAAATATAAATCATTGCATCTATACGTAGTCCGCGTAATATGGAATACCTTTGTATATTCCTTTTGCACGTCAGGACTTCTCTATTAGTGTGATTTTTTCAGTTTAAATTTGGAAAATAATCGTTATTTGCGATCCCTGATTTATATATAATTGGACATATTTTTTATTTTGAAAAAAAAAAATCCATTAAGCTAAAATATTAATTGAAAATAAAACTTTTTCTAAGTAAACAGCCAATTGAAAAAGATAAGGCAATAATTTCTTATGTTTTCTATTCAAGAAAAAAAATAAATAAAAGAATAATTGTTGATGGAAAATCATTTCCTTTTCGGAAACATATTAAAAATATTTTTAATTAGATTTTGCACAGACTAATTTGTAAAACTAATCGTATTACTAAATTAGTTCATTTAATAGAATACGTTAAAAGAGAAACATTAATAAATTGCAAAATTTTTTTTTCGAATATCATTACCAATTTGAAATGAAACAACTATGTTTGCTGCCAAATATTCTTGATGCATGCGTCGCTGTCTCATCGGCAACTAAATTAAAGAGGGTGAGAATACGTGTGAGTGATTTCTTCACAATTGTGCAAAGAAACGCCCGACATTGATTTATACTCAAATCGTATTTATTGCGTATAAATGTCAAAATAGCTATTCTAAAAATAGGTATATATTTGGTCAAAACAGCTCGAAACCAAAAAAAAACTAGTTTTTCATACAAAAATTTTGTCGGACGTTTTATAATTTTTTTGCTTCCAAAAATTATATCACTCAGTGCTGTCAGTCAATTTTTAGAAAAGTACTTACGTTAAAAATATCGCTAAGAAATTAATTATTTTAATTTAAAGTAGTAGGACAATTTTTACTTTTATTTAAAATATGTCAAAATACAATAAAAGAGTTGTATGGACAATTTTTTTTTGGCTAGAACAAGCAGGGGATAGAGCTAGGTCCAACTCGTTCATTTGTTAGTTTTTGCTATAAATCCAGTGAAAAAAATGGAAGTCATTCTAGTGGAACTACATTTTCATTACTTCCAAAAAATCGATATTTTTAATTTGCCGAGAGTGAGCAAAAAACCATGTAGAAGCTTATTTTAGTCACACAAAACCTTATAACTCCTCCATAGTGTTAGAAAATACTCACCAGAATTAGAAAAATAAAATATTTTTTTAAAGAAATTTATGAACTAATTTTAGTCTAAAATTTAAAAGTTATTTGCTTAAATTTGCATGAAAACACTGTTTCGGGCTTAAATTCGTATAAAAAGAAACGAATTCTTAAAATAGGTAACTATTTACCATTTTTCCTAGATGAAAATATTATCATAGAACACAAAAAAGGCAATTTTTCTTAATAGCACTTCCAATTCAGTAACCAGGCATCGAAAAAGAGAACTTCTTGCAATGACAACCCTATGTAAAAATCATTAGATCGGATCGAAATTTTCACTACTTCCAACTCGTAAGCTCTACATTTTCATGACTTTTTTGGAGTCTCTTTTTTTACTGGGAAACTTATGTTGTGTTTCCACACGTTTTGTATATCTTACCACACAAATTGCAAGAAGCGGGTTCGTGTTTTTTTTGGAAAATTTTTACCCAGGCTACATATTTCTTTACACGAATCCACTAAAGCAATAAGTAAAACCATATAAAAAAGTACTTGTCGTTTCTCCGTATATTGACTAAAAAAAGTTAGCCCTGGTTTTACAACAAATATGAAAACACGAAAACCGCGGGAACTTCGTTGGTATAAATTACCATAACACTTGTCGATGCTACGTTACATTTTCTTTGTCAGGTTATAAGAAATGTTCAAACACTATAAAAAACTCAATATTTTAGATTGAATGTTGACGATAATAAAAGCATTCATAGTCTTAGGCTTATATCATACCAGAGTTGTTAAATTACGATTACGATTAGTAATCAATTAGATTACATTCTAAAAAGAATTGTAATGATTATATAATTGCCTTCAAAAGAATTGCTGATAAATAATTGATTACGATTACTAAAATCGAAAATATATCCGAATTACTTTAAACTACTACAAAATAATCTAAAAGAATCCAAATTAATCAAAAAGTAATCCGATTACTTTCAAAGATTACTTTTGATTCTTTTTGATTATTTTCAAACATTCTGAATTATGATTACTTTATTTTGAAAAAGTTGTAAGGAAAATTATTTAATTATATCGAGAGTTTATATTAAAAAAGTGCTATCTGCAATTCTTAAATATTTTAGTACACAAAATAAAACAGTTATTTTATCGAAGTCTAAGAGCAATAACTGTATTTGATTAACATTAGCAGAATTAAGATGTCTTCTGTAAATGGTACTATTCATCAAAATTTAGTTATAACCAGGGAAACCGCAAATATGCAATTGCATGTTTTTTCTTGCGTAACGTATTTATGCGGGAACAAGACATTTATCCATTTCAGAACAATTAATGAATTTTGGCATCGATTTGTTGGTGCATATTTTTGCATATTTTACCCTTTAAAGCATGTTTTTGCATATATCAGTCTTACCAGCATATTCTCAGCATATTTTTGAATTTTGAGAGCATAATTTACTCTTTTAGGGCATATTTTTATATTTTATTATTTTTTATTATTTTAATATGCTTAAAAGTTAAGGGGTTGGTCCAATTATTTTTTTTTTTTTGCACCATCTAAATCTGTTCCAATGTTCCGTGTAGTGTAGACATTTTTCTTATATATTATTTAGTTAGTCTCAATACAAATTCAGTTTTGTCAAAAATGACGGAATCTGCCCCGAGTAGACATTGAATGAACAATGTCAATGTATAAAATGTTTAGATGAAACAGAAAGAATTTTTATTTGCCCTTGTAGCTGAGTGGTAGCGATGCTAGCCTCTCAGTCCAAAGGTCATGGGTTGTATTCCCACAATAGTCTCTGGGTGTTTTCTGCAGACAAGCAATTTATTTTATTGTTATTGTTTATTGCAATAAAAATTATAAATAAAAATCTTGTCTTATTTATCCAAAATGCAGTTCCAAGGCTTGAATTGTGATATTGTGATCTTTCTTTCAATAAAAATTAGTTTTTATTATTTGTTTCAGTCAAAATTTGTATGGTAATTTTGTTTTAACCTGCACTTCCAACCCAGTTATTCTTTAATTGTTTTTTAATTTTTTTGTTTATTTTTTTTTCTTATTTTAAATAAAAATTTTGTTGATATTTTGAGCTAGAAATATATTTTCATTTAGAAATAAACCAATTTATTTTATTTTTAAGAGCATATTTTTTTAATTTCTAGTGCATATTTTCAAGTTTTTGGTGCATATTGAATGCGCATAAAACAATTTTTTTCGAGCATATTTCTGGTTTCCCTGGTTATAACCCTTGCACTTTGAGAAAATAACAGTTTCTTGCGCTCTTCTAAAATTTTCAAACCTTGCAGATAGCACTTTTTGAATATAAACCCTCGATATGTTTTTTGTTTAAGAAATTCATAACATGTTCATTTATATAACAACATAAATAATATCAATCTGAGAAAAAAAATATAAAGAAAAATATAAAGGGAAATTTTTTGCTGGTGGTTAAACATTGTCTGTATGCATTTCATAGTCGCTTCGACGAAACGTCAGTAGACTTCAAACCACACAATTTGAACAGCCACAAACTTGTTATCTTATTCACAGACTTTTAAAAAATTATTTGAGAATTCACAAAAAATATTTTTGAAAATCACAAAAAAAAACATATACACGCCAATTTTTTTTTTAAAGACAAAGAATGTATCAACAGATATCTTTCAAGCTTTCCTCAAAATTTTGCTCATTTGTCAAATTATCATATATTTTAAATTTTAATATGAGTGAAATGCAATAAACTTAATAAATAATCAAAAAGAATTAAAAGTAATCCCTAGAAGTAATTGGATTATTTTTTTAATACTTTTGATTCTTTTTGATTATTTTGTAGTAATTTCAAGTAATTCAGATAACTTTTCCATTATTAGTAATCGTAATCACGATTGCTAAGTACGAAGCTGAATATAATCGTAATTTAATCATTACTTCACCTTTAAAAAAAAGTAATCAAATTAGTAATCATTGCGATTACTAATTGATACTTAACAGCTATGTACCATACAAACCAAATTCTTCATTTCGTCGGTTGGTTATTGGTTGGCGACACAGTATATTTAAAACACATTATCTCCGTGTTTAAAAAATAAATTCAGTGAAGTGCGACTTTGACCCGCGCACGACAGGCACGAGATATGTAATTCAATACGAACAATATAAACTATAGTTTTGGCATTTTTTTCGTTTTTGAGTTTTTTTTTCGGTTTTAAGCGTTTTTTTAGTTTGGGGGTTTTTTGAATTTATTGGCGCTTTCTGAGTTTTGGCACTTTTTTCACGTTTTGGCGATTTTTTTTTGGTTTTTGAAGTTTTTTTTAATTTTGGCAATTTTTATTATTTTGGGTTTTTTTTTATTTTGGCGATTTTTTTTAATTTTGGCGATTTTTTTTAGTTTTGGCACTTTCTTTCGTTTTGAGGATTTTTTCGATTTTTGGCGTTTATTTTAAATTTTGGCGATTTTTTTCGTTTTGGCGATTTTTTTTTTAATTTGGCGATTTTTTTTTTAATTTTGGCGATTTTTTTTCATTTTGTCGATTTTTTTTTTAACATAAACAATTATTTTGGTTTTGGCGCATTTTTCGCGTTTTGGCAATTTTTTTCGGTTTTTGGCGTTTTTTTCATATTGGCGATTTTTTTTCATTTCAACGATTTTTTCGAATTTGGCGATTTATTTTAGTGCTAGATTTTGTTTTAATTTTGTCGATTTTTTTCGATTTAGCGATTTTTTTTAAATTTTTGGCGATTTTTTCAGGTTTTGGCGTTTTTTTCCGTTTGGCGATTTTATAATTTTCGGATTTTTTAGTTTTACCGTTTTTGAAAATTTCAAGAGTTTACCTCTTACGGTCTCCAAGATATAGCAATTTGTCATAATTACATAGTCAAAATTGCATTAACTGATGGGACCACCCTTTAATTTAAATTTTTTAATATTTTAATGTTAATTGTTGTACTCTATATAAAAATACATTAATTTTACAAATTTCAAGTGTCAATATACATATGTATATACAATTGTATGTATATTACATGGGATTTTAACATTTTTCGTCGCTCGTTTTGGAGCACCCTTTAATTTTTAATTCTCATGTATTTGGTGTTGTAGTGGCCAAGGTTCTACATACTCTGTCCAAATTTCAGGTCCGTAGCTCTTACGGTTCCTGAGAAAATACCGTGTGACGGAGAAAACATTTTAGAATTTCAGTGTAATTTTACTATAAAATATAGTTTCTTTTTTTAAGTTTATTTATTGTTTGTTTGGTTTTGCTGTACCAGTTAAGTAGCAGTCGTAAACTACATATTTACAAAAACTACAAGAAAATTGTCTTTAATAAATACCATTAATGATGCCAATGTTTACTTTGAAATACACCTCTGGTAAGATGAGAATACTTAAGTTTCTAAAATGGTTTAGAAAATAAATATTTATCGTACAAGTACGAAATTAGTAACGTCTATCATGCTGTCGTACTTATGAAGTATACTTTGTAGTATGAAAATCAAAATTTTTTTATTTTTGTGGGTGGAGCTTCGCTAAGTACGATAATAAGTATTGTGTATCATGCTTTTGTACAGCAAAATTTGTTTTATGAGGAGCTGATTTAGAAAACGCAGTGTTTCTGCGGCTCAATTTTAAAATTAGCCTTATGTAGCGGATATTTTAATTAAAAAAACATAAAACACTATTTTAGCCATTCTCTACAACATGCCCCTTTAGTTTTTGCATTATTTTTTTTTATTATTTTCAACGGCATAATTCATATATCCGCGTGTATATTGTCTTTAAAATATTTTTTCAAATGAATTAGTATGATTTGTAGTAACGTAAATCTGAAAACCCGTACTACAACTCATACTACGCTAAGTACGAAATTAAGTATCGTGTATACCCTGCATTAGATGGAATTGAATTTTTTATGGGAGTCCCTTGATATTGCAATTAATATGAGTATTGACAAGTAGGTTAGTTGAATATTCTGTAACCCAGCAAAATTTACTCCTTATCAGAAGCGTTTTTTTGAGGGAGATAATGACAGAATCACTTGCTGCTGCGCATCAATAAGGGATTTTTTTTTCCAAAAATCCAAGCATTTTTTGCCTTACTAAAGTGCTTCACAGAAGTAATAAATTATATATTATTACTTCTGTGAACTCAGGTGCAACAGTTACTGGTTTGACAAATTTGCTATGATAATATTCTCCCTTGTAAGAAACCCGACTTACATTAGTGCTATTTACATAGAAGCATTTTTTAAAGCTTTTGTTATCAAGTAAGCAATACATTGCTTCCCCCACTTACTTAAAAATCCATTTTTTTTGCTCGAAAGGCCAAATTTGCCCAAAACAAGATTTCTTGTGCAGGTTTAAAATAAGTTTGTTTTAACATGCTATAAATTATTTTTGGTTTTTGATTTGAAATAGGTAATTAAAATTAAAAAAAAATAAAAATATAAACTCCCATCCAACCTCATTTCCAAAATTTTAAATAAAAAACATAACATAACATGACATAAATCGGTTAGAACATACAGAACAGAAAAAATTCTCGCAGTAAAATTCCACGAACTCAATGTTTGGAACCCAAGTGAGCAGAAAACTTCTTTTTCCCGGAGGCCTGTAAATGTAAAAACTTTCTCGGATGATTGACATTTCAGTAAACATTATAAGCCTTCAACCACATTTTTTGTTGCAGTCTGATTATTTATTTAATTTAATTAGTCCATATAGAGTTCGTAAGATGACGAAGTCAAATTACATGTGACAATTTTCGAGTAACAAATTACACCAAAGACAGTTTTTATTATGCTATTTTGCAATTTTAAGCCCGATCGAAAAGTTTTAAATACTATTTGTAATGGCGCAAAATAGGCTTGCATTTTTTCGGACGTCAAATATACGCACCTTGTATAAATTTTCAAATACATTGTGGCATTTGTGGAGTGAACTCCATTCATTTGCACACAAAGAAAGTCTAGGTTCACACACGACAACTTTTGTTGCGCAACTCTACTTCAATTCTCTTTTGAACTTGCTTTTACGTTCACACAGGAAAATTTTGTTTCGGCAATTTTTGGTTTCTTTAGCTTCACCATTCTTTTTTTTTTGACATTTCGCTTTATTTCAATAGTGAAAACATTTTCTTCAGGCGGAAATATTTTTTACATTAAATAAAAATGAATTCTAAAGAAAAAAATGCAATAATAAAAACATTAATTGATTGCATGAGAGAAGCAGTCGATATTGATTCGGATGACAGTGGAAAGGAGGACATATTAAATGGTTAATATAATACATACATATGTATATTTTGCATTAACACAATAACGTATGTATAACTTATTGTAGGTTTATCAGATTTATGTAAAAAAGTGACGTACTTGCCTGTTGAAACAGCAAAAAGACAGTGGATAAAACCTTGGAGAAGGTCCAGATCAGAGCGAGGCTCTTATTCGTTTTTGACAAGCGAATTGCTGTTAAGTGACGAAGAGTCATATAAAAACTACCTGAGAATGTCCAAGGAACAGTTTCAATTTGTGCTGAGCTTAGTAGAGCAAGATATATTGCGCTCTGATACGCGTATGAGAAAAGCAATTTCTCCAGCGGAAAAATTAGCTATAACGTTGCGGTTCCTTGCTAGTGGTAAGTGTAGATATTTAAAATTTTATTCTCCTGAGTTCAGTAAATAAATTAAAAATTATAGGAGAAACATTTCGTAGCATAGACTATCAAACACGTGTATTTTTGTAGGTGGCTCCTCACTTAAAACTTCTTCGGGCCCGACATTTTCTTTATCAGGTGTGGTGACCTAAACAAAAGACAAAATAAACAAAAAATATTGGTGAATTTTAGATTATGTACATATCGCACTAGTGCCTATATAGGGGCTTAGCTTTTGCAATTTTCACATTTTGACAGAAAACGATACACAGTGGCCATAAAACGATACACAGTAAAAATCTAAAAAAAATCATATTTTCCACTATTTCGCAAAAAATGCAGTTGTGTCCCTTTCTTTGGTATATTAGTAGAGTAAACTGTATTTTGCCTCTACTGAAAATTATTAATATTTAAGTTGACACCCTTTAGAGGAACTAGTGCGATATGCATGTATGTGCAGTATATTTACCTCCGTGTTGTCTATCCTTTTTCTACCTTCTGAATGACTTTTAAGAAAATGTAATTGCTGAAAACACCAAAGCTTGGGAACGTAGAGATCTTCTCTTCCTGATCCACTTTTTTTGGACTGATTTGCCGTCCTCAACTCGTGCATATATTGCGTACGCAAATTTTTCCACTTTCTTTTTATTTCTTCCAAAGTAATACTCCCTTCCATTTTCTGCATCTCCACTAAAATTGAATTAAACGCTTGAGCCTTCTTGTTCCTGTCCATATATTCCAATGACTTTATGTTATAAATGCACGAGTGTGCTCGACACAAATAATAAATTTTTCGATTTGCTCCCGATTCCATTTAAAAACCATTTTGTTTAAGTTTTTTTTTTTATCAAAAAGCACAATTAAATAATGTTTTTAAAAATATATTTTATTTGCCACAATCACAAATCAGCCACAATTTTATGCACAACAAAACAAAGTATAAAAAGAAATGTCAAATATTGATCTACAGCCAACTTCATATATAAAATTACGGATGAGATAACAAAAGAAAACTGGAGCACGGGCAATTATGCACCCCTTTCCATTCTCTTTTCCTCCCTCGTCCATAAAATCAAGAGTTGCGCAACAAAAGTTGCTGTGTGTGAACCTAGACAAAGCGATATACTGAAGTGTTCATCCAATCAATATCAAAAGCTCAGTATTGCTAACATGCATTGTAATTTGGCAGTGGGCAGTTCGAATACAATCTCGCTTACTTTGTAAGCTAGCATTCATTCAACACAAAGTGTGACAAACATCATTTAAGAGATGTAATGTTGTAAGCAATGTTTGCCGTTGGGTTGCATATTGCTTTCATACAATAACAAATAAGAGCAAATAATTTTAAGATCAAGAATAATACTGCAAACGCACACACACATACACACATGATTTATTTCTTTTTTATTGTAAACCTGCCAACCTGAGATTCGAAAATAAACAAATGTTCGCTATAGCGAACAATTCTCGAAACATTTGCGTTAAAGAAAGTTTAGCAACAAGAAGCAATTTGTTTTGTTCAATTTTTTATTTTTTTTTTGCATGTATAACAAAAGAGGAATAACGTTTTTGCTACTTAGATCGAACTATTTATGACGTTGTTTATGAATACATAATGATATTACTAAAGGTTCGCTATTGATTCGTGAGCGAAATATAGAAATCAAAAGATTTGCTGCCACAAACTGAGCGACGACTTAGCTCTAGCAGCACTGTCTCTTTCCGTTTGCGATACCCATTCACGAGTATTTTTTCCGAGAAAAGTTTACACAACATTCGAATGCGATATTATTTACTAATGTTTTGGTTAGCTGGGAAGCTATTAAATCCGTGTATACCATGTGTGCATGTAGTAGTAGCAACTTTAAACGCTGATAGCCCCAAAATACTGAACCGATTTCAATCAAATATAGATTCTGCACATCTGTGTAGAAAAAGCACTAAAACTACAAAAATCTTAAAAAAAACGTGTTTACGTTTATATAGATATCTGTGGGATATATTTCATAATTGCAATGCTCAAATCGTTTCCTTAAGTAAATAATTCGATGTTAAGGGAACTTGAAGTGATTTTTCTCCGATTTAACGAACAAATTTTAAGAAGTGCAGTGGAAATTTTAAGCTCATAGAAGCTGTAAAATCTTTGTGTTGACTATACTTAAATTTATTATCAGGCTATGTAAAATTTGGCGCAGCTGAGTACTTAACGATAAGAAACCTCAAGGAGATTTTTCATGAAGAATTTGAAACCAGCAAGGCAAAGTCTTAATAAAATTATTTGGAAGCCTTATTATAAAATTGCGGTAACAATCGTCAATTAGTCTTTGTATGATCTTTTAGTAAGTAATAGCTATATTCAATTTGCTTGAATTCACTTAAAAATGTCCCTTAGAACTGCTTTTGTGTTAGCTTTTATTTAAAAGTGATATTTACATTAATAAAACAATCGAAATTTTGCCAGCTTTCATTTAATAAATATATTTAATTTAGAAAATTAACTTTTCTCGGGAACGTAATTTCTGCATTTATATATCCCGGGAAGAGCAAAAGTCCAGGAAATCCCAAACCGTTTACAAGCTTCATCATTATAGCCCATGCTTTAACTCCTTTTTTGCTAGTCTTTTTTGCTGGGTATCAGTAAACATAACCTCCTTAAATTCCTTCACTAACCAGTACTTTTGTTCCAGTATTGTGATATATCTTATTTTTACCAGTCACCACTCAGGATCTTTTTGTACCATTACAGTTTCCATTACTTATAGGACAAGTGCATAAGTTCAAGATTTTATTTAAATTTGAGTTTTGGACAGGATTTTCAATGTAAATGGGATGCTAGGCTTTTTTTGAGTGTGGCGGCATATCAATTTTATTGCAGAAGAAACGTATAATTTTTATGCCATTGGACTCAAAACAAGTTTGTAATTCCATTTAAATCTACTTCCCTGTAAGAATAAAACCTTACGTTTACAAAAAAAATCTTTTGTGCTAGATTTTTTAGGGTTACGTACACCAAACTTGAAAGGAAACCCTATTGTCTTCGCTAGGCTAACCGTTTGTCTGTCTGCCCGTCACAGACTATTTTCTCAATAACCGTGAGAAGTACGGACCTGACATTTAGATAGTCTTACAGTAAACTTTGGCCGCTACAACATCAAATACATTAGAGTATTTGATGTTCTAGATTAGATTATATTTTCAAACTTAAATAAAAAAACGTAATAATTGAAATAGTTTTACTAAAAGCATTGAACGATAGAATAAATATGCGGATTCTATTTTTAAAAGCATGGTATCCAAATGTCTTCCGTCGAGTTGGAAACACTGTCTTATATTCTGCGCCACTCGCTCTAGTAAAATTGGTTTAATTGACCTGCTTTCTCGACGAATATTTTTCTTTCCTGCAATGGTTTTTGATGTTTCAATCGAGGGTTGATGGCTCTTGGAGACCAGTAACGGCAGTTTTGCTTTTGGACATCATCATTTAAGTGAAAACGAGCCTCGTTGCTCAAAAAAATGGGATTTACAGTGCGAAAACACTCCAACATCGTTTCACAAAAATGTTTGCGTAAATTAAAGCCACTTTCTTTCAGTTCCTGAACGATTTGAATTTTAAAAGGATGGAAATTCAGATAATTTTTTCAAATTTCATGAATAATCATTCTTGGAAGTCCCAGTGAGGATGCTGTTTTCCGTATTGAAAGTCGCGGATTTTCACGTAAACTGAAAGCAGTTTAATGTTTTCAGTAGTCCTTGAAGATCGACTGGGCACCGGCCGTGGGACATTCATAGCCAAAACAGTTGCGCGGAATCTCTGCACCCAGGAACGAATTAAATTTATACTCGGTATATCACGCATTCGCCGAATACCGAAGTTTGAACAAAATTGTCGACGAGCAATTAGCTAAGAGTCATTACTCTTAAAAAATTTCTCCTTAGCGGACGCGAGATAATCACTCTATCACTGCGACATCCTGACTAACAAATTCACACAATCGATAATTCCAACGGCGCGGAGCCACCCTCCTTCCGCACCGCTTATTGTTTTTTGAAATAATCGTATTTAAAAATATAAATTTACCACCAGACACTTGAAATTTGCAAAGTAAGTGTATTTTTATACAGAATACAACAATGAACACTAAAATTTAAAATATCTAAATTAAAGGGTGCTTCTCAGTTAATGTTATTCTGACAACTTGCTGTATCTTGGAAACCGTAAGATATAAATTTTGACATTTTCAAAAACGGTAAGACTAAAAAATCCCAAAATTATCATATCGCCAAACCGAAAAAATCAATAAAAACCGAAAAACTCGCAAAAACGAAAAAAAGCGCCATATTAAAAAATTTCTAAAACTAAAATACATCGCCAACCACCGAAAAAGTCGTTAAAATGAAAAATATCGGCAAAATGAAATAAAATCACCTGAATGGAAAAAACTTCCAAAACCGAAATAAATGCCAAAATCGAAAAAACGCCAAAACTAAAAAAACGCCCATAACTGGAAAAAACCCAAAAAACGAAAAAAATCTCAAAATTATATATTATATATGCTAAGGTTCGTATAGTATTACATATCTAGTGTCCGTACGGAATCCTTTGTGCGCGAGTCAAAGTCGAACTTTACTGAATTTAGTTAGCTACTTGGGGCCTTAAAATGATAAAACAAGATGGAAGTATTGTTGGCCGCTACAACGACAAATATAAGAACAGTTAAAAATTAAAGGGTATTCTAAAGCGAGTATTGAAAAAATATTGAAACAAACAAACCAACGTACAATTACTAATAATATTAAGGCCCAACTATAATATGAATAAGCTGGCTCAAGCTAATGCCAGAATTGAACGATAAGTCTGTCAAATACTTAAGCAATTCAGATGTGACTTTTACGTGGCCATAATGTACTTACATGCACTTAAATATTCTTTAGTCACAGTCAACAATATAGGTATTGTTAAAATTTGTTTAGTAATTTTTTTTTCTTCTTATAACTACTAAATGAATGCAATTCAATCAACTTAACTTGTTGGAATATCCTAATCTATTAAAAATTCACGTGTAATTATATCCACCACTTTATTACTTGTTTTATTTGTTTTGCCTACCAAAGAGTACAACAGTGAACATACATAAATAATCTCAAGTGTATGTGTGTATAGGTGTATTGTAAAACAAAGAATGAAAATAAAATTTTTGCTTTTTTCTGAGTTTAAAATAAGAAACAATAAAAAAATATTTTAAATCAATGAATATTTTCTGCTGCTGTTTGCTTGAGCAAAATGCAAAAACAGTGTTTTCCGTAGGGAATGTGCGTTCAGTTTGGCACTTAACTTAAGCAAATGAGATTTGACGAAACTTGACGAAAAGTTCCATAAGTACATTATAGTTTGCCACATACGTTTTATGTGTAAGCGCACAGTTGCTTAAGTTCGCTTATTCCTATTATAGTTGGGCTTTTACACATAGGCACAGTTACGCCGTATTGTTGGAACCAAACGTGTTTGAAACAAAATTTCATTCAGAATGGCTCGATAGAACTCAAAGTGATCTATGAACTTTGCGAACAGATTTAATTCAAAAACTGGAATGTCATAATGTGAACACTAATGCAATTTCAAAGCCGAATTTTAAAAAATTGCAATTCTGAACGGGACCATACTTACCCAATTTACAATTTGGATATTAAAAACTTTTGTCAAGCTGAAAGCCTTTCCCGAAATAAAGAGAAACAAATTTTATATATGTATGTATGTATGTACATATGTAGTTCTTATTGAAAAATAAAAACATATAATATCATCATCATCTAAAATAAAAAACAAATTTTAATTTATGATTATGTTTTAGGAAATTTGAATTGTATTTATGTATAAGACTAAGTAAAAAACAAATATGTATATCTTCTCATTTGGAAATGCTGGTTGTGGGCATTAATTCGTTTAATCGCCTTTATATGTTTTAAGGAACCAATCATTATATGGTATTAGTATACGAGCACTTATAAGTTACGGCTGCAGGGTATCACATCGTTGCGGCATTGTCTCGGGACAAGCTGTTAAAACATTTCAATAATTTTACAGTAATTTGCCCTTTGGAAATCTTCACCGTGAAATATTGAACGCAGGCATTTAAAAAATAAAAACACCGTTGACTGGATGTTTACCTGCTACTGTTTGTAGCCAATTTATTGCCTAATAGCAGCCATCCACTCAACATTTAACAATCACTTATCATTTCTCTCATGCTGCTTTTTAATTTAACATACCATTCCGTCAGTCAGTCATTTATTCTATATTACGATTTATATTGTTTATTATGGATTTGTTTGGATTTATATTGTTTATTATGAATTTGTTTTGATTTTATAATTTTTTTTAATACTGTTGAGGACATTATAATAGACGTCAAATTGTAATCTGGATAATCACATAAAAAATTGTATGCGATTATGCATGTAAATCAACTGTAATTTTGTGCATTGCATAAGTATCAAAATTAAACATTGTCTTAACGAGTTCCTACATAAAATTTGACATTAAAAATATGCAAATATGTAATGTCGCTGCAGAAAATTTTATGATAATTCATCCAAATGTACTCGTCCTATGAATTGAGAAAACGAGAGTGTTATCAAAAGTACGGAGAAGTTTATGATAAAAAAAAGACACATCGTGTGTGACTCTGGAACCAGTCCCGTAACTATACTGAGATATTAACGTCAGCTTAAAGGGCGACTCAGACTATAATACAAGTATTAATACTTTTGACAAAAATGCATCCCTGCTCTTATATTTGTTTAAAAAATTTATAAAAAACAATAACAACTCAACATGTCAGAGCTGCATTTTCCACAAAAGTATTAATACTTGTATAATAGTCTGAACGGGGCTTAACTGGCATTTATACTTTTAAAATATCTTTTTTAGGCATATGTGACCATTAAAATTCAAAATATTACGAGCAAGCGGATTAGGATGTGACTCGAGTTTTGTTAAGTATTTGCCTGCGTATCTTGCAATTTCTTCAGTCACTAGTGGCATTCTTAAATCACGATGCAAATTTGAATTCTTAATGTACCATGGAGCAGATGTTATTAACCTTAAAATTTTGTTTTGTCTTCGTTGAATTCTCTCTACATTGCAAGCTGAAGCAGTGCCCCATAACTGGATACCGTAACACCATATTGGCTTCAAAAGCGACTTGTATATTAAAAATTTGCAGTCCAGACTAAGTGTTGAATTTCTGCCAATCAACCAATGAATTTGAGATAACTTAAGTTTCTTCTGAGTTAGCTTAAAGTCAATATGATGTTTCCATGTAAGCCTTCGATCAAGGTGAATACCAAGGTATTTCACTTGGGAATGTTGAGGAATATTTTTATTGTTGATTCAAATGGGTGAACAAGTATCTCTTCTTAGGGTAAACGTTGTATGGACACACTTTTGTTCATTGACTTTAATTCTCCATAAGTTCAACCAGATTTCTAACTGTGTAGTATGTTCTTGAAGATATCGGGAAGCCTCGTGGGGGTTTTCGTGCATACTAAGGCAGGCTGTATCATCGGCAAACGTAGATGTATGGATATTGCTGCTCACAGGCATATCACAAGTATAAATCACAAAACTGGCCCCAGTATGCTCCCCTGTGGCACACCGGATAATATAGATTGGGGCAGACTCATGAATTCTTCTTCCACAATCGTAAACTTTCGGGTAGTTATGTAGCTTTCTAATAAATTCAGAAAATTTATTGGTAAATATGATTTTAATTTTAAAATAAGGCCTTCATGCCACACTTTATCAAAGGCCTGAGAAACGTCAATAAACAGGGCAGAACAGTACTTCTTTTCTTCAAATGTTCTTCTTATACATTGAATCAATCTATGCGTTTGTTCAATAGTGCTATGCTGACTTCTAAAACCAAACTGATGGTTTAGGATACACCCACTACCAATTAGAATTGGGGACAATTTTGACATGAGCAGTTTTTCGAAAAGTTTTGACATTGTTGATAGCAGACTTATTGGCCTGTATGATTCTGCCTTGGTAAGATCTTTGCCCGGCTTTGGAATCATTTTAACTTTGGCAAGCTTCCAGCTGTGGGGATAATACTCTAGTTGTAAAATGGCATTAAAAATGAATAACATGATTCTAATTGCAATACGAGGCAATTTTATTAGCATTTGGTTACTAATTCCATCAATACCCGGTGCTTTCTTCGGGTTGAGTTCAGCAATCAGATTTTGTACATCACACATTTTAAATTTTATGGGTAGAGGGGGTAGCGCAACTACACTCGGGAAATCAACAACACCAGTACATGTGTTTGGGGTAAATACGGATTTTAAATGCTTTGCAAACATGTTACCTTTTTCAATATCACTCCTGGCCCAAACTCCGGTAGAAGTGCGCAGAGGTGGTTTAAACTCAACGGGTGTTTTAATTCTTTTCGCAGCGCGCCACAAAGAGTAATTAGATGCTAGTGTGACATCGAGATTTTCCAGATAGTTTTTAAGAGATGCAGTTTTTTCATATGCAAGCAGTTCTTGGAGTCTTTTAGTGCAATCTTTTAATCTAATTTTATTTTGGGGTGATCTGTGCTGTTGCCATTCTCTTCTAGCTCTTCTTTTTTCACATACGAGATGTTCAATATCTGTGGAATACATTCTATTAAACCCAGTCTGCGGATGGGAGGAAGTGGCATGTTCAGCAGCCTGCTTAATATTTTCGTTAAGATTGGCAATATTAGATTCAATATCATAATGAGTTCTTAGCTTAATCTTTTCAGTGCAATGACTACTAAGATATTTCTTGAATCGCAGCCAATTAACACGACTGACTATTTTCACATATGGATGAGGTAGAGCACTTCTCAGTGGGCTACATATTGTAACGATCGTGGGAGAGTGATCGGACGATAGATCTAGGGAAGCTTCAACATGAATTAATCCCTAGTCATGACGCCAAAAGATATAAAATCCGGATTTTTATGGATGTCAGTAGGTCAGTAAGTGGGCTCCCCACTCGAAATGACGTCCAAGCCCATTTTTTAAATTGTGTTGAACAACGCTCGTCCTCTAGGTGTGATAATACGCGAACCCTAGAAAGTATGTTTTGCATTATAGTCTCCAGCTGCTACGAAACAAGGGCCAAAAGATTTGTAGAAATCCTCGTATTGATCCTCAGTAATTGCGAATCTAGAAGGGGAGTAAATTGATGATATGACAAATTTTGTGCAAAAATTTTCAACACAAATATTCGTTGCTTGTAGATGTTCTTCACAAATGTTGTCAAGAATATAATGCTTGAGTCTTGAATTTAACAAAATTGCTGATCCCCCGCAAGCTCTTTCTCATGGGTCCTTTGAATCATATAAAATGTAGCCATTAATTTTGAATAGACTTCTTGAAGTCTTGGAGTCTCAGAAACCAACATTATATCAATATTTTTTTGCGTGAGGAAGTGCCCAAGTTCATTTTTATGTTAGCGAATGCCGTTTGCGTTCCAGAAACTTATCTTTAACGTGTTCATGGCTTGTTAACTAAAGCTTGAAGCAGTGTAGACTGCATTCGTAGCATTTCTTGCATCATGCTTGTCATATTTGTTGTAAAATTATTTATAGTCAGCACTAGATTTTCAAAAGTACCTTCAAGGCGACTAAAATTAAAGCTTGAGTTTGCATTCACACAAAAAAGTAGTATGAGTAATTTTGTAATATTAATTAAAATATTTGTAATATCAATTAAAAAATTAATTAAATTTTCACCTATAAACAATTTGATAATATCAATTAAGTTTTTCTACTCAAATTAATTAATACAATTAAATATTTAATTAAAACAATTAAATTTTTAATTAAAAACATTAATTAATGAATACTTTTTTCTGTGTTCGTTTAATTATTTTTAGGCGGACTATTTTGTGTGGGAATAGAACTAGTCTTAGCTGCATCGGCATACGATACACGTGAAGTGACAGGTTGGCTCATTTGAGTAAAAGTGGCGGAGCAAGCGTTTGCTGTTTCTGCTGGAGCTAATTTAGGTTTTTGCCCCATAGTCTGTTTAACGAAAGAATAGACAGGACATCCTCTGTAGTTAGCGGTGTGATTACCTCCACAATTAATACATTTTTTTTCTGCTCGATCTTTAGGCTTAGTACAACCAGCAGTACCGTGCAATTCACCGCAGATAATACAAACTGAAGGTAACTTGCAGTAAGTTTTTGTGTGACCATATTCTTGACAATTATGGCACTGTACGGGTCCAGAACGCTTGTGTGGTTCTTCAACTGTTATTTTTCGGTATAAGAGATATTTTAAATTGTAAATTTGATGAGTCTTGCTTTTTTTCAATTTTATATCGTTTGGCTCAAGTTCGACGCGAAATAGAGGTTGAGGAATCTTCTCCCTATTTATTATGTTAGATACATTTTTTACCTTAAATCCCTGGAGGACGAGTGCATCTTTTATTTCTTCGGGAGCAACATAGGAATCGATGCCCTTCAATACGATCTGCAGGCCTTTAGCACTTTTAAGCTGATATGTGTAGAAACTTTTCTTACTTTTTTCAAATTCAGTAATCAGATTGGGTAAATATTTTTTTCATAAATTTGAATTTTGGTTTCATCAATGTTACCACGTTTTATTTGAACGATGTGAAATTTATTCTCACCAATGACTGAAATTAAATTTTTTATAAGGGCGTTTGAATTTTTTTCTCTCAAATAGATTGGTGGCGGCTTGGATGTTTTGTTCGTAGATACATCTGGTTCGTTGTTATCATCTTGTAATATTTGAAAACGATTTTGACGGTTGATAGAGGATGCGCTATTATCCCTAGATATTTTTGGAGCAGATGAAATTTTCGAAGACTTTGGGCTTCGCCCGCGCTTTACCACTGTTATATATCTGTCCATTCCCACTTGAACCTTGGGTTTTGGGCTGCTCTTAACTTCAGTAAAAACTTGGGTAAGTGATGACCACGAGCCCGAAGAGGATGATATCGCTGAGTTAAATGTAGAAGTGCTAGGCAACGGTAATGTTAACGAATCACTAGTTGGCATTGGACAAAGCGAAGTTGATCGCTGACGAAAAAGTGGCTTCGCCGTTAAAAAAAATCTATTATCAGATTTCTTATTTATTTTGTTATCATTAAGAGTTTCAGAGCTCTCAGTAAGTCTATCATCAGATTTTTCATTTTTATTATTTTTATTAAGAGCTTGAGAACTCACAGTAAAATAGGCATTTCTGCCATTAGAACTCACTTCACAGTTATTTGTTTTTGAGGTACTCATATAGAGTATTCCTCAAGGGCACTTTGTTTGTTTGGTGTTGTCTTTGTTTGCGTTTTTTTTTTTTTGTTTTTGTTATTTATGACTATGTAAAAAAATATTAGCAACGCAAATAAAGATTATTTATCAAAAACAATATGTATTCCGAATATTTTTTCGTTTGATTTTTTTTTTTGTTTAGTATGAAATAAGAACTCCGCTAAATCGACTGTTCACTACGAATGTACAACGAGAACTGTATCTAAACTTAAGCAACAAATATATAAACAACAAATATATAAACTTCAACCGATAACTTTGTTACTTAACGAACAAGATATTCAAATAAATTATCAAATGTTACATACAATAATTGATGGAAAAGTTGCACAGGCAATAACTGAAACAAAATCATCTTCGAGCTGTGTTATTTGCAAAAAAAAAACTGCAAGCCAATTACGTAAACTTCAGCAACAGAAGACACCACTTTCCAAGAAGCCTACGAGTTAGGCTTGTCCCTACTCCATGCTAAAATTCGATTTATGGAACACATATTAAAGCTAAGCTATGATTTAGATTTTAAAGGAACAGTACAAAATAGTGACGAAAATAATGCTAAAAAAAGAGCGGTAAAAAAGAAACACGTACAAGAAAAATATTTAGAATTGGGTTTACTGATAGATCAGCCAAAGCAAGGAGAAAGAAACACAAATGATGGCCACACAGCAAGAAAATTTTTTTTGATCCTGAAACTGCTCCAGCTATTACAGGAGTAGATTTGGAATTAATAAAACGCTACAAAATCATACTGCAAGTAATATCATGCAATAAAAAGGTAAATGAAAGAAAATTTGGTCAGTGAAACAGCGAAACTATACAACGAAAAATATGATTGGAGGAATATGCCATCGACAGTCCATAAAATACTATATCATGGCGAAAACATCATTCAACACAATATGGTTCGGATTGTAGATCTTTCTGAAGAAGCGCAAGAAAAAACGAACAAAGATTATAGATATTTTCGCTAGCACAACACAAGAAAGATATCTAGATATAGTACCAATGAAGACCTCTTTAATATTTTACTGTGCACTTCTGATCCATATATCTCCAGCATTCGACAAAAATGGAATTCCACCTCCATGGAATTGGACAAAGACGCGAAGCAGCTCTTTGAAGATGAACAGGAGACATACTTAGATTTAATTTTGACTAAGAAAGTTAAAAGAAAAATATATTCCATGCAAATTAACATAAAAATTAGAGCAAAAAAGCACAATAAATATTGAAAATTTATAAAAGAAGTTTTATTTTATTTGGAATAAAAATATTTTCTTAGAGTTTATGATAAAACCTTTTTTCGGATATGGATCTTCTACATATTTGTTATGGATTCACGTTTAAAATATATTTTTAAATTGTTTATATAATAATAACATTTAAAGCTGTCGAACTTACATTTGTTAGTGAATTATGATCACCAAGGCTATTTTACGAAATTTTACTTACAAGTGTCCTATGAGTAAATGTGAACCGATTGCCCTAAAATTTCACAGCGATATCAACGACTAAAATAAAATTAGTTTTGCTAAATATTAACATATTTAAAACAATTATGAGCTTCAAACCCGTATTCTAAGTGGTATATTGGAGAAGAGGGCTAAAGGTCAAAATAAAATGGAACCGGGTGGACGGCTGACTTAAGTATGTAATTTTTTAGTTCAGTTAACGTTACTATTTATAAAATGCAATGTTAAATCACTACATTCACAAATTAATTTTTTTTAAGGCCAATAATACCTATATTTTCAAAAGTCATTTTTCAATCATGTATAAGTGTACTTTAATAAGGCCCGATTTTAAAGTTAATACACTAAATTGAAGCTTAAGATGTCTTCTATCCAACAAAAAAATTTAACCCAGTCAAAAGTTATAGAATTTTGACCGCCAACTCACAAAATGTGCCACTGTGCACCGTAAGAAATTCGACACCGAAAAAGTTCAAACAGATTTAACTTTGCGGTGCTGCTCAATGTTGTTGTATATTCAATGTTTATATACATAGATACACATATGTATGTATGTACATAAAAAGTTCTTGCAATTTTTTTACCGGTCATGTTCCTATATTTTTAGTGCTTGTATTATTGGCATCAACTTCAAACAACACTATAGGTAACATATATAAAAATATTTTATTTAACTAGATCAATATTATGTTTAGCTTTTTAGTGCTTATTTTTAAGTCGGTTTATTTTTTTTAGCTTTTTAGTGAAATATAGTATTAAATTTCATAAGGCGTGGCTATGCCCACTTTTTTTAAACAAGATTGTGTATTGTTAAGAGTTCAAGGTGTGTGCCAAAGTCGTAAATATTGGTTAAGTATAAGCACTTGATATATTATACTAAAATTTAATAGCCGTGCTCCGGACACTTTTTTGAACGCAAGATTGTGCCTTTATTTAAGCTTAGGCTGTGTGCCAAGTTTCATAAAAATCGGTGAAATAGAACTACGTGAAATGTTATAATACATTTTAATGGGCGTTGCCCAGAACACTTTTTCAACTTTAAAATTATGTCATTTCAAGAACTAAAGATGTTTGCTAGGTTTCGCACCAATCAAATAAGTAAAATATCGTAAAATCAAGTTAAAAAAATTTGGGCGTAACCCTGCTCACTTTTCTTAGAATCGGACCAATGGGAAGCTATACCTCTCAAACAACAAAAAAAAGTTTTACAATCGGTCTAAAATACACCGAGTAATGAACCTACACACCTACCTAAAAAAAGACACGAATTGTTAACCTCCTTCTTTTTTTGAAGTCGGTTAAAAAGAGCCGACATTCTACTGCATTATCTCAACACTACATTGACAACCTACAAACACCTGAACTAGAAAACTTCAAAAAGAAAGAAGGCGCAATAAACGTTATACTTTGGAAAGCTCAAGTACACAACAAAAAATTGACATAGCAATGAATAGTTAAACAGATAAGGACAACAACAATACCAGCTATAGCATTGGATTAGTTTAGACTTTAGTGTAATTCCAACTGTGATATTAGAAGTTCAGAAAAGGCTGTGATATTTTATTTTTATTTTATTTATATTTGCAATTATTTTTTTACGTTATGCGTTTTACGTTGTACATTTTATGTCTCTTTAAAATACATCACAAATCGAATCTTATATACCCTTTACCAAAGTGATCTTTATGTAGTATAGAAATACATACATATTTAATTTGTGAAATAATTAAAAATTTTTGCTCTAGTGCAATTTTTAGTATTCGGTATTTTTGGATTGAATATTTTTTTTTGAATAATTTGAATATCGATGCCTTACTTTATCTTAAAAAATACAAGCTTTCAGGACAGAAAAAAAGAAACGGGTTATCTCTTTATACTTCGGTGTTTGCATAAAAGTTCATATGCAATTATTAAGCAATTATATATATATATATATATATATATATATATATATATATATATAGTAATAATAAACTAATCTTTTGTAGTTTAATTATGAAATGCATTTGCTGCATTAGGAGTAATTTTAATTCTTGATACTTGATCAATAATGTTCCATGCATAGCTGTATAAACAAATAACGCAGTTAAATCAAAGCTGCAAACAATATTTAGTATTTCACTTGACCTGAAATGCGATAAAAACGAATGCTCACTAAAGCGAAGATATTTCGAAACAAAATTGTTCAATATTTGTTCGCAAATATAAGAAAATCGAATGTTCACTAAAGCTTCGAACTGCAAACTTCTCTCTTTTTTTTAATAACCCTATAAAATAATTTTAGTGTTGTACCTCCATACCATATTGTTTTATTCAATAATACTTTATTTCACAAAATTGTTAATTGTCTCAATGTAAACATCACATTGAAAAAGGTATATAACGCGGTATTATTTAAACGTTTATTCCTAAGGAATTTTTTCGAATGTGGTCAGCACAAAGGAACGGGAAATGAAACGGAACATGTTCTAAAACTAATTTTATAGTTAGGACTGTACTTTAGCGATAAATTTTATTTCCATTTCCATTTACTAAAAATAAATTCAATAAAGTGCGACTTTGACTTCCGCATGAAGCGTGCCGTATGGACACTAAATATATAATACTATATGAGCTTTAGCCAATATAAAATATAGTTTTGGCATTTTTTTTTCGTTTTTAGGGGTTTTAATGGGGTTTTTTAGTTTGGGCGTTTTTTCTGAATTTTTGGCGTTTTTTATTTGATGTTTTTTTAGTTTTGGTGCTTTTTTCTCGTTTTAGCGATTTTTTTTTGGTTTTTAGCATTTTCTTTAATATTGCGATTTTTTAAATTTTGGTGCTTTTTTCCGATTAAGCGATTTTTTATAATTTTTGGGGTTTTTCCATTTTGGTGATTTTTTTCACTTTAAGGATTTTTTTCATTTTGACAAATGACTTTTGAAAATGTAGTGATTTAACATTGCATTTTATAAATAGTAACGTTAACTGAACTAAAAAATTACATACTTAAGTCAGCCGTCCACCCGGTTCCATTTTATTTTGACCTTTAGCCCTCTTCTCCAATATACCACTTAGAATACGGGTTTGAAGCTCATAATTGTTTTAAATATGTTAATATTTAGCAAAACTAATTTTATTTTAGTCGTTGATATCGCTGTGAAATTTTAGGGCAATCGGTTCACATTTACTCATAGGACCCTTGTAAGTAAAATTTCGTAAAATAGCCTTGGTGATCATAATTCACTAACAAATGTAAGTTCGACAGCTTTAAATGTTATTATTATATAAACAATTTAAAAATATATTTTAAACGTGAATCCATAACAAATATGTAGAAGATCCATATCCGAAAAAAGGTTTTATCATAAACTCTAAGAAAATATTTTTATTCCAAATAAAATAAAACTTCTTTTATAAATTTTCAATATTTATTGTGCTTTTTTGCTCTAATTTTTATGTTAATTTGCATGGAATATATTTTTCTTTTAACTTTCTTAGTCAAAATTAAATCTAAGTATGTCTCCTGTTCATCTTCAAAGAGCTGCTTCGCGTCTTTGTCCAATTCCATGGAGGTGGAATTCCATTTTTGTCGAATGCTGGAGATATATGGATCAGAAGTGCACAGTAAAATATTAAAGAGGTCTTCATTGGTACTATATCTAGATATCTTTCTTGTGTTGTGCTCGCGAAAATATCTATAATCTTTGTTCGTTTTTTCTTGCGCTTCTTCAGAAAGATCTACAATCCGAACCATATTGTGTTGAATGATGTTTTCGCCATGATATAGTATTTTATGGACTGTCGATGGCATATTCCTCCAATCATATTTTTCGTTGTATAGTTTCGCTGTTTCACTGACCAAATTTTCTTTCATTTACCTTTTTATTGCATGATATTACTTGCAGTATGATTTTGTAGCGTTTTATTAATTCCAAAGCTACTCCTGTAATAGCTGGAGCAGTTTCAGGATCAAAAAAAATTTTCTTGCTGTGTGGCCATCATTTGTGTTTCTTTCTCCTTGCTTTGGCTGATCTATCAGTAAACCCAATTCTAAATATTTTTCTTGTACGTGTTTCTTTTTTACCGCTCTTTTTTTGGCTTTATTTTCGTCACTATTTTGTACTGTTCCTTTAAAATCTAAATCATAGCTTAGCTTTAATATGTGTTCCATAAATCGAATTTTAGCATGGAGTAGGGACAAGCCTAACTCGTAGGCTTCTTGGAAAGTGGTGTCTTCTGTTGCTGAAGTTTACGTAATTGGCTTGCAGTTTTTTTTTGCAAATAACACAGCTCGAAGATGATTTTGTTTCAGTTATTGCCTGTGCAACTTTTCCATCAATCATTGTATGTAACATTTGATAATTTATTTGAATATCTTGTTCGTTAAGTAACAAAGTTATCGGTTGAAGTTTATATATTTGTTGTTTATATATTTGTTGCTTAAGTTTAGATACAGTTCTCGTTGTACATTCGTAGTGAACAGTCGACTTAGCGGAGTTCTTATTTCATACTAAACAAAAAAAAAATCAAACGAAAAAATATTCGGAATACATATTGTTTTTGATAAATAATCTTTATTTGCGTTGCTAATATTTTTTTACATAGTCATAAATAACAAAAACAAAAAAAAAACGCAAACAAAGACAACACCAAACAAACAAAGTGCCCTTGAGGAATACTCTATATGAGTACCTCAAAAACAAATAACTGTGAAGTGAGTTCTAATGGCAGAAATGCCTATTTTACTGTGAGTTCTCAAGCTCTTAATAAAAATAATAAAAATGAAAAATCTGATGATAGACTTACTGAGAGCTCTGAAACTCTTAATGATAACAAAATAAATAAGAAATCTGATAATAGACTTTTTTTAACGGCGAATAATTAGTTTTATTGAAACTTTGTAACATTGGTAATATATAAAAATACCCAACAAGCAAAGTGATACCAAAATGATTCGAAATAGTATTGCTTGGAAGAAAAATATTATTGCGGCAACAATCATATTCGTGTTGCGGAAGTTTCTCCCTTCGGGAGAGTTTGTGCGGCCAGGGCGATACTTCGAAGAAATACGAATGCAATACTTCTAGAAGATAAAACTGTGATATTGCTAGATAATCATCTAATAGAATTATTTATGATATTGCCAGATTATCTTTAGGAAGATAAATTATTTATAACATTAGATTATCTCCTAAAGTTCAATTTTACAATTTTGCTAAAATTATATGAAAAATAAAGGATCGTAATAATAATACTACCATTAATTTGAACTTAAAGCAATTTTTATGGTCAACTAAATTTAATTTATCATCAGAGGAGTCATTATATGTTTAGTATAAAAAGGAATTTCCTGACATAATGTTTTAAAAATTATCTGATTGTTTTCACTTTAAATTAAATATTTTTTCATCTTCTAGTTAAAAACATATTGATATTATAAATTTATTGTGATAAAACACCAGGCTGAACAAAATGCAACATTTTAATAACACAAAATACCTTGTTAAAGGAAAAAATAAATAGTCAATACATTTCGAACTGTTCATTCAAAAAGTTTCACTTACATGAAAATATTTTAATATTAAAGAAGTATTGCTTTGATGTTTTTCTTCTAAATGATAGAAACAAGATATTGTATTTTTATCTTCTGGGTAAGATATCTTCCAAATATTTGTAGGAGAGCGACTTTAATATACATACACACATACATAGGTATGATAATAGAGTATAAACATTGAATTACATATTTTAGCCCTTATGCAAAACAATTGGTAAGCTTAAAGTTGGTTTAACAAACGAATTTTGTATGGCAAAGCCGGTTTTAATACTTAAACTTAACTTTAACAATCGTTTTTGCATAAGAGCAAATAATAATAATAAATAATATAATAAATAATATAATAATTATTATAATAAATAATAATAAATAATAATCTTTTATTATACCCTTTACCAAAAAATGGTAAAAGAGTATATATGTATAGGTTTGTCATTCCGTTTGTAATTTCTACAATATTAATAAGCGACACATAAAGTATATATATTCTGGATTCTTATGCATAGGGAAGACGAACCAGCGATGTCCGTCTGTCCGTCTGTCTGTACGTGAAATTGGTTTTCCGAAGCTCCCAAAATAGCTAGCGACTTCGTTCTTAGACTGGTGTGTCAGAAATAGTCTGAAAAATTTTGCTATTGAAAATCAGCAAAATCGAGCAGACGGTGTAAGATCTGGAAAATTCAAACTCTATTTTCCCATACAAAATGACTACCGAAAACTAGTTTTTATTCCTCTTTTTATTAAATTAACTTATTTTATACTTCAGTATGAATAAAATTGGTATTTCTTAATTAAAAAAATTAAAGATAAATTAAAAAAGTATAAATACGTTTCCAGGGTTGGAAAGCTTCAACTATTTTTCTTATAATTAAACATATTTCATGTTTTGGGAAGAAGGCTATTTTCTCATGAACCGTAAGAGCTACGGATCTGAAATTTGGACAGAGTATGTAGAACTTTGGTCGCTACAATAACAAAAATATGAAAGATAAAAATTAAAGGGTGTTCCAAAACGAGCATCGAATAATATTAATATCCCATATAATATGCATATGTGCAGTTTTATGTATGTACATATGTATGTATATAGGCAGTTTAAATTTGTAAAATTACTGTAATTTTATACAGACTACAATAATTAGCACTAAAATTTATAAAAATTTAAATTACAGGGTGTTCCATCAGTTTATGTAATTTTGACTATGTAATTTTGACAACTTGCTTTATCTTGGTAACCGTAGGAGGCAAAGTCTTGAAATTTTCAAAAATGATAAAACAAAAAAATACCAAAGTTATAAAATCGCCAAATCGCCTAAACGACAAAAGCACTAAATTAAAAAATTCTGGCAATAAAATAAATTGCAACAATGAAAAAATCGCTAAAATTAAAAATATCTCCAAAATGAAAAATAAGAGACAAAATAAAAATTAACGTCTAAAACCTTAAAAATTGATAAAACGCGAAAAAAAAGCCCCAAAACTAAAAAGCACCAAATTAAAAAAATCACCAAATTAAAAAAATCACCAAAGTAAAAAAATCACCAAAAGGAAAAAAATCGCCAAAACCTTAAAAAAATCACTAAAACGAGAAAAAAGCACCAAAACTAAAAAAAGTCCAAATAAAATATCCCAAACACCTAAAAAAATCGCTAAATCGAGAAAAAATCACCAAAACTAAGAACAGCACTAAATTAAAAAAAATTACCAATCCCGAAAAAATCACAAAAACGAAAAAAGCACCAAATTGGAAAAAAAATCAACAAAATGAAAAAATCGCTAAAATGAAAAAAACACCAATATGATAAACAAAATCTCCATATAAAAAATAAGCGCCAAAATATGTAAAAATCGCTAAATGTAAAAAAACACCAAAACTAAAAAAGCATCAAAGTAAATAACGCAAAAAACCTAAAAAAACGCTAAAACGAGAAAAAAGCATACAAACTAAAAAAGCACCAAATTAAAAAAAAACGCCAAAACCAAAAAAAAACTTTGAAAACTAAAAAAAATAAAATTAACGCCAAGACCTGAAAAGATCACTAAAGCAAAAAAACACCAAATTTAAAAAAAAAATCACGCTAAAATAAGTTGTCAAAATAAAAAAAACCCTTAAAGTGAAAAAAATCACCAAAATGGAAAAACCCCAAAAATTATAAAAAATCGCTTAATCGGAAAAAAGCACCAAAATTTAAAAAATCGCAATATTAAAGAAAATGCTAAAAACCAAAAAAAAATCGCTAAAACGAGAAAAAAGCACCAAAACTAAAAAAACATCAAATAAAAAACGCCAAAAATTTCAGAAAAAACGCCCAAACTAAAAAACCCCATTAAAACCCCTAAAAACGAAAAAAAAAATGCCAAAACTATATTTTATATTGGCTAAAGCTCATATAGTATTATATATTTAGTGTCCATACGGCACGCTTCATGCGGAAGTCAAAGTCGCACTTTATTGAATTTATTTTTAGTAAATGGAAATGGAAATAAAATTTATCGCTAAAGTACAGTCCTAACTATAAAATTAGTTTTAGAACATGTTCCGTTTCATTTCCCGTTCCTTTGTGCTGACCACATTCGAAAAAATTCCTTAGGAATAAACGTTTAAATAATACCGCGCTATATACCTTTTTCAATGTGATGTTTACATTGAGACAATTAACAATTTTGTGAAATAAAGTATTATTGAATAAAACAATATGGTATGGAGGTACAACACTAAAATTATTTTATAGGGTTATTAAAAAAAAGAGAGAAGTTTGCAGTTCGAAGCTTTAGTGAACATTCGATTTTTTTATATTTGCGAACAAATATTGAACAATTTTGTTTCGAAATATCTTCGCTTTAGTGAGCATTCGTTTTTATCGCATTTCAGGTCAAGTGAAATACTAAATATTGTTTGCATTGGATAGCTTTGATTTAACTGCGTTATTTGTTTATACAGCTATGAATGGAACATTATTGATCAAGTATCAAGAATTAAAATTACTCTTAATGCAGCAAATGCATTTCATAATTAAACTAGAAAAGATTAGCTTATTATTACTATATATATAAATATATATATATATATATATATATATATATAAATATATATATATACAGGGTGGCCCAGAAAGACCGAAGTGGTGTGAATTGCTTATAACTTTTTATTTAAGAGATATTTTTTTAATTTTTTTTTTTTAAAATACATTAAATTTATGGGGAATATTTTTGGATTAGTTATTAAAAATGATATCCCGCAAGTGGTGGCCATATTCTGCTTCGCACAAATGTGCTCTTTCCAACACATTTTCCATGACCTTTCGCAAAACTTCCGGTGGTATGTTGTTAATTTCTTCTCGAATATTGGTTTTTAACTCCTCAATAGTCCTGGGCTTATTAACATAAACTTTTCCTTTTAAATAGCCCCAAAGAAAACAGTCTGGAGCGGTTAAATCCGGGGAACGCGGAGGCCAAATAAAATTGCTGTTACGAGAAATTATTCTTTCACCAAAGATGTCGCGTAAAAGAGTCATTGTGGCCCTCGCACTGTGCGCTGTGGCTCCATCCTGTTGGAACCATATTTGCGGATGGTTTTCCACGGCTGGCGTTACAAAATTTTGCAACATGGCCCGATATCGATCACCATTGACGGAAATGGCGACACCTTGTTCATTTTCAAAAAAAAATGGGCCAATGATCCTTTCTGAAGAAACACCGCACCAAACGGTACACTTAACTGGGTGCAATTGTCGTTGATGAAGTACTCTCGGGTTTTCCGTAGCCCATATCCTACAGTTTTGCTTGTTAACGAACCCATTTAATTGAAAATGGGCTTCGTCACTCATTATTAAGTTATGAATAAAATTTGGATTCTCTTGTGCTTTTTAAATTTCAACAATTTGGGCACGTTGTTCAATTGTGTATTGCTCCATTATAAATTATCCAAGTCTTCTTTACAAAATACTGAAAAGAAAAGAAAAAAAAATTATAATAAAAAAGTTATAAGGAATTCACACCACTTCGGTCTTTCTGGGCCACCCTGTATATATATATATATATATATATATATATATATATATATATATATATAGTAATAATAAACTAATCTTTTCTAGTTTAATTATGAAATGCATTTGCTGCATTAAGAGTAATTTTAATTCTTGATACTTGATCAATAATGTTCCATTCATAGTTGTATAAACAAATAACGCAGTTAAATCAAAGCTATCCAATGCAAACAATATTTAGTATTTCACTTGACCTGAAATGCGATAAAAACGAATGCTCACTAAAGCGAAGATATTTCGAAACAAAATTGTTCAATATTTGTTCGCAAATATAAAAAAATCGAATGTTCACTAAAGCTTCGAACTGCAAACTTCTCTCTTTTTTTAATAACCCTATAAAATAATTTTAGTATTGTACCTCCATACCATATTGTTTTATTCAATAATACTTTATTTCACAAAATTGTTAATTGTCTCAATGTAAACATCATATTGAAAAAGGTACATAGCGCGGTATTATTTAAACGTTTATTCCTAAGGAATTTTTTCGAATGTGGTTAGCACAAAGTAACGGGAAATGAAACGGAACATGTTCTAAAACTAATTTTATAGTTAGGACTGTACTTTAGCGATAAATTTTATTTCCATTTCCATTTACTAAAAATAAATTCAATAAAGTGCGACTTTGACTTCCGCATGAAGCGTGCCGTATGGACACTAAATATATAATACTATATGAGCTTTAGCCAATATACAATATAGTTTTGGCATTTTTTTTCGTTTTTAGGGGTTTTAATGGGGTTTTTAGTTTGGGCGTTTTTTCTGAATTTTTGGCGTTTTTTATTTGATGTTTTTTTAGTTTTGGTGCTTTTTTCTCGTTTTAGCGATTTTTTTTTGGTTTTTAGCATTTTCTTTAATATTGCGATTTTTTAAATTTTGGTGCTTTTTTCCGATTAAGCGATTTTTTATAATTTTTGGGGTTTTCCATTTTGGTGATTTTTTTCACTTTAAGGATTTTTTTCATTTTGACAACTTATTTTAGCGTGATTGTTTTTTTTTTAAATTTGGTGTTTTTTTGCTTTAGTGATCTTTTCAGGTCTTGGCGTTAATTTTATTTTTTTTAGTTTTCAAAGTTTTTTTTTGGTTTTGGCGTTTTTTTTTAATTTGGTGCTTTTTTAGTTTGTATGCTTTTTTCTCGTTTTAGCGTTTTTTTAGGTTTTTTGCGTTATTTACTTTGATGCTTTTTTAGTTTTGGTGTTTTTTTTACATTTAGCGATTTTTACATATTTTGGCGCTTATTTTTTATATGGCGATTTTGTTTATCATATTGGTGTTTTTTTCATTTTAGCGATTTTTTCATTTTGTTGATTTTTTTCCAATTTGGTGCTTTTTTCGTTTTTGTGATTTTTTCGGGATTGGTAATTTTTTTTAATTTAGTGCTGTTCTTAGTTTTGGTGATTTTTTCTCGATTTAGCGATTTTTTTAGGTGTTTGGCATATTTTATTTGGACTTTTTTAGTTTTGGTGCTTTTTTCTCGTTTTAGTGATTTTTTTAAGGTTTTGGCGATTTTTTCCTTTTGGTGATTTTTTTAATTTGGTGCTTTTTAGTTTTGTGGCTTTTTTTTCGCGTTTTATCAATTTTTAAGGTTTTTGACGTTAATTTTTATTTTGTCTCTTATTTTTCATTTTGGAGATATTTTAAATTTTAGCGATTTTTTCATTGTTGCAATTTATTTTATTGCCAGAATTTTTTAATTTAGTGCTTTTGTCGTTTAGGCGATTTGGCGATTTTATAACCTTGGGATTTTTTTGTTTTATCATTTTTGAAAATTTCAAGACTTTGCCTCCTACGGTTACCAAGATAAAGCAAGTTGTCAAAATTACATAGTCAAAATTACATAAACTGATAGAACACCCTGTAATTTAAATTTTTATAAATTTTAGTGCTAAAATACAGTAATTTTACAAATTTAAACTGCCTATATACATACATATGTAAATACATAAAACTGTACATATGCATATTATATGGGATATTAATATTATTCGTTGCTCGTTTTGGAACACCCTTTAATTTTTATCTTTCATATTTTTGTTGTTGTAGCGACCAAAGTTCTACATACTCTGTCCAAATTTCAGATCCGTAGCTCTTACGGTTCCTGAGAAAATAGCCTTCTTCCCAAAACATGAAATATGTTTAATTATAAGAAAAATAGTTGAAGCTTTCCAACCCTGGAAACGTATTTATACTTTTTTAATTTATCTTTAATTTTTTTAATTAAGAAATACCAATTTTATTCATACTGAAGTATAAAATAAGTTAATTTAATAAAAAAAGGAATAAAAACTAGTTTTCGGTAGTCATTTTGTATGGGAAAATAGAGTTTGAATTTTCCAGATCTTACACCGTCAGCTCGATTTTGCTGATTTTCAATAGCAAAATTTTTCAGACTATTTCTGACACACCAGTCTAAGAACGAAGTCGCTAGCTATTTTGGGAGCTTCGGAAAACCAATTTCACGTACAGACAGACGGACAGACGGACATCGCTGGTTCGTCTTCCCTATGCATAAGAATCCAGAATATATATACTTTATGTGTCGCTTATTAATATTGTAGAAATTACAAACGGAATGACAAACCTATACATATATACTCTTTTACCATTTTTTGGTAAAGGGTATAATAAAAGATTATTATTTATTTTTATTTATTATAATAATTATTATATTATTTATTATTATTATTTGCTCTTATGCAAAAACGATTGTTAAAGTTAAGTTTAAGTATTAAAACCGGCTTTGCCATACAAAATTCGTTTGTTAAACCAACTTTAAGCTTACCAATTGTTTTTGCATAAGGGCTAAAATATGTAATTCAATGTTTATACTCTATTATCATACCTATGTATGTATGTATGTATATTAAAGTCGCTCTCCTACAAATATTTGGAGGATATCTTACCCAGAAGATAAAAATACAATATCTTGTTTCTATCATTTAGAAGAAAAACATCAAAGCAATACTTCTTTAATATTAAAATATTTTCATGTAAGTGAAACTTTTTGAATGAACAGTTCGAAATGTATTGACTATTTATTTTTTCCTTTAACAAGGTATTTTGTGTTATTAGAATGTTGCATTTTGTTCAGCCTGGTGTTTTATCACAATAAATTTATAATATCAATATGTTTTTAACTAGAAGATGAAAAAATATTTAATTTAAAGTAAAAACAATCAGATAATTTTTAAAACATTATGTCAGGAAATTCCTTTTTATACTAAACATATGATGACTCCTCTGATGATAAATTGAATTTAGTTGACCATAAAAATTGCTTTAGGTTCAAATTAATGGTAGTATTATTATTACGATCCTTTATTTTTCTTCCTTCATATAATTTTAGCAAAATTTTAAAATTGAACTTTAGGAGATAATCTAATGTTATAAATAATTTATCTTCCTAAAGATAATCTGGCAATATCATAAATAATTCTATTAGATGATTATCTAGCAATATCACAGTTGTATCTTCTAGAAGTATTGCATTCGTATTTCTTCGAAGTATCGCCCTGGCCGCACAAACTCTCCCGAAGGGAGAAACTTCCGCAACACGAATATGATTGTTGCCGCAATAATATTTTTCTTCCAAGCAATACTATTTCGAATCATTTTGGTATCACTTTGCTTGTTGGGTATTTTTATATATTACCAATGTTACAAGATTTCAATAAAACTAATTATTCGCCGTTAAAAAAAGTCTATTATCAGATTTCTTATTTATTTTGTTATCATTAAGAGTTTCAGAGCTCTCAGTAAGTCTATCATCAGATTTTTCATTTTTATTATTTTTATTAAGAGCTTGAGAACTCACAGTAAAATAGGCATTTCTGCCATTAGAACTCACTTCACAGTTATTTGTTTTTGAGGTACTCATATAGAGTATTCCTCAAGGGCACTTTGTTTGTTTGGTGTTGTCTTTGTTTGCGTTTTTTTTTGTTTTTGTTATTTATGACTATGTAAAAAAATATTAGCAACGCAAATAAAGATTATTTATCAAAAATATGAAATAAGTATGAAATAAGAACTCCGCTAAATCGACTGTTCACTACGAATGTACAACGAGAACTGTATCTAAACTTAAGCAACAAATATATAAACAACAAATATATAAACTTCAACCGATAACTTTGTTACTTAACGAACAAGATATTCAAATATATTATCAAATGTTACATACAATTATTGATGGAAAAGTTGCACAGGCAATAACTGAAACAAAATCATCTTCGAGCTGTGTTATTTGCAAAAAAAACTGCAAGCCAATTACGTAAACTTCAGCAACAGAAGACACCACTTTCCAAGAAGCCTACGAGTTAGGCTTGTCCCTACTCCATGCTAAAATTCGATTTATGGAACACATATTAAAGCTAAGCTATGATTTAGATTTTAAAGGAACAGTACAAAATAGTGACGAAAATAAAGCCAAGAAAAGAGCGGTAAAAAAGAAACACGTACAAGAAAAATATTTAGAATTGGGTTTACTGATAGATCAGCCAAAGCAAGGAGAAAGAAACACAAATGATGGCCACACAGCAAGAAAATTTTTTTTGATCCTGAAACTGCTCCAGCTACTACAGGAGTAGATTTGGAATTAATAAAACGCTACAAAATCATACTGCAAGTAATATCATGCAATAAAAAGGTAAATGAAAGAAAATTTGGTCAGTGAAACAGCGAAACTATACAACGAAAAATATGATTGGAGGAATATGCCATCGACAGTCCATAAAATACTATATCATGGCGAAAACATCATTCAACACAATATGGTTCGGATTGTAGATCTTTCTGAAGAAGCGCAAGAAAAAACGAACAAAGATTATAGATATTTTCGCTAGCACAACACAAGAAAGATATCTAGATATAGTACCAATGAAGACCTCTTTAATATTTTACTGTGCACTTCTGATCCATATATCTCCAGCATTCGACAAAAATGGAATTCCACCTCCATGGAATTGGACAAAGACGCGAAGCAGCTCTTTGAAGATGAACAGGAGACATACTTAGATTTAATTTTGACTAAGAAAGTTAAAAGAAAAATATATTCCATGCAAATTAACATAAAAATTAGAGCAAAAAAGCACAATAAATATTGAAAATTTATAAAAGAAGTTTTATTTTATTTGGAATAAAAATATTTTCTTAGAGTTTATGATAAAACCTTTTTTCGGATATGGATCTTCTACATATTTGTTATGGATTCACGTTTAAAATATATTTTTAAATTGTTTATATAATAATAACATTTAAAGCTGTCGAACTTACATTTGTTAGTGAATTATGATCACCAAGGCTATTTTACGAAATTTTACTTACAAGGGTCCTATGAGTAAATGTGAACCGATTGCCCTAAAATTTCACAGCGATATCAACGACTAAAATAAAATTAGTTTTGCTAAATATTAACATATTTAAAACAATTATGAGCTTCAAACCCGTATTCTAAGTGTTATATTGGAGAAGAGGGCTAAAGGTCAAAATAAAATGGAACCGGGTGGACGGCTGACTTAAGTATGTAATTTTTTAGTTCAGTTAACGTTACTATTTATAAAATGCAATGTTAAATCACTACATTTTCAAAAGTCATTTTTCAATCATGTATAAGTGTACTTTAATAAGGCCCGATTTTAAAGTTAATACACTAAATTGAAGCTTAAGATGTCTTCTATCCAACAAAAAAAATTTAACCCAGTCAAAAGTTATAGAATTTTGACCGCCAACTCACAAAATGTGCCACTGTGCACCGTAAGAAATTCGACACCGAAAAAGTTCAAACAGATTTAACTTTGCGGTGCTGCTCAATGTTGTTGTATATTCAATGTTTATATACATAGATACACATATGTATGTATGTACATAAAAAGTTCTTGCAATTTTTTTACCGGTCATGTTCCTATATTTTTAGTGCTTGTATTATTGGCATCAACTTCAAACAACACTATAGGTAACATATATAAAAATATTTTATTTAACTAGATCAATATTATGTTTAGCTTTTTAGTGCTTATTTTTAAGTCGGTTTATTTTTTTTAGCTTTTTAGTGAAATATAGTATTAAATTTCATAAGGCGTGGCTATGCCCACTTTTTTTAAACAAGATTGTGTATTGTTAAGAGTTCAAGGTGTGTGCCAAAGTCGTAAATATTGGTTAAGTATAAGCACTTGATATATTATACTAAAATTTAATAGCCGTGCTCCGGACACTTTTTTGAACGCAAGATTGTGCCTTTATTTAAGCTTAGGCTGTGTGCCAAGTTTCATAAAAATCGGTGAAATAGAACTACGTGAAATGTTATAATACATTTTAATGGGCGTTGCCCAGAACACTTTTTCAACTTTAAAATTATGTCATTTCAAGAACTAAAGATGTTTGCTAGGTTTCGCACCAATCAAATAAGTAAAATATCGTAAAATCAAGTTAAAAAAATTTGGGCGTGACCCTGCTCACTTTTCTTAGAATCGGACCAATGGGAAGCTATACCTCTCAAACAACAAAAAAAGTTTTACAATCGGTCTAAAATACACCGAGTAATGAACCTACACACCTACCTAAAAAAAAGACACGAATTGTTAACCTCCTTCTTTTTTTGAAGTCGGTTAAAAAGAGCCGACATTCTACTGCATTATCTCAACACTACATTGACAACCTACAAACACCTGACCTAGAAAACTTCAAAATACTTCACAAAGAAAGAAGGCGCAATAAACGTTATAATTTGGAAAGCTCAAGTACACAACAAAAAATTGACATAGCAATGAATAGTTAAACAGATAAGGACAACAACAATGCCAGCTATAGCATTGGATTAGTTTAGACTTTAGTGTAATTCCAACTGTGATATTAGAAGTTAAGAAAAGGCTGTGATATTTTATTTTTATTTTATTTATATTTGCAATTATTTTTTTACGTTATGCGTTTTACGTTGTACATTTTATGTCTCTTTAAAATACATCTCAAATCGAATCTTATATACCCTTTACCAAAGTGATCTTTATGTAGTATAGAAATACATACATATTTAATTTGTGAAATAATTAAAAAATTTTGCTCTAGTGCAATTTTTAGTATTCGGTATTTTTGGATTGAATATTTTTTTTTGAATAATTTGAATATTTATGCCTTAATTTATCAACCTCGTATCTTAAAAAATACAAGCTTTCAGGAGAGAAAAAAAGAAACGGGTTATCTCTTTATACTTCGGTGTTTGGATAAAAGTTCATATGCAATTATTAAGCAATTATATATATATATATATATATATATATATATATATATATATATATATACATATATAGTAATAATAAACTAATCTTTTCTAGTTTAATTATGAAATGCATTTGCTGCATTAAGAGTAATTTTAATTCTTGATACTTGATCAATAATGTTCCATTCATAGCTGTATAAACAAATAACGCAGTTAAATCAAAGCTATCCAATGCAAACAATATTTAGTATTTCACTTGACCTGAAATGCGATAAAAACGAATGCTCACTAAAGCGAAGATATTTCGAAACAAAATTGTTCAATATTTGTTCGCAAATCAAAAAAATCGAATGTTCACTAAAGCTTCGAACTGCAAACTTCTGTTTTTTTTAATAACCCTATAAAATAATTTTAGTATTGTACCTCCATACCATATTGTTTTATTCAATAATACTTTATTTCACAAAATTGTTAATTGTCTCAATGTAAACATCACATTGAAAAAGGTATATAGCGCGGTATTATTTAAACGTTTATTCCTAAGGAATTTTTTCGAATGTGGTCAGCACAAAGGAACGGGAAATGAAACGGAACATGTTCTAAAACTAATTTTATAGTTAGGACTGTACTTTAGCGATAAATTTTATTTCCATTTCCATTTACTAAAAATAAATTCAATAAAGTGCGACTTTGACTTCCGCATGAAGCGTGCTGTATGGACACTAAATATATAATACTATATGAGATTTAGCCAATATAAAATATAGTTTTGGCATTTTTTTCATTTTTAGGGGTTTTAATGGGGTTTTTGAGTTTGGGCGTTTTTTCTGAATTTTTGGTGTTTTTTTATTTGATGTTTTTTTAGTTTTGGTGCTTTTTTCTCGTTTTAGCGATTTTTTTTTGGTTTTTAGCATTTTCTTTAATATTGCGATTTTTTAAATTTTGGTGCTTTTTTCTGATTAAGCGATTTTTTTATAATTTTTGGGGTTTTTTTCATTTTGGTGATTTTTTTCACTTTAAGGATTTTTTTCATTTTGACAACTTATTTTAGCGTGATTTTTTTTTAAATTTGGTGTTTTATTGCTTTAGTGATCTTTTCAAGTCTTGGCGTTTATTTTATTTATTTTTAGTTTTTTTTTGGTTTTGGCGTTTTTTTTTAATTTGGTGCTTTTTTAGTTTGTATGCTTTTTTCTCGTTTTAGCGTTTTTTTTTAGGTTTTTTGCGTTATTTACTTTGATGCTTTTTTAGTTTTGGTGTTTTTTTACATTTAGCGATTTTTACATATTTTGGCGCTTATTTTTTATATGGAGATTTTGTTTATCATATTGGTGTTTTTTTCATTTTAGCGATTTTTTCATTTTGTTGATTTTTTTTTCCAATTTGGTGCTTTTTTCGTTTTTGTGATTTTTTTGGGATTGGTAATTTTTTTTAATTTAGTGCTGTTCTTAGTTTTGGTGATTTTTTCTCGATTTAGCGATTTTTTTAGGTGTTTGGGATATTTTATTTGGACTTTTTTTAGTTTTGGTGCTTTTTTCTCGTTTTAGTGATTTTTTTGAGGTTTTGGCGATTTTTTTCCTTTTGGTGATTTTTTTAATTTGGTGATTTTTTTAATTTGGTGCTTTTTAGTTTTGGGGCTTTTTGTTCGCGTTTTATCAATTTTTAAGGTTTTAGACGTTAATTTTTATTTTGTCTCTTATTTTTCATTTTGGAGATATTTTTAATTTTAGCGATTTTTTCATTGTTGCAATTTATTTTATTGCCAGAATTTTTTAATTTAGTGCTTTTGTCGTTTAGGCGATTTGGCGATTTTATAACCTTGGGATTTTTTTGTTTTATCATTTTTGAAAATTTCAAGACTTTGCCTCCTACGGTTACCAAGATAAAGCAAGTTGTCAAAATTACATAGTCAAAATTACATAAACTGATAGAACACCCTGTAATTTAAATTTTTATAAATTTTAGTGCTAAAATACAGTAATTTTACAAATTTAAACTGCCTATATACATACATATGTAAATACATAAAACTGTACATATGCATATTATATGGGATATTAATATTATTCGTTGCTCGTTTTGGAACACCCTTTAATTTTTATCTTTCATATTTTTGTTGTTGTAGCGACCAAAGTTCTACATACTCTGTCCAAATTTCAGATCCGTAGCTCTTACGGTTCCTGAGAAAATAGCCTTCTTCCCAAAACATGAAATATGTTTAATTATAAGAAAAATAGTTGAAGCTTTCCAACCCTGGAAACGTATTTATACTTTTTTAATTTATCTTTAATTTTTTTAATTAAGAAATACCAATTTTATTCATACTGAAGTATAAAATAAGTTAATTTAATAAAAAAAGGAATAAAAACTAGTTTTCGGTAGTCATTTTGTATGGGAAAATAGAGTTTGAATTTTCCAGATCTTACACCGTCAGCTCGATTTTGCTGATTTTCAATAGCAAAATTTTTCAGACTATTTCTGACACACCAGTCTAAGAACGAAGTCGCTAGCTATTTTGGGAGCTTCGGAAAACCAATTTCACGTACAGACAGACGGACAGACGGACATCGCTGGTTCGTCTTCCCTATGCATAAGAATCCAGAATATATATACTTTATGTGTCGCTTATTAATATTGTAGAAATTACAAACGGAATGACAAACCTATACATATATACTCTTTTACCATTTTTTGGTAAAGGGTATAATAAAAGATTATTATTTATTTTTATTTATTATAATAATTATTATATTATTTATTATTATTATTTGCTCTTATGCAAAAACGATTGTTAAAGTTAAGTTTAAGTATTAAAACCGGCTTTGCCATACAAAATTCGTTTGTTAAACCAACTTTAAGCTTACCAATTGTTTTTGCATAAGGGCTAAAATATGTAATTCAATGTTTATACTCTATTATCATACCTATGTATGTATGTATGTATATTAAAGTCGCTCTCCTACAAATATTTGGAGGATATCTTACCCAGAAGATAAAAATACAATATCTTGTTTCTATCATTTAGAAGAAAAACATCAAAGCAATACTTCTTTAATATTAAAATATTTTCATGTAAGTGAAACTTTTTGAATGAACAGTTCGAAATGTATTGACTATTTATTTTTTCTTTTAACAAGGTATTTTGTGTTATTAAAATGTTGCATTTTGTTCAGCCTGGTGTTTTATCACAATAAATTTATAATATCAATATGTTTTTAACTAGAAGATGAAAAAATATTTAGTTTAAAGTAAAAACAATCAGATAATTTTTAAAACATTATGTCAGGAAATTCCTTTTTATACTAAACATATGATGACTCCTCTGATGATAAATTGAATTTAGTTGACCATAAAAATTGCTTTAAGTTCAAATTAATGGTAGTATTATTATTACGATCCTTTATTTTTCTTCCTTTCCAGCTAAAAAAATTATATATGGTCCATATATTTTTAATATATGAATATATATAACTTTATATGAATATGTATGAATTCATGTATGGAAATATATGGGATTATACATGGCAAAACTATTATATATGAACTGATATATGTACTAATATATGAAATGTATTATAAAATATGAGCTCATATATGAAAATTTAATTATGAAGCTCTTCATATGTGGATCCATATATAAATATAAGATTTTATACATACATGATATCTCACATAAGATCGTTTTTGCAATCAAAAAAGATTGGAATTTTATCACTGCTGAATTGAAAATCCATTAGAAAATACATACGGTATGCAAAGTTTATATGCGTACCCTCAACGTTTAAAAAAGAAAAACTTTTTGTTACAAAAAACCATTCTTGTATGATTTTATACATTGTGGCCACATTTAATATATCAAATAATCAGAAGGATAATTCAGTCATTAATTGTATAGAAAATAACAAAATTCTCTAGATAAGAAACAAAGTTTATGTATACTGTGTTGAAAACTATTGTTGGACGGATTATTTTTGCTTTTATAATTAATTGCATTAGTTTTTAATCTAATTTCTTAAGCTAAATATTATGTACGAATATGACTCAAGTGTTTTTTAAATAATTGATTCACCTTTTGATGAATGAAATGACTTTTAGTTCGTTTTGAATTATTTGTCCAAACAAATGTTTCATTAAATACAACCTCTCTCTCAAGTCAAAAAAAATTTAATTTTAGTAATTTAATTTATTGCACAGCAGTGCGCTTTTGTGAATCATGAGTGTATGAATATGAACTTTGCATACTGTGGAGGGAATTTACACATACATGTATGAAAATGTATGAATATATATAATCATATATGGCTATATACCCTCATTTTTCGGATCCGAACCATATATGGGATATCATATATGCTCCATACATATTTTTTTAGCTGGGTTCATATAATTTTAGCAAAATTGTAAAATTGAACTTTAGGAGATAATCTAATGTTATAAATAATTTATCTTCCTAAAGATAATCTGGCAATATCATAAATAATTCTATTAGATGATTATCTAGCAGTATCACAGTTTTAACTTCTAGAAGTATTGCATTCGTATTTCTTCGAAGTATCGCCCTGGCCGCACAAACTCTCCCGAAGGGAGAAACTTCCGCAACACGAATATGATTGTTGCCGCAATAATATTTTTCTTCCAAGCAATACTATTTCGAATCATTTTCGTATCACTTTGCTTGTTGGGTATTTTTATATATTACCAATGTTACCAGATTTCATTAAAACTAATTATCCCTGAAGATGTTGGAAAATCCCAATGAAACGTCGGATACATTAAAAATTAAATAAAAATTTACATTTCAAAGAAATTGAATGACCTTGAAAGCTTGAATAGATACAATATCTATAGAACCACACTAATTTATACTAAAAAATAAGGTCGAGTAATTACATAAATATATAAGAAAAGAGTACGAGTTTTTTAATATTTCTCGTACTTTAACTTCACCAATTTTTACGCAACTTTTAACACAAATGAAAACATAAAGTTGTCTCTCAAAATTTAAAAGTTAAACTTAAAAATTTTTAATTGAATTGAAAAAGATAAACATATTTTTTTTCGAAAGAGTAGTAACTGTAGTGAACCTCAGTTACTATAATTGAACCAGACTCTAATTTGTTAACAAAAATCGGCAATAACTTGCCTTGTTTTCAATTAATTTCTCGAATCTTGTGGCACCTCTTTTGAGCGCTTATTGTTTGAGCTGGTTTCCCTGACAGCTTTATAAAATAACCAAGGGACTATAGGGCCACACATGCACAACACCAAACACTGGAACCACATTTACGTGATATCCTTTCAAACTTTACATCTTGAACCTATAACACATTACAGAACACTCAGACAATGAATGCCTAGTAATATTACTAGGGTTTACATTCTTTAGGAAACAGAAGATAGGTGGTGAAGGAAGGGATAAAGAAAGCGAAGCATCTTTCTGTTACAAATCTGCTTTTTTAATACTGCAGAGCTGTAGCGCCCCTGGTGCAATGAGGCGTATTAAATTTTTCGAAGATGTGCTTAGTAGGTTCACTTAAATAAAACATTGTTATATAAATAGTTACCGATAATGCTATTCAAAGTCGGTGACAATAAAAATTATAAATTATCACGTAAGAACACCATTTTTGGATTATGACATACGTGAACGTACTGAAATCCCATTTACGATTAATGTATCACTTAATTTGTTTTCGTACGATTGTCGATACGTTCAAGGATGTGACGATTTGAGCCCTTATTGGTATCGACTTCTAATAGCATTATAGGTAACACATATAAAAATGTGCCATTTAACTGAATCTTAATTAGTTGTAGCTTTTTCGTGCTTTTATTTAAAGTCAGTTAAAATTTTCAAAAAGTTTTATTGTTTTTTATTTTGACATATAAATATTTTTATCGCGGTCTAGATTATTAAGGCCATAATTCCCGAAATCATGTCACCAAAGTGATGTCATTAGTGTTGAAATTCATCTAAATATTACTTCCCAGCTAAAAAAATATGTATGGAGCATATATGTTATGCCATATATGGTTCGGATCCGAAAAATGAGGGTATATGGGAATATATGATTATATATATTCATACATTTTCATACATGTGTGTGTAAATTCCCTCTACAGTATGCAAAGTTCATATTCATACACTCTTGATTCACAAAAGCGCACTGCTGTGCAATAAATTAAATTACTAAAATTAATTTTTTAAGACTTGAGAGAGAGAGGTTGTATTTAATGAAACATTTGTTTGGACAAATAATTCAAAACGGACTAAAAGTCATTTTATTCATCAAAAGGTTAATCAATTATTTAAAACACACATAAATCATATTCTTACATGACATTTAGCTTAAGAAATCAGATTAAAAACTAATGCAATTAATTATAAAAGAAAAAATAATCCCTCTAACAATAGTTTTCAATACAGTAATATGAACTTTGTTTCTTATCTAGAGAATTAATGATTGGATTATCCTTTTGATGATTTGATATATTAAATAGGGCCACAATGTATAAAATCATACAAGAAAAAGTTTTTCTTTTTTAAACGTTGAGGGTATGCATATTGTTGTAAATTTAGAACTTAAAAGAAACACGTGTGGTTTTGTAAGAATACGAAAAAGAAGTACATAAGTAAAAGTTTTATTGTAATTAACAGTGTTGCCATATACAATAAATATTTCATACGGTATAAAAGTCTTGCCAATGTGTTTGAATTAATTTTAGGATTTTAACATTCTCACTTAAAATTTATTCAAATACATTATTTCAAACCCATGTTATCGATAAATTGCTTTATCTTTACATTTGGAAGTGGTTTGGTTAAAATGTCCGCAACCATCTCTTCAGAACATATGGCATTCAGGATAACCTTTCTAGAAAGAATATTGTACCTTATGAAGTGGTGCCTCACGTCTGTGTTTGGTTTTTGGATGATATGACTCATTTAAAGCAAGCTGTATTGCGCTCTGACTGTCACAATACAATGTAGTTGGTGGCAGCTGATTTTTAGTTAGCTCCTCCTCAAGACCTCTTAACCAAAGCATCTCTTGAACTGCCACGCCCATCGCCATGTACTCAGCCTCACAAGTTGAAAGTGCGGTGGTTTGTTGCTTTTTAGAGCCCTACGCTATAGCTCCACCCTTCTTCATCAACACGTATCCACTGACATATTTTCGCTCGTTAGGATCAGCTGCATAGTCAGCATCACAGTAGCATAAAGTTTAAAAAATTTTTGATTTCTCGAATGATAGTTTAAAATTCATCGTACCCTTCAAGTACCGTAAAACACGCTTTGCTGCAATCCAGTGTTGTGTTTCGAAGCTATTATTAAAACGACTAAGCAAATTAACGGCATAGCTGATGTCTGGCCTGGTAACTTGTGCTAAAAACAGTAGACTGCCAATAAGTTCCTGATATGGATAGTTTTTTGTTTTAGTGAATTCTTTTTCATCTTTGCTGCTTTTAAATTTTATATTTGGATCCATTGATATCATAACGGGGTTACAGGAAACCATATCGAAACGTTCTAATATTTTTTCTATATAAGATTGCTGATAAATTTTTAATGTTTTTCCAACTTTGTAATTTAGCCTTACTCCCAGAAAAGATTTTGCGCGCCCTAGATCCTTCATCTTAAATTCGTCTTTCAAACTTTTGATTAAGTTGTCTTTTATACTTTCATTTCTCCACAATACTATCATATCGTCTACGTACACCGCTAAAATAATTATGTTCTCACTGCCTTCATTTACAATGTAAACACATTGATCAGTTTTTAGTTGTCTCATGCCCAAAGATATTAATTTTTCACTTAACCGCTTGTTCCACATTCTGGAGGCTTGTTTTAACCCATACAGTGGTTTATTTAGGCGCAAGATACTGCCTTCTGGTACCGATATTCCTTCTGGGGCTGCGATGTAAATTTCTTCTTCTAAGATTCCTTGAAGAAATGCTGTGCAAACGTCTAGATGATTTAGTTTTAAGTCGAATTCCAGAGCAAATGATAATAAGTACCGCAATGTGTTGTAACTCATCACTGGGGAATAAGTTTCGGTAAAATCGATGCCACTACGCTGCGCACAACCTCTTGCTACTAGCCTTGCCTTAAATTTTACATTACCTTCATCATTTATCTTTTTCTTAAAAATCCATTTCGTTGACAACTTTTTAACTTCAGCTTTATTGCTCACGACGCTCCATGTGTTGTTTTCTAATAAGGAGTTGTGTTCACTTTCTATTGCTTCCAGCCATTTGTCTTTTTCAGCACTGCTTACAGCTTCTGTGTAACTAATTGGATCTTCAGTATTACCTTGGGCTAGATATGTGATATAATCATCCATGCGTGGTGGTTTTCTTTGTCTGGCAGAATGTCACGGTGTTTGATTCATATCTTTATCACTTTCTGGGTTTTGTTCTTCTTCATGATCTGAACTTTCTTGTTTTGGTTTTTTTTCAACCTCATTTTCAGGGTTCTCTTCACGATCTGAATTTTCGTCTGCTATTACCCTTTCTAAATTCGGATTATTTGATGATTTTATCCGTAAAGGTGTGAACATAGATTTATTAGCAATTCCTGGTTTCGAATAAAACATTTCATCCTCAAAAAATACCACGTCGCGACTTATGCGTATTTGTTTCTTTTCTGGATCATATAATCGATACGCTTTTGAATTTTTGCAATATCCCACCATTATACACCTTTTTGACCTGGGGTCCCATTTTTTTCTTAATTCTTTTGGTGTCATTTCCATACATGCACACCCAAAAACACGTAAATAATTGATGTTTTGCTTCTTACCACACCAAACTTCTTCTGGAGATTTCTCATTAAGGCTCTTTTTGGTATGATGTTCAGTAAATATGCTGCAGTGCTTGCAGCTTCAGCCCAAAAACTTTTATTCAAATGTGCATCATATAACATCGCTCGTGCCTTTTCAACTAAAGTTCTATTCATTCGCTCGGTTTTGCCGTTTTGCTGTGGACTGTAAGGTGCTGATGTTTGGTGTACTATGCCACTGTCGAAACAAATTTGCCTAAGCTGACTATTGCAATATTCTAGCCCGTTGTCAGATCTAAGTGTTTTTATTTTTTTACAAGTTTGGTTTTCAACTAAATTCTTAAACTCTCTAAACAACTTGGGAACCTCTGATTTTTTTCGCATCATATACACAAAAATCTTGTTGGAGTAATCATCAAGAAACAGAACATAATAAACTGCACCTCCAATTGATTTTTGCTCCATGGGACCACAAACGTCTGTATGAACAAGTTGTAAAATTTCATTTGTTTTTGTTTCAGAAGGCTTATACGACAATCGTGTTTGTTTACCCTGTAAACAAGACGTGCATGTATTCTTACCAGCGCTTTTGCTATAATTTAAAGCTGACAATTCATTAGGTCCAATGGAAACATCACACGATAGCAATTTTTTAACATTAGTGTCTGCTGTGTGACCTAAACGTCTATGCCACGTTTCACTACCAACAGCTGATGATACACTGAGTTTGAACATGCCCTTTTCTAAGAACGCTTCTGAAAATACTATATTGTCTTTAAGCACCACACATTTACACCCAGCGAATTTAACCTCAAATCCCTTTTTCGTAAGCTTACTCACTGATATCAAATTGGCGCAAATTTCTGGCACAAGTAAAACGTCATTTATTGTAATGAACTCCATTTTGTTATTTAATTTTTGTTGTATACGAATATTGCCAATGCCAGTTACTTTGAGTGTGTGGTTGTTAGCTACAGTCACGTAGTCTTCTTTTTCAAACTTTTTAAATTCAACAAATACATCTTTACAACTTACCATATGGGAAGTAGCACCAGAATCAACTATCCAAATATTGTTACCACTATCAAATTTGCAAAACTTGCTGCCAATGTTTTTTCATAGTTTCCGCCATTTTGCTTGTTCTTTGGCAATTTACAATATTTGGCAATATGGCCCTCTTTTTTGCAATTGTAGCAAACAATTTTCTTACCTTTTACAGGAATTTTTTACTTTTCTGTTTAGAGTAAAACGACGATTCTGTAGTTGTGTAGTTGTTATAGCTATCAAAATCTTGTAACAGTTTTGTTTTTATTGTATCGGCTGTAACTTTAACGTTGCTGCTTTCGATGGCCATGATGATGGGTCCGAAATGTTCGGGCAAACCGCTTAGTAAAAGACTACCGACCCACTCATCGTTGACTTTAAAACCAATTTGATTTAATTTTTGAGCAGTGTCAATTATACTGTCCACATACTCGCTTATATTTTCACAATTTAATAATTGTGTCGTGGTTAATTTTCTTAGTAAACCACATCTACGACTTAGACCAGAGTCATCATATGTGGTCTCGAATTTTTTCCAAATATCTGCTGCTGTTTTTACATCTTGTATGTGTACATATAGACTTGGTGAAATATACAATACCAATCTGGAAGTTGCCTTCTCCTTTATTTCTGCATTCTGCTCCGTGCCTTGAACCGCTTTCCAATAGCCTTGCAGTTTCATCGCGTGTTCTACTGCAAACTTCCAGCGATGATAATTTTCCCTCCCAGTTAACTTCTCGATCTCAATAATTTTTCCATCTTGGCGTATAACTGGGCCCATAACCTGTTGTAAATTTAGAACTTAAAAGAAACACGTGTGGTTTTGTAAGAATACGAAAAAGAAGTAAGTAAAAGTTTTATTGTAATTAACAGTGTTGCCATATACAATAAATATTTCATACAGTATAAAAGTCTTGCCAATGTGTTTGAATTAATTTTAGGATTTTAACACATATGTATAAACTTTGCGTCCGTACGTATTGTCTAATGGAGTTCCAATCCAGCATTGATAAAATTCCAAACTTTTTTGATTGCAAAAACGATCTTACGTGAGATATCATGTATGTATACATTCTTATACGGCTACATATATAAAATCTTATATTTATATATGGATCCACATATGAAGAGCTTCATAATTAAATTTTCATATATGAGCTCATATATTATAATACATTTCATATAATAGTCCATATATTAGTTCATATATAATAGTTTTGCCATGTATAATCCCATATATTTCCATACATGAATTCATACATATTCATATATAGTTATATACATTCATATATTAAAAATATATGGACCATAAATAATTTTTTTAGCTGGGTTTGGTGAATTTATTTAGGCAACTAGAGCCTAAGAGCCTGTTTTTCGAAAATGAACAAGTGTATACGTTCTTTAAAATATCGAACAAAAATATGTTTTCGTTTTTAAAACATTTATTTATTTTCATGTGAGTGACAACAAAAGAGCTTTCAGTTTTTTACACTCATGAAATTTTTTATGTAAAATTAATTAAAATTTGGTCTACATATTTTTCATATGACTTTATCAAAATTCTATTTGATTTTTAATGTTGAAATGTTAATTGACTTAAAACTCTAAGAAACAATTATCTGTTCTTTTATTTTTTACTTTAACTTACAAAAATAATTAAATAAAAGAGAAAATGTGAAATGTGTACTTGAAGTGTAAGTTAAATCAAAATTTCCACACAAAAACCGGGATTAACGTACACTTGAAGCACACGTTAGTTTTTTTGCACATGGGGGTTTTTCGGATTAACTTAACTTTCGGTAATTGCTGTTACCTTTCGGTAATTGCTGTTACAACAAAATAATATTTGCACTATTTTGCATAATTTAACTGTCAAACAAATCAGAAAAATTTTTATCATTGAGTCAAAATAAAGTATAAGTTATAGGAAAAAATAAACATAGTTTAAATAAAAAAGGAAAATACGAAATACAATAAAAATCTGAATTAATCTGTGTATAATTTTCTAAATGAATGCTTGAATCAATTAAAAATAAAATTGCTTACCCCTTGTTCATAAAATTTAAAATCAATTTGAAATGAATTTTATTTAAAATTTTTAATTGAAATTTTTTTTAATAGATTTTACGTTCTTTATTCCGTCACTGCTATAATTTTGTGAGTGTGATTTTTTGGTTATACCTAAAAAGCAATTTTTATGACAAAACGAAAGCTTTTGAAAATGTTTTATAAAAGGCAAATTTTAAACGTTATTGTTTATTAACGAAACATTAACACGAAATTGCTTATGTTTTCTAAAAACAGGATGTAAATTTATGAAGAATTTATACGAAAGGAATTAAGGAAAAAAGAAACTAAGGTACAAATTTTACTTATTCATTTAACATACATACTATGTATGTGTGCATGGGGATATACACATATACATATTTAAAAAAAGCAACTGCAACAACATCATTCAATGAATGATCGTGTTATTCCGGAAACGAATCAACATGATATCAATGTATCAAAATCTGCATATATTTTAAGCGCTTTGTAAACTTTTGTATCATGCTACCATGTTACAAACATACATACATGTGTACATATGTATATTTTTGTACATATTTCTATTCATGCACAAATGTATTTACAATGTAAATTTTACATACGATATAAAAGTGGCGTGTATAATTATGTGTGAATGTACAAAATGTATGCAAATTCTGCAACGCATTGTTTTTCACGCATAAAATATGCACTTAAGCAATAAAATCAAGATTATGAAACGCATTTGGAAATTTCCGTCGCACATTAGAGTGAATCTGATATTCATGGATATGAAATTACTGTGCTGTTAGAGCAACGAAATTCAATTTTAATAAATTTTTCGCATTAAACATAAAAATTTAAAAATAACATGATAAAAAATAGAAATACAAAAACCATTATATTATAATACTCGTAGTATGACACTGTGTGCCAGTATTACAATTTGCTGTTAGTTAAAGGAAAGTTTTTTCTGCCCGATATAAAACGGCAAGTTTTAAGTTAAGACTACCGCTTGAATCCCTCAAGTATGTAATGAAGCAAAATATTTTAAGTTCTTGGACAATGGTAGCTATATAACGTCAATGAGAGCCATCACGTGATTAATTTTTCCCCGTTTAGGTACAACATAAGAATTCCAAATTTTGTTAAAATTTTTGTACGCCATTTTTCTTTTGTGTTGTGTTTTGTTCTGATTCTTGAAAACATTTAAAAACAAGTAAGACTGCTATATTCGGCTGTGCCGAATCTTATATACCCTTTGCCAAAGTGCATTTATGTAGTATAGAGATACATACATAAGCACAGAGAGATGTAGGTACATATTAATTTTGTGAAAAAATTCATACTTTTTTCTCTAGTGCAATTTTTAGGTTTTTGGAATTATGTTTAATTTGGTGCTTTTTAAGTTTTGGCGATTTGTTTTATTTTGCTGATTTTTTTAGTTTTGGCGATTTATTTTCATATAGGCAATTTTTTTGGTTATGGCGATTTTTTCGGTTTTTGGCGTTTTTTTAATTTTGGCGATTTTTTCGTTCTGGCGATTTTTTTGATTTTGACGATTTTTTTTCATTTCGGCGATTTTTTTATTTTTTATATATTTTATTTTTTTGTGGCAATTTTTTAGTTTTGACACTTTTTTGCTCGTTTTGGCGATTTTTTTTCGTTTTTTTGCGTTATTTTTTAATTTTTCATTTAAGCCTTTTTTTTACTTTTTGGCGATTTTTTTTCATATAGGCAATTTTTTGGCGATTTTTTCGGTTTTTGGCGTTTTTATTTCTTTTTGACAATTTTTGAAGTTTTGACACTTTTTTCTCGTTTTGGCGATTTTTTTCGGTTTTTGGCGTTTTTTTAATTTTTCATACAAGCGATTTTTTTTATTTTTGGCGATTTTTTTCATATTGGCAACTTTTTTGTTTTGGCGATTTTTTTCCGGTTTTTTTTAATTTTGGCGATTTATTTTCGTTTTGGCGATTATTTTGATTTTTGCGATTTTTTTTCATTTAGGCGATTTTTTTTTAATTTTTGACGATTTTTGTTCATATAAGCATTTAATTTTGTTTTGGCGATTTTTACGGATTTTTGTCATTGTGGGAATTTTTTTTGTTTTGACAGTTTTTTTCTCGTTTTGGCGACTTTTTTCGGTTTTTGGCGTTATTTTAATTTTGGCGATTTTTTTTCTTTTTAGCGATTTTGTTGATTTTTTTCATATAAGCGATTTTTTTAATTTTTAGCGATTTTTTTCATATAGGCAATTTTTTTTTGTTTTGGCGATTTTTTTCCGGTTTTTGGCGACTTTTTTTTAATTTTGGCGATTTATTTTCGTTTCGGCGATTTTTTTGGATTTTGGCGATTTTTTTTTCAGTTAGACGATTTTTTTTTAATTTTTGGCGATTTTTTTTCATATAAGCATTTATTTTTGTTTGGCGATTTTTGCGGTTTTTGGCGTTTTTTTGTCATTGTGGAAATTTATTTTTAGTTTTGACACGTTTTTCTCGTTTTGACGATTTCTTTCGGTTTTTGGCGTTTATTTTAGTTTTAGCGTTTTTTTTCATTTTGGCGATTTTTTTCGTTTTAGTTTAGTTTGACCGTTTTTGAAAATTTCAAGAGTTTAACTCTTACAGTTTCCAAGATATAGCAATTTGTCAAAATTACATAGTAAAAGTTTCATTAAATGATGGACCACCCTTTAATTAAAATTTTTTTAATTTTAGTGTTAATTGTTGTAGCCGATATAAAAATACAATAATTTTACAAATTTCAAGTGTCTATATACATATGTACACACATACATACAATTGTATGTATATTAAATGAAATTTTAAAAGCTTTCGTCACTCATTTTAGAACACCCTTTAATTTTTAGCTTTTATATATTTGTTGTTGTAGCGACCAAAGTTCTACATACACTGTCCAAATTTCAGACCCGTAGCTTTTACCGTTCCTGAGAAAATAGCCTTCTTCCTAAAACATGAAATATGTTTAATTATTAGGAAAAAAGTTAAAGCTTACCAACCCTGGAAACGTTTTTTTATTTGTTAAATTAAAAAATTTTTTTTTAATTATTAATACCAATTTTATTCATACCGAAGTATAAAATAAGTTAATTTAATAAAAAAGTAATAAAAACTTGTTTTCGGTAGTTATTTTCTATGGGAAAATAGAGTTTGAGTTTTCCAGCTCTGAAGCCATCTGCCCGATTTTGCTGATTTTCAATAGCAAAATTTTTCGGAAAATTGCTGACACACCAGTCCAAGAACGAAGTCTCAAGCTATTCTGGGAGCTTGGGAAAACCGATTTCACGTACAGACAGACGAGCAGACGGACATCGCTTGTTTGTCTTCTCTATGCATAAGGATCCAGAATATATATACTTTATGTGTCGCTTATTAATATTGTAGAAATTACAAACGGAATGACAAACCTATATATACCCTTTTACCATTTTTTGGTAAAGGGTATAAAAAATGGGAAAAACTAAGGAAATATCAACCGACGTTCGTAAATTAGTCATCAAGCTTTCAAATGAAGTGAATTCAATGGCAACAGGTAAATCTTTAATATGTGTAAACTTACAATTCAAAATATCACTAACGTACCTTTTTACAATGTATGGTTAAAAGATAACAGGGACTTTAACGGCAAGTTTTGTATGAAGAACTGTCAGTTAAAGTTCACGTTAACTCTTAACCATACATTGTGAAAAGGGACGTAAAACTACGAAAGAGTGAAAGTTTGTAGCGATCGGGGAAAACAGCAAGCCTTGATTAAAGACTAAGGCGCAAAACTGTAAGAGAAGTTGCGCAAAATACAAAGAAAAGTAGAATAAAACTGAAAAACGACCTTAAAATAATTATGGAACTCTTGTTCATGCTGATACAATTCTTCGTTGCTTAAAGAAAGTTGGATTATATATAGTTGAGTTTAGCTGGAAAAATACTCCATAAACAAAACTAAACGATATACTACGAACTAGCATAACTTCAACTTATTTGGAATGTCATGGTCACCCTGATCGACGGTAATGCCGTGAACTCGGGTAACACCGTCGATCAACTGAGCAGTTTGTTTGGAAGAACGAAAAATAGCAACAAAAAAAAAGAAAATTTGTTGTTATAGAAGAAAAGACAGAAAAAAAGAAATGATTTAGGAATTGGAAAGGGAGTTTCTAGAAATTTCCAACTGAAAAAAAAGATGGCTGCAAAGGCGGGAAAAGGTAAAAAGAGCCACGTCAGCGTTGTAGTGAAGAGAAGAAAGATAAGTTTGATAGGTCGAGGTAGGACACACAAGTTTTTGACGTTGAACAGGATAGACGGTGTGCTGCGGAACAAAGTAAGTTGAGGTGGCTGGTGATGAAAAAAAAAGAGAAGTCCAATAAATAAATAAAAGGCAAGACCAATAATAAAAAATTTGTGTTTTATTGTAAAAAAAAAGGAAGAAAATTGATTGCTTTAAAAAAAAAAATAACTAACACTGTGTAAACAAAAATTAAGCAGTGAAGAGAAAATGAACTTAAATCTAGTTACATGTACATAAAAACTTAAAACTAGAGTTGACTAATAAAAAACTTAAAACTAGTGAAAACCTGCCAAAATTAATTTGTGGATAAAAACAACAGAACATAAGTGAACTGTATAAAAAAAATTGTTGAACAAAGAGAATAAAATTTTATAAACATTTATATAAAAGTGCAAGCAAAGTATTGAAATGAATAGAATCACCTGCAACACGCCACCTGCAGCGAGGGAACTGGCCAAACATCTGCCATTACTGGGAAACGGAGAAGTTACCGGAAAAACAAAAAAAATCGAACGAGTAAACCAGCACCCAGGTATTTTGCCAATCGACAGCGACCTACGAGACCGGACTGAAACGAACAAAATATAAAATTATATATTTATATTTATATTTATATATATATACATCTTATTTTTTGTGTGATTTTTTTATTGAGGGAAACACTTAGTTAATTTACCTTTTAGAGTTCCTCACGAATTGTGAGATATCCCAGCTAGTTAGGGTGAGCTCAGCCTAGGAAGCGCAGGGAATAAAAGAAGGGTGATATTTGTCCCCAGTTGTGCTTACGAGTGTTTGTCTGAAAAAAAAAGTGGTAAAAGTTTAACCAAAACTCTAGTTAAAACAAATATATATATATGTATATGAGTTTAAATATGATATATGACTCAGCTTAAAAGGGGACTCCGGACGTAGAACACGCCACTAACAGACGGCAAAATCTAATTATTCATACTGCAGCGCTACCTGGAAATAAATAAAAATTTAAAACATAAATGAGATAAATTTTTTTTGTTGAATATATTATCACTAAGTTGAAAGCAAATAAATATAGAAAGGAAATACCCTGTAGGATGAACTTTTGTTAAACAAAAATTTTTTATTTGAACTCAAAATTTGTAATATTTGTATAAAGAATTATTTACTTCATTTATTTATTTACTTCAATAAATAATTATGTACTTACTTTTTAAATGAAAATTTTTCTTGAAGGTTCATTAATATGAAGGTGTGAAAAGTTTCGTGATGTGGTAAGTAAGTAGGTAGAAGAAAAGTTACTCCGGGTGATGCAAGCTAAGGGGCATCGCAGCCTGAGTGCGATGCCACGGAGAGGTCCACTGATCTCTAAGGGGAGGGTGCATTGTCCTGGTAAAACACCTGCCAGGCGAATTTGGTCGCGTGTGTGTGCATGTAACTACTAAGGTGATTAGGATTTGTTTCGGGCTCCAAAAATTGTTTTTTTATTCCTTTTTCTCCATCTAAATGCTTGTTTCCTTTTTTGGGGAATATTTAGCTGGCATGAGTTTTTTTGTTTGCGTGTTGTCGTTACAGGACCTCCAGATGGATTGGCAAGAACCACCCCAAGACGGCGAGCCCTAGTCGGGAATACGCCAGCATGCCAGCGCGGCCGATCATCTGGCAACCACCACGTCCAATATGGTTCCATTCCGTTTTGTTACCACACAACCCATTACTAGACAACTACGACAGGAAACCACGGACGACAAAAACATGGATAAAATGTAATACAGAAAAAAAACGTATGCAGTACTGGGAAACATGGCGGTAGTTCCGTAAAGGTGTGGCGTTGCATGAGTTTCGATGGGGTTGGATAATTTTGATATTTAAAAAATAAGTTTTTGCAGAATGTGGACAAATTACATCTGATGATTATACATATACTCATGATAATGACTTCAACCACAACTCAAGGCTTGTTAAGGAATGTCTTCTCTATAAAGTAAAACCGAAGCTTACACATCTTCCACAGTTCCCATATTTAATTATGATCGAACACTTATGGGCTCCTTTGAAACAGAGTCTAAAAAATAGACGGACGTTGCCTCTATTTCACAGAAGTTCAATTTTAAGGGAATAATTGGAAAATGTGTCAGGAGAAGCAACTAATCATCTGGTTTCTTTGACGCTTAAAAGTCTAAGAAGTTTTTGATGATAGGGGAGGACACACAAGCTATTATAATTTAAAAAATTTTATCACAATATATTTATTACACAATACATCGCATCTTCACTTTTGCTGCCGGAAAAAAATTTTATATATAAATACGGCACACATTTTTTGTCTTACACTTTTAAGTATCTTATCGTCCACGACGATTGGTAAAATATACATGGTTTAAAACGTATTTTTGTTTAGATATGCACAGCATAATTTTTTTTAACATTATTGGCATAAAAGTGGATAAAAAGCGTTTTATAATTGCTTGAAAAATCAACATTCTGTTTGATTTTTGTTTTGTACACACATGTAGACACATATTTACATACGTTCAAGGGGTCTAATTTAGACCACCGGGCGATTTTATTAGCCTAATTCACAATCTTGTGCAAATGAATGCACATCGTCGCATGTGCAAAACGGTAAAGTATTTTCATACTCACCACTTAACAATTCTTAGTGGTGAGTATCAATATACTATACCATTTTGCACATGCTACCAGTGCTGCCACAACCAAAAAATTTTTACAACCAAAATTCGATTTAAAAGTTACCAAATGAGAAAAAAATATAACCAAATTTCAATATGTAGTATTTTTATTTAATAACATCCCAGCAAAAAAAGACATTCCAAAAAAGTCATGAAAATGTAGAGTTTGCGATCTGGAAGTAGTAAAACTTTCGATCCGTTCTAATGATTTTTACAAAGGGTTGTCATTGCAAGAAGTTCTCTTTTTCGATGCATGGTCACTGAATTGGAAGCGATATTATTATTGTGTTCTATGATATTTCTATCTAAGAAAAATATTGAATAGTTACCTATTTTAACAATTCGTTTCTTTTAATTTAACCCCGAAACAGTGATTTCATGTAAATTTAAGCAAATAACTTTTAAATTTTAGACTAAAATTAGTTCATAAATTTCTTTAAAAAAATAATTTTTTTTTAATTCTGGTGAGTATTTTCTAAACCTATGGAGTAGTTACAAGGTTTTGTATAACTAAAATAAGCTTCTACGTGGTTTTTGCTCACTCTCGGCAAATTAAAAATATCGATTTTTTGGAAGCAATGAAAATGTAGTTCCACTAGAATGACTTCAATTTTTTTTACTGGGATTTAAAATGCATACATACCCCAGTGAAAAAAAATGGAAGTCATTCTAGTGGAAGTACATTTTCATTGCTTCCAAAAAATCGATATTTTTAATTTGCCGAGAGTGAACAAAAAACCATGTAGAAGCTTATTTTAGTCACACAAAACCTTGTAACTCCTCCATAGTGTTAGAAAATACTCACCAGAATTTAAAAAAAAAATTATTTTTTAAAGAAATTTATGAATAATTTTTAGTCTAAAATTTAAAAGTTATTTGTTTAAATTTACATGAAAACACTGTTTCGGGCTTAAATTCGTATAAAAAGAAACGAATTGTTAAAAAAGGCAACTATTTACCCTTTTTCCTAGATGAAAATATCATAGAACACAAAAAAGGAAATTTTTCTTAATATCGCTTCCAATTCGGTGACCAGGCATCGAAAAAGACAACTTCTTGCAATGACAACCCTTTGTAAAAATCATTACATCGGATCGAAATTTGCACTACTTCCGCATCGTAAACTCTACATTTTTATGACTTTTTTGGAGTCTCTTTTTTTACTGGGTATTTATAATGCAACGCATGTGATTTGAATACAGTTAATAATAATAACAAAACAAAAATAATTCTTTTACCTAGATATGTATGTATGTAATAAGTTAACGCTTGTACATGTAAGTTTTTTAATATAAAGTAAACAAAACTTGCAGTTAACAGTATAATAGTTTGAATGTGTGTGATTTTAAATTTTAAAATTTATAACCCTTGACACAAACCTTGTGCTTTAACAGAGCTCTGTTAGCGTGTTAACAGAGCTCTTTTAAGCTATACAAATTCGACTAATGCCTTTCCAAAGGACTTTTCCATTAAATGATGCAACCGAGATGGGAAAAATTAATGCAAATTTATAGATAAAGTGTTCCTTTCTTAAAGCCCATAAATCTATTTCTGAAAAACATGAATTTGAAAAATGAAACTTGGAATTTTCTGAGGGTTACGCACTTTTCTTGGGAAGGAGGCTATGCGGGCGGACAAAAGTGGTCACCTATTATGGACCACATAGTACTCTAAAAATGTGCATACTCAGAATTACTGGAAGTTCGAGTTTCAAAAGATTTTCGAAAAACTTCAAATTTGTCCCACTAATTAAGATTTTGCAAGATGTGACCAATTTTTTTTAAAAGGAGGCGATACTGGCGGGCAAACGTGGTCACCTCCTATGGACCACATAGTGCTCTGTAGTACAGAGTTGCGACCATTTAGTTAAATTAAAAGTTGTTGACAGTGTTGTAAAAGAAAAGTATTGTAAACAAGTGAGTAGCAATCAAGGCGAATTCATAACAGGTGGATGCACTAGCGATTTTCGTCACAGCTGTTTTATTTTCAGTTGCCTTAGTAGCAATCCCAGTGAAAAAAATGGAAGTCATTCTAGCGAAAGTACATTTTCATTGCTTCCAAAAAATCGATATTTTTAATTTGCCGGGAGTGAGCAAAAAACCATGTAGAAACTTATTTTAGCCACACAAAACCTTGTAACTCCTCCATAGTGTTAGAAAATACTCACCAGAATTTAAAAAAATTTATTTTTTGAAAGAAATTTATGAACTATTTTTAGTCTAAAATTTAAAAGTTATTTGCTTAAATTTACATGAAAACACTGTTTCGGGCTTAAATTCGTATAAAAAGAAACGAATTGTTAAAAAAGGCAACTATTTACCATTTTTCTTAGATGAAAATATTATCATAGAACACAAAAAAGGGAATTTTTCTTAATATCGCTTCCAATTCAATGACCAGGCATCGAAAAAGAGAACTTCTTGCAATGACAACCATATGTAAAAATCATTAGATCGGATCGAAATTTGCACTACTTCCGCATCGTAAACTCTACATTTTCATGACTTTTTTGGAGTCTCTTTTTTTACTGGGAATGCTACAGATTGAAGAACATAAAAGCTTAAAAAGTATAACATAAAAAATATGTTTATGTGTATCATTATTTTGGCAAAAAAATAAACAAAATGAGAAAAATATTCACATCTCCACATTAAAGAAAAAAATAACCACTTTTGGTTAGAAATAACCAAAAACGGCAGCCCTGCATGCTACGGTCAGTGCTGCCACAACCAAAAAATTTTTACAACCAAAATTCGCTTTAAAAGTTACCATATGAGAAAAAATATAACCAAATTTCAATATGTAGTATTTTTATTAAATAGCAATAAAAAAGTCATGAAAATGTAGAGTTTGCGATCTGGAAGTAGTGAAAATTTCGATCCGTTCTAATGATTTTTACATAGGGTTGTCATTGCAAGAAGTTCTCTTTTTTGGTGCCTGGTCACTGAATTGGAAGCGATATTAAGAAAAAATTCCCTTTTTTGTGTTCTATCATAGGAAAAATGGTAAATAGTTACCTATTTCAACAATTCGTTTCTTTTTATACGAATTTAAATCCGAAACAGTGATTTCATGTAAATTTAAGCAAATAACTTATAAATTTTAGACTAAAATTAGTTCATAAATTTCTTTAAAAAAATAATTTTTTTTTTAAATTTTGGTGAGTATTTTCTAACACTATGGAGGAGTTACAAAATTTTGTAAGACTAAAATAAGCTTCTACATGGTTTGTTGCTCACTCTCGGAAAATTAAAAATATCGATTTTTTGGAAGCAATGAAAATGTAGTTCCACTAGAATGACTTCCATTTTTTTTAATGAGTTTTAAAATGCATACATATTTATAATGTAACGCATGTGATTTGAATGCAGTTAATAATAATAACAACAAAACAAATATATGTTATTCTTTTACCTACATATGTATGTATGTAATAACCCTGTAGTAAATAAAATAGTCGATTGACAAAAAACACTAGCTATAAATTAATTATGTTGCAAGTGACTACAAACTGGTTTAAATCTCATGCAGATATCAACCAAACATATTGAATAGAAGTACACGTAGAAATAAATAAAAGCAAAATAAGTAAATGAAAAGAAAATAAAAAAAATCAAAAGAAGCATGCCATGAAATCATATGCCAAATGTTTGTGTTGGAAAAAATAATAATAATTTCAATAATTAATATGTATAATATTTTCTATGAGCAGGACAAACTTTCGTATGAATGTATGTATGTATTTTTGTTTCAAATATAAAAATACCAATTATTTCTATATATCAATATACATGTATACTTAATATATGTAGTATATACATATGTATGTATGTATATTATATACAAATGTGTATGAAGATTTACATAAATATTTATTTAACCTTAATAGATATTAATTGACGGCAGAGTGGTTCAAAAAAAGGTAGTTAGTAGTCAATTTAAAAGTCATGCAGAGATGGCCAATTGACTACTGCCTATGACATGCCTATGTTAAAATAGTGAGTCGGCGACAAGGAAAAAAGTCACTTAATCAAGCAGTTGTGGTTATTAAAAAACCAGTTTCAAGGTACTTACAAATGAGTTTGAGTTCCTATAGGGAAGTTATCGCTTGTACATGTATGTATGTATATAAAAAATAAAATTTTTTTTAAATATAAAGTAAACAAAACTTGCAGTTCACAGTATAATAGTTTGAATGTGTGTGATGTTAAATTTTAAAATTTATAACCCTTGACACAAACCTTGTGCTTTTAAGCTACAAAAATTCGACTAATGCCCTTCCAAAGGACTTTTAAATTAAATGATGCAACGGAGACGGGAAATATTAATGCAAATTTATAGATAAGGTGTTCCTTTATTAAGGCCCATGAATCTATTTCTGAAAAACATGAATTTGAAGCAAATATCGTTAAGATTTCAACTTGGAATTTTCTGAGGGTTACGTACTTTTCTTGGGAAGGAGGCGATGCGGGCGGATAAAAGTGGTCACCTATTATTGACCACATAGTACTCTACAAACGTGCATACTCAGAATTACTGGAAGATAAAAGAAAATTATTGTTAACAAGTGAGGTCATGACAGGTGGTTGCACTAGCTATTTGAGTCACAGCTGTTTTATTTTCAGTTACCTTGGTAGTAATACTAAAAATATATGTACATGTGTATCATTATTTTGGCAAAAAAAATAACCAAACTGAGAAAAATATTCGCATCTCCACATTAAAGAAAAAAATAACCACTTTTGGTTAGAAATTACCAAAAACGGCAGCCCTGGCTACGATGCAAGACCATTTGCACAAGTTAATTGGGCTTTAGGTACACCCAAAAAAAAAGTTTTAAATCAAGAAGAAACAATTTCATTTTAAAAATGTAACCTTTATGAAATACAACTAAGTTTGGTTTCTGTTATTTTAAAAATGTTCATTCTTGTTTTAAGAATTCAAAATATTTTGAAATCAAAAAATAGTATTTTTTGTTAGAAAAAGACAACAATCTATCAAGGTTGAACATACTCAAATTAAAAGATTATGTTTTTGAGTTAAGAATGAAATATTCTTGAAGTATTAGTAAAGCATTTTTGTTTCAAAACTTATTTTTTTTATATTAAAAATTATACGTTTGAATTAATAATGGAGAATTGCTAAATTAAGAATGAAACGTATTAAATTAATAATGAAGCATTTTTGAATTAAGAATTAACCGTCCTAATTTAGTAATGGAGCATTTTCTAATTAAGAATGAAATATCTTAAATAAATAATAGAGAATTTTTAAATTAAGAATGAAATGTCTTAAATTAACAATAGAGAATTTTTAAGTTAACGATGGTTCGTTTTTAAATTACAAATGTTACAGTTTTACTTTAATGATGCTTCATACTTTCAATATACTACACAAAAAAAAACAGAATGTAAAAGCATTAAATATAGGATTAATTTTACAATTTTTGGCAATGATTTTCATGTTAATTTAACATGATTTATAGTAATTGTCAAAAAAATTAGTTTTGAAATAACTTTATTTCACGTTGAATTAACATTTAAGTACTGTTAAAATCCAAATGAAGAATAATGTTGAATCAAAGTTATTTCAAGTTAGATCAACATGAATTTAATTTAATATAATAATTCTATTTTATTAATTATTTAACTTATGTCTGGTTGACATAGAGATCAGAATTTTTTTTGTACATACATTAAATTTACTTCCCCGGCCAAGATTTGAACTCGGAACTCATCACGTGGTAGTCAACGTGCTTACCCCTGCAGCCACAACAACTATAAATATTCATAAGATACATACTAAATATATATACGATCTAATATTGAATTATAATTTAATATTATTTTAGATATTTTACATACAACTTGTTTGAAAAGTTTAAGTTTTAGTTAAAAAAAAAACAAAATGCTTTGACTTGAAAAGCTTTAGTAAAAAACAAAATATAAAATACTTTTTGCTGTTTACAAAAAAAAAACAACCACAATGCAAAAACAACCTACACAACTAACAACAAAGCAAATAACCACCAACACACTCAAACAACATAGTAAATTTAATGTGATTTGAATGAATTTAAATTAACATTTCGGCATGTTGATTTAACATTGGTATTTTTTTTTGTGTGTATGGAATCAAAAATTATCCATTATTAATTTAAGTCGTTTCATTCTTAATTTAAAAATGCTCCCTTATTAATTTATTATTAATTCAAACGCTTAATTTTTAATATAAAATTATTAAGTTTTAAAATAAAAATGCTTCATTATTACTTCAAGAATCATTCATTCTTAACTCAAAAACATAATCTTTTAATTTGAGTATGTTCAACTTTATATCAAGATTTCTCAAACAAAATATACCCCGTGAAAAAAAATGGAAGTCATTCTAGTGGAACTACATTTTCATTGCTTCCAAAAAATCGATATTTTTAATTTGCCAAGAGTTAGCAAAAAACCATGTAGAAGCTTATTTTAGTCATACAAAACCTTATAACTCCTCCATAGTGTTAGAAAATACTCACCAGAATTTAAAAAAAATTATTTTTTTAAAGAAATTTATGAACTAATTTTAGTCTAAAATTTAAAAGTTATTTCCTTAAATTTAAATGAAAACACTATTTCGGGCTTAAATTCGTATAAAAAGAAACAAATTATTAAAATAGGTAACTGTAAACGCTACTCCCAAAATCAAAATAATTTAAGTTCCTTTCGATCTAGCAACACCATATATTTGAACTCCGAAAAATACTATGTTTATTACAGCTATTATAATTTAACGAAAGAATTAATTGTCCATATGTAACTCAAAAAATTTCGCCATTTTATATAAAAATAATAAATATAATAAGCTCTAAGTCGATTAATGCAAGTCCTAAATTTTTCCAGTTATTTCCATACCAAATAGTACGTCATCATTTTTATATTGAATTTCTTGTTTTTTTATCTGATTATAAATATATATATATATTTGTATTTCTATTTATAAAGGAATTTTAATATAAATACATTTGCATGAACAAATCAAGCCTTTTATTCATCTGGTGTATTTTATTCAAAATCCCGTGGAAATTGCTGGCTCGGCTGATTGCCTCCCCAACAAATTAAAATTCTATTTGCTTCATCTTCACCTATACCTGAGTCACCTAGAAAATCCACATCATTGCCAATCTCGCAGTAAGTAATGAATAATAATAGCAATAAGGGTCAACAACAAAGTGATAACGATAGGTCAACATGTAGCGAACCCACCCAAGTTAATACAGCGGGGGCACAAACCTCGAACAGCTCTCCAGCTTCTGACACTAATACTGTCATAAGTCATCGCTCAGCTGGATCTCAATCGCGTAGTATTCAACTACAACTTCAACGACTCGAAGAAGAACGAAAACTCGATATAGAGCAATCTCGTTTAGAGCGTGAATACCTAAATAAAAAATATCAACTTCTAGAAGAAGCTGACAACTTTGGCGGTCTTTCATCTGTTAGGTCCCAATCCGTTCGACATTCCCTATCAAGAACAAGTATTAGAACATTATGCTGATAAAACACTCGCAGTAACCAATAATGCTGCAAATTCTTCGACTCTACTCTCCCACGATCGTTACAATCTGTAGCCCACTGAGAAGTGCTCTACTTCACCGATATGTGAAAATGGTCAGTCGTGTTAATTGGCTGCGATTCAAAAAATATCTTAGTAGTCATTGCACTGAAAACATTAAGCTAAGAACTCATGACGATATTGAATCTAATATTGCTAATCTTAACGAAAATATTAAGCAGGCAGCTGAACATGCCACTTCCTCCCACCCGCAGACTGGGTTTAACAGAATATATTCTACAGATATTGAACTTCTCGTATGTGCAAAAAGAAGAGCTAGAAGAGAATGGCAACAGCACAGATCACCCCAAAATAAAATTAGATTAAAAGAGTGCACCAAAAGACTCCAAGAACTGCTTGCATATGAAAAAACTGCTTCTCTTAAAAACTATCTGGAAAATCTCGATGTCACACCAGCATCTAATTATTCTTCGTGGCGCGCTGCGAAAAGAATTAAAACACCCGTTGAGTTTAAACCACCTCTGCGCACTTCTACCGGAGTTTGGGCCAGGAGTGATATTGAAAAAGGTAACTTGTTTGCAAAGCATTTAAAATCCGTATTTACCCCAAACACATGTACTGGTGTTGCTGATTTCCCGAGTGTAGTTGCGCTACCTCCTCGACCTATAAAATTTAAAATGTGTGATGTACAAAATCTAATTGCTGAACTCAACCCGAAGAAAGCACCGGGTATTGATGGAATTAGTAACCAAATGCTAATAAAATTGCCTCGTATTGCAATTAGAATCATGTTATTCATTTTTAATGCCATTTTACGACTAGAGTATTATCCCCACAGCTGGAAGCTTGCCAAAGTTAAAATGATTCCAAAGCCGGGCAAAGATCTTACCAAGGCAGAATCATACAGGCCAATAAGTCTGCTATCAACAATGTGAAAACTTTTCGAAAAACTGCTCATGTCAAAATTGTCCCCAATTCTAATTGGTAGTGGGTGTATCCCAGACCATCAGTTTGGTTTTAGAAGTCAGCATAGCACTATTGAACAAACGCATAGATTGGTTCAATGTATAAGAAGAACATTTGAAGAAAAGAAGTACTGTTCTGCACTGTTTATTGACGTTTCGCAGGCATTTGATAAAGTGTGGCATGAAGGCCTAATTTTAAAATTAAAATCATATCTACCAATAAATTTGGTGAATTTATTAGAAAGTTACATTACTACCCGGAAGTTCACGGTTGTGGAAGGAGAATTCATGAGTGTGCCCGAAACTATATCATCCGGTGTGCCACAGGGGAGCATACTGGGGCCAGTTTTGTATTTAATTTATACTTGTGATATGCCTTTGAGCAGTAATATCCATACATCTACGTTTGCCGATGATACAGCCTGCCTAAGTATGCACAAAAATCCTCATGAGGCTTCCCGATATCTACAAGAACATATAACACAACTGGAACTATGGTTAAAATTATGGAGAATTAAGGTTAACGAGCAAAAGTGTGTTCAGGTAACATTTACCCTGCGAAGAGATACTTGTTCCCCAATTCGAATCAACAATCAAGTTGTTCCTCAGCATTCACATGTAAAATACCTTGGTATACACCTTGATCGACGACTTACATGGAAACACCATATTGACTCAAAGCTAGTACAAATGAAACTTAAACTAACTCAGATATATTGGCTGATTGGTAGAAACTCAACACTCAGCCTTGACTGCAAACTTTTATTATACAAGTCGCTCTTGAAGCCAATATGGTGCTACGAAATTCAGTTATGGGGCACTGCTTCAGCTTCTAACGTCGAGAGAATCCAACGAAGGCAAAATAAAATTTTACGTTTGATAAAATCGGCTCCATGGTACATAAAAAACTCAAATATACATCGTGATTTGAATATGCCACTAGTGATTGAAGAAATAGCAAAATACGCAGGCAAATATTTAACAAAACTCGAGTCACATCCTAATCCGCTTGCTCGTAACATCTTGAAGTTTACTGGCCACATTCGCTTGAAAAAGAAGGACACAAGGGCTCTTTTACTCAACACTCCAGATGGGATTGCTTGAAAATATTTTTTTTATTATCACTACTTATGTATTATTTATAACTATCACTAAGTTTATGTCCGACAGTGGTCGGGCCTAATACTTATATTTTAGATTTAAGATTTGAATACTTATTGTTAGTTCATAATTGAAGATACAATAAATAAATAAATGTATTAAAAAAAAAAAAAAAATAAGCTGCATATTTATCTGATATACCTCTTCATATGTCCACTAGACATGTCGAACAAACTCGTGGTATTACGAATATTACACTTAACCATTCCAACCAAATGCCACAAAATTTGAATGTGTATCTACTGCTACATTTACAGCCAGAAACTCGGTCGCACCAATTTCTGCAACGAGCACCGCCACCAGTAGTGGTAATCAAAAAAAACTCGACTTTTAAATACTTACACCATTCCACCGCAACCTGCTGAGGGGACATTTTCCAACTTTCCAGCAGCCGACTCTTACAACACAACACAATTTTCCAATTTTAATACGAACACAATACTTCCTGATTTACCATCTAATCAGACACCATTTTATTATAATGCGCCCACAAGTTTCACAAATACAAATAATCTAATTACTACTACACAATATTTTAATAGCGCACGCCTTCCACAGAGCAGCATTAACGCACGACAGTCAGTTCCAAAAGAATTGCCAATGTTCGCCGGCAATCCTGAAGATTGGCCCTTATTTATCTCCACATTTGAGTGGTCTACTGCTACTTGCTGCCTCACTGACGCCGAAAACCTCATTCGTCTCCAAAAATCCATAATAGGAGATGCCCTCAATAGTGTCCAACATATGCTCGTTCATCCCTCCAACGTCTCTAGCGTTATCGACATTCTCCGTATGCTCTACGGCCAACCCGAAAAGGTATTAAATTCAATTAAAAACAGAATTAGTTCATCGCCAAAGGTTGACGAAAATAATTTGCAAACTCTTACCTCCTTTGCTATAAACGTCCGCAGTTTAATTGCCACTATTAGAGCTGGCAACTTACCAGATGAAATAAATAATTCCTTTTTACTCCAACAATTGCTACGAAAACTCCCCACAACTTACCAAATTCAATGGGCAACTCTGAAAAGACAGCTAATTAATCAAAACAAAAGAGCAAATTTATTGGCCTTTGATAACTGGCTATTTAACATTGGATTAACAGCCAGTAAAATATCAATAGATCCCACTACGAATAAGCCCAGTAACATTAACAGCAGCAAATTTATTAATAACAACAACAACAAATCAACAATAAACAAGAAAGCTTTTATTAATTCTCACAACGAACGTAAGTGTATCGTATGTAACAGCAGTAGCTGTAAAACTGTAAGTGATTGCCCAAAACATCAATTGCTAGATCGTGCTGAGAAATGGAAAGTGGTAAGATATAACAAACTATGTAAATATTGCTTATGTTTACATAGCAGCGAATGTAAGAAAAAGAAAATGTGCAGTATAGATAATTGTGAATATTATCACCATCCCTCATTACACAGATATCTTTCGTCAACAAACAAGGAAAAAAGTGAAATGTCAAATACTGATAACATGCGAGTTAATAAAAATCAAGAAGAAAGAATACATAATTCACATAGTGGTAAAGAAAATAATATCCTATTTAAAATAATGCCGATAAAAATACACGGTAATAATAAAGTGATTGAAACATTTGCTTTCATTGATGAGAGATCGTCCATAAGCCTGATGGATGAAGCAATTGCCGATGAAATTGGAATATGCGGTGTGCCTAGCCCATTATGTTTAAGATGGACTGGCGGTATGCAAAGAAGTGAGACAAATTCAAAGAAATTAACAATTGATATTTCAGGGGAAAACAATCGTCGTGTAAGCCTAAACGTATGTACAGTGAAGTCCATAAATTTGCTAACGCAGTCGTTAGACTACAAAATTATGTGCCAACGTTATCGCCACTTGCGAAACTTGCCGATTAAAGGATACGCTGATGCAGAGCCAAGACTCCTGATTGGATTAAATCATTTCAACTTGGGCACTTCAAGTAAAATTCGTGAAGGTGCGCAACATGAACCTGTTGCTGTGTTAACAAAGCTTGGATGGCTTATTTATGGAACAATGTCTAAAGCTAGAAATACAAGTAAGCAATTCAATTCTCACATTTGTGATTGCTCTGTCAGAGATGAAAAGTTAGATGATTTATACACTCGAAAGTGTTGGTATTTGTGAAAAAGATCCTCTTATTTCTGAAAACGAAAAACGTGCTTTAAGTTTGCTAAACAGCTTTACAACGTTATAAGAAAATAGGCATTATGAGGTTCCATTATTGTGGAAGTTTGATAATTTCAAACGACCAGATAGTTTTGATACAGCTTTAAAGCAGCTAACCTGCCTCGAAAAAAAATTATTAAAGAATGCTGACCTTCATAAAATATTTAAAGATACAACTGCAAGTTATATATCTAAAGGCTATATACGAAAGTTAAATGACAACGAAATAAAAAGATCTGATGGTAAAGTGTGGTATCTACCAATTTTTGCGGTGTTTAATAAAAATAAGCCGGAAAAATCCCGTGTAGTGTGGGATGCGGCCGCGAAATCGGAGGGCTTATCTTTGAATTAATTTTTGCTCAAAGGCCCTGATTTGCTGCCTCCCTCCCATCAATTCTTTTTAAATTCCGACAGAATGCAATTGCTGTTTGTGGCGACATAGAAGAAATGTTTCTTCAAATTGAAATACGTCCGGAAGATCGTGATGTTCAGAGATTTTTGTGGCGAGATTGTGAGCAAAGTAGAGCGCCTGATGTGTATGTAATGGACGTAATGATATTTGGAGCTACATGTGCTCCCAGCATATCACAGTACATTAAAAATATAAACGCTGACAAATTTCAAAATGAATTTCCTTTAGCTGCTAAGTCGATTAAGCAAAATCATTATGTTGATGATTTGTTAGATTCTGTTAGTACGCCAGAAGATGCAGTCAAGTTAATTTCAGACGTTTCATACGTACATCGTCAAGCCGGCTTTAACATAAGAAACTGGATATCTAACAGCGTATTAGTAAGGCAAGCCTTTAGTCAAGGAGCTTCTTATGGCATTAAATGTATTAATTTTAAAGATGAAACAGAAATTGAAAAGGTTTTGGGTGTTTTCTGGGAATATCACGAGGATGTAATTACTTTCAAAATTGCATCGTGGCTTCTCGAAAGCGATTTATTTACTTTAAAAAAGGCACCCACAAAACGCGAAATGCTCCGACTAATTATGTCAATATATGACCCTCTTGATCTCATTGTACACATAATAATGTGTGTTAAAATATTAATGCAAGATGTGTGGCGGTCTAAGGTTGACTGGGATGAAACCATCCCTTCAAAGTTGTTAGAGAAATGAACACAGTGGGTTAAAATGTTGCCAGAAATCCAGAATATTAAAATGCCGAGATGCTATTTGCAATAATTTAAAAATTATGATGGTGTCGACATACAATTGCATACATTTGTAGATGCGAGTAAAGACGGGTATTCGGCTGTATCATACTTCAGGTTGAAGAAAGATAAGACTATTATATGCTCTCTAGTGAGTGCCAAATCTAGAGTGGCACCAATGAAAATTACGTCTATTCCTAGACTAGAACTCATGGCGGCTCTAATAGGAGCTCGTCTTTCCAAATTTGTTATAAAAAACCACCAAATAATAGTTTCAAAAAAATATTTCTGGTGCGACTCAAGAACTGTCATCAGCTGGATTAATTCCGACCACCGGAAGTATCACCAATTTGTGGCTTTCAGGATAACCGAGATCCTGGAATTATCTGCGATAAAAGAATGGAAATGGGTGACAAGCAAACAAAATGTTGCCGATGAAGCAACGAAATGGTCTAAAACTCCTAAAATGTCTAGCTCAAGCCGATGGTTTAAAGGACCAGATTTTTTATACAACCCTGAAGATAAGTGGCCTAAACCTGAACTGTTTTCGAACTGTACGGAGGAGGAGCGTATACAGCATACATGTCATATTACAAAATATGAACAAGTCTTCGATACTTTACGGTTTTCAGAACGGCAGCGTATGTTGTACGATTTATTAATAACTGTCCTAAAGTTGTAAGAGAAAAGGACGAGATAACTCATGAAGAGCTTAGTGAAGCTGAGCGCGTGTTGTACAATCAAGCCCAACGCGAAGAATATTCTGAAGAAATTTCAGCAATTAATAGAAATATTCCGATAAGAAAAACGAGTGGCATTTATTCTAAATCGCCCTATTTAGACAACGGTATTTTGCGCGTAGACGGTAGGATTGACATGGCAGATGCTTCCTTAGAAAAGAAACGGCCAATTATATTACCAAGAAAAAGTTATTTTACCAAGCTTATATTACTGCACTATCATGAGAAACTCTATCACATGAATCATGAGACAGCCGTCAACGAAATAAGACAAAAATATTGTATATCCAGACTACGTGCTACATATAAGTCAATTACTCGTTGTTGCCAGATGTGTAAAATTAGAAAGGCCACTCCTCGAATTCCCCAAATGGCAAAGCTACCACGAGCTCGCGTTGCGTCATACGCTGCCCCATTCACCTATACGGGAATAGATTTTTTTGGTCCCATATTGGTGACTGTTAACCGCCACAAAGAAAAACGCTATGGATGTTTGTTTACGTGCTTGACAATAAGAGCAGTACATATTGAAATTGCACACTCTCTCACAACAAGCTCCTGCATTTTGGCCATCCGAAATTTTATGGCACGTCGTGGAGTACCTCAAAAATTCTATAGCGATAACGGGACTAATTTCATCGGAGCCGAAAGAGAATTACGAGAAGCCTTAGTTGACGTCGACCGAAACGAATTAGTTAAGAACTTTACAACTTCTACAACAAAATGGATCTTCAACACACCAGCTTCACCCCATATGGGAGGTGCGTGGGAGCGACTAGTTTGTTCCGTAAAAACAGTTTTTTTATAGTATTACTCCACCTAGACAACCTAGTGATGAACTTCTTCTGAGCATGCTTATTGAAGTAGAAAATATCATTAATTCGAGACGCTTGTATATGTTCCTGTTGACGAAGAATCTGAAGAAGCTATAACTCCAAACCATTTCCTAGTGGGAAGCTCCACTGGTCTTAAACCGTTGAGTACGTGCAATGATAGTGAACTATATTGAAACAAAACTGGCTGATTTCGCAACAATATGGAAAAATTTTTTGGAAAAGGTGGTTGACTGAATAGTTACCGTCATTAACCTGTAGGACCAAGTGGCACGATAAATCTAAACCTTTAACTCCAGGGGATTTAGTTATCTTTGTTGACCCTTCGCTCCCTAGAAACGTCTGGCCGCGTGGAAGAGTACTTGAAACGAGATTGGCTGGTGACGGACAGGTTCGAAGTGCAAAAATTCTTACCCAACGCGGTATGATGGAGAGGCCTGTGACCAAACTGGCAGTATTGGAAGTAGCTCCTCAACAGAAGTCTGACGGCGAAGAACCTTCTTGTCATACTGAGGGGGGAAAGTAAAGCTGCGTCGTTATAAAAATAAGAATGTTATATGTTAACATTATAAGAAACGTTCTCATTTTAACAACTATTTTTAAAAATTCTTAATTATTAAAACAAAAATACATATTTTTTGTTTTAAAACTACTTCTTTATAAAAATAAGAATGTTTTATAAGCAATATTCTTATTTTGAAAATTATTTTTAAAAATGCTACATTTTTAAAATGAAATCAAAGTTCTTGTTTTAAAAATGCTTTTTTGGTTCAGTGTATGTTTTGTTTGTTTCACATTGCTTGCAGAAATAAAATGTTACATCTTTATTTAATTTAATTTATTTGTATTTTAAGATAAAAAAGTGATATCAAATTTAATGCTTTTCCTCTGAAAATCCCATTTTTTTTAATATTTAATCGTTTGTTTAGTTATGCGACTAACTGTACAAAATACATACATACATATGTATGTAGCTTTGTAATAAAAGTTTCAACATAAAAATATGGTGTTATGCTATGAAAACATGTGCAAATAAGTGTAAAAATATGTACAAATTATTAAATAAAAGCTTTTATAAATAAAATTTCTTAAAACATTGTAAATTAATAATTACACAGGTCAACAGAATGAAATTTATTGTGTACTGTCAAAGGTTTCGTCGTCGATTTGTATACACTAAGTACTGTTTATCAATCCGTCTAAATCAATTTTTTGGAATTGGCTCTGTATCTCGAGATTTTCCGTTATTAAGAAAAAAAGGATGCTACATCACATAATTTGCATTTACTTGAGAACCAGTTCTTTGATTAAATAAAAAAATAAATAGAAGGATAGGAACTTTAAATTACGTCCATATTAATTTCCCAACAGTCTTACTGCCTGCCCCACGATGTCGAAAGAAAACTTAGGAGAACGAAAGTAAGTCACTCATTTTCTTCTATAAAAGTGTTCCAATATCTTTTGACTTATCGTTTTATTAGCTTTACGTTTCTAACGTAAGCCCTTTACCCGTTGTCAAATATCCATATTACTACATCAACAATTTCACACATTCATCGTCAAATGTGAATAAACAATCGTTCAAATGTGTAAATTGTGGTTTAAAAAATTAAAGTCTGGTCTAATTCAGCTTGCAACAAGTGGCAGCCAAAAATAAATTAAAATGAAGTCGGTTAAAAATAAAAAAACTTTACAAAACAATTTTTTAAGGGAAAAAAGAATAACTACTTAAAATTACTGAAAAAATTTGTATTGGGGCACAAACTTGTATTGAAAGGCTTACGTTTTCGTTCGCATTCATTTTCTTTCGACTTGTCATGCTAAAGCCTTTTAGTGGAACGCAAAACAGCTGTTTGTCGTTTAAAATGCGTGCGAACGAAAATGAGTGACATCCTGGAACAGGCAGTTATAGTTTCGGAGATATTCTGAAAGTTTTATACAAAAAAATAAATTTTTTTCCAAAAAATTAATATACTCGTTTCTTAAAAGAATTATTAAAATTTTAAACTGAAGAAAATTTTATATTTTATTATTAATTGTGATACACTTATATGTTATAAATAAAAATATCTCCGAAACTATAAGACTATTAAAAACATGTTTTTTGTAATCCATTTTACGCTGGTACTACTGCACTGATTTTAAAAAGATTTATATGGGTTTAAAGGTTTTTCGGTACAGATGTGCAGAATCTATATTTTATTGAAATTGGTTTAGTGTTTTGGGAGCTATAAGCGTTTAAAGTTGCTACTACTACATGCACACATATTACACACGCATTTATTATTTATTACAAAGTAAACAAGAAACAAAACATGAGATTGTGTGAGTGTTTGTGGTATTTTTCTTGACTAAATTTTTTTTCTCTTATTTGTTATTGTATGAAAGCCATAATACTTAAAGGAAGAGATTTCAATAAATTGAATTAGCTTTAGTTAAAAGGATTTCGTTTGAACATGTTATTTAATTATGCATATGTATGTAAGTTCAGTTCTCGTGGTACCTTCATAGCGAACAGTCGATTAGCGGAATTTTTTCTTACATACAAACAAACAAAAAATTATACAAAAAATTATTCGTAGTACATATTATTCGTAATAGGTACATACTGACTTTAATAAATAAGCTTTATTGCTTTGATAATATTTTTTACATAGTGGAAATAACAAATACAAAAAAAAACGCAAACAAAAAAATATAAACAATGACATTGAGGAATACTCTATACGAGTACCTCAAAAACAGACAAACAATCATAAATTACAAAAACAAAAAAACCGTAAGCAAAAAAACACTAAAAGTGCCCTTGAGGAATACTCTATATGAGTGCCTAAAATACAAAAAATTATGAAGTGAGTTCTAACGGCAGAAACGCCTATTTTACTGTGAGTTCTGAAGCTCTTAATGAAAAAAATAAAAATAATAAATCTAATGAAAGTGTTTTTTTAACGGCAAAACCAATTTTTCGTCAGCGATCAACTTCGCTTTGTCCAATGCCAAATAGTAGTGATTCATTAACATTACAATTGCCTAGTACTTCTTCATATAAGTCAGTAATATCATCCCCTTCAGGCTCGTATTCGTCACTTTATAAAGTTATCACTACAGATAACAGTATTTCAAAACCCAAGGTGCAAGTCGGTATGGACAGATATATAACCGTGGTAAAGCTTGGGCGAAGCCCGAATTCTTCAAAAATTTCATCCGCTCCAAAAATGTCTAGAGATAACAGCGCGTCCTCAACTAATCGCCAAAACCGTTTTAAAATTTTGCAAGATGAGAACGACAAACCCGATGTATCCACGAATAAAACATCCAAGCCGCCACCAATCTACTTGAGAGAGAAAAATTCAAATGCCCTTATTAAAAAATTAATTTCGGTCATTGGTGAAAATAAATTCCACATTGTCCCAATAAAACGTGGCAACATCGATGAAACGAAAATTCAAATTTATGATGAAAAGGATTTCCGCAAAATGGTTTCTGAATTTGAAACAAATAAAACAAGCTTCTACACATACCACCTTAAGAGCGCTAAAGGCCTGCAGATCGTATTGAAGGGCATAGATTCTTATGTTGTCCCTGAAGAAATAAAAGATGCACTTGTCCTCCAGGGATTTAAGGTAAAGAATGTATCAAACATATTTAACAAAGAAAAAGTACCCCAACCCCTATTTCGTGTTGAACTGGAGCCAAATGATATACAGTTGAAAAAAAACGAGACTCATCCTATTTATACCCTAAAATATCTTTTATACAGAAAAATGAAAGTTGAAGAGCCACATAAGCGTGCAGGTCCCGTGCAGTGTCATAATTGCCAAGAATATAGCCATACAAAAGCTTACTGCAATTTACCTACAGTGTGTGTTATCTGCGGTGAATTGCACGGTACTGCAAGTTGTAACAAACCAAAAGATCAAGCGAAAAAAAATGCAGTAATTGTGGAGGCAATCACACCGCTAACTACAGAGGATGTCCTGTGTACTCTTTCGTCAAGCAGGCTATGGTGCAAAAACCTAAATTAGCTCCAGCTCAACCATTAAACGCGTACTCCGCCCACTTTTGCTCCAGTGAGCCAACCAGTTACTTCACGTGTATCGTATGCCGATGTTGCTAAGGCTAGTTCTATTCCCACACCAAATGTTTCACCGCCAAATAATTCAGCGAATGCAAATTCAAGCTTTAACTTTAGTTGCCTTGAAGCTACTATTGAGAATCTGGTGCTAACTATAAACAACTTTACAACAAAAGCAGAATACACTGCTGCAAGCATTAGTTAACAAACCATGAACATGTTAAAAATATGTTTCTGGAACGCAAACGGCATTCGCCAACATAAAAATGAACTTGAGCACTTCCTTACGGAAAAAAATATTGATATAATGTTGGTCTCTGAGACTCATTTGACTTCTAGAAGCCTCTTTAAAATGAATGGCTACACTTTATATGACACAAAGGACCCTAGAGGGAGAGCATGCGGTGGATCAGCAATTCTAATAAAGTCAAGACTCAAGCACTATATTCTTGACAATATTTGTGAAGAACATATACAAGCAACAAATATCTGCATTGAAAATTTTTGTACAAATTTCGTGATATCTTCAATATACTCCCCTCCCAGATTTTCAATCACTGAGGACCAATACGAGAAGTTCTACAAATCTCTTGGACCTTGTTTCGTAGCAGCTGGCGACTACAATGCTAAGCATACGTTCTGGGGTTCGCGTCTTATTACGCCTAGAGGTAGGGCGTTGTTCAACACAATTTCAAAAATGGGTTTGGATGTTATTTCAAGTGGGGAGCCTACTTACTGGCCTACTGACGTACGAAAAATTCCGGATGTTATAGATTTCGGCGTCATAAAAAGTATTTCTAGGGAATTAATTTACGTTGAAGCTTCCCTAGATCTGTCGTCTGATCACTCTCCCATGATCGTTACAATCTGTAGTCCACTGAGAAGCGCTTTACCTCACCCATATGTCAAGATGATAAATCGTGTTAATTGGCTGGGATTCAAAAAATATCTTAGTAGTCATTGCACGGAAAATATTACGCTAAGAACACCCAAAGATATTGAATCGAACATTACAAATCTTAACGAGAATATTAAACAAGGTTCTGAACATGCCACTACCTCCCATCCGCATACTGGGTTCAATAAAATTTATCCTACAGACGTTGAACATCTCGTACGTGAAAAAAGAAGAGCTAGAAGGGAATGGCAACAGCATAGATCACCTCAACACAAAATCAGATTTAAAGAGTGCACTAAACGACTCCAAGAGTTGTTTGCATCTGAAAAAACTGCATCTTTCAAAAATTATCTGGAAGGCCTTGATGTCACACCAGCATCTAATTACTCTTTGTGGCGCGCTGCTAAAAAGTTTAAAACACCCGTTGAGTTTAAGCCACCTCTGCGCACATCTACCGGAGGTTGGGCAAGAAGCGATACTGAAAAAGGTAACATATTTGCTGAGCATTTAAAATCCGTATTTACACCAAATACATGTACCGGTGTTGCTGATTTGCCGAGTGTAAGTTGCTCTTCCCCCTCGACCCTTAAAATTTACGATGTGTGATGTACAAAAACTAATTGCCGAACTCAACCCGAAAAAAGCTCCCGGTATGGATGGAATTAGTAACGAGATGCTGATTAAGTTACCTCGTACTGCAATTAGAATCCTCTTATTCATTTTTAATGCCATTTTACGACTGGAGTATTATCCAGACTGCTGGAAGCTTGCCAAGGTTAAAAAGATTCCAAAGCCAGGTAAAGATCTTTCCAAGGCTGAGTCATATAGGCCAATAAGTTTACTGTCATCAATGTCAAAGCTTTTTGAAAAGCTACTCATGACAAAATTGTCTTCAATTTTAACTGATAATGGGTGCATCCCGGACCATCAATTTAGTTTTAAAAGCTAGCATAGCACCATTGAACAAACTCATAGATTGGTTCAATTTATCAGAAAACCATTTGAGGTAAAGAAGTATTGTTCTGCCGTGTTTATTGATGTTTTTCAGGCATTTGATAAAGTGTGGCATGAAGGCTTGATTTTGAAATTGAAGATATACTTACCAATAAACATTTTAAATCTTTTGGAAAGTTACATTGTTGGAATAAAATTTACAGTTGTGGAAGGACACTTTATGAGTATGCCTGAAACTATCTCATCCGTTGTGCCACAGGGGAGTATACTGGGGCCATTTTTATATTTGATTTATACTTGTGATATGCCTGTGAGCAGTAGTATCCACACTTCTACATTTGCCGACGATACCGCCTGCCTTAGTATGCACGAAAACCCTGATGAGGCATCCCGAAAACTCCAGGAACACATTAGCCAGATGGAACTATGGTTAAACTTATGGAGAATTAAGGTAAATGAACAAAAGTGTGTCCATATAACATTTACCTTACGAAGAGATACTTGTTCCCCCATTCGGATTAATAATCAAGTTGTTCCTCAAAATTCACATGTGAAATATCTTGGTATACACCTCGATCGACGGCTTACATGGAAACATCACATTGACTATAAGTTAACTCAAATGAAACTAAAATTAACTCAGGTACATTGGCTGATTGGCAGAAATTCAACACTCAGCCTAGACTGCAAACTTTTAATATACAAGTCGCTTTTGAAGCCAATATGGTGTTACGGTATCCAGTTATGGGGCACTGCTTCTGCTTCCAATGTAGAGAGAATTCAACTAAGACAAAACAAAATTTTAAGGTTAATAACATCTGCTCCATGGTACATTAAGAATCATCGTGATTTAAATATGCCACTAGTGACTGAAGAAATTGCAAAATACGCAGGCAAATATCTAACTAAACTCGTGTCACATCCTAATCCGCTTGCTCGTAACATTTTGAACTTTACTGGACACATCCGCTTAAAAAAGAGAGATACAAGGGCTCTAATACTAAACACTCCAAATGAAGTTGCTTGAAAAAATTTTTTTAGCTTATCACTATTTATGTATTATTTACAACTATCACTTAGTTATGTCTGGCATTGGTCGGGCCTATTAATTATATGTTAGATTTAAGATTTGAATACTTATTGTTAGTTCATATATGAAGATACAATAAATAAAAAAAACATGCATAAAAAAAATTTATGTAAGTATGTGGGTGGCTGTGTTTTAATGCATTTTTTAAGACGTTTAGATAAATTTTCTTTGAATCTTAATGAAATTATTTACATTTATGTTCTATAATACGGACGATTGTGTCGTCCGTTGGTATATCTAGTATACATAATTATGTAAACACATGCATACTTACATACTTATATCCATGTGTATGTAAGTATGTATGTATACAAATTATGAATTTCCCAACACACAATACAGTATCCAACAACTTAAGAAAAAGCTTGCATTTTTAAATAGTGGAAATTAATGGAAAAATACTGAAACCATGTGTGGAATCTAAGCACAACAAAAGCAATAAAGCCGAAGGTCCATACCATCCGTTCAATGCGTAGTTGCGTTTTATGCATGTGTCAAAAAAGTAGAATCAAAGTAATTTTATGTGGCAAGTTACAGAACAAAACGCAAAGAACGTCTAGACGCATAGGACGGATAAAGTAGATCTACTTTCTACTTTTGTATCCGTCTCATGCACCATGAAAAAAGGTCAGCTGTTTTTGAAAGCGAAAGATGGCAAATTATATTATATTTTCAATGATATCGATAAAAACGTTAGTGTGGTGGATTTAAATTTTAAGTTTTTTTGTTATAAAAAAGTTTATAATAAATGAAAAATATTTTGTAATAAAGATTATAACTATTTTCAAGAAGAAAATATATTAAAATCAGTTTTAAACATAAATATTTCAAAAAGAAAATTTGCATTCTAGTTATCGATTGCTTTTGTGTACTAAGTGTCATCTCTGTTGTGTTTATTATTATTTAAGCAAGTGCAATGGAGGAGAAGCTAATTGAAGCTGTGAAAAATCACGAAATTTTATATAATAAAAGCCTACTCCTCTACAAAATATTATATCGATAAACTCAATGAATTGAGTGAATTCATTTAAAATCACAATTTCACTTTCCACTTTTGCAAGAACTGTTTTTATTTTTAAAAATATTCACACTACAGCTGACCACAACAAAAATATTTGGCGCATAAAACGTATTGCATGTAACTTGAACTTAGAATCGAAGAGAACGTACAGAAAGGCATACAACGCATATGCATAGAACGGATGGTATGGACCTTCAGCTTAAGAAATAAGTTAAGCAAAGAGTTTTAACTAAAGACAAATAATCATATTTAAATTTTAGTTTCGTCAATGTTACCACGTTTTATTAGAATATTCGATGATACGGCAGGTTTAATGTTATTAACTTGCAATAATGAAAAAAAATATTTTGACTGTTAACTAAGGCGGTATCGTTATCCTTTAATTTTTTGGGAACCACTGAAATTTTTGATGTAATATATCTGTCCATTCCGACTTGCAGCTTGGGTTTCTTACTGCTGTTATCTTTAGTAATACATTGGCTAAGTGGTGACATAAGCCCCAAGCGGATGATGACACTGACTTAAATGAAGAGTTACTAGTAGGGTTTGCACAGCGATTATAATCGTAATCGCGATTAATCGCACCTTTTAATCGTAATCGTAATCGCACCTTTTAATCGCAATCGCACCCAGTAATCGCTAGATTACGATTAAATTTTTTTCCCTTTTTATAACAAAGAATTTATGCCAAATTTGCATTCTTTTCAAATTGAAATCACAAAAAATAAAATTTAAATTTGTAATACAAAATATATGTACATACATATATATTTGGAATAAACATTTCATTGGCGCTTTAACAAATCATCAGAAGACTTCAACCATGCTTTTGAAAAGTTTCAAACCTTTTATCTATGTATGTATGTACATTAGGGCGGCCGTTATTTTTTATTTTTTGATTTCTTATACTCTCACCCCCTAAATCGGTTCAGTTTTATTAAAAAAAATACAAAAAGATTTCATACCGATAAGTTGCGTTTTAGGGGGTGCGTTCGGACCTCAAAGTTGGCCTTCAAGCCCATTATTCAATATAATTTTTTTTCATGTGTCAATATTTTAAAACAATCATTTTACAAGAATATAACATGTGGCAATATTTTAGCTCTTCAAGTCAACAACATAAGTCTCAAAGAAAGTTTTTTGATAAAATTAATATTTTAGAAAATAATGAGGAAAATAACCAACAAAATACCAACAATTTTATGTAACAAAATTATATTTATATGGAAATTTTTTATTTTAAGCATGTACAATAAGAGCTTATATATATTAAATTATTTCATAGATATACATATAGTCACAATAAAACTGAACCAAAAAAAAATACATTGAATATATGGGCTTGAGGGCCAACAATGAGCGCCGGACGCACCCCTTAAAACACAACTTATCGGTATGAAACTTTTTGGAAGAAATCAAAAAAGTCTACATACAATTAACGGTCACTCTAATGTACATACTTTCAAAAATCATTTGAGAATTTATATAAGCTTTATGGATATTGCAATAAAATAAGCAGCAACATATACAAAACACAAGAAACGACATGCATCTATTTTATTTTATTACAAATTTATACAATAAAAATATTATAAGGTTAATTAAAATCCAAATTAAGCACTTATTAAATTTATTATTTTATTTAACTATATGTATTCTCCCAATTTTATTTAAAAACGTCGCAATATCTCAAAAATTTCATTAAGCTTGGAACAAATATTTTTCATTCAGTTAGCAGATATGTGAACTTTGCTTTATTTTAGGACCTCGCATTATTACAAAAAACATAGAAATATTCGTACTAAAAATATTATAGTTATAATTGACTGTCCGCAGGTGATGAATTTAAATCATGATGAATGAACAATTTCGTATAAAAAACGGTATAAAAAATTGTGTTTTTATATGAACTTGTTCATTGATTATGATGTATATTCTCCAGATGTGGATACACAATTAAATAAAAAATAAATTAAGAAAGTAGAAATACATAAACTTCGTCCTAGAAAAAGTTTCCTATCGTACACTACTAGAAAAATAACGATCTAATTTTAAAAACAAAAATCTTGAATTTAGATTGAGATTGATTTTCTCAAATTTAAGCATAAATTCTTAATTTATAGAATGAATTCTTAAAATCAAGAACGGAGTCTTAATTTTAAGATTATATTCTTAAATTTTTAAGAATATGATCTTTTTATCAAGAACCAAATCTAGAATTCGATTTTAAAATGAGATTTTATTCAAGATTACAATCTTAAATGCGATCTTAAAAAAAATTAAGATTTTATTCTTGTTGAAACATGAACTCAATACAAAATAAATAAGTTATTTTTTGGCTAAACCCAAATAGTTCGACTAAAACTCATGGCGCAATTTATTTTGGTTTTTGAAAAAATTATAATAGTATATTTTCTTGATTAATCGCGTTTAATCGATAATCGCGATTAATCGCATATTTTTTTAATTGTAATCGCAATTATGAAAATCTGCGATTATTTGCAAACCCTAGTTACTAGGCAACAGCATTGTTAATGAATTGTTAGTTAACATAGGACCTTTGCCTTGCCTTTAGAAAAAAACTATCTTTTATTTTTATTGTTTGCATTAAGATCTTCAGAAATCACAGTAAAATAAGCATTTCTGCCGTTAGAACTCTTTAATTTTTTTTTTGTTTTTCAGGTACTCATATAGATTATTTCTCAATGTCACTTTGGTTTTTGGTATTTTTTCTTTTGTGTGTGGTTTTGGTATTTCAGACTATGTAGAAAATATTAATAAAACAAATAAAGCTTATAATCTAAAGTTAAAAGCGTGCTATTACAAGATTTACGCGTTATGTACTACGAATTTAGCGCGAGATATGTACTACATATATTACGCGTGTATACATATAGTATGAATATATGTATATTTTTTTATGATTTTTGCTTGCTTATGCCCAGTTTACATGTGGAGGCTTATTCTGAATTGCGAAGCGAAAATCAATGCGATGCGAAAATACATTAACTCGAACAATTGATATTCTGTATTGCGATATTCGCAAAGTTCTTTTTTAATCGCGTTTCAAATGCGAACAAGTGGCAAGCCGGTATTCTACATTGCGAAAACTCATGTCAAATTCGCAAAATTTATTCGAAAACAAAATAGCATTCGCAAAGTGTTTGTACTTGAAAAGTGAAAGATAATATTTTATTTATTTATTCATCATATGTTTATTATTTAATTCAGGGAAGCAAGCAATAACACCAACAATTTGCAGAGGCCATTTGAAAACACCAAATGCACGTCAGTCGGCAAATACTTTGTGGCAAACGTTAACTGAAGAACTAAGGCCCCTATTATGAATTACAACTAAATGGATAGTTTAGTTGTAGTTGTAAAATTTTTATTACGGATTACAACTTTTTTCAAAACGAGGCAACTACTTCTGATCAGTTGTATTTTGATTTTTATTTCGAGTGTATTAGCTTTGTTTCATTATTCGAGACGCCAACCAATCCCATTTATCAACCAATTTTATTGCCACGTGCATAAAACAAATTCATTCAAATTCAGAATGCCAAAAAACAGTTAGTTGTTTTAAGGTTAAGTTGTTACAATTTCAAATACACTCAGTTGAGTTGTAAACTGTAATAGGGGCATAAATATCAATAGACCACCAATTAGAGAAGCTGCAGGATGGAAAAAAGTATTAGATATATAAAAACAAATATTCTGCATAAGTAAACGTTTATTTTTCGCAAGCGTTATTCAAGTTTAGAATATCGGACTTGCTTCTAAGCAATCTTCTCTCTATCCTTTCATTTTGCTCATGCCCTTCTTCGTCGTCGAACCGCAGTGCCACAGAATCCATTTTTGTTATTTTTTTTCTTTCAGAATTTCCTAAAAAAATTGTATAAAAAATGTTCACAGCCAAACATAAACAATTTATTTATTTTTAATTTGAGGTTTGTTACACTGACGTTTATTTGAGCAGCGTTGTCACGATTTGAAATATTGCGAATGCGATTGCGAAAGTCTAACAGGCTACCAATTTTCTTTCGCATCGTATTTCATTTTATCATCGCATTGATTTTCGCATCGCAATTCAGAATAAGCCTCCTGGCATTACATGTTTTGTCATTTTGTGGTGTCATTTTGATATGCATGCAGTGCCGTTCCCATAAAATTTTTCGATGACACGAAATTTTGGTGTGTCATTGTGACAGGAAAGGGTCCTATCCCTAAATAATGGCATTGTCTACATCAATAACTAATTTTTACATAACGACATTTAGTGTCGTTTGTTTTATTATTGTGAGACTTTGTTTTTCGTATCATTTGTTTATTAATTTTTATATAAATGGCTCCACTGCAATGTTTGCTCTTTTTTGCATTTCTATCCTTGTAAGTTCTGCATATACAGGGTGGCCCAGAAAGACCGAAGTGGTGTGAATTCCTTATAACTTTTTATTTACGACATATTTTTTTAATTTTTTGTTTTTTAAATACAGTAAATTTATAGGGAATATTTTTAGATTAGTTATTAAAAATTGTATCCCGCAAGTGGTGGCCATTTTCTGCTTCGCACAAATGTGCTCTTTCCATTTCCATTATTCATAACTTATTTATGAGTGACGAAGCCCATTTCCAATTAAATGGGTTTGTTAACAAGCAAAACTTTAGGATATGGGCTAAGGAAAACCCGAGAGTACTTCATCAACGACAATTACACCCAGTTAAGTGTACTGTTTGGTGCGGTGTTTCTTCAGAAAGGATCATTGGTCCATATTTTTTGGAAAATGAAAGAGATGTCGCCATTTCCATCAATGGTGATCGATATCGGGCCATATTGGAAAATTTTGTAAGGCCAGCCGTGGAATACCATCCGCAAATATGGTTCCAACAGGATGGAGCCACAGCGCACACTCCGAGGGCCACAATGGCTATTTTACGCGACATCTTTGGGGAAAGAATAAATTCGCGTAGAAGCAATTTTAATTGGCCTCCGCGTTCCCCCGGATTTAACCGCTCCAGACTGTTTCCTTTGGAGTTATTTAAAAGGGAAAGTTTATGTTAATAAGCCTAGGACTATTGAGGAATTAAAAACCAATATTCCAGACGAAATTAACAACATAACACCGGAAGTTTTGCGAAAGGTCATGGAAAATGTGTTGAAAAGAGATCATTTGTGCGAAGCAGAAAATGGCCTCCACTTGCGGGATATCATTTTTAACAACTAATCTAAAAATATTCCCTATAAATTTACTGTATTTAAAAAACAAAAAATTAAAAAAATATGTCTTAAATAAAAAGTTATAAGGAATTTACACCACTTCGGTCTTTCTGGGCCACCCTGTACATACATTTGTTTCTATACATCCTAACGAACCTCCACAAGCCGAATTAGCTGTGTCGTCAATTCATGATTCCAGGGCGTTTGAATTTTCTCACATTTTTCAGCTTTATTTTTCGTTTTCCTTACTTTTAAATTTTTATACCTGTAAACATTTAAAATTCTTTCGGTATTTTCTCAATGTCAACATGATGACATTTTCGCTTTGTGTTTGCAATGCAGCCAATTTGTACTCACAGCTGTTTACATCAGTTGAGTAAACAGTTTGTGTGGTAATGCCACACAACGAAATATATCGGAAATAATAAACCTTGCCACTAGTGCCCACTGTTATTTTTGCAATATTTGTCACAAAATGCCACAATGTCTATTCGGCCTTAATAAATGTATATGATCTGCAATGAATCGTTTTCTTGCTTCGCATGCTGACTCATGAAATTTTAAATATAAATGCGTAGACATAGTTAAAACAATAAGATTGATTTATAAGTATAGGTTGAAATAAATATGAACAGGACGTCGACATTCATATTCCTACCACACTAATACTTATAAAACACCTCAGTTTAATTTCTAATTTCAGGAAACTACTTATATTCACATTGACTTAGCTTATTTAACTCATGTATGTACGTTTATTTAAAAGTTTAGTCATTAAACAGTTGCAAGTAGTATGCAATAGTAGTAAATAAAGTTGTTTTTCAATTCCTGAAAAAAAAAAAAAAACAAAAAAAGCAACGGAGAAACACACAACCTCATAATGAGATCTTTAATGCTCGTATGCGAAGTTCGAATTGTGAGTCATACTTATTTTGCATCGTCCATAGGCATTGAGTTAAGGAGAGTCGAAATTAACAATGTCGTAAATATTGCTATGTATAAGTTCGATGCGCACTTCAAACTTTTGAGTGAATCTGACTCATAGACAACATTGCAATAAGTATGAGTGCGTATAAGTACAAGAAATTGTAAGTTATGATTTATTTCTACTCACTTTTTCACTACTCATTGCTCTTTTCTGATATGTATATAAAGTAACTGCGCTAATATGCCTGTTCACTATAAAGGTTCAACGAGAAAGAAATTAACGTTCTCATTAAGACATGTTAGAATTACTTAAAAGAAGCAAATTTTGAGATTTATTTAATCTCATTTTTTTTTTAAATCAATCTAGTCTTGGGATTATTTGGAGTTCGGATTCGGGATTCAATAAACTTGGAAATTCTTGAATCATGTGCATTTTGAGATTGATTTAATATCAGTTTTTCTGAAATCAATCACGTTTTGGGATTATTTAAAGGACGAATTTGGGATTAAGCATTACTAAAACTAAGTTTTTATTCGCACTTGATTCAAGCCTTCTGTACTTGATTTAAGTAAACCCGCTTTGGATTGATTTAAGTAAGGATGGATTGCATTTTATACCGTTCAAAAGCTAAATGAAATGAGGGTGGCGTTGGCTGAAGTAGTTAGTACGTTGACTAAAAACCGAAGGTACTGGGTTCAACTCCTGCATCCAACAGGACTACGAATTTTTCTGATGTGTAATACTGCCCCTTTAGTATCAGTTTTTGTAGGAGGGTTCAAGTGATGAAGGCATAGTCACTGCTCACTGAGCTATATTATTAAGTAATTAATAAATAAATTAAAAGAAATAAAAAAGCAGGAATTAAATGCATATAAACGGTGCTTATTCACGCACGCTCCTGATGAATTGGCTTCCATAAGACTAAGAAAGTATTTTAGTTCTTGGTCATCGGTGGCTACCACAAATGCAATAAACAAGTAAACACTATTCACAAAAAATATTTTAGATTTATGAAATTTTTAAAATGATTTTATAAACCCTTTATAAAGCAAATTTATTAATTAATTAATTAATTAGTTTAAATTTTCGTAAAGTTTTTGAATCATATAAGAATGTAGAATTGTAGATGTTCTTGTGCAGGTTCTTTTATAAACAATGAACTAGAAAGACCGGTCAGTGAAATGAACTAAATGACACAAGTCTACTTCTGATGCACACCGATGCGCAGCATAAACTTTTTTAAAATAAGGCATATCCGTTCAATATTTAAAACAGTGTTAAAATCTCTGACTAATTCAGCCTAATTTATAAAGCTACGGTCACACTTGTCAAACATTTGCAAAAAAACGTAACTAACAAACACGAATGTTTATCAAATTAAACACTTTCGAAAACAGCTAATTGATAATGTCATAGAATCCAACTTTAACTCTCTTTAACTTGACAAACTTGTCTCTGAATTGAAGCATTTTTCATTAGCATTTAGTGATTTTGGGCAAATTTTTTCGTTTTTGGGTTTTTTCGGTTTTAAGCGTTTTTTTAGCTTGGGGGTTTTTTGAATTTATTGGCGCTTTCTGAGTTTTGGCGTTTTTTTATTTTGGCGATTTTTTTATTTTGGCGATTTTTTTTAATTTTGGCGTTTTTTTCATATAGGTGATTTTTTTTTTTGGTTTTGGCGATTTTTTTAGTTTTGGCACTTTTTTTCGTTGTGAGGATTTTTTCGGTTTTTTGCGTTTATTTTAAATTTTGGCGATTTTCTTCGTTTTGGCGATTTTTTTAAATTTGGCGATTTCCTTTCATTTTGGCGATTTTTTTTTCACATAAACAATTATTTTGGTTTTGGCGCATTTCTCGCGTTTTGACGATTTTTTTCGGTTTTTGGCGTTTTTTTCATAATGGCGATTTTTTTTATTTAAACGATTTTTTCGAATTTGGCGATTTATTTTAGTGCTAAACTTTTTTTTTTAATTTTGTAGATTTTTTTCGATTTGGCGATTTTTTTTAAATTTTTGGCGATTTTTTTCAGGTTTTGGCGATTTTTTTCGGTTTGGCGATTTTATAATTTTCGGATTTTTTAGTTTTACCGTTTTTGAAATTTTCAAGAGTTTACCTCTTACGGTCTCCAAGATATAGCAAGTTGTCAAAATTACATAGTCAAAATTGCATTAACTGATGGACCACCCTTTAATTTAAATTTTTTAATATTTTAATGTTTATTGTTGTAGTCTATATAAAAATACACTAATTTTACAAATTTCAAGTGTCAATATACATATGTATGTACATAAAATTTTATGCATATTACATTAGACTTTAAAATTTTTCCTCGCTCGTTTTGGAGAACCCTTTAATTTCTAATTCTCATGTATTTGTTGTTGTAGTGGCCAAGGTTCTACATACTCTGTCCAAATTTCAGGCCCGTAGCTCTTACGGTTCCTGAGAAAATACCGTGTGACGGACAGACGGACAGCGTAGCGAAAACAATAGGGTTCCTTTTTTCACCTTTGGTGTACGGAACCCTAAAAACTATGGGTCTTATGCAAAAAAACTTAATAAAGCTTTGCAAAGCAATGTTAAGTAAAGTTGTATTCTAAAAAAATTATTATATCAAATTTCTAAAGTAGGTCCCCACGTTTCTTAAGACTACTTTAAGTTGATATTTTCAAAATGTGTATTTTGTACCTCAAATATTTTTCTTAATATAACACATATTGATTCATGTTACATCTGAAAATAAAGCTAAAAGTGCTAGCTCTTATCTTAAATATATTATTACTGTAATGTGATGGATAACATCACCAAATTATCCAACTGATTCAAAATACATCGCAAAATCCATAAAAAAATATTAAAATAAATACAATTGTACAAAAATGTTTTAGTGATGTACATACAATCAAAACAAATCGAAAAAAGCTGGATATTGAAATACTCATTTCATTCGAATAAAATAAATTGTGATAATTCTTCTTTGTTCCTCACATTTTATTTACTTTTACTTCATAGAAATGTTTATCTGGTTTCCTTCCATGTCAGAAGCTCATATTGTTTAAATTAGGTTGCTTTACTTCAAGAAAATAAAAATTTATTTAATAAAATAAAAAAATATTTGAATACCCGAATAAAATTTTATTCAATTTTGTACATCATAAGCTGAGAAGTGGTTGTTGAACACGGTGGTGTTACCAGTATTTATTATTAAATAACAAAATATTTAAAGTTGTGTTTTGAATACAATTTCTTAACAAAGCAATGTTAGCCTTAAAGTGCTTGTCAACTAATATGAACTTTAAAGCTATAGTAAAATATTTTTTGCATAAGGGGGTATTTATTTAATTTAAACGTTGAAAACAAAAGCACTTCCACAACTAACACTAGCTTACAAAATTATATTTTTTTAATGTAAATTTGATGAGAGGTGGTTTTCCTTATGTATTTTCTTCATCAAAAGCGTTCTTCTGTGTTTGGTCCATTGTGTGTGGTATCAGTTATGGCATTTTCTTTTCTGGAAAAAAATTTTACACTTATTACACATTTCAATGAAAATTCGCAATAAAATGATTTTCTAAAACATACATTTTATAAGAAATTATTGTATCATCGCTTGCGAGCTTAAATTTTTTTTTAACGAACGCTAAATTGTATTTTTTAATAAAAAGTTAAAAAGTGTTAAACTTTTTCCAGAAAAGAAAACGCCATTAATGTAGATTTCTGCCTTATATACGAAACTTTGGAATATGTGAATTGTTTTGATTCATCGTACATATTTCAATTTATTGACAACTGTTTAATAATTATCACATGTAATTTGGATTAAAAAGCGATACTAACTTTAGCCCGTTCAAATATATATATATAGAAAATTCGAAAAATAATAATTAAAATTAACTTAAATTAAAAGTTATGGGCCTGTGGCAAAAATTAAAATAAATATGCTTAATAGTAACAAACCAAAAAAGTTTGTCTTAAGTAGAACAAATATAAGCAAATTAACTAGAATGTGCATAATTAATAAAGAATAAACGACAATGGTAAGACTGTTGTAAATTAGAGATGTTAAATTTGAGCTTTCATTACAAAACTTCTTTCACCAAATTGAAATACGATGAATCAAAACAATTCACATATTCCATTTGCAAGAAAAGTTTCATATATAAGGCAGAAATCTACATCAACTGATACCACACACAGTGGACCAAACATAGAAGAACGCGGCTGATGAAGGTTTAGTGGCCTTCGAAAACTATCTGTTAGTCAGAATATTTACAACTAACTTTGATGTTATTTGTTCTTTAATAATTATCACAGGTAATTTGGTTTAAAATACGTTCAAATCATAAATAAATAAACAAATGAAGTTCGAAAAATAATAATTAAAATTAACTATAATTTATTACTTTTGTAAAATTATTTAAATTAAAAAAGCTTTAATTACGCAAATTTTTTAAATTTTTTGTGTTTATTTTACCAGTTTTCTTTATGCTCTTTAAGCGAGGGCTTTCACTTTTCACGGCACTTGATTTTTTTAGTTAATCCGTGAAAACACCGCCTTTGGCTTCTATGTGCGACGACCCAAACATTAACTGCGATAAAAATAAACTTATTGTTTATTTTTATCAAAATCTTTTATGCTTCGCATAATTGATCGTAAAATGCAATAACACGATTAGTAGCCACATTGTTTTGCAAGGACTCGAATGGGTGCAACGACCCATTATACATTTTAGGGTAAGGAAAAAATTAAAGTCTTGGAATTGCGAGTGTCTTAGTATGACCAAGAAAGATGTGAGTGCTTAAGATGAAAAACAATAATTAGCAAATATTTAATGATTTCATTGTCCGTTTTATATTTGCGTTTTTGTTTTATTGTTGCTTTTGTTTTTCTTCCACAATTATGTAGTCCTGTTGTTAAATTATTTGGTCTTATTTTGGCTGCATTTTATTTGTAGGGATGTAGATACCAGTGTTGGGACATGGCTATTCTTAAATTGTACCATGAAAATGGTAAAATTGTATCAAATTAACATCAATTGTACAAAAATTTAGCCATACACAATAGGAATTCATAACAATTTTTAATTTATTGAAAACAAAATCAAAAAATTAACTAATACTATCGAACAAAACAGTTTTTCATATAAATATGTATGTATACATACAAAGTCTAATAGTGGGTACACACTTTGCAAGGTGTTTCCGAAACACGTTTATATTATATGCTGCATACTTTGACACAGACACTGCAACCTACAATGCAACCTATAAACATAAAATCACTTTAATATTCTCGAAACTTCGAATGCGAATTCGAACGCAATTATAAACAAGACTACACACTGTGTGACCGACAATGCAAACTGGCTGGTAGCATAAACACGTTGCTAAGTCTGTACCTACCAAGGCACATCAATCAGGTAACCCTATTACTACAACAAATATTACAACAGCAATAACCACATGTACTTTGTTGGTATAAATTACCTTCTTTCTTTTCAAAACAGGGTAGCATCGTCAGATTGTATGTGTCTTATTGGAAATGTCAAACACCATAAATAACTTAATATTCGTTAGGTGTTTATGGATACCCAAATAAAAGCATGTTTTTAGGCTTATACCTATACAATCCACTTTTGACATTTGAATTGGTATAATAAGATTAGTCACCTGGCTTAGTACTGCCACCTAATAAATGCGCCTTGGTACCTACTAGTGTCCTGCACAAGACCATTTATAAGACCTTTCAAGACATGAGAGATTTTTCAAATGCTCTACTACTACGGAATATTCTGAAATAAACGCTAAACAACACTGTTGGCAAGACAAACAACTGAAACAAATGCCTGCCAACAGTGTTGTTTAGCGTTTGTTTTAGAATATTTCGCTGTAGTAAAGCATTTGAAAAATCCCTCATGCCCTGAAATTTCTTATAAATGGTCTTGTGCAGGTCACTAGTACCTACCATAAAGGCTGTTCTGTTCAAACTTGTGAAAAATTTTCAGTACCATTGATAATTTCGCTTAAAAAATTTGAAATATACTAAAGGGCTACCCTCGTGGTTTTGTTTTATAAATTTCTCGCTTTTATTGCTTGAAAATATGCAACATTATCAAAATTCCGTGCGAAAAAAGCACTGCTCATGTTGTTTTGCAGCTAAACTAAAATTATGCCAGATTAATTTTGTATGAAAAAACATGCTGCCAGATAGATAGATAGATTTTACGTGTTTTTCGCAACAAGAACAGAGTACAACTTTTGCGAATTTATTTCAAAAATATTTCATACCAAATACTTTTTGTAGTTTGACACCATTTCGCAAGAAATTGTCCAAAGAGTACCAGACTTAAAGAACTGGGACAAGTGCTGCCAAAATAAATGAAAAATAAGAGCATAAACTACCAATGTTGCAAATTTCGGTACTTATGCTCAGTGTTAGTTAAGCAACTATATTAGGAGAAATTATTAGTACTATAATGCAAAGTACAAATTGTTTCAAATTGTACCACTGAAGTATAAAGTGTACCAATGTACCAATGCAAATGTAATTGTACCAAATTTGGTACAATTGTACCACAAATCCCAACAGTGGTAGATGCTACAGACCTGCAAAAGACGTCTTATAAGAACTTTTAAGACATGAGGGCAATTTCAAATGCCTTACTACAGTGAAATCTTCTGAAACAAACGATAACAACGTGTTCGGCAATACATTAGTTTAACTTATTGCAGGTATAAGAGTAAAGAAGAAAATAGTTCGTGACTGAAGAATTTGTGGTGCTTTCACTGTTGCCAGAACTTCTAGGGGTGAAATCGTCAAAAACTGCAGATTTCTGTGCAAAAAATCGTCAAGTCATTTTAGAAAATCGTCAAAAAAAACGTCAAATTAAAAATATAATGAAATCAGAATTCACATACGTACATATATATTTATTTTTACAATACAATACAAATACGTACTATAAGGCACATCGATTTTTTGTTCGAAACATCGGTAGATTCATCGACGCATAATGAAAACAAATTATTTCTTAACAATTTGCACACATATAAAAAATGGTTTCCTCCCACAACATTTTTAACAATGGCATTGGCTTTTGTTCTACCCAGTTTCATATTACTTGCAATTTCTGAGTCACTGAAGAAACTTTGACACACTCTTGTCAAATGGTCAGCAACAGCAAATGGTAGATTATGTTCCACAACAAATAAAGACAGTCGTATTTCCGCTGTTTTATCTTCACATTTCTTAATGGGAAATAGTTTATTAATTTTTTGCTGCTAGTCAGCAACACCTTTCGAAACATCTAAATGTTTTTTTGTTCGCGAATGATTTATTAAATCATACTTTCCTGATGATGCTTTTAGTTCTACGTTGCACAATTTACAACAAACGACTTCATTTTTAATTTCTGCCCAAGACTTTATTTCAGGGTCCTCCATCCAATCACTTTTAATTTTTCGTTTTTTTCTTTCACTTGATGCACTTGACTCTTCACCATCATTCTTATCTAAAAATTAAGTAAACGATTCTTCAATACATTTAGGAATCAAAACTGTTAACTTACCTTTTCTTTGAAAATATTTTAGCATTGGATATACATATGTATAGGTATATATTTATATATTTTTTTAAATTTTGTATAATATTGGTCTTTTTGCCGCAAGAAGTGTACATTAACGAAAGAAACGTTAGATTTTTTTCTTAGTTTTTTCTGCGAAGAAATCTTTGTTGATAATTTTGTGCACTTTCGTTAAGTTGAACACAAAAAAATCAAAACATAACAAAAAACCAACTTTAAAAATGCAATACTAAAAAAAGTTGCCATATATGTTAAATTTAGAAAAATCATCATTTCTGGACCTAAAATCGTCACTAGTGTATTTTGAGAGGTGAAAATCGTCAAAATGCAGAGAAATCGTCAATTCTGGCAACAGTGGGTGCTTGTGCTTTTTTCTCTCATTGACGAATACACTAACGTCATGCATGTACATACATACATACCTATATAATTTTTGTATGCTCGCTTATTTTTCTGCGCACATACAAACGCACACATGCATTTACATGAGTTGTATGCACTTGCTTTAAAAAAAACAAACATAAGCTTACCATCTAAATCTTACACACACACACCCAAACGTACAATATGCAAAATAACAAGCATACATGTATAAACAGTACTTATTTTTATTGTTTGTTTAAACAAGACGTCTTGGCGACATCGCTTGTTAGCAGTCATATACACGTACACCAATACATCCATCGTTCCTCGTTTATAGTACGACAGCATGTATTATTGGCTTAGTATAATGCATGCCACGAGAACACATTTAAAAACATGACGTATTTACATTTCAAGACTGCTTACGCAGGCCACTAATAGATACACACGTAAGTACATACATATGTACATACGTGCATACATATGGCAATGTGAACTTCCACTTAAATGTGGCAATTTAAAATTTTAACTCAACTCCAACGCATTGATAATTTTCTCACATTGAAATTAAGTTGATCGCTTGAAATAAGGCGCCTCACGCAATGATGATTTTATAACCTAATGGACTCCTTTTCACCATAATTTTTATACATAAGTAAACCAGTTGTAGCCTCTTCATGCCGCTTAACTTTAAACTTCACCATAATTACCGTCTGCAAATGCAAAAAATATAAAAATATATTTGTGTTAATGAATGATCTGATTCATTAATTTGAGTAGTAAATAAGTTTAAGGACAAATACGTTTATTCAGACTGTATTTTCTCTTCTACTTACTATAGGTAAGATATTTTTAAAAATTAGAAAATTGTCATGTAACGGGATGGTCAACCGAGAAAAATTGATTTCAAATTTACGCAGCATATTATGTATGTTGTTTGTTTTATTAAATAAATCAGTTGGGGTATTCACAAGGCATCATAAAGTCATGTCGTAATAAGTTTAAAAACTAAACATATATATATATAGTATATGACTGTTGTGGTAGAAGTAGTTACGTTCTTTTTTGTAGGAAGGAATTATTTTTTTCGTTGTGCAAAATAGTTGTTTTTTCTTGATGGAATTATTTTTTTAGTCGAAAATAAAAATACTTTACTTACTTAAATATGCCGTTGTTTAGGTAAATGGAAGATCTTAATTAAAAACACAGTTTGATTAAAAAAATTATAGCTTTTTAAGAAAAATATAAATAAATTTAAATAAACTGTTGTTTAACTACGAAATACACCATTTTGTAAAATTTCTTTTATAAAATCAATTGAACTAGGTTATATTTTATTTCTAACCGGGCCTGTATTGTTACTTATAGACAATATAATTAGAAAATATTCAATTGTTTTGATTGATGAACTTCTATTAAAACCGAAATGAACAAAATTATTTGGAACCACTTATATATAAATAAAAATTTTCAAAATTTAACTACTTATTTTTTGGTTTAAAATAAATAAGTAGACAATTTAGTAATATATATTATTTATTTAAAATAGCTAGAAATTTTGGCAATATTTTCACGTCATCTTTCAAAACTCAAAGAATGTGTTCATCTTCAAATTGAAGTACTCGTTTACAAATCACATAACGTAAAAATTTTTTTAATATGTACATGTATTTATTTATTGTATTTTCAAATACGAACTAGCAATAAGTTTTCAAATCTTAAGTATAAATATAATTAATTACTTAGTGATAGTAATTAAAAGGGAAAGGATTTTCATTCATTTAAAATCCCGTTTTATGTACATAAAATATACATTAAAAATAAAAAATATGTACTATATTAACTCTTTTTTTTCAAAATTAAAACTTTAAAAAACCAGCTTCATTGCTTTTTTAACAAACATTTTGCCAACCATATGGAATTCAAAATAAGGTTAGGTTAAGTCAAACTTTTATTCATATTTGCTTTGTTAATTGATGAAAAAAAATTTACTTTTCTGAAAAAACTATTATGTAATATAATAAGGGTTTTCATGAGAATGATCAAAAATTCTATAGAAATTTGTTTACATAAACCTGTTAAGTTTGCCCAATAACTTTGACTTGTAAATTTAATCTGTGCATTTTGTAGAGATCATATTCTTCCTTTTTAGGGTTCCGTACACCAAAGGTGAAAAAAGGAACCCTATTGTTTTCGCTACGCTGTCCGTCTGTCCGTCACACGGTATTTTCTCAGGAACCGTAAGAGCTACGGACCTGAAATTTGGACAGAGTATGTAGAACCTTGGCCACTACAACAACAAATACATGAGAATTAGAAATTAAAGGGTGCTCCAAAACGAGTGACGAAAAATGTTAAAATCTCATGTAATATACATACAATTGTATGTACATATGTATATTGACTCTTGAAATTTGTAAAATTAGTGTATTTTTATATAGACTACAACAATAAACATTAAAATATTAAAAAATTTAAATTAAAGGGTGGTCCATCAGTTAATACAATTTTGACTATGTAATTTTGACAACTTGTTATATCTTGGAGACCGTAAGAGGTAAACTCTTGAAATTTTCAAAAACGGTAAAACTAAAAAATCCGAATATTATAAAATAGCCAAACCGAAAAATATCGCCAAAACCTGAAAAAAATCGCCAAAAATTAAAAAAAAATCGCCAAATCGACAAAATTACAAAAAAAAAAAATCTAGCACTAAAATAAATCGCCAAATTCGAAAAAATCGTTTAAATGAAAAAAAATCGCCAAATGAAAAAACGCCAAAAACCGAAAAAAAATCGACAAAACGCGAAAAAAGCGCCAAAACCAAAATAATTGTTTATGTGAAAAAAAAAATCGCCAAAATGAAAAAATCACCAAAATTAAAAAAAATCGCCAAATTAAAAAAAATAATCGCCAAAACGAAAAAAATTTCCAAAATTTAAAATAAACGCCAAAAACCGAAAAAAATACTCAAAACGAAAAATAAGTGCCAACACTAAAAAAATCGCCAAAACCAAAAAAAATCACCTTTATGAAAAAACACCAATATTAAAAAAAAACGCAAAAATAAAAAAATCGCCAAAATAAAAAAATGCCAAAATAATAAAAATTGCCAAAATTAAAAAAACTTCAAAAACCAAAAAAAAAATCGCCAAAGCGTGAAAAAAAGTGCCAAAACTCAGAAAGCGCCAATAAATTCAAAAAACCCCCAAACTAACAAAAACGCTTAAAACCGAAAAAACCCAAAAACGTAAACAATGCCAAAACTATAGTTTATATTGTTCGTATTGAATTACATATCTCGTGCCCGTACGGAACCCTTCGTGCGCGGGTCAAAGTCGCACTTCACTGAATTTATTTGGCTTTGTTTAGTCATTTTTAGACACACACACACGCACTTTTTTATTTTTGTATTAATGTATAAATATTAGGGCATTCAATCGGTGAATTGTTATTCGGTTAACCGGTTAATTGATACCCGATTAACTGATCGGTTAATTTAAAATCGGCTTTTTTCGGTAAACGGTTAAACCAGTTAATTTCAGTCGATTAACCGACGTAAAATTTTTTTTTCATATTTTGTAGTATTACAACGTGAGTGTTTAGAAATAATTTTTCATACAAACAAAGAAGTATGTTGAGTGATCCTAACTTAAGTTAAACTTAGAAATCTTTGGACATGGCTATAAAAGAGTTTAACTCGCGCCTCTGGTACTCTAACTAGAGGGAATTATTAAGTTTTTATTAAATAATTTAATAAAAGCCAATAGTACTGTTGCCAACGATTTAATTAAGGATTATACTAAATGAGAAATTAAGTTTTTTGCAGAATATTCGTCGCTGAGCTCTCTCATTACGAATCAGATGATGACTCGCCAACAGAAGGAACTATCGATAGTATTACAAGAAATGTTAAAAAAAATTAACCGAATTAGTGTATGACTTGTTTTGTGCATTTTTGGTTTCAGTAATAAAATCATTATTAAATGTATTATTATATAGTAATTAATTAGTAATTAATAATACATAAATGTCGTATTAAGCACAAAAATATGCTCAAGAAGTTTTATATGGAGTGTTGCGTATTAGAGCCATAGTGCCCCTCTTTTTTAAGTGGATGTGTTCAGTAAAATTCAAGATGTTATATTATATGGGACTCGGGGTTTGTTAAGTATTTGCCTTCGTATTTTGCAAGTTTTTCAGTTACTGGCGGCATATTTAAATCACGATGAAAATTTGAATTTTTAATGCAGATGTTATTAACCTTAAAATTTTATTTTGCCTTCGTTGCATTCTCTCTACAATGGAAAATGAAGCAGTGCCTCATAAGTTAATTCCGTAGCACCATATTGGCTTCAAAAGCGACTTGTATAGTAAAAGTTTGCAGTCTAGGCTGAGTGTCGAATTTCTGCCAATCAACCAATGTAATTGAGATAACTTAAGTTTCATCTGAGTTAGCTTAAAGTCAATATGATGTTTCTAGGTAAGCTTTCGGTCAAGGTGAATACCAAGGTATTTAATTGAGAATGTTGGGGAATATTTTGATTGTTGATTCGGATGGGGGAACAATTATCTCTTCTTAGGGGTAACGTTATATGAACACACTTTTGTTCGTTTACCTTCATTCTCCATACGCTTAACCATAGTTCCAGCTGAGTAATGTGTTTCTGAAGATATCGGGATGCCCCGGGAGGGTTTTCATACATGCTAAGGCAGGCTGTATCATCGGCGAATGTAGAATTGTGTATATTACTGCTCAAGGGCGTATCACAAGTATAACTTAAATACAAAACTGATCCAAGTATACTCCTCTGTGGCACATTGGATAAGACAGTTTCAGACATACTCATAAGATTACCTTCCACAACAGTGAACTTCCGGGCTATAATGTAGCTTTCCAAAAGAGATAGAATCCTTATTTGTAGGTAAGTCTGCAATTTAGAACCTAGGTCATCATGCCAAACTTTACCAAATGCCTGAGAAACTAAAATAAACAGCGTGGAGCAATACTTCTTTTCTTCAAAAGTTCTTCTCATAAATTTTTTTTTTTTTTTTTTTTTTTATTTTTTTTTTTTAATACATTTATTTATTTATTGTATCTTCAATTATGAACTAACAATAAGTATTCAAATCTTAAATCTAAAATATAAGTATTAGGCCCGACCACTGTCGGACATAAACTTAGTGATAGTTATAAATAATACATAAGTAGTGATAATCAAAAAAAGAGAAAAAAAAATATTTTCAAGCAGTCCCATCTGGAGTGTTGAGTATAAGAGCCCTTGTGTCCTTCTTTTTCAAGCGGATGTGGCCAGTAAAATTCAAGATGTTACGAGCAAGCGGATTAGGATGTGACTCGAGTTTTGTTAAATATTTGCCTGCATATTTTGCTATTTCTTCAATCACTTGTGGCATATTCAAATCACGATGTAGATTTGAGTTTTTGATGTACCATGGAGCCGATGTTATCAAACGTAAAATTTTGTTTTGCCTTCGTTGGATTCTCTCGACGTTAGAAGCTGAAGCAGTGCCCCATAACTGAATTCCGTAGCACCATATTGGCTTCAAAAGCGACTTGTATAATAAGAGTTTGCAGTCTAGGCTGAGTATTGAATTTCGACCAATCAGCCAATATATCTGAGTTAGTTTAAGTTTCATTTGTACTAGCTTTGAGTCAATATGGTGTTTCCATGTAAGTCGTCGATCAAGGTGTATACCAAGGTATTTTACATGTGAATGCTGAGGAATAACTTGATTGTTGATTCGAATTGGGGAACAAGTATCTCTTCGCAGGGTAAATGTTACCTGAACACACTTTTGCTCGTTTACCTTAATTCTCCATAATTTTAACCATAGTTCCAGCTGACTAATATGTTCTTGTAGATATCGGGAAGCCTCATGAGGATTTTCGTGCATACTAAGGCAGGCTGTATCATCGGCAAACGTAGATGTATGGATATTACTGCTCAGTGGCATATCACAAGTATAAATCAAATACAAAACTGGCCCCAGTATGCTCCCCTGTGGCACACCGGATGATATAGTTTCGGGCACACTCATGAATTCTCCTTCCACAAGCGTGAACTTCCGGGTAGTAATGTAACTTTCTAATAAATTCACCAAATTTGTTGGTAGATATGATTTTAATTTTAAAATTAGGCCGTCATGCCACACTTTATCAAATGCCTGCGAAACGTCAATAAACAGTGCAGAACAGTACTTCTTTTCTTCAAATGTTCTTCTTATACATTGAACCAATCTATGCGTTTGTTCAATGGTGCTATGCTGACTTCTAAAACCAAACTGATGGTCTGGGATGCATCCACTACTAATTAGAATTGGGGACAATTTTGACATGAGCAGTTTTTCGAAAAGTTTTGACATTGTTGATAGCAGAATTATTGGCCTGTATGATTCTGCCTTGGTCAGATCTTTGCCTGGCTTTGGAATCATTTTAACTTTGGCAAGCTTCCAGCTGTGGGGATAATACTCTAGTCGTAAAATGGCATTAAAAATGAATAACATGATTCTAAATGCAATACTAGGCAATTTTATTAGCATTTGGTTACTAATTCCATCAATACCCGGTGCTTTCTTCGGGTTGAGTTCAGCAATTAGATTTTGTACATCACACATTTTAAATTTTATGGGTCGAGGGGGTAGCGCAACTACACTCGGGAAATCAACAACACCAGTACATGTGTTTGGGGTAAATACGGATTTTAAATGCTTTGCAAACAAGTTACCTTTTTCAATATCACTCCTGGCCCAAACTCCGGTAGAAGTGCGCAGAGGTGGTTTAAACTCAACGGGTGTTTTAATTTTTTTCGCAGCGCGCCACAAAGAGTAATTAGATGCTGGTGTTACGTCGAGATTTTCCAGATAGTTTTTAAGAGATGCAGTTTTTTCATATGCAAGCAGTTCTTGGAGTCTTTTAGTGCACTCTTTTAATCTAATTTTATTTTGGGGTGATCTGTGCTGTTGCCACTCTCTTCTAGCTCTTCTTTTTGCACATACGAGATGTTCAATATCTGTAGAATATATTCTGTTAAACCCAGTCTGCGGATGGGAGGAAGTGGCATGTTCAGCTGCCTGCTTAATGTTTTCGTTAAGATTAGCAATATTAGATTCAATATCGTCATGAGTTCTAAGCTTAATGTTTTCAGTGCAATGAGTACTAAGATATTTTTTGAATCGCAGCCAATTAACACGACTGACCATTTTCACATATGGGTGAGGTAGAGCACTTCTCAGTGGGCTACAGATTGTAACGATCGTGGGAGAGTGATCGGACGATAGATCTAGGGAAGCTTCAACATGAATTAATTCCCTAGAAATATTTTTCATGACGCCAAAATCTATAACATCCGGAATTTTATGTATGTCAGTAGGCCAGTAAGTGGGCTCTCCACTCGAAATGACGTCCAAGCCCATTTTTGAAATTGTGTTGAACAACGATCGTCCTCTAGGTGTGATAAGACGCGAACCCCAGAAAGTATGTTTTGCATTATAGTCTCCAGCTGCTATGAAACAAGGGCCAAGAGATTTGTAAAAATCCTCGTATTTATCCTCAGTAATTGCGAATCTAGGAGGAGAGTAAATTGATGATATGACAAAATTTGTGCAAAAATTTTCGATACAAATATTCGTTGCTTGTAGATGTTCTTCACAAATGTTGTCAAGAATATAATGCTTGAGTCTTGACTTTATTAAAATTGCTGATCCCCCGCAAGCTCTTCCTCTTGGGTCCTTTGAATCATATAAAATGTAGCCATTAATCCTAAATAGACTTCTCGAAGTCAAATGTGTCTCAGAGACCAACATTATATCAATATTTTTTTCCGTAAGGAAGTGCTCAAGTTCATTTTTATGTTGGCGAATGCCGTTTGCGTTCCAGAAACATATTTTTAACGTGTTCATGGCTTGTTAACTAATGCTTGAAGCAGTGTAGACTGCATTCGTAGCATTTCTTGCATCATGCTAGTCATATTTGTTGTAAAATTATTTATAGTCAGCACTAGATTTTCAATAGTAGCTTCAAGGCGACTAAAATTAAAGCTTGAGTTTGCATTCGTTAAATTATTTTGAGGCGGAATATTTTGTGTGGGAATAGAACTAGTCTTAGCTGCGTCGGCATACGAAATACGTGAAGTGACAGGTTGGCTCATATGAGCAAAAGTGGCGGAGTGAGCGTTTGCTGTTTGTGCTGGAGCTAATTTAGGTTTTTGCCCCATAGTCTGTTTAACGAAAGAATAGACAGGACATCCTCTGTAGTTAGCGGTGTGATTACCTCCACAATTACTACATTTTTTTCTGCTAAATCTTTAGGCTTAGTACAACCAGCAGTACCGTGCAATTCACCGCAGATAACACAAACTGAAGGTAACTTGCAGTAAGTTTTTGTATGACCATATTCTTGACAATTATGGCACTGTACGGGTCCAGAACGCTTGTGTGGTTCTTCAACTGTTATTTTTCGATATAAGAGATATTTCAAATTATAAATTGGATGAGTCTCGCTTTTTTTCAATTTTATATCGTTTGGCTCAAGTTCGACGCGAAATAGAGGCTGAGGAATCTTCTCCCTATTCATTATGTTAGATACATTTTTTACCTTAAATCCCTGGAGGACGAGTGCATCTTTTATTTCTTCGGGAGCAACATAGGAATCGATGCCCTTCAATACGATCTGCATGCCTTTAGCACTTTTAAGCTGATATGTGTAGAAACTTTTCTTACTTTTTTCAAATTCAGTAATCAGTTTGCGAAAATCTTTTTCTTCATAAATTTGAATTTTGGTTTCATCAATGTTTCCACGTTTTATTGGAACGATGTGAAATTTATTCTCACCAATGACTGAAATTAAATTTTTCATAATAGCGTTTGAATTTTTTTCTCTCAAATAGATAGGTGGCGGCTTAAATGTTTTGTTCGTAGATACATCGGGTTCGTTGTTGTCAACTTGTAATATTTGAAAACGATTTTGGCGGTTAATAGAGGATGCGCTGTTATCCCTAGACATTTTTGGAGCAGATGAAATTTTCGAAGACTTTGGGCTTCGTCCGCGCTTTACCACTGTAATATATCTGTCCATTCCCACTTGGACCTTGGGTTTTGGGCTGCTCTTAACTTCAGTAAAAACTTGGTTAAGTGATGACCACGAGCCCGAAGCGGATGATATCGCTGAGTTAAATGTAGAAGTACTAGGCAACGGTAATGTTAACGAATCACTAGTTGGCATTGGACAAAGCGAAGTTGATCGCTGACGAAAAAGTGGCCTCGCCGTTAAAAAAAGTCTATTATCAGATTTCTTATTTAATTTGTTATCATTAAGAGCTTCAGAGCTCTCAGTAAGTCTATTATCAGATTTTTTATTTTTATTATTTTTATTAAGAGCTTCAGAACTCACAGTAAAATAGGCATTTCTGCCATTAGAACTCACTTCAAAGTTATTTGTTTTTGAGGTACTCATATAGAGTATTCCTCAAGGGCACTTTGTTTGTTTGTTGTTGTTTTTGTTTACGGTTTTTTTGTTTTTGTTATTTATAACTATGTAAAAAAATATTAGCAACGCAAATGAAGCTTAATTTGTCAAAAACAATATGTATTCCGAATATTTTTTTCGTTTGATTTTTTTTGTTTAGTATGAAATAAAAACTCCGCTAAATCGACTGTTCACTATGAATGTACAACGAGAACTGAACTGAACTCATAAATTGAAGCAATCTATGAGTTTGTTCAATGGTGCTATGCTGACTTCTAAAACCATATTGATGGTCCGGTATGCACCCATTATCAGTTAGAATTGGGGAAAATTTTATCACAAGTAACTTTTTAAAGAGCTTTGACATTTTTCGCAGTAAACTTATTGGCCTATATGACTCAGCCTTGGTAAGATATTTGCCCGGCTTTGGAAGCATTTTGATCTTGGCAAGCTTCCAGCTGTGTGGATAATACTCTAGTCGTAATATGGCATTAAAAATAAACTGCAGGATTCTAGTTGCATTGCGAAGTAGATTCATCAGCATCTTGTTACTTATTCCTGGAGCTTTCTTCAGGTTAAGCGCAGCAATTAGTTTATATACATCACGTATCTTAAACTTTAAGGGTCAAGGGTTGGAGCAACTACCTTCGGGAAATCAGCATCACCAGTACATGTCTTTGGGGCAAATACGGATTTGAAATGCTCGGCAAATATTTTACCTTTTTAACCGACTTCAAAAAAAGGAGGAGGTTAACAATTCGTCTCTATTTTTATATTTTTATTATATGTGACTGATTGTAAAAACTTTTTTGTTGTCTGAGAGGGTTTAGATTCCCATTGGTCCCTTGTAAAAAAGTGAACTCTTAAAAATACACAATCATGTTTAAAAAAGTGGGCGTAGCCACGCCCCATGAAATTGAATATTATACTTCACTAAAAAGCTAAAAATAAAATTTAAAAAAAATTTAACCGACCGACAAAAATAAGCACTAAAAGGCTTAAAATAATATAGATCTAATTAAATAAAATATTTTTACATATGTTACCTAAAGTTTTGTTTGAAGTTGTTGCCAGTAATACTAAACACATAGGTACATGACCGATTAAAAAATTGCAAAAACTTTTTATTTACATACATATATGTATGTATGTGCTTAGTTACCAATATTGGTGGCACCAACTTTAAAAACATTATAGGTAACATATGTAAAAATATTTTATTTAAATAGATCCATATTGTTTTTTAGCTTTTTAGTGCTTATTTCTGAGGCCGGGATAATTTGTTTTAAAAAGTTTTATTCCGTATCGCTTCTTTCCCAATCTCCGGTCGAAGTGATCAGAGGTGATTTAAACTCAACAGGTCCTTTAAGATTTCTAGTAGCACGCACAAGAAGTAATTAGATGCTGGTATGACATCCAAACTTTCCAGATAATTTCTAAGAGATGCAGTTTTTTCAGATGCAAGCAACTCTTGGAGTTGTTTAATGCACTCTTTAAGTCTTATTTTATGTTGAGGTGATCTGAGCTGTTGCCATTCCCTTCTAGCTCTTATTTTTTCACATACGAGACGTTCAATATCCGTAGGACAAATTCTATTAAACCATGTTTGCGAATAGGAAGCAGTAGCATGCTCAGCGTGCTGTTTGATATTTTCATTAAGGTTGGCAATATTCGCTTCAACATCATCGGGTGTTCTTAGCGTAATATTTTCGGTTCAATGACTGCTAAGATAATTTTTTAATCGAAGCCAGTTAACACGTTTTATTATCTTTACATTATCTTAATGGGTTTAAACGATAGTGGGAGAGTGATCGGAGGAGAGATCTAGAGAAGCTTTGACGTAAATTAAATCCTTAGAAATATTTTTCATGACACCAAAATGTATAACATCTGGAATTTTTTGTATGTCAGTGTAGGCCAGGAAGTGGGCTCCCCACTCGAAAATTGTATTAAATAACGCTCGGCCTTTAGGTGTAACAAGATGCGAACACCAGTATACATGTTTGGCATTGTAGTCGCCAGTTGCTACAAAGCAAGGTCCAAGCAATTTATAGAAATTCTCATATTGATTCTCAGTTATTGAAAATCTGGGAGGGAAGTAAATTGAAGATATTACGAAATTCATAAAAAAATTTTCAATGCCAATATTTGGTGCTTGTATATGTTCTTCACAAATTTTGTCAAGAATATAATGCTTGAGTCTTGCCTTAATTAGAATTGCTGATCCACCGCATGATGTACCTCTAGGGTCCCTTGAATCATATAAGGTGTAGCCATAAATTGTAAAAAGGATTCTCGAAGTCAAATGAGTCTCAGAGACCAAACTTATATAAAATTTTTTAGCTCCAGCTCATTTTTATGTTGGCGAATGCCAACTTATTACTGGCTTAAATGAAGAAGTTCTGGGCAAAGGTAATGTTAACGAATCACTAGTTGGTATTGAACAAAGCGAAGTTGATCGCTAACGAAAAAGTTACTTTGCCGTTAGAAAAAGTTTATCATCAGATTTTTTATTTTTTTCACTAACAGCTTCAGAACTCACAGTAAAATAGACATTTCTGCAATTAGAACTCACTTCACACTTATTATTTTTGAGGTACTTATATAGAGTATTCCTCAATGCCAGTTTGTTTGAGGTTTTATTTTTGTTTTTGTTATTTCTTGCTATGTAAAATATATTAGTAAATCAAATAAAGCATATTTATCGAAGTCAATATGTATTACGAATATTACACAGAAAAACAGATTCACCAACTAATATTTTCAATTAAAAATTTAATTGATTCAAACAAATTTTTAATTGTATTAATTAATTTGAGTGAAAAAACTTAATTGATATTATCAAATTATTTATAGGTGAAAATTTAACTAATTTTTTAATTGATATTACTAATATTTTAATTAATATTACTTTTTTGTTTGTATATACCACGAATATTTTTTTTTGTTTTTTTTGTTTCGTATGTATGTAAGAAAAACTCAACTAACACGACTGTTCACTATGAAGGCACTACGAGAAAACATTCAAGAAAAGTAATCGGGTTTTTAATTAATCCCTACTGGATTACCAACTTAATGATTTTAACATGGCGTGAGAGTAATGTAATCGATTCTTGAGAAGTACTTACTTTTTTTATTTGGCAGTTTGTTCACGTAATCTATCCATAAAAATCCGAAAATTATAAAATCGTCAAAGCAAAAAAAAAACGCAAAAAATTGAAAAAAATCGCCAAAACGAAAAAAATCGGCAAAATTAAAAAAAATTCTAACACTCAAACATATTGTCAAATCCGAAAAAATCCTCAAAATTAAAAATAAACGCCAAAAACCGAAAAAATCGCCAAACGCGAAAGAGGCGTCAAAACAAAAATAATTGTTTATATGACAAAAAATCGCCAAAATAAAACAAATCACCAAACTGAAAAATCGCGAAAAACCGAAAAAATTGCTAAAACGAGAAAAAAAGTTCAAAAACTAAAAAATTGCCAAAATGAAAAAGAAACGCCAAAAATCGAAAAATCGCCAAAAACCAAAAAAAATCGCCTATATAAAAAAATTGCCAAAATTAGAAAAATCGCCAAAATTAAAAAAAGTCAAAAACAAAAAAAAAATGCCAAATAGAGAAAAAAAGTGCCAAAACTAAAAAATTCAGTGAAGTGCAACTTTGACCCGCGCACGAAGGGTTCCGTACGGGCACGAGATATGTAATTCAATACGAACAATATAAACTATAGTTTTGGCATTTTTTTCGTTTTTAGGTTTTTTCGGTTTTAAGCGTTTTTTTTTAGTTTGGGGCTTTTTTGAATTTATTGGCACTTTCTGAGTTTTGGCACTTTTTTGACGTTTTGGCGATTTTTTTTGGTTTTTGAAATTTTTTTAATTTTGGCAATTTTTATTATTTTGGCGTTTTTTTTTATTTTAGCGATTTTTTTTAATTTTGGCGTTTTTTCATAAAGGTGATTTTTTTTGTTTTGGCGATTTCTTTTATTTTTGGACCTTTTTTCGTTTTGAGGATTTATTTCGGTTTTTGGCGTTGATTTTAAATTTTGGCGATTTTTTTTAAATTCTGCGATTTTTTTTATTTTGGCGATTTTTTTTCATTTTGGCAATTTTTTTTCACATAAACAATTATTTTGCTTTTGGCGCATTTTTCGCGTTTTGGCGATTTTTTTCGGTTTTTGGCGTTTTTTCATATTGGCGATTTTTTTTCATTTAAACGATTTTTTCGAATTTGGCGATTTAATTTAGTGCTAGAATTTTTTTTTAATTTTGTCGATTTTTATAGATTTGGCGATTTTTTTTTAATTTTTGGCAATTTTTTTCAGGTTTTGGCGATTTTTTTCGGTTTGGCGATTTTATAATTTTCGGATTTTTTAGTTTTACCGTTTTTGAAAATTTCAAGATTTCAATTTTTTTACCTCTTACGGTCTCCAAGATATAGCAAGTTGTCAAAATTACATAGTCAAAATTGCATTAACTGATGGACCACCCTTTAATTAAAATTTTTTAATATTTTATTGTTTATTGTTGTAGTCTGTATAAAAATACACTAATTTTAAAAATTTCAAGTGTCAATACATACAATTGTATGTATATTACATGAGATTTTAACATTTTTCGTCGCTCGTTTTGGAGCACCCTTTAATTTCTAGTTCTCATGTATTTGTTTTGTAGTGGCCAAGGTTCTACATACTCTGTCCAAATTTCAGGTCCGTAGCTCTTACGGTTCCTGAGAAAATACCGTGTGACGGACAGACGGTCAGCGTACCGAAAAAATAGGGTTCCTTTTTTCACCTTTGGCGTACGGAACCCTAAAAAGGGTCAATAAACGCAAAAAACCCCATAACTAAAAAAAACCCTATAAACCGAAAAAAAAACCAAAAACGAAAAAAGATGCCAAAACTATATTTTAAATAGGTTAAAGTTCGTATTTAATTACATATCTCGTGTCCTTATGGAACCCTTCGTGCGCGGGTCAAAGTCGTACTTCACTGAATTTATTTTTCCTTTCCTTTATTAATTGCAATCTCTTTGATGATAATAAGCAATATTAATAATAACACAGCTTTAATAACAACACTGCACAACAGTGGTTTGAATGTTTAAATAAAAATATCCGATCTTAATGTATTTTTATCTCCTGATTTTGATGGCGTTTCCCTATAAGCTCTAGTTATAAATATATAGTGAAATTTAGCATTTGCATAATTTACACCTTTTTTTGTATTACTCCGTTAACATTTTGCGAAAAATACTTAAAAATACCTTCCTTATTATTAATCGATACAAAAATTTATTTCATGCAGATGAAGTCACATTGATGAACATATCAGGATATCTTATTGATATTGTAAGGATGTTAAAAATCGTATGGTTTTAGTTAAGTCCTTAACATTATTTTACTCTAATTTATAATTTTAATTTTTATTTTTTAAATTTGTAGCTTTTGCGAAATAAAAAATATAGACGATATATTAACTACAAATAACACAAAAATTTTCTGGTCTGGTCCATACAAAATTTTTTTCTTGCATAATAATTGCATTAATGACTTGTTAATTGAAAAATTTAATATAAAAACTGTTTTTTGTGTGGCGTTCGAAAAAAAAATTTAATTTTTTTTTTTGTAAAGCACAATATCTCTGAAACTAGAGGGGCTAAAAAGTAATAAGCCTATTTTCGTAATCAGCAAACAACGATAATCACCCTTATCGGGAATAAAAGTTCACATGAAATATGTTCCCTTTCCCTAAAATTGTAATCGCCAATATTTGGTTTGTTGATGTGTCAGTTTATTATTTCCTAATTTTGTTAATCTTTTTTTGTTCACGTTAAATATTTCACGTAAACAGTAAGAGTGAATAACACTAAAGTGTGCCAACAGTTTTTGCTGAAAGCGCTCCTTATATCAGAAAAAACTTTAAGATTGACTAGAAGTAACGCTAGTGGTTTGAAATTTTTATTGCTAATAAAAAAATCTACGCTTCATAATAAGTCTCACGAGCTCTAATTTATACTAAAATTATTTATTGAACAATTGCCAGCAGTTGCCTCATATTATTGTCGTAACAAAAGTAATTTCGCAATATAAAATTACATATTATATGGTTGCTATACCAAACATTTGAAAAATATTAATCAGGAATCGTCACTGTTATCTATAAAGGTCTTTTGAAATATTTTCAATAATAGTTTTCATAACGGCTTTCACTTGCCTAAAAAGAGAAATGCGTTACATGTGAAAATTACAAAAACTTGGACAATGAAGCAGAAAATATTTTAGAGGAAACAGAAGAATACCAAAAACAAATAAGAGATAAAGTTAAGTGTAAAGAAATATTTTTAGAGAATCAAAACGTTGTTTTTTAATTACATCATTAGGTCGTAACAGCCTCAACATGAATTAATAGCTAGCCAGGATGACATCAAGAAAGATGTACGCGACATAAATACCCGTTATCTAGGATGTATATGAAATAAACTAAATGCAATGTATAACTAAGGCCTAACAGTCAGTGTTGTCAACTTTTAAATTTCAAAAAGCACTGAAACTATGAAAAAACGCGCAATTTAAGTAAAAAAACACTAAATTTAATTAATTTATTATATTAAAAAAATTGTTATACATAAATATGTATATAAGATATATAGGGATCGGTTGACCTTGCATTTTATAACTAAAACTTCAAATTTGAGGCATCCGATACACGTTTTAATTCTAATTAATTATTAGTAAAATAAAATGATAACTATTGCTTAACTAATACTTTTTGATTACATTTATTATATTCTTTCTTAAAAATTTATAAAAATAAGTGGTCGCTCATCTAAGTTTATCGTGAAAGATATTAACTTAGTGCAGAAATTGTTTCGGGAAAACCAAAACATAATAGAAAATAAAAAAAGAATGTATTACAGCTAAACACAAAGAAGATGCTTTACAACGTACATATGTATGAAATGTATCCAAAATTGTTAACCACAGGATATTATGTTGTTCACAAGACATCAATACTGATAAAGTTTACAACGAAGCAGCTGTTGTATAAAACCAATGACGTTTGGCGGTTTAACTAATGTTAAACCAAAAGCTGTGAATCAAACATTATTGGTTAAACTATTGCTATTAGCTAACTTAATGACTGTGAATTTGGGCCTAAGAGAATAAAACGATCTAAATTTAAGAACAAAATTCTTTAATTTAGATTGCAGAGATCTTAATATTTCAATCTGGAAATTTGGCCAGTAAGATTGACGTTCTCAAATTTAACATAAATTCTTAATTTATAGAATGAATTCTTAAAATCAAAAACGTGGTCTTAAACTTTAATAGCGCAGTCTTAAAATCAAGAACGTAATATTAATTCTAAGATTATATCCTTAAATTGTTAAGAATATGATCTTAATTTAAGATTTTTATTAAGAAAAAATCTTGAATTTGATCTTAAAAAAATCAACATTTTATTCTTGAATCAAGAATTTTCGCATTTAACAGACTATAAATATTAAAATGATTTGAGTTTTGAGCGTAAAATCTTGATTTTATCACGTTTTTCCCCTTAGTGTATAAAAAAGTATATTCACAATTCAATTTTCTCGTTTCAGACCTTTTTTATTATGAAGCGAAGTTATAACAAAGTGTAAGGATATATTGTTACGTTTGTTAGACTTAAATAAAGTCGTAAAGGTAAAAAATCTACTTCTGCGCGCTTAAACATTGAAGTGCAGTTTTTGATAGTGCAGTTTTTGATAATGCCTCAAACGAGTTTATATCCATTAACTTTACATAAACCTATCAGATTTTACTTCTGCCCAAAACTCGACATTGGACTTAAAGTTTCTCCATTCTCCATCCATTGTTATAGTAACTAGACAAAATGATGCTATTAAACTATATTTGGGTACCTACTTGCTTAATGTCTTCTTTACATTAATTATGCTTAAAATGTTAAAGCAAGCATTTTATAACTTTATTCGAATTTTTTCAAATGTTCTGCTTTTTGAACGATAGCCTTCCTCGAAAAAAGAATAGATATGGTAATTTATTTTTGAATTTTGCGTCTAGTGCCACCGCCACGAAACAAAAAGCACTAAAAATTAGTTTAAAAAGCACTGAGCACTAACTTAAAAATTTCTCGCGTCGAAAATTTCAAAAAGCACTAGAAACGGTGCGAAAAGCACCGAGTTGACAACGCTGCTAACAGTACTAACATACTTAGTTTCATGGTAATACTTGCACCTGAACAAGAGATATGTAATAAAACCCTCCCCCTGTTTACCTGTATAATTCGGTTTTTAGTGCTTACGTCTTTTTGGCGGTTATGGCTCAATATGCAATGAAACAAGTAAATAAAAACATTATATTTTAAAGCGGGTGCCAGATACATCAATATTCGGCTACAGTATATTAAAAATAGTCACAAATATACTATTGGACTGAATATTTTTTATAAACAAACGCACACAACCACATACTTATATTGAAGTTTAATATTGATGTGTCTGTCACCCGCTTAAGAGTTGACACTAGATTTTTTTTTATTTAGTTTTACGAATTAGCAAAGGTATGTATGTACATACTAATTGCTTTCTTTTATTTTCCTCAAACCCACCAATTGCAATTACTTGTTTCCAATTGATTACTATTAAAATCTGCATAATAGATTAATAATGGAGCCACATAAATACTTACCTTCTTTTCCTGGCATCTTATTAAGAAGAATAGTTTATTTTTTGTGCACATATGTACTACATGCGCACGTATAGAGTATATTATACTGAGTACATACACATGTACATATATTACACTGGTTTACAGCAAAACAAAATACCAAGAACGCCACATGCCTAGATCAGTTAATTGGGACCTCCTGAATAGGAAAAACGCTGTATTTTTTTCTAAGTACCGTTTTTTAGATAACGGTAGTTTTGTGTTTTTCGGTGTGTAGTCCCAATCAAACCCTTGTGGAGCCCAACCGAAAAGTCCGATCGAGATAAATGGTATATCGTTGAAAAGGTATGCTGTATATAGTATATGCTGTAAATCTGTATCTGACAAGAAATGGCTGAGTTATGGCACCTCAAAGTTTAAAATTTGCCTATTTTTTACGTTTGCTTCAAAATTTTTCATTTTGATTTCGTTTTTTTTCTACGTTATAGTAAAGATTTGGAATGTTTTATTTTTTACCAAATAGTTTATTTAATTACCAACATTTTAAGTTTAACTTGAAAAACAATTAATGAAAAATAAGGTTTTTGTTAAGGGTTTTGTAGAAGGACAATATTTTAATTTTCATTGCTCACACACTATATTCGGCGTAAATTCAAACTATTTAAATTAAAATGACGAGCGACTTGAACTTTCCTTTTTTTCGGATGGATCTTCGCCAATGAGGAACCAACAATAGTCCGCCATCATTTTTTCATCCCACCAGCCTTTGTAACGTCTCTCGATTTCTTCCATTTCTTGGTGAAATCTTTCACCTTGTTCATCACTTTCGGAGCCCAAGTTCGTGGGGAAAATATACAAATGACTGAATAAGAAGTGTAATATTTAGGTGTCATATTTGAACCTAAAAGTTAAAAAGAAAAAATTTTCAAATGATAACGGCCTTTTTGATATACATGCTTCCACTCAACGCTTACCAATTGAGTTTTTGCTATACTGCAATCAGTACTGTAGCATATCGACGGAAAAGGCACTAAATTACCTATTCATTTATCTCGATCGGACTTTTCGGTTGGGCTCCACAAGGGTTTGATTGGGACTACACACCGAAAAACACAAAACTACCGTTATCTAAAAAACGGTACTTAGAAAAAAAATTAAAGCGTTTTTCCTATTCAGGAGGTCCCAATTAACTGATTTAGGCATGTGGCGTTCTTGGTATTTTTCCAAATTAAAAAGTTGTAAAGCTGTGTTATTTATGTATATTTATTATTGAGCGAAAAAAGTTTAAAAAATATGTACATATGTATGTATGTTTGATTAACTACCATTTTAGACAGCATTTATTTATGTATATTTATTATTGAGCGAAAAAAGTTTAAAAAATATGTACATATGTATGTATGTTTGATTAACTACCATTTTAGACAGCAGTTTAAAAATGTGTAAATGTTGAAACAAATAAATTTCGACGGTCTTAGTTTATATAAAAAGGCCATTGTAAATATAATTGCACATAATCATATAGATATACAAACATATATGCCCTTAATTATGAAAATGGTCTAAGTCATATGCATTTTTGCTTCGAAATTTTAATAAATTTATATTAATCGAAGCTACTACAACTCTAAATTAAAATAGTGCATAATATAGAATTATTTTTTGAATTGATCAAATTAAATCTACTAAATAAGTCGACCGAAGAAATATGCGACTTACACCACTTTCATAATTAAGGGCACATATGTACATACTTACATATGTATATATATAGACATTCTACCCTGTCGCAAATTTGGCTAACTTTAAACTAACTTTAAGCTAACTATTTCGCAGGTAGTACTGACTACACTTTAATTACTTCGCAATGTAATCAACTGACTACTTTAACATTGGGGTGTCCTAGGCGGTAGTCAATTGGCTCACTGTGCATTACTTTCAGCTAACTTAAAGCTAACTTTTTTAAACCAACTTGTAGTCAGTAAATTAAACAAAATTTTCTGGGGTTCGAACATCTATCATCACAATTCGTGTACTCAACGCGCTACCACTCAGCTAAGCTACCATCTAAAATAACAACAGCAAAATGTTAACATAAAACTGAAATGAGTTTCAAGGTAGCTGAGAATAAATTTGTTGGCTCTCATCAAATTCGACTACTTACTCAACTTAAGAGTTAACTTTGGGTTTGTTTTGGATGACATTGTAGTTAACTTTTAATCAGTCTAAGAAAAGATAACTATAAGTTAACTATTTTTGTAGTCAACCACACATTCTCCGACAGGGTATATACATACATACATACGCGTATGTTCACAAACATACATTTGAATTCTTATACATATTTATGTATTTTGTTGCATCTTATTTGCTGTACAGCTGCAAATATTTCCGTTGATCTCATCGATAAAATAATGCACATATTGCTACAAAATATAAAGAAACATTCGACCTGTTTCAAAATTAATAACAATTATCGTTAATAGAACTTTAAAAAAGTTCACTCACGGGGCATTTAAAGGAGGGTTCCCAGTCGACCAAAGCTTTCGTTATTGATATAGCATTCGAATATATATCGAACATTTATCGTAAAAAACTATCGAGAGTGAATTGAAAAAAGCTTACCTATCGCTCAGTTTTGTCCCAAAAAACATTTGTTATCGAAGTTTCGCTATCAATATCAAAAGTGAGGGAATATCGAACTAATTTCGATATCTAAAAAGGCAGCAGAAAAAGTAAAAAAGTAATTTAATTTTTTTATTTTGTTTACTTATTTTAACCTACTTATTTTATTAATTTTTTTTAATACCCTATAACTTACGCTGTAAGCTTTAAACATGGTGCGTCCATTCTAACAGACTAACACACATCCACTAGGCTATCGTGACAAATATTTTTCTGTTCAATTATTGCACATATGTAGATATGTGTTCTTATTTCATTTTTTAACTTACGGTGCTTTCATGCATCAAACTTGGTATCTTGGTATCCACTCGGCTACCGTCACACATTCGAAAAACTTTCGAAAGAAGTTCGATTCTCGAAGCTTTAGCGAACATTCGAATTTGATTAGATTAGCGAACAAATATCGAAGAATTTTGTTACGAGATTCTTCGCTTTAGTGAGCATTCGTTTTTATCGAATCTCAGGTCAAGTGGGTTAAAGCTCAAGGAACATAATTTTAAGTGTTGTCAACTGAAATTGGTACAAAAGAAACTTCCTGCGGATCTTTTAGTGATATTTATTGCGGAATGCAATGACCCAGTTCTTATTTTCATATTAGTACGTTTTACCTTGGTGGCGGTCTCACTCTACCTTTTTTTGTTGTAAGGAATATAATACATTAAGCGATGTGGTGTCATTACAAGACACACACACACATAACATAGAGCGTGTAAAGCTCTGCATAGACCCGTTGGTAGAATGTCCGATCTAGGCTAGGCCCTGCTATCTCATTTAGATTATGTTGTAGGTAAAACATTCTTTAGATCTTTCAGTTCGGTTCCATAGTAAAAGGGCTCTTTGAACCACCCACATACTGGATGCCTTAATGGAAAGTGAAAAGCCAACAACAAATATAATGCATGTATTGTATTATATAAAACAATTGTGGCCCTTTGTATAAGCAATAATTGGCATAAAGTTAACATAAGTGACGAAATTGGATTAGGTGTTAACGAGTTCCTCTATACAAATTGTCATTAAAAACGGTACCATTACCTAATTTTAACCCATCTTTAAGTCCTAGCATGATTTTTAATGTGAAGTTTCATCACAAAGCTCTTTAAGATCATGTTCAATTTTGCCACTTATGCTAACTTCATGCCAATTTTTGCTTATACATATCGCCGTTAGTATTTAAATATGTATAACCAAATGTGATTGCATAGAACAATGCTGGCCACCGAGAGAAATGTTTTCGCGTATTTGTATTCATTTTTATAAAAAGCCGATTGAAGCCGGACACTCTGGTGCCACTTTGGCCAGCTATGAAGTAGAAGGTAGTTGGCCAAAGTGGCACTAGTTTCGAACTTCAATCGGCTTCTTATTTAAATTAATGCACATACACCAATACATTTTTCTCGGTGGCCAGCAGTGATGTAGAACATCATTATTTCCTTGGAATATGTTTTGTCATTCTCAGAAGATTAAAAATTGTATAGAAAATTATTTTGCTACTATAGATATTTAGTGGTGAAATGCGTAGGACGACTGTGAATGGTCCACATGTACTTTTTAGTGTTATATATGAGATATGATTTTTCAAAACCGGAGAAGAAAATCAATGTTATCGATATTCCTACTCATAAAAACCATCCTGATATTCACATGGACTCCGCACGTTTAAAGAAGAGAAACTATTTCTACATTTACACCAAGAACTAAGGGCTGGTCTAATGTAAATGTTACGTGAGTGCATGTTGAATAGATGTTTGTATGTACATAAATATGAACTTTTCTGTATATTTGTTACTGTAATTTTGTGAAATTGTTTGTGTAAAATGCTCTCGGTGGCATCTATGTATGCATACGTGTTCATTTTTAATTCATGTATCGATACATACAGGTAGTACTCGAATTATGCGGCTTGTTAAAACTAAAGAAAGTAAGTGAAACAGCATGTTTTTGTAAGACGTTGACATTTCTGTAATATATTTCTAACGTCAACGTCTTACACAAACAAGCTAAAAGTAAATGCAGATAAAATAAATAAATATTTATTTCTATCTGCCAGAGGACTTAGTATTAATTGTATTAGGTACTAATTGTACTCGTATTATGTTACTTTCTTATGAAAACCTTGACAGACATTTTAAAGGCACACCCCCTTATGCAAAAAAAATTTGTAAACTTAGAGTTGGTTTAACATACGAATTTTGTATGGCGAAACCGGGTTTAACGCATGCTTTGACTTTAACAATCGTTTTTGCATAAGAGCAACAATCTTTCGCAACTCGAGCATTGGATTAGGCTAATACTATGTTCACACTTATGGTCTTAAACGCGTTTAAGGCAAATGTTTTAAAAAACTAAACACAACCGTTCACATTGCACTTGAGATGTTTAAGGTTGACGTTTTGTCAGTAAATTATTGTATTTGTAAAAGTTTATGAACGATAATGCTTTTTTATTGGTTTATTATTTTTAAACATCAAATGTTTTTTTAAATAATTGAGTATTTTTTAACTAATTTCTTGTATACGAAATAATTTTTCATGTGCCGCCATTTAATAACTACACAAAGTTGCCAGATCTATCAAAAAATGGACTGAACATACCCCATTTGCGTGTTTAAAGACGTGCTTAAATATTAAACACTTCATTTGAGATGTTTAACAAAACAAGTCAATGTATGGTAAAACATGTCAAAATCGTCCTGTTTAAGCTCTTTAACACGAATGAGGTGTTAAACATGTTTAAAAACATAAGTGTGAACATAGTATAAAGCTGGTATTGCTCTGTAAGCCAAATTAAATATAATAATTTGTGAGGAACAAAAGACACTAAAGAAAAACTTTTAGCAGAACGGAACAACATGCTGTTTTCTTATTCTCAATTTTTGATTCGTCATCCCCGAAAATTGTCAAATTGAGTTTTTTGACCCGAATTTTTCTAGTTTTATTTAAAAAAATTATGATAAAAGTATAGCTGATGTTAATAAGAATCTCTACCCAAGTAAATAGACTAGGGTGCTGATGAAGTGCGTGGCTGCACAGAAAAGTATCGGTATTTCCCCCAGCTTAAAGTCTAAGTTTAATTTTTCTTCTCTTCTTTAGAAACTCACATTAATTAATAAAAATATTTCATTCAATAAGAATTGAAATTACTGAACTTGAGCCTGACTATGAATTATTTCTGATTAAAAGTATTTAATAAAATTAATTAAAGTTGACATCTATATTTACATTCATATTAATTAATTTAATTTAAAAAATTTTTAACCAAAGTTTACCATTTTAAAAACTACAGAATCGAAATTTTTTTGATTCACCAGCCTCAGAAATTGTGTTGTACATGGCACTTGTATTAAAAAGCTTTAATATTTCAGCAGAAGGATTAAATTCGTCATAGCAAATTGAATTACTCTTAAAGATTGCAGCTGTTGTGGTAGTTTGCTTTGTATCACGTGCAATTAGTTTTTTATACCCTTTACCAAAAAATGGTAAAAGGGTATATATAGGTTTGTCATTCCGTTTGTAATTTCTACAATATTAATAAGAGACACATAAGGTATATATATTCTGGATCCTTATGCATAGGGAAGACGAACAAGCGATGTCCGTCTGTCCGTCTGTCTGTACGTTGGTTTTCCCAAGCTCCCAGAACAGCTAGAGACTTCGTTCTTGGACTAGTGTGTCAGAAATTTTCCAAAAAATTTTGCTATTGAAAATCAGCAAAATCGAGCAGACGGTTTCAGAGCTGGAAAACTCATACTCCCATAGAAAATAACTACCGAAAACAAGTTTTTATTACTTTTTTATTAAATTAACTTATTATTATACTTCGGATGAATAAAATTGGTATTTATAATTAAAAAAAAATCTCGAGTTTAACAAATTAAAAAAAACGTTTCCAGGGTTGGACAACTTTAACTTTTTTTCTAATAATTAAACATATTTCATGTTTTAGGAAAAAGGCTATTTTCTCAGGAACGGTAAGAGCTACGGGTCTGAAATTTGGACAGTGTATGTAGAACTTTGGTCGCTACAACAACAAATATATAAAAGCTAAAAATTAAAGGATGCTCCAAAATGAGTGACGAAAACTTTTACAATCCCATGTACTTATGCATATTGACACTTGAAATTTGTAAAATTAGTGTATTTTTATATATGCTACAACAAATAACACTGAAATTAAAAAAATTTAAATTAAAGGGTGGTCCATCAGTTAATGTAATTTTGACTATGTAATTTTAACAAATTGCTATATCTTGGAAACCGTAAGAGCTAAACTGTTCAAATTTTCAAAAACGGTAAAACTAAAAAATCCAAAAATTATAAAATCGCCAAAAATTTAAAAAAAATAGCCAAAACAAAAAAAATCGCCAAAATGAAAAAAACAACGCTAAAATTTAAAAAAACGCCAAAAACCGAAAAAAATCGCCAAAACAAAAAAATGCTTATATGAAACGAAAAAAAACCGAAAAAAATCGCCAAAAACGAGAAAAAAGTGTCAAAACTAAGAATAAATTTCCACAATGACAAAAAACGCCAAAAACCGCAAAAATCGCCAAAACAAAATTAAATGCTTATATGAACAAAAATCGCCAAAAATTAAAAAAAAATCGCCTAAATGAAAAAAATCGCCAAAATCAAAAAAATCGCCAAAACGAAAATAAATCGCCAAAATTAAAAACAAACGCCAAAAACCGAAAAAAATCGCCAAAACAAAAAAAAAATTGCCTATAGGAAAAAACAATTGCCAAAAATTAAAAAAAATCGCCTAAATGAAAAAAAAGCCAAAAAAAAAAAAAATCGCCACAACGAAAAACAATCGCCAAAATTAAAAAAACTCCAAAAACCAAAAAAAAAAATGGCCAAAACAAAAAAAAAATTGCCTATATGAAAAAAATCGCCAAAAATTAAACAAATGAAAATGAAATGAAAAAATATCGTCAAATTTAAAAAAAAACGCCAAAAACCAAAAAAAATCGTCAAAACGAGAAAAAAAGTGTCAAAACTAAAAAAATTGCCACAAAAAAATAAAACATAATAAATAAAAAAATCGCCTAAATGAAAAAAAATCGTCAAAATCAAAAAAATCGCCAGAACGAAAAAATCGCCTAAACCAAAAAAATTGCCTATATGAAAGAAATCGCAAAAAAGCACCAAATTAAACATAATGCCTTAAACCTAAAAATTGCACAAAAAGTTTGAATTTTTTCACAAAATTAATATGTACCTGCATATCTCTCTGCTTATGTATGTATCTCTATACTACATAAACGCACTTTGGTAAAGGGTATATAAGATTCGGCACAGCTGAATATAGCACTCTTACTTGTTTTTCTATTTTGTACGTGAAAATGGTTTGTTCGCTTAAAAGGAATAAAATTGCCACTGCTGTATATATTTTGTGCTTAAAATATATGGGTTAAGGATTGGCTCACAGTTCCATATTAAAGTTTCAAATAAATTATAACTACAATGTAGTTACTACATACATACCTATAAAGTAAGTTTAAGTTTACTGTACTTACGAAAACACTTGGCGCACACGAACAAATAAATTAATTTAATGCACAATAAATATTGGCGCATTTTTAACATTTTAATGGGACATTGTTGCTTATTAAACGTTCGCACGATTGCCGCACATGCATTGGTTGCATTTGATTGCTGCTAATCATCAGAATATTGCTTTCAATTGTCGTATGGGACAATAAATTGTGAAATCACACGATGTGAATATAAAATGGACCAATAATTGGTGCATTGGGGCAATCGTGTCATCCTACCTTAAGAACTGCGTCCAACAAGTCATATTGCATTTTGATACGTTTTTTTTTTGTGGTAGTTTTCATTATTATTCCATTCACTATGAATAATAACTCACATTTTTAGACTTGCCAGACGTACATATCATAGCTCAAAAATCATTCTTGTTGCCATCAGTTATACGTCTATTTTCTTGCTTCTACAACGTTTTCGCATATTTTCTTGTGAGATTAGATGTTAAAACACATACTACACCTGTTTAAGTTGAAATTTAGAAAATACAACAAAAACTCATATTCTTTTCATAAGACTTTTCAAAAAATTACAAATGTTTGTATAGTGAACCCCCCGGGGGTGGTTCCAGGGGGTGTGCCACTGGCAAAGGTAGGTCGGCCCTCTAAAATTAGTGGGGTCGGTCACACATTTTGACTCGATTTAGGAGCTCTAAATGGTTCAAAGTGGCCTTCGAAAACGGCTGTCTGTTCCGTTCAACTATGTGTTGTCAGAATATTTACAACTAACTTTGATCTTATTTGTTCAGTAATAATTATCACAAGTAATTTGGCTTAAAAAAGTTATACGAACTTTAGCCCGTTCAAATAAATCATAAATATAGAAACAACTTAAGTTCGAAAAATAATAATTAAAATTATTACTGAGGGGCCTGAGGCAAAAATTAAATAAATATACTTAATAGTAACAAACCAAAAAAGTTTGTCTTAAGTAGAACAAAAAATAAGCAAATTAACTAACATGTGCATAATTAGTAAAGAATAAACGACAATGGCTAGTCTGTTGTAAATTAGAGATGGTAAATTTAGGCTTTCATTACAAAACATGTTTTCAGCAAATTGAAATACGATGAATCAAAACAATTCACGTATTCCATTTGCAAGAAAGTTTCGTATATAAGGCAGAAATCTACATCAACTGACACCACACACAGTGGACCAACACAAAAGAACGCTGATGATGATATTTAGTGGCCTTCGAAAACGGCTGGCTGTTCCGTTCAACTCTGTGTTGTTGTCAGAATATTTACAACTAACTTTGATGTTATTTGTTCATTAATAATTATCACATGTAATTTGGCTTAAAAAAGTGATACGTACTTTTTTAGCCCGTTCAAATAAGTCATAAATACATATATGTTTGGGAAAAAAATCATATTTTTTTCTGCGTGTTATGTTTTTGAATTTCCCAGACTTGTTAATTTCCGAGAAACTGATATTCCTCCCGTTTCCCAGGAATACACGGGAAATTGGCAATTCTTAAATAAAATAAATTTATCGTATTATCCAAAACTATATATGTATGTATTTAAAATAATGCATCATTTTATTGGAAAACAAGCAATAATTTGAAAACTTCAAGTTCGTTTCTGTACAAACTTGTTTTCTGTGTTATGACGTTGTTTTACCAAATGAGCGATATGTATGTACATATATACATATCTGTGGAAAAAAGGAAAAGTGGTTAAGTCGAGATAAACTGATTTTGAGTTAATGATATCCCTGCAATCTTTTTATTCCAAAGTACCTCTAGGAAAAATTTCTATTATTTTGTACGATTTTTCAGGAAGTTTTATCGTAACGAATTTATGCTTATCTCTTTTCAACTTATGATATCACATGGAATAAAAACTTAATTTAGGTTACACTTTGGTATATTCTTAATTTAAGGAATTATTTTAGGCCATCAGCGCAAATGTGATGTAACCCAGATTTTTTTTCTTTAAAATACCAACTAACTAAAAAAATGTAGAATAAGCCACCTTATGGTATTCAAAAGAATATTGCGCTGAAAAATCGTTTTTGCACAAAACATAATATAGCAAAATGGTAGAGTAATTAAATATTCAAATAAAAAAATTTAGTTTTTAAATAGCTTAGGGTTATACCACTGTTGCGCTGATAGCATCATTTATAATGTTTAGAACGACGTTTTCCTAAAAAATTTAATTGGACTATGAAGTTCCCAGTTTAAACAATAAAATAAACTAGATAAACAAGAATAAAGTTAGCATAAAAATCACGCTAGGATGTACATACATATGTAATTGTTGGTTAAAACTAGAGATATAACGATGCGCCGTTTTGCCGATCCAATACCGATACCGATACTCAAAAAGAAATATCGTCGATACCGATTCCGGTACGCAATTGAACTTAAGTTAAAATTAACAAAACCTTTGATTATACAAAATTATAGTGTAAGAGATTATTAATATTTAAAATTGATATTTGAATTCATTCTTAACAAAAAGCTAATTTTTTTTAATACATACATGATTTAGCATTGAGAGAACATTTCACTACTATGGTGCAAAGCAAAACAATAGAAACGTTTAATTTTTCTGTTTAGACTTTATGTTCTGCTTTTAATAATATGTTATTTCTCTTAGCTTGTTTTTGCAAACAAAATCGTTAAAAGTTTAATTGTTTGCTCAAAACAATTTAATTTAATAGATTTAAGAAGTATCGCCGTATCGACAGTAAAATATCGCCGATATCGATATATCGGCAAATCAGAAATATCGCCGATATATCGGAATCGGTATTCGTTACATCCCTAGTTAAAACTGCATTATGCGCCAATTTTTAATGCCAAATTGTATGAAGGTACTCGTTAAAACCTAGCTAAATTTCGTCACTTATTATTTCATTAAACATAATGCCGAAGAACTTTTTCCATATTGCCACAGATATGTATGCATGCACATAATTATATACATTCCTACCACCGAAATATAGGACGGTCTGTATGAACGAATTTCCTTTCAAGTGTACTTATTTGGGTGCCACGAATTGTTGTACGCTTTTCATGTACTTACGTTTGTGTAAATATTTTTGTAGCTTGTTTTGAGGAATTTAGTAGATGTTTTGTTTTTTGTTCCTTTAATGTTCTTTGAGCGGATTAAAGGTGCAATACACAATCCCCATATACATACGTACCGTAAACATCCGCCTTATGCAACTGCTGCAAATATCGACCAACAACTATGAGGACGCAGCACTTCGGGCTATTATTTTTTTATTATATTTGGAAAAATGTATAAAATATACTTATGTACATCGACGATCAATATGCAATATACATATATACATATATATGCATACATATGTACATATATCCATACACATATGTATGTATGCACATAAATAAGTACGTAACCATATAACTCCTTCTTGTAGCACGAAATCTTTATAAAGAGCTTAAACGTTCACCCAACATGTACATACTGACATATGGACATGGAAATATACAAACACACATAGATATGTATGTACATATGTATGAAGATCTGAAAAATATGTATGTACGTGCATACATATGTACATATTTATGTATGTATGTTCATATAGTAAGCTATCCTACACAAATACAAAAGCGCACCGAATAATAAATACAACATCTATAAAGTAACTACAAACAGAACCAAAATGGACTGCCGGAGAAGCGCACACATTTTAAATCTGTCTGCATCTGCAAATTGAACGAATATGAACGAAATGGCCGCAGGACATTTTTATAAACATTACTGCATTTGAATATTTAAAAATTTCTTTTTTATCTTACGAATATGCATGCAGAAACTAACTCACTTTTGCAAATCCATAAACTGACAGATTCAACCACGTTGTCAGTCAGTCACAAAAGTACATACATTGTGTTCCTACCATGATTAAACGCATTCACACACACAATAACACAAAACAAAAGCAGCCATACTCAAGAAGAGATCCAAACGTAAAAGTTCATTATAAACTTTTGTGTTTTAGCCCTATTGATGAATCTGTTGGATACTAGTTGCCTTCACCAGTCTATTTGAATACAATGCTTTAATGTATAGATTTTAGCACAGTGTTCTCATCCTAACACTGTCCACTGCTGTTCAGTAGTTCATTTGGTATTGACAGAATTTACTACTGAAGTACTGAAGTTAAAGTTAGTTATTTCATAAATGATTCGGCACCGAAAGAATTTTGCTTCATAGATCCAATGAAACAATTTCATTAAACATTTTTCACAAATCTAATGATAATTTCACAAATCCAATGAAAATTTCATGAATATTGTGAAACAATTTCATTGGAATTGCTTCCTTGATATTCTGGTTTCGTTAGATTATTTTATTGGATTTATGACAACAATATTTTCTAATTATTAAGAAACCCCTTTATATTTAAGTTATTTCATTCTTTTCATAAAATTATTTTATTGTTTCGATGAAGTTATAGCACTGCATTAATTACACTGTTAAATAAATATGATGGAGTTTTCAATAAAATAATTTTAACGAAACTGGTTTCATTAATCCAACGAAGCGTGACGTTGGTTGAATTTTAATGAATTTTTCGTTAGAGTAATGTCGAAATTCATAGAATTTCTGCCGAAAATTCTTTCAGTGTAGTTCGTTTCTCATTCACAAAATTTTCGAGGGTGGGAACGCTTTAGGTGTAAATTGGAATTCCGCAGGATCCCAAAATAGTGTAAGGAAACACACCTACCCAGCAAATATTACTGCTTACCCGTAAGAAGGTTTGTAAGGGATTGCGAAGCTGATTTGCCCTACAAACCTGCTTACGTTTGGAATGATATTTGTTCGCGATGCCCTACTTTGGAGCATTTTATTTGAAGTGCTTATTTCAGCGCTATTAATATGTAGTGAAATCATGGCATATTGAAGCTTCCAAAAGTTCGTGCTGCAGGGGATTTAAGAAAAAGTAGCACGAAATAGGATATCTACCAAAAAAAGTGTTAACATAAAACAACGAGATAACTACACAAAACTTTCTACAGGGTGGCCCAGAAAGACCGAAGTGGTGTAAATTCCTTATAACTTTTTATTTAAGACATATTTTTTTAATTTTTTGTTTTTTAAATACAGTAAATTTATAGGGAATATTTTTAGATTAGTTGTTAAAAATGATATCCCGCAAGTGGAGGCCATTTTCTGCTTCGCACAAATGATCTCTTTTCAACACATTTTCCATGACCTTTCGCAAAACTTCCGGTGTTATGTTGTTAATTTTTGCATCTCTTAAAAATTATTTGGAAGGTCTTGATGTCACACCGACATCTAATTACTCTTTGTGGCGCGCTGCTAGAAAGCTTAAAACCCCCGTTGAGTTTAAGCCACCTCTGCGCACATCTACCGGAGATTGGGCAAGAAGCGATACGGAAAAATGCAAAATATTTGCTGAGCATTTAAAATCCGTATTTACCTCAAATACATGTACTGGTGTTGCTGATCTGCCGAATGTAGTTGCTCTACCCCCTCGAGCCTTAAAGTTTAAGATGCGTGATGTACATAAAGTAATTGCTGAACTCAAGCCAAAAAAAGCTCCAGGTATTGATGGAATTAGTAACAAGATGCTGATGAACTTGCCGCATATTGCAATAAGAATCTTGCTGTTTATTTCTAATGCCATATTACGACTGGAGTATTATCCACAACTCTGGAAGCTTGCAAAAATCAAAATGATTCCAAAGCCGGGAAAAGATCTTACTAAAGCTGAGTCATATAGGCCAATAAGTTTGCTGTCAACTATGTCAAAACTCTTCGAAAAGCTGCTCATGACAAAATTGTCCCCAACCTTAACAGATAGTGGGTGCATCCCAGACCATCAATTTGGTTTTAGAAGTCAGCATAGCACCATTGAACAAACTCATAGATTGGTTCAATTTATAAGAAAAACATTTGAGGAAAAGAAGTATTGTTCTGCCCTGTTTATTGACGTTTCTCAGGCATTTGATAAAGTGTGGCATGAAGGTCTAATTCTAAAATTAAAATCATATCTACCAATAAATTTAGTGAATTTATTAGAAAGTTACATCACTACCCGGAAGTTCACGGTTGTGGAAGGAGAATTCATGAGTGTGCCCGAATCTATATCATCCGGTGTGCCACAGGGGAGCATACTGGGGCCAGTTTTGTATCTGATCTATACTTGCGATATGCCTTTGAGCAGCAATATCCATACATCTACGTTTGCCGATGATACAGCCTGCCTTAGTATGCATGAAAACCCTCACGAGGCTTCCCGATATTTACAAGAACATATTACACAATTGGAAATGTGGTTGAACTTATGGAGAATTAAGGTAAATGAACAAAAGTGTGTCCATATAACGTTTACCCTAAGAAGAGATACTTGTTCCCCAATTCGAATCAATAATCAAAATATTCCTCAACACTCCCAAGTGAAATACCTTGGTATACACCTTGATCGAAGGCTTACATGGAAACATCATATTGACTTTAAGCTAACTCAGATGAAAATTAAGTTATCTCAAATACACTGGTTGATTGGCAGAAATTCAACACTTAGCATGGACTGTAAACTTTTATTATACAAGTCGCTTTTAAAGCCAATATGGTGTTACGGTATCCAGTTATGGGGCACTGCTTCAGCTTCCAATGTAGAGAGAATCCAACGAAGGCAAAACAAAATTTTACGGTTAATAACATCGGCTCCATGGTATATCAAAAATTCTAATATACATAGTGATTTAAATATGCCACTAGTGACTGAAGAAATTGCAAAATACGCAGGCAAATATTTAACAAAACTCGAGTCACATCCTAATCCGCTTGCTCGTAATATTTTGAACTTTACTGGACACATCCGCTTAAAAAAGAGGGACACAAGGGCTCTATTACTCAACACGCCAAATGGGATTTCTTGAAAATACTTTTTTTATACTTTTTTATAATTTTTTTTCTTTTTTTATTATCACTACTTATGTATTATTTATAACTATTAACAAGTTTATGTCCGACAGTGGTCGGTCCTAATAATTATATTTTAGATTTAAGATCTGAATACTTATTGTTAGTTCATATTTGAAGATACAATAAATAAATACATGTATTAAAAAAAAAGGCTTATTAACATAAACTTTCCCTTTTAAATAACTCCAAAGGAAACAGTCTGGAGCGGTTAAATCCGGGGAACGCGGAGGCCAATTAAAATTGCTTCTACGCGAATTTATTCTTTCCCCAAGGATGTCGCGTAAAATAGCCATTGTGGCCCTCGGAGTGTGCGCTGTGGCTCCATCCTGTTGGAACCATATTTGCGGATGGTATTCCACGGCTCGCCTTACAAAATTTTCCAACATGGCCCGATATCGATCACCATTGATGGAAATGGCGACATCTCTTTCATTTTCCAAAAAATATGGACCAATGATCCTTTCTGAAGAAACACCGCACCAAACAGTACACTTAACTGGGTGTAATTGTCGTTGATGAAGTACTCTCGGGTTTTCCTTAGCCCATATCCTAAAGTTTTGCTTGTTAACAAACCCATTTAATTGGAAATGGGCTTCGTCACTCATAAATAAGTTATGAATAATGGAAATGGAAAGAGCACATTTGTGCGAAGCAGAAAATGGCCACCACTTGCGGGATACAATTTTTAATAACTAATCTAAAAATATTCCCTATAAATTTACTGTATTTAAAAAACAAAAAATTAAAAAAATATGTCTTAAATAAAAAGTTATAAGGAATTCACACCACTTCGGTCTTTCTGGGCCACCCTGTATTTTTAAAGTAATATATCCAATTTACTGCAAAATATATACATATATAAAACCTGGAAGATTTATATGGATATAAGCCTTTAATTATGAAAGTAGCATGTACACTCTAAAACACTTGTTGAAAATTAGCTCGATAATACTGTGGCAATAAGTAAAAGTTTGCTTAAGTCCTAGCTTTCAGGTCGATTTTCAAAAATGTATTTCATTTACAGTTAAATTGGAAAATTCTCTGTTAACCTTAATTTTTTTAATCAAACATCATTCTACACGCAAAGAAAAAATATAATTGAGGTAACCATAAACAAACAGCAACATACTATGATTGAATTATATGGTTGTAGTTAAATCATATTATTGTCAATAGCAAAGCAAACTTTTAATAATATTACTATCTGAATTTATAATAATATTATCAACGAAAGCAATGAACTTTGTTTCACCTTATCTTACTATCGTAAATATGACAAAACTATTGTTATATCTGACTAAAATATAATTGAGACTCACCACACCATGTTCTTATATTATAATAATATTGTTAAATACGACAACAGTATTATTTAATATAATAATAATATTTTGTTTTTCAATCATATATTTATTGGTACATCTTTTGTTTAAAACAGCTGTGCGTTAAATCCGAAATAAAAATAAATTAATATTGTTGAAATATAATGTATATATAGAAATGCATACTTACATATGTATGTGTGTATACATGAAATACAGACACGTCCTTGTAGTAAATAAAATAATCAATTGATAAAAACCACTAACTTAAAAATTAATTATTTTGCAAGTGACTACAAATTGGTTAAAATCTCATGCAGATATCAACCAAACATATTGAATAGAAGCACACGTAAGAAATAAATAAAAGCAAAATAAGTAAATGAAAAGAAAATAAAAAAATCAAAAGAAGCATGTCATGAAATCAAATGCCAAATGTTTGTTTTGAAAAAAAAACTAAATAATTTCAATACTTAATATGTATAATATTTTCTATGAGCGGCTCGTATTTTTATTTTTAGTGAATATAATAATAGTAAATATTTATATATATGTACATATGTACATTTATTTATATACTTACATAGATATATATATAAATATACACATATATGTATGTATGTATATATATAATACATGTAATATAAGTATAGATATATCCTTTTTTTACTACAATATTAATTAACTACAAATTAGTTGAAAAATAAGTAGTTAGTAGTCAATTTAAAAGTCATGCAGAGATGGCCAATTGACTACCGCCTATGACATGCCTATGTTAAAATAGTGAGTCGGTGAAAAGGAAAAAAGTCACTTAATCAACCAGTTGCGGTTATTAAAAAACCAGTTTGAAGGTACTTACAAATGGGTTTGAGTTCCTATAGGGGTCTATATAAAGAGATATAGATATGCACGTATATATATTTTTATTGGTCTACCCTTTTGCTTTTACTTTATTTATTTATTTAATTAACACCACGCATGCACTACCGATAGCTTATAAACGAAACAATGAACTGACAGAAGATGTTTCTGAAAAAGATTTTTTTTAAAACTTAATATAGTATGGTTTTGGATAACATTATATTGTTATTTACATTATATTTTTTTTAAATAAAAATAAAAATTATGCTGCAGTCACAAATTGTTTACAAAATTATATTGTTAAACTCTAACCATATCACACTTTTTTTATAAATATAATAATGTAATTATTAAACTTAAACATTATTAAATTCATTTTTAAAATAACAATAATTGGTTTTCAACGACCATACATTTGTTTCTGAAAACACAATATGGTTTTCTCAACCACATAATTTCTTTACGTGTACACACTATAAAATATACATTTAAGTTGAAATTTACCAATATTATAACTTGAATCCAGCTATTATAATTTTTAATAAAATATGTTTAATCATGGGTGAGAGTAAATTTCATTTACACCCTTTCCAACAAAATTGCAAACATTCACCAAACACCTGACCTGAATATCAGAACGCAAATTACACGCAATAAACACGGTTTTTAAACTCCATATTTATTATAATTGGTAAATACTTTCCCATATTTTCAATACCTATAAATTGAGGAGCTGGCGAACAAAACTAGACATGTCCTCAGTACATGATTTTTTTTTGGGTTATCCAAGTACATATCTATAATATATAACGATATATTTTCATTCAAACCCAGTTCGATCCCACCTTAAAAAAATAAAGAAAACAAACTTTTCCTTGCTAGTCTCTATCTAAGTTCAGTTCAGTTATTTGCATCTCCTGTAAAAAACAATGAACGGGACTAGTCTAGTTTTGTTCGCCAGCTCTACAATTACAGGTTCTTTTAATTTCGTAGATAATTTTTTTTACAGTTTCGCTATGTTAAGTTATCACTATAAAAACCTACGATTGTTATTTACATGGGAAAAAATAGCTTTAAACACCAAAAATTTAATTTTAATTAATTTAATAAAAAAATATTGCGTGCTTCTCTTGGAACTTGTATATTTTTGTACTTCTACTTCTACTAAACTGCCTAATAGGAGAAGATTTTCTCTTTAAAACGTTTTTAGGCTAAGGGGTATCCCCGCGGAAAGAAGCAAAGATATTTTCATAGAGATTCCTTATTGTTTTTATGTGGTAAATCTTATTAATTTTATCAAGAAGAAATGGTATTATACATATTTTTTTTACTCAATTTCCGTTATTTTTTGCGCCAAAAAAATACTTCCCATAAAGAAAAACTTTTTGATTCTGCTAGGTTTTCTTATATATTGTATAATATGGGGATTTTTTAATGATTTCATTAGGTTTCCTTATTGGCCTTCTTTATTGTTTTCATTAGGTTGCTACATACATATATGATTATGTGTAAAGCATCTTATTAATTTTTTTAATAAGGAAATCTTGATATTTCATATCTATAAATAAACATACACTCAAAAAAGACATGTTCTATTATTAAGAGATTTTTTCCTAAATTCAAGTAAAAAAAAAAAAATTTCTAAGTTTAAGTAAATTTTTACAAAAATCTAGTAAAAATTACTTAATATGTGTAAAAAATAAAAAGTCCATATCCTCAAAAATAGTTCATAAGAATACACAAAAAATTTCTCAAATTTCAGGAAATGTTTACTGACTTAAAGGAAATATTTACTAAAAGTAAGAAAATGGTTATAAACTGAAGGAAATTTTATATTAAGAACTAGTCAATTTCGTCTTAAATCAAAAAGTAAACTTTAGGAAATGAATTACTCCTGATAAGTTCATGAAATTTGACTTACTTAAAAGATGTAAAAAGGTATACTAAATTTTAGGGAAATATTTCCCAGTTTTAAGTATTTTTTCTTTGAATTATAAAATATATATTTTGTTTTGCATTAAGCAAAAAATCTAAGTAAGTTTTTCATATTTTCGAAGAATATTTGAACTTGAAATTTTTTTTTTGTAAATAAAATGAAATTTTAAAACTCAATAATTTCAATGCTTAGTCCGGCTGCCTTGTTAGGCAATTGGTTAGAGTGCTTGCCTATCAATCAGAAGGTTGCTGGTTCAATACTTGTCTCCTCTCATATATGTATGTATGGTGAATTATAATTAAGAATAAACCATGAAAATATAAAAAAACATACCATGTGGTATAGAATTTAATTAAAAATAAAAACAAGTAAGAGTGCTATATTCGGCTGTGCCGAATCTTATATACCCTTTACCAAAGTGCGTTTATGTAGTATAGAGATACATACATAAGCACATTTTGTGAAAAAATTCATACTTTTTTCTCCAGTGCAACTTTTAGGTTTTTTGCATGGTTTGATTTGGTGCTTTTGAAATTTTGGCGATTTATTTTTTTTGCTGCTTTGTTTAGTTTTGCGGTTTTTTTTCATATAGGCAATTTTTTTTTTGGTTTTGGCGATATTTTTCCGTTTCTGGCGTTTTTTAATATTGGCGATTTTTTCGTTCTGGCGATTTTTTTGATTTTGACGATTTTTTTTCATTTAGGCGAATTTTTTATGTATATATTATTTTTTTTTTATTTTTTGTGGCATTTTTTTTTTAGTTTTGACACTTTTTTTCTCGTTTTGGCGATTTTTTCGGTTTTTGGTGTTTTTTTAATTTTGGCGACTTTTTTTTCCTTCTAGCAATTTTTCTGATTTTGACAATTTTAATTTAATTTTTGGCGATTTTTGCATTTTGCGATTTGCGGATTTTTGTCATTGTGGGAATTTTTGTTTTGATACTTTTTTCTCGTTTTGGCGATTTTTTTCAGTTTTTGGCGTTTTTTTAATTTTGCGATTTTTTTCCTTTTGGCGATTATTTTGATTTTGCCGATTTTTTTTTCATATAGCCGATTTTTTTAATTTTTGGCGATTTATTTTCATATAGGCAATTTTTTTTTGTTTTGGCGATTTTTTTTCGGTGTTTGGAGTTTTTTTTTTAATTTTGGCGATTTATTTTCGTTTTGGCGATTTTTTTTGATTTTGGCGATTTTTTTTTTCATTTAGGCGATTTTTTTAATTTTTGGCGATATTTGTTCATAAAGCATTTATTTTGTTTTGGCGATTTTTGCGGTTTTTGGCGTTTTTTTGTCATTGTGCAAATATATTTTTAGTTTTGGCAAGTTTTTCTCGTTTTGTCGATTTTTTTCGGTTTTTGGCATTTTTTTTTTAATTTTATAATTTTCGGATTTTTTAGTTTGACCGTTTTTGAAAATTTCAAGATTTTAACTCTTACGGTTTCCAAGATATAGCAATTTGTCAAAATTACATAGTGAAAATTTCATTAACTGTCGGACCACCCTTTAATTTAAATTTTTTTAATCTTAGTGTTAATTGTTGTAGCCCATATAAAAATACACTAATTTTACAAATTTCAAGTGTCAATATACATATGTACATACAATTGTATGTATATTACATGGGATTTTAAAAGTTTTCGTCACTCGTTTTGGACCACCCTTTAATAAATAACTTTTATATATTTGTTGTTGTAGCGACCAAATTTCTACATACACTGTCCAAATTTCAGACCCGTAGCTTTTATCGTTCCTGAGAAAATAGCCTTCTTCCTAAAACATGAAATATGTTTAATTATTAGGAAAAAAGTTAAAGTTTTCCAACCCTGGAAACGTTTTTGTAGTTTATTACATTTTAAAATTTTTTTTTTAATTATAAATACCAATTTTATTCATACCGAAGTAAGTTAATTTAATAAAAAAGTAATAAAAACTTGTTTTCGGTAGTTATTTTCTATGGGAAAATTGAGTTTGAGTTTTCCAGCTCTGAAACCATCTGCCCGATTTTGCTGATTTTCAATAGCAAAATTTTTCGGAAAATTTCTGACACACCAGTTAAAGAACGAGTCTCTAGCTGTTCTGGGAGCTTGGGAAACCCGATTTCACGTACAGACAGACGGACAGACGGGCAGACGGACATCGCTTGTTCGTCTTCCCTATGCATAAGGATCCAGAATATATATACTTTATGTGTCGCTTATTAATATTGTAGAAATTACAAACGGAATGACAAACCTATATATACCCTTTTACCATTTTTTGGTAAAGGGTATAATAATTACCAGAATTAAAGACAAAAAAAAATGGGAAAATTTACTAAATTTGAGATCAAAGACGAAAAATTTTTTTTGCAAAGCTCGGAAAATTTTACTAAAATATGAAAATACAATTACTATAAACTAGTTCATTAATGAACTAGAAATTTAGTAAATATTTTACTGGTTTCGAGTAAAAACAGCTTTGGCGCCATACGACAACTTTTTTTGTTCAAATTCAGAAAATTTTCCTAACTTTTAGTTAATTTTTTTTGGGTGTAGAGACAATCTTTTTCATGATCTTTTTCGTTCTTGTATAAGCATGTTTGTAATGGGTGTTTTTTATTAAGGTATAGAACTTTAAGTTGGCATCACTTTTTTAACTGGCGGCTATTTTGTCAGCTGTCAAGTGATTTTTTTTTTTAATACATGTATTTATTTATTGTATCTTCAAATATGAACTAACAATAAGTATTCAAATCTTAAATCTAAAATATAATTATTAGGACCGACCACTGTCGGACATAAACTTGTTAATAGTTATAAATAATACATAAGTAGTGATAATAAAAAAAGAAAAAAAATTATAAAAAAGTATAAAAAAAGTATTTTCAAGAAATCCCATTTGGCGTGTTGAGTAATAGAGCCCTTGTGTCCCTCTTTTTTAAGCGGATGTGTCCAGTAAAGTTCAAAATATTACGAGCAAGCGGATTAGGATGTGACTCGAGTTTTGTTAAATATTTGCCTGCGTATTTTGCAATTTCTTCAATCACTAGTGGCATATTTAAATCCCGATGTATATTAGAATTTTTGATGTACCATGGTGCCGATGTTATTAACCGTAAAATTTTGTTTTGCCTTCGTTGGATTCTCTCTACATTGGAAGCTGAAGCAGTGCCCCATAACTGGATACCGTAACACTATATTGGCTTTAAAAGCGACTTGTATAATAAAAGTTTACAGTTCAGGCTAAGTGTTGAATTTCTGCCAATCAACCAGTGTATTTGAGATAACTTAAGTTTCATCTGTGTTAGCTTAAAGTCAATATGATGTTTCCATGTTAGCCTTCGATCAAGGTGTATACCAAGGTATTTTACTTGGGAGTGTTGAGGAATATTTTGATTATTGATTCGAATTGGGGAACAAGTATCTCTTCTTAGGGTAAACGTTATATGGACACACTTTTGTTCATTTACCTTAATTCTCCATAAGTTCAACCACATTTCCAATTGTGTAACATGTTCTTGTAAATATCGGGAAGCCTCGTGAGGGTTTTCATGCATACTAAGGCAGGCTATATCATCGGCAAACGTAGATGTATGGATATTGCTGCTCAAAGGCATATCACAAGTATAGATCAAATACCAAATTGGCCCCAGTATGCTCCCCTGTGGCACACCGGATGATATAGATTCGGGCACACTCATGAATTCTCCTTCCACAACCGTGAACTTCCGGGTAGTGATGTAACTTTCTAATAAATTCACTAAATTTATTGGTAGATATGATTTTAATTTTAGAATTAGACCTTCATGCCACACTTTATCAAATGCCTGAGAAACGTCAATAAACAGGGCAGAACAATACTTCTTTTCCTCAAATGTTTTTCTTATAAATTGAACCAATCTATGAGTTTGTTCAATGGTGCTATGCTGACTTCTAAAACCAAATTGATGGTCTGGGATGCACCCACTATCTGTTAAGGTTGGGGACAATTTTGTCATGAGCAGCTTTTCGAAGAGTTTTGACATAGTTGACAGCAAACTTATTGGCCTATATGACTCAGCTTTAGTAAGATCTTTTCCCGGCTTTGGAATCATTTTGATTTTTGCAAGCTTCCAGAGTTGTGGATAATACTCCAGTCGTAATATGGCATTAGAAATAAACAGCAAGATTCTTATTGCAATATGCGGCAAGTTCATCAGCATCTTGTTACTAATTCCATCAATACCTGGAGCTTTCTTTGGCTTGAGTTCAGCAATTACTTTATGTACATCACGCATCCTAAACTTTAAGGCTCGAGGGGTAGAGCAACTACACTCAGCAAATCAGCAACACCAGTACATGTATTTGGGCTAAATACGGATTTTAAATGCTCAAGAAATATGTTACCTTTTTCAGTATCGCTTCTTACCAAATCTCCGGTAGATGTGCGCAGAGGTGGCTTAAACTCAACGGGTGTTTTAAGCTTTCTAGCAGCGTGCCACAAAGAGTAATTAGATGTCGGTGTGACATCAAGACCTTCCAAATAATTTTTAAGAGATGCAGTTTTTTCAGATGCAAGCAACTCTTGAAGTCGTTTAGAACATTCTTTAAGTCTGAGTATATGTTGGGGTGATCTGTGCTGTTGCCATTCCCTTCTAGCTCTTCTTTTTTCACATACGAGATGTTCAATATCCCTGGAATAAATTTTATTAAACCCAGACTGCGATGCGAGGTAGTGGAATGTTCAGCAGCCTGTTTAATAATTTCGTTAAGATTGGCAATGTTAGTTTCAATGTCATTGGGTGTTCTTAACGCAATATTTTCCGTGCAATGACTACTAAGATATTTTTTGAATCCCAGCCAATTAACACGATTGGTCATCTTCATATATGGGTGAGGTAAGTCACTTCTTAGTGGGTTACAAATTGTAACGATAGTGGGGGAGTGATCGGAGGAGAGATCTAGAGAAGTTTCAACACTAATTAAATCCCTAGAAATATTTTTCATTACGCCAAAATCAATAACATCTGGAATTTTTCGTACGTCAGTAGGCCAATAAGTGGGCTCCCCACTCGAAATAACATCTAAGCCCATTTTTGAAATTGTATTAAACAAAGCTCGACCTCTAGGTGTTAAAAGGCGCGATCCCCAGTACGTATGCTTTGCATTGTAGTCTCCAGCTGCCACGAAACAAGATCCAAGCGATTTGTAGAACTTCTCATACTGATCTTCGGTAACTGCAAATCTGGGAGGTGAGTAAATTGATGATATTACGAAATTAGAACAAAAATTTTCTACAAATGATTAATATTTAGTTTGGTTTGCCATTTCATCATGAACAGGTTGACAAAAGAACAACGCTTGCAAATCGTGCAAATTTATTTCGAAAATAATGGTTCAGTTCACGAAGTTTACCGCAAGCTCCGTCCATTTTATGGTCGACATAATCGTCCATCAGAGCAATTAATTCGGTTAACCATTGATCGTTTTCGCACTACGTTTACTCTATGTGATAATACGCATCCGTAGAGACGTCGAACACTGCGCACCGAAGAAACAATTGCCGCTGTAGAGCAAAGTGTTGAAGAGGACCCGAATGAATCGATTCGCCACCGTGCACAGCAATTGGAGCTTTGTCCATCAACTTTATGGAAGATTTTGGATGGCATGAATGTGGATGAGTTGTGGTTCCAACAAGACGGCGCTACATGCCACACAGCGCACGTCACAATCGATTTATTGAAGGAAACATTCGATGGGCGCATAATTTCGCGGAATGGACCTGTAAATTGGCCACCAAGATCGTGTGATTTGACACCATTGGATTATTTTCTTTGGGGATATGTGAAGTCGCTCGTCTACGCCAACAAACCAGAAACGTTAGGGGACTTGGAAGCCAACATTTGTGGCGTTATTGCCAACATACGGCCCCAATGCTCGAAAAAGTGGTTGAAAATTGGACCTGTAGAATTGGCTTTATTCGAGCCAGCCGTAAAGACGTAAGCGGAATGATTATTGATATTCGTTTTTTCATAAAAACCAAAAGTTCTTTATTATTGGCATCATCTGACAAAATAGCATAGCTGTGTTGTGTACCATTATGATTTTATAGCGAAAACAATTTAGACGTATGCACAATTCTTCATTTGTACGCATATTTTGTTACCGCGAACTAGCGCTTAATTTTAATTCGATGCAACAAATTAATTAATATTAGTGCCAAAATAGCAAAATATTCCGTTTTTTATATTTTTTTGTGCAAAATGGAATTGTGGCAACAATTGGTAAGTGCATGGGTATATTACTGCACGTGACTCAGGACGCGCACGCTCACGCGGAAATATATTTTACTCACGCACTTTCACGCACGATTGATTTTAAAAATTTTCACGGTAACGCACGCTTACGAATAAAATATTCTTAATCACACACGAGTAGTTTACAACTTATCACGATCACGAACGCTAACGGAAGAGTATACAATGAAAGTTGTATGGTTTTTGGGTTGAAAAATAGGTTTTTATGTATGCACGTGTATATGTAAAATTGGCATTACACAGTGGGGACTTTTACTTTAAATGGTAATAAATCTGGAACTTCTAAACTACTAACTGGATTTATATAAAACTTATAACATCCGTAGAGGAGGACTTAGGCTTTATAAAACATGTCATAACAGCCTTTTGGCTTCAGCTGGAGAGGAGAGTAGGCCAAAGTCGACCACTTGGATCTCAAAAAACTTCCAAAGCTTTTTAAAAATTTTCTGATTTTTACGGCATAAAGCATTTTTAGTTACACTTAAAAGAAATATTTTGCTAAGATGTATTTCCGTATCGCTCATAACTTAGAAAATATTTTACTTAAGACAAACTAAACTTTTTTTTGCCTTCACTTTTTTAATATTTCGCCTGTAACTTTTTAGTTTATTGCTGGATTTTAAATTAAACTCTAAACAAAAATAGAAAAAAAAAGTTTAGTGAATTCGGAAAAAGACTAAAAAATAAAAACTTCCTTGAAAAATACAAATTTTTTTAAGTATCTTTATTATTTTCAATATTCTAAAAAGCTTTGTTTAATACATTGATTTTCTAACCACATAACGCTAAAAACAACGCATTTCGAATGTGGTCAGAGCCAATTATTTTGTATTTTGGACATGTACGCTACATTCAGCAATGTCCCAAAATAGTAAATTTTAAAAATAGAGTTGTGTACCATAAAAAAAAATATATTAAACTAATTTTGTTTTCCTAAATTGGTATTTTTGAATTTGGTGCTACTCCGGAAAAAGTTATAACAATATATGTAACTACTCTCTAGATATTCCGATTGTAAGGTGCAGTTCAAGAAATATGTATGTAGATGCATTTATCTTTTCTCCTTTTATTCACAGCTGTTTAGAACTGTTGTGATTTCTAAAACAGAAAACAAAAACTAAATTTGGAATATTATACAAAAGGTATATGTACACTTTTGGCAATAAAAAATATTTCTCGTAATTATACGATATGTTTTTCTATGTAGTAGTAAGTGTAGTTAATACTAATGACAGGTAGCATTTAACGAATAACAAAACACATTTTTTTTAAGTTTTCGCACATTACCTTACAGCGTCATCGGTAGGTGCTACCTGATTATACTACTGCTGGGTTTTGTATTTTTGTTTGTGACTGTTCAAAATATGTGACGATTTGTTAAACCAACAATGAAATGCATATAGACAATGCTTAACCACAAGCAAACAAATTTAAAATTAAAACATACATATTTTTTATTATAAAATAATTTATTTCAAAAGATTCAATGCAGTTACATATGTATGTACTTATGCAGGAATGTTACCTCGTGAGAGTGTGAGATTTCGTGAGTGATTATTAAAAATAGCTCACGCACGAGAAATTTTTTTAAAGTCACGCTCACGCACTCACGCGTGATTAATTATTGTAAATTTGATTACGATCATGCGTGAGTCACGCGTGACACGATAAAATCACGACATTTGTACATTTCTATTTATTTTGATAAATTAGGGGTTATTTATTGGTGTTGTAAAACTTTTTTTAAGTTTTCAACAAAAAATTTTCTTGTTATGCGATACTCGTTCTAATCATTCTTATTAACAAAAAAAATATACTTTAGAGTTAGTAGCTAAATGAAAATTTTTTGGGTATTGGAAACAAAGTAAGACAAAAAGACTGGTTGTTTTCGTATGTCAGTCCAAAGACAAAGATGTGGTACTAATAAAAAGCAATATTCATGTGGTTATGTTATTAATTACAACGATAATGACCTTTCTTGGGAACAATTTATTTCAAAAAGCATTACTAAATAAAAGTTGCCATTATATGTGTGTAAACAGTAATCAAATAATTGGGACAAAAGTCAGAATTAATTTTATACGTCAAATGTGGTTGTACTTTTATATAATTGTATCATGTGACAACCTAACGTGAGTTTTAGGTACAAATATATATAAAAATGGGTTCCTGGACCCCAAAAACAGTAAGATACCAAAACTTTCAAGGATAATGATAATATATATCAAATTATCATTGATTATTTCTTGTTAGCCACCTTTCCAAAATCACCAACCTCAAATGAGTGTAAAAAAATCCAGCATTAAACTTAAAAAAAGCTTTGAGGTTTTTTTATGGAAAACGTCAATTTTCATTTGCTTTTGGCTTCATCCCATTCCAATTTTTGTTGTTACACACTGTGTTATTATTCAATGAAGATCCTCGCAGCTGAAGCCAAATCAACAGCAACAACTAAACTTCTTAGGCCCAAATTTACAGTCATTAGTTAACTAATAGCAATGGTTTAACCAATAATATTTGATTCACAGCTCTTTGTTTACTATTAGTTAAACCGCGAAACGTCATTGGTTAACAAATAGTTAGACAACAGCTGATTCATTGTAAACTTTATTAGTATTGTTGTGTTGTCAAAATTTTTATGCACTTTCACACATACGTTATCAAGAATCCTTCTTGTATTTAGCTATTTATTTTCTATTTTTTCTATTATATTATATTTTTTATTATAGTTTGGTTTTTCCGAACCAATTTCAGCAATAATTCAATATCTTGCAGGGTAAAGTTAGATGAGCGCGCACTGTTTTATCAATTTTTAAGAAATAATACAGCAAATGTAAACAAAAACCCTATGCTATAGCAGAGCTATCGATAGTGAAACTTACTTGTTTGATAGGATTACCATTTTTTGCTCATATTAATAACTTTAGTTAACCAATGCACTGTGAATATGAAGTATTAGTTAAACAATAGTTATCATTTTAGTTCACTAATAATTAACTAATGACTGTAAATTTGGCTCTTAAACAATTAAGTACAACAACATCCAACAAAGGACGATTCATAACTTCTTCAGTTATACATCAATTAAAGCATAAAAAGGACCACAAACTTTGAAGCTGTGCTTTTGAAATTTCGAAGTTAAAGCAACAGACTCTGCAAACATGTGCGCAGCATAGAACAGAAACAAAAGTTAAAAAAATAATTAAACTTTTCGCAGCACAGCAATAGCAGATTTTTTAGTGCTGTTGCTGTTTTGCTTGAATGTGTGTGAGTTGCAGTTTACTGTCCTGAACTCTACGTAGAGGAATTTTATAAAATTCCTGATAGCGAGTATTTTTCAGGCGAAAATATATGTATGCAAAATAGGTGCAGAATTAGCTTTCACCCCTCAAAGCGCGGGTGATTGTGTATGTATATTGGCAGTCAAGCAGAAATTAAGGCAATTGCAGCAAACTTCAACTACTCCTCGACCTGGCAGACAAATACATATATTTTTTGCTCCGTGGACATCGACTATAGTCCTTTTATCACTAGTTAGAAGAAACTGTAGATTTCTAGTGGGTGTATTAACTGGAAACTGTGTAGACTTCTAAGGTTTATTGAATCTGTGTGTGAGTCATTCGACACAAGCGCCAATCAATAGGCTGCCATACTTAAAGGGTTGTTGTCATCTGCTGATGTAAGGGGCCACTCAGACTATAATACAAGTATTAATACTTTTGACGAAAATGCATCCCTGGTCTTATATTTGTTTAATTAAAAAAAACAATAACAACTAAACATGTCAGAGCTGCATTTTCCACAAAATTATTAATACATGTATAATAGTATTAATACATGTATAATAGCGGAGCTTAAGTATCAACATCGATCTATGCGACGTCTTTTGACCACCCAGATTAACCTACCCTAACCTAACCTAACAAATTAGATTATTTTAAAACTTTGTTCAAAGTCGAATGCTACAATTCAGCTCTTGGTTTTTTATTTATTTTAAAATTATAATTTCTACAAAATACTTAGCACAACAACAACAATCCATGTGTCTATCGAGAAAAAGAATACTTGAAAAACACTAACTCTGAAAATCGAATGGCTGGTGGTAAAACTTATTTTTTTATTACAGATATGATTTAATTTTAGGACTTCTATTGCTACTTTTGAAGCGAAATAAAAATTTTAGTTTCTGACTTCTTTACTATAGTTTTAATTTGATGCTAATAGCGATTTCTTTTCTGACAGATATGTTGCATATTCATATTTAATTTTTTGTTATATACATAAATTTATTGCATGACCATACTTTATTTAAAGTGTACGTACTGCTCTTTTTAGGGTTCTGTACAACAAAGGTGAAAAGGAACCCTATTGTTTTGGGTACGATGTCTGGTTTCGCGAGAACTACGGACCTGAAATTTTAAAAGAATATTTAAAATTCTGAACGCTGCGACAACAAATATAAGATAGTTGAAAATTAAAAGGTATTCTAAAGCGAGCAACGAAAAATTTTGAAATTTTAATATAATATAAGAGTTCTCGTGGTACCTTCATAGCGAACAGTCGATTAGCGGAATTTTTTCTTACATACCAAACAATTAAATAATTATACAAAAAAATATTCGTAGTACATATTATTCGTAATAGGCACATACTGACTTTAATAAATAAGCTTTACTGCTTTGTTAATATTTTTTACATAGTGGAAATAACAAATACAAAAAAACAGAAACAAAAAAAACATAAACTGTGACATTGAGGAATACTCTATACGAGTAACTCAAAAACAAATAAACAATCAAAAATTACAAAAACAAAAAAAAAACCGTAAGCAAAAAAACACAAAAAGTGCCCTTGAGGAATACTCTATATGAGTACCTCAAATACAAAAAATTATGAAGTGAGTTCTAACGGCAGAAATGCCTATTTTACTGTGAGTTCTGAAGCTCTCAATGAAAATAATACAAATAATAAATCTAATGAGAATATTTTTTTAACGACAAATCCAATTTTTCGTCAGCGATCAACTTCGCTTTGTCCAATGCCAAATAGTGATTCATTAACATTACAGTTGCCTAGTACTTCGTCATATAAGTCAGTTATATCATCTCCTTCAGGCTCGTGTTCATCACTTAATAAAGTTATCACTACAGATAAAAGTAGCTCAAAATCCAAGGTACAAGTCGGAATGGACAGATACATAACAGTGGTAAAGCGTGGGCGAAGCCCGAATTCTTAAAAAATTTCATCTGCTCCAAAGATGTCTAGGGATAATAGCGCATCATCTACCAATCGTCAAAATCGTTTTTCATTATTGCAAGTCACCGACGACAAGCCCGCTGCATCATCGCAAAAGTCTTTTAAGCCACCACCTATATATTTGAGAGAGAAAAATTCTAACGCCCTAATTAAAAAATTAGTCTCGGCCATTGGTGAAAACGCATTTCATGTTATTCCAATAAAGCGTGGTAATATTGACGAAACTAAAATTCAAATATACGAAGAAAAAAATTTCCGTAAAATAGTGACTGAATTTGAAAAAAATAAAACAAGTTTTTATACGTACCAGCTTAAAAGTGCCAAAGGTATGCAGATCGTATTGAAGGGTATTGACTCTTATGTTAATCCTGAAGAAGTAAAAGATGCACTCATGATACAAGGATTTAAGGTAAAAAATGTTACCAATATAATAAACAGGGAGAAGATCCCCCAGCCTCTATTTCGTGTTGAATTGGAGCCGAATGATATACAGCTGAAAAAAAACGAGACACACCCAATTTATAGCCTAAAATACCTCTTATACCGAAAAATCACAATTGAAGAGCCACATAAGCGATCAGGTCCCGTACAGTGCCATAATTGCCAAGAATATGGCCACACAAAAACATACTGTAAATTACCCACTGTTTGTGTTGTGTGCGGCGAATTACACGGCACTGCTAGTTGCAATAAGCCAAAAGATCAAAGTGATAAAAAATGCAGTAATTGTGGAGGTAATCACACCGCTAACTACAGAGGTTGTCCTGTGTACTCTTTTGTCAAACAGACTATGGTGCAAAAACCCAAATTAGCTCCATCTCAATCAGCAAACGCTTACTCCGCCACTTTTGTGCAAAGGAGCCAACCAGTTACTTCCCGTGTATCGTATGCCGATGCTGCTAGAACAAATTCTATTCCCGCACAAAATGTTCCACCTCCAAATAATTCAACAAATGCAAACTCAAGCTTTAACTTTAGTCGCTTTGAAGCTACTATTGACAATTTGGTGCAAACTATAAACAACTTTACAACAAATATGACTAACATGATGCAAGAAATGCTGAGAATGCAGAATACTCTGCTTCAAGCATTAATTAACAAGCCATGAACACGTTAAAAATATGTTTCTGGAACGCAAACGGCATTCGCCAACATAAAAATGAACTTGAGCACTTCCTTACGGAAAAAAGTATTGATATAATGTTGGTCTGTGAGACACATTTGACTACGAGAAGCTTTTTCAAAATAAATGGCTACACTATGTATGATACAAAGGACCCTAGAGGGAGAGCATGCGGTGGATCTGCAATTCTAATTAAGTCAAGACTCAAGCACTATATCCTTGACAACGTTAGTGAAGAATATATGCAAGCTACGAATATTTTTGTAGAAAATTTTTGTTCTAATTTCGTAATATCATCAATTTACTCACCTCCCAGATTTTCAGTTACCGAAGATCAGTATGAGAAGTTCTACAAATCGCTTGGATCTTGTTTCGTGGCAGCTGGAGACTACAATGCAAAGCATACGTACTGGGGATCGCGCCTTTTAACACCTAGAGGTCGAGCTTTGTTTAATACAATTTCAAAAATGGGCTTAGATGTTATTTCGAGTGGGGAGCCCACTTATTGGCCTACTGACGTACGAAAAATTCCAGATGTTATTGATTTTGGCGTAATGAAAAATATTTCTAGGGATTTAATTAGTGTTGAAACTTCTCTAGATCTCTCCTCCGATCACTCCCCCACTATCGTTACAATTTGTAACACACTAAGAAGTGAATTACCTCACCCATATACGAAGATGACCAATCGTGTTAATTGGCTGGGATTCAAAAAATATCTTAGTAGTCATTGCACGGAAAATATTGCGTTAAGAACACCCAATGACATTGAAACTAACATTGCCAATCTTAACGAAATTATTAAACAGGCTGCTGAACATGCCACTACCTCCCATCCGCAGTCTGGGTTTAATAAAATTTATTCCAGGGATATTGAACATCTCGTATGTGAAAAAAGAAGAGCTAGAAGGGAATGGCAACAGCACAGATCACCCCAACATAAACTCAGACTTAAAGAATGTTCTAAACGACTTCAAGAGTTGCTTGCATCTGAAAAAACTGCATCTCTTAAAAATTATTTGGAAGGTCTTGATGTCACACCGACATCTAATTACTCCTTGTGGCGCGCTGCTAGAAAGCTTAAAACCCCCGTTGAGTTCAAGCCACCTCTGCGCACATCTACCGGAGATTGGGCAAGAAGCGATACGGAAAAATGCAAAATATTTGCTGAGCATTTAAAATCCGTATTTACCTCAAATACATGTACTGGTGTTGCTGATTTGCCGAATGTAGTTGCTCTACCCCCTCGAGCCTTAAAGTTTAAGATGCGTGATGTACATAAAGTAATTGCTGAACTCAAGCCAAAGAAAGCTCCAAGTATTGATGGAATTAGTAACAAGATGCTGATGAACTTGCCGCATATTGCAATAAGAATCTTGCTGTTTATTTCTAATGCCATATTACGACTGGAGTATTATCCACAACTCTGGAAGCTTGCAAAAATCAAAATGATTCCAAAGCCGGGAAAAGATCTTACTAAAGCTGAGTCATATAGGCCAATAAGTTTGCTGTCAACTATGTCAAAACTCTTCGAAAAGCTGCTCATGACAAAATTGTCCCCAACCTTAACAGATAGTGGGTGCATCCCAGACCATCAATTTGGTTTTAGAAGTCAGCATAGCACCATTGAACAAACTCATAGATTGGTTCAATTTATAAGAAAAACATTTGAGGAAAAGAAGTATTGTTCTGCCCTGTTTATTGACGTTTCTCAGGCATTTGATAAAGTGTGGCATGAAGGTCTAATTCTAAAATTAAAATCATATCTACCAATAAATTTAGTGAATTTATTAGAAAGTTACATCACTACCCTTAAGTTCACGGTTGTGGAAGGAGAATTCATGAGTGTGCCCGAATCTATATCATCCGGTGTGCCACAAGGGAGCATACTGGGGCCAGTTTTGTATTTGATCTATACTTGTGATATGCCTTTGAGCAGCAATATCCATACATCTACGTTTGCCGATGATACAGCCTGCCTTAGTATGCATGAAAACCCTCACGAGGCTTCCCGATATTTACAAGAACATATTACACAATTGGAAATGTGGTTGAACTTATGGAGAATTAAGGTAAATGAACAAAAGTGTGTCCATATAACGTTTACCCTAAGAAGAGATACTTGTTCCCCAATTCGAATCAATAATCAAAATATTCCTCAACACTCCCAAGTGAAATACCTTGGTATACACCTTGATCGAAGGCTTACATGGAAACATCATATTGACTTTAAGCTAACTCAGATGAAAATTAAGTTATCTCAAATACACTGGTTGATTGGCAGAAATTCAACACTTAGCCTGGACTGTAAACTTTTATTATACAAGTCGCTTTTAAAGCCAATATGGTGTTACGGTATCCAGTTATGGGGCACTGCTTCAGCTTCCAATGTAGAGAGAATCCAACGAAGGCAAAACAAAATTTTACGGTTAATAACATCGGCTCCATGGTACATCAAAAATTCTAATATACATCGTGATTTAAATATGCCACTAGTGACTGAAGAAATTGCAAAATACGCAGGCAAATATTTAACAAAACTCGAGTCACATCCTAATCCGCTTGCTCGTAATATTTTGAACTTTACTGGACACATCCGCTTAAAAAAGAGGGACACAAGGGCTCTATTACTCAACACGCCAAATGGGATTTCTTGAAAATACTTTTTTTATACTTTTTTATAATTTTTTTTTCTTTTTTTATTATCACTACTTATGTATTATTTATAACTATTAACAAGTTTATGTCCGACAGTGGTCGGTCCTAATAATTATATTTTAGATTTAAGATTTGAATACTTATTGTTAGTTCATATTTGAAGATACAATAAATAAATACATGTATTAAAAAAAAAAAAAAAATAATATAATATACAGAAAATTATATATACATAGACACCTGAAAGCTGCAAAATTAGTGTATTTTTAATCAGACTACAGCAATTAACACTGAAATTTGAAAAGTCAAAGTTAAAGGGTATTCGCTATTTGAATTATGTTTTTTGATAACTACTGTATCTTGGGAAACCGTAAGAGGCAAACTCTTGAATTTAAAAAAAACGCAAAAACTAAAAGATAACAAAATAAAAACCGTCAACACGAAAAAAATAGCAAAAAACCAAAAAATTGCCAAAACGAAAAAAATGGCATATTAAAAAATCTAAAACTAAAATAAATTGCCAAAAATCAAAAAAGCGTGAAAATTAAAGAAATCGCCGAAAATCAAGAATAAGATTTATTGCGTACTTAACATATTTTAAGAAATTTCTACATCAGGTTAGATATTCGATTATATAGGCTAAATGTCGTATGGTATTACATACATATTTAGCGTACATGCGGAGCCCTTCATGTGCGAGTCAAAGTCACTGTGAAGGATTTATTTTGGGTGTAATGCTTGTAATTTCTTGAAAATTAAATTATTTAAATATTATTATTGCTTTAATTTCTTGCATGTAATTAGTGGTGCCTATGTTTGTTTCAAGTCATCCTGCTGAGCGAAAAATTTATAAAATATTTGAATCAATTCGTCCCATGTCCAAGTTTTTACGAATTTTTAGCTGAACTTTTAGAAGAACATGTGTATATCAAAATATTATGACAGATTTCAGTTTGCTCGCAGAAAATTTCAGAGTTTTTTAACATTTAGTTTTAATTACAAATGAATGTCTTAAAACTGGGGTTTGCTTAAAGTCACAAAAATATGAATCAGTAAACTTCACAAAATCTTTTGTTATTAAATAGAATAGATATATGTAACTATAACTTAAGAAATATTTTGGTGATAGTTGGGAATAACAATAAACGTTTTTAAATTTGTCAATTGAACGCAAGAAGCCAGAATTTAACCAAAATCGATTAAATAAATATTAATTTTATACTTTCAAATTATAATATTAATCCTCACAAAAACATGAATGTGAAAAAAGTCAAGTTCCTTTCCATTAAAAGTAGTGAGATAAAATTTTTTACCAAGTTCTTGTTTGGCACCATACCTATCACTGTAATATGGTATGCATTATATAAAGTTGTAATCGTAAGGTGTCATATAATTTCTAGATAATGTGCTTTGGATCTTCTTTGGGTTTTTGGAACTTGGATTGATTACGAATCTGATAATATTTCGAACTTTAATTTTTTTAATTAATTTGTCATGACAGAAGATCTGGTGAAGGGGCGCGAGGAGTTGCAATTCATTATAAAAAATGGTTGAAATCTGAGGGAGATAGTGTGATTAAATTTATTGGCGTTGGCTCTAACTACGTTTAAAGTTGTGCATTGTGTGTCTACACAAAAAAAATTAAGCACGAAAGAGTTTCAAAAAAATGTTTCTTTGAAATAAAATTTAGTTTCAGTAAATACTTTTTATTGAGCCAGTAAATTGTTTGTTCAAATTTTATTTGTGGTTTGTCGGCTACCACAACACGATCAATCAAAACAAACAACAACAATAGCACAGCAGTAAGTTGGACCTATCGACAAGCAAGATAAACACCAACACACTTAAAGAACAAATTCTCTCAGCCAAACTCAGCTAGATTTGAATTTTTATAAAATTGTTATCAGAACTTACAAAATTATTTGTAGGACCGTATTCATACAAAACATTTACAGGTTCAATGAATTTGGTTACTGAAAATGAAATTTAGTTTTTCTGTGTACGTACAACCGTCATAAACTGAATTTGTTTGATGTCTTTTTTGATAAGTTGAATGTGATTGCGATGAATTATGAAAATTTAATTTTATGCGGTGACTTTAATATAGATTTGACGTGTAACAATGCAAAATCAGACCATCTTCTGAATGGGATGAATGCAAGTGGTTTGAGTGTTAATTTAACTCTTGCTATACCAGATTCCCACTTAATGTTAAACCAGCTTTTCTGAACCGAATGTGCACTTTTAATAGTTCACTAACTATACATTCTGATCAGTTATCACTTGCCGGAATTTCAGACCATAATATTTTATTTCTTGTAAGTGATTTTGAACTGCACTGCAATGTTAGTAGCAATCACTTCTATTTGCAAATTTATAAACAGATTAATGTTTGACTATTAAGTCTAGATGCATCTAGTGTGAATTGGAATGTATCCTGGTTTCATGAGAATGTTAATGATAAATTGGCCTGCATCTCCAGAAAAATTTTATGCTTTTTGAGAATTATGTTCCTTTGAAGAAAATTAAAATAAATAACTTTAACCAGCCTTGGTTCGATAAAGAAGTCAAGTCAAAACACAAATATACAATAAATAAATTAAATAATATATAAGTTAAACACAAATATATCGTCTGACCAGCTTTGTAAAAATCTTGAACAACTTGGTTTAAGGAAAAGGAAAGATGTATATGATATATGTCCACAATGAACGAATGACTTCTGCTTAGAAACATCTCTCGTAGAAAATACTGCCACATACTGCGTTAATCAACATTTTTTATTTCAGGGTAATTTGTTTTGTAGGTCAATCTCAGAAATTAAGTAAACTGCAAATGGTTATGATGGAATTAGTACTAAATTCATTAAGCTTGTATTATTTATTTATTTTATACTCCCTTTTATTACTCATATCCTCAACTATACAATAACAACTTAAACTTTTCCTAATAATTCCAAAATTTTTCGAAAAAGCTTCAGCCAACTAGGCCTGAGGACTAATATACCTATTAGCATGCTGTAAACTTTTTCGAACGCTTTTGAAAGATTAGTCTTTAATAAATTTATAAATATTTACAGTGTCAGAAACTTTTATCTGCACTCAAAAAAAAGACATGTACTATTATTAAGAAATTTTTTTTCCTAAATTCAAGTAAAAAAAATTTCTAAGTTTTAGTAATTTTTTCTAAGTTTAAGTAAATTTTTACAAAAATCTAGTAAAAATTACTTAATATGAGTAAAAAGTTCATATCCTCAAAAATAGTTCATAAAAATACACAATAAATTTCTCATATTTCAGGAAATGTTTACTGACTTAAAGAAAATATTTACTAAGAGTGGGAAAATGGCTATGAACTGAAGGAAATTTTATATTAAGGACTAGTAAATTTCGTCTTAAATCAAAAAATAAACTTTAGGAAATGAATTACTCCTGATTAGTTCATGAAATTTGACTTACTTGAAAGATATAAAAAGTTATTCTAAATTTTAGGAAAATATTTACTACTTTTAAGTATTGTTTCTTTAAACTATAGAATATATATTTTGTTTGCATTAAACAAAAAATCTAAGTAAATTTTTCATATTTTCGAGGAATATTTGAACTTAAAATTTTTTTTTGTAAATAAAATAAAATTTTAAAACTCAATTATTTCAATTCTTATGCAGGCTGCCTTTTTAGGCAATTGGTTAGAGTGCTTGCTTATCAATCAGAAGGTTGCTGGTTCCATACTTGTCTCCTCTCATGGAATTTATCTGCCTGGCTCACGATGTCGACAAGAAATTTTCGTTCGCTTATTTATATTGAAAACAAAAACAAAATAAGAACATTTGTTTTTGTTTTCAATATAAATAAGCGAACGAAAATTTCTTGTCGACATCGTGAGCCAGGCAGTATATGTATGTATGGTGAATTATAATTAAGAATATAATATGAAGATATCATAAATAACATATCATTTGGTTTGATATAGAATTTAATTAAAAATAAGTACCAGAATTAAAGACAAAAAAAAATTGGAAAATTTACTACATTTGAGATCAAAGACAAAAAAATTTTTTGCAAATCTCCGAATTTTATTAGAAAATTTTACTTAATTTTAGGAAAATTTTACTTAAATATGAAAACATAATTACTATAAAATAGTTCATTAATGAACTAGAAATTTATTAAATATTTTACTGGTTTCAAGTAAAAACAGCTTTGGCGCCATACGACAACTTTTTTTTATTCAAATTTAGAAAATTTTCCAAAGTTTTAGTTCATTTTTTTTTGAGTGTGAGAATCAATCTGGTTACCATACTGCGAAAAGTTGTAGGACTGCCATAGTGAAAGTTTTGGAGGATATTTCCCCACATTTTAATAATGGTGGAGTTGCTATTGTAGTCCTAATTAATTTTTCCAACGTTTTTGATACTGTCAGCTTTGATGTGCTATTACTTAAGCTTGACAAGTAATTTGGTTTCAGGATTTGTGCTGCCAATCTTGTTAAATCATATCTTACGGATCGCTACCAACAGGTTAGTTCTAAGTATTCATATATATTCATATCTGGAGTTCCACAAGGTCTATACTTAGCCCTTTTTTCGCATGTTTATAAATGATATTGTTCACTGCATTAAAAGTTCCAGCATTCATTTTTATGCCTATGATGCTTAAATTTATCTAACGCAACCCTTGGAACTAGATAAGCATTTAGTTTGTCGTCTTATTGAATATTTTAAAAAAAATTGTGAAAGGTCAAAAACTCAAGCTTTTTCAATTAATGTCAGAGGATAGCAAAGGATTAGCGTGTCTGAAATTTTTATGCAAAATTAAGCTGTCAAATATGTAGTGTTGTAAACAATTTTGGTAGCGTTATTGATTCAAAACTTATTTGTAAGGACCATGTTAGTTACTCCATTAGGAGAATATATAACGTTCTTTGAAAATAATGGTATTCACCTGCATTTATTTTGAGCGTTATTAAACCCAAACTTGTAAAAACTCTTATAGTAACTATTATAACACACGATGCTATTATTTTTTGCAAACTTGATGAAGCTTCGAAATACAAAATGCAGAAAGTAATCAATAACTGTGCCAGATATGTGCATAATAGGTGGAAATATGATAGAATATATCAGTACTCATTACAGATTCTTGGGTGTAGTTTGACTTCGTACTTAAATATTCGAAATTTAGGGCATAATTTTGTAAAACGCAATGCCAAGCGTGACAAATTTTTATATGAAAAAATTTTAAATTACCAAAACAAGATACATAAAAATTTGTCAACGCTATGCGTTATCTACACAGAAAAAACTAATTTTATTTTCAGTAACCAAATTCAATGAATCAGTAAATATTTTGTGTGAATGCGAAAATACAAAGAAATTTGTAATTTTTTTTTTGTAAAAATAATTTAAATTCATTTGTTGGTGGTTTAGCATGTCTATAAACGTATTTCATTGGCGCTTGAACCAAATCATCAGTAGACTTCAACCAAACATTTTTAAAAGTCACCAACCTCTTACTTTATGCACAGACTTTCATAAAGTAAATAGATATCCGTTATTATTTCTGTATTATAAGGAGGTTACATGAATTGATTCTAAATATGGTATAAATTTCATAATTTTACCATTAAAAAAATGGGTTCAGGTTCAGGTTCGGGTTCGGGTTAATCTAAAAAACTACATGTGTTTTATTAGTAATGTTATGTCAAGCTTGGGCAGAATCGATATACTGAAAAAAGGAGAAGAACAGTAGTGAGGAGTTCGAGACTGCCTCGTTAAATTAATCAAAAAAATAACTAAATAAATATTGAAAATTATTTAATTCCAAGTTTTATTTCAAAATATGGAAAATTATAATTCTGAAAAGAATATTCCTACCAATTCGACATATATATAATAATATATACATATATAATAATATATATATATAATAATATAATGAAACTCAATTTTATTTCAAAACACACATTTGTTTGAAAATTTTTTGGGAATAATTTTTTCTTTGTAATCGAGAGAGCGTGGTTATGTTTTAGAAAAAATACGGTTCTCTAGATCTAATCGCACATTTAACCTGATTATACCAATAACAACAATATATTTATCATCCAAAAGATTGACCTTTCTTGGTGCTGTTAAATTATGGCACAACTTACTAACTAATATTAAAACCGATCCCCGTATTTTGTATTTCAAAATGACAGTTAATATTTTTTTTAGTAATTATTTCTTTTTTCTCACCTTGTTTTATATCTAAATTTGTTTATATTATTACAAATTTTAATATATTATCTGCTAGTAATTAATTACATTAAAAATAAAATTTGATCAATTGTTTAAATTTCTTTGATGTGCTTTTATTTGTAGTAATAATGGTTTCTAATAATAAATAAATAAGTAAATAAAATAAAAATAAAAATAAAAATAAAAAAATCGAAATCAGTTGTCAAAGGGTATCATATTATACATATATCTAGACAAACTGCTTACTTGACAAAATTTTTCTCAATATATCCGTTATTATTTTCTGTATTATAAGGAGGTTACATGAATTGATTCTCAATATGGTTTAAATTTCATAATTTTACAATTGCCTGGAAGAAAGTTATGAGGACGTAAAAACAGCTACTGAAACCATTAAAAAAATGGGTTCAGGTTCAGGTTCGGGTTCGGGTTAATCTAAAAAAGTACATGTGTTTTATTAGTAAAAGCTGTATTAGCATATACGGTGTTTTTCTATCAAAGTTAGACTACACAGATACATACATATATATCACTTGGCTCTTTAATAAAAGCTACAGATTTCAAGTATCATTGTTTTACTAATTAGAGTTAACTAATTAAATAAGACGCCTTGCTATCTAATAATTGATTTAATAAAATTGTTTGACTTGGCTTTTTGTCGCAATCAAATTAATTCCCATGACAAATAAAAACATCAGATAAAAAATTATACTGCTAAACAGTAAAATACAGTGGTAATAAACCAAATTTAATTAGAAAACGTAAAGGAAACTCCAATATTTTTATGAGAATTAAACTGGAAACACAATTTAAATAGATAATTTTCCTTTGCTTTCTTTAATGCTTATCCCTAATGGCAAATGCTCCCTAGTTGTCTAAATTTGATTTTCTAATATAATTGAATTGTTTACCAGGTAAACACAAGTAAAAGATAAAGTTTTATAAGGCAACCAAAAACAATTTGAAATTACGTAATTGAATTTTTTGCTTTGGCTGTTTTGTTGTGGTCAGTCAGTTACATCATAGCGGATGAAAAAGCGCGGAAATTTGGCTACAATCTAGGAGTTTTTTTTTTATTAAAGAAAATTTTTGATTTGCGAGGAAACATATTTATGGTTTTTCAAAATATTTCACTCAAACGTTGAAGTAATTACAAAAGTGTTTGCCCTACAGAATCTCTGAGAGAAATAAATGATTTATTTTTTATTTTTGCCTTCTGAAATATAAATATATATGCATTCCCTTTACTCCTGAAAGGATCAAAGAGCTGAAAGTCTGAAATAAATAACAATTATGTACACTGCACGGCGGTATTTTTTAGTATTGAGATATAAAAAATATGCAGAAATCAAATTTTTTTTACTCTTGAAATTGTTTAATGGATCTACATTCCGAGGTTTCTGAATTTTCAAAACTAGCATTTATTCGGATATGATTTCATTAGTTGAACAAAAATGACTGCAAAATCGAATCAATTAAACAATTACTTTGCACTCGGCTGTCTACATTCTGAAAATCGAAATGATCCATAACATCACCATTTATATATTAGTGTTATTTCAAATTTTTTAATTGTATCTAAGTCCCCTTCGTCAAAAGTAATGATGAGTATTGATGCTGTATTATGAAAGAAGGTCTGACAAACCAAAGACCTCGCTTCGATTATCCACTATTATCGGAGATGGTAAAATTTCCGTTTTTTTTTAAACAACAATGTACTTGATGGCAAGAGCCCACTTTTTTCTTTAAGAACTTTCCTTATATCGTATTTATTTGAAAAAAAAAGGCCCATATTAAGAATGGGTGCTAGTGCGTAAAATGTTTACTATACTTTGGCGTTGGAATGCTTTCCACCATCCTTGTCAATCTTTTCGGAGATGCAATTGGTACCCTATCTTCAAATTTGGTAGCTTTTTTTTTGGCTGAGTCTTCAATAAAATCAATTTCAATGAATCAAGACTTCTTGTTTAATCCTTTTGATTCTGCCGATTAAACTTCTTTTAATATATGTACATATAACAAAATCTTATTTATATTCTGATATTTAGAAATTTATTTATTGCATTCACTTATCATTTTTTTCATATAATTCAAAATATTTTCAATTTCAATCGGACCGAGCAGTCCCATCAGTGAGGTTTTCCCATACCAAATTGAAGAAAGATTTATTTTTAATTGTTATCTCCACGACATCTACAACTGAAATAATAACATTGAACCCATCCCAACTTAAATGTATAGGTGCCTTTCTCATTGTGGGTATATATAGTGTATTTGTATATTAATTTTTATATGTTTGAGCCAAATAAAAAATGTGAGTTTGTTTGAATAGCAGAAAAAACACGTAAATTTTCCCCTAAGGTGTTATATTTGTTTATACATTTTAAGACTGATATAATGGCAAAGATATACATTTTATAACCGTTAAATAGACAATTATGTCTACTATTGTGATAAATTACAAAAAATTAAGGAACATTTCAAGTAGAGAAAATGAGTTCAATAAGTTAGACAAAAAGAAATATGTAGAAAATTAAAACTTATAATCAAAATTGGATATTGAATATTTCAAAAAGTATTGAAGGCACGAGAATAATTCTTTTATGCTTCTAAATGTACAATATTGAACTAAATTAAAATGTTTGCCAATATATAAATTTATAAAACTTTTTTTTATTAGGAAAAAATGTGTTAGAAAAATTCAGAAAATCCCCTCAAATTGCAAAATTTTTTGGGATATTTTTTTTATACATGTATTTATTTATTGTAACTTCAAATATGAACTAACAATAAGTATTCAAATCTTAAATATAATTATTAGGACCGACCACTGTCGGACATAAACTTAGTGATAGTTATAAATAATACATAAGTAGTGATAATCAAAAAAGACAAACAAAAGTATTTTCAAGCAGTTCCATCTGGAGTGTTGAGTAATAGAGCCCTTGTGTCCCTCTTTTTTAAGCGGATGTGTCCAGTAAAGTTACAAATATTACGAGCAAGCGGATTAGGATGTGACTCGAGTTTTGTTAAATATTTGCCTGCGTATTTTGCAATTTCTTCAATCAGAAGTGGCATATTAAAATCACGATGTATATTTGAGTTTTTAATGTACCATGGAGCCGATGTTATCAAACGTAAAATTTTGTTTTGCCTTCGTTGGGTTCTCTCAACATTAGAAGCTGAAGCAGTACCGAATAACTGAATTCCGTAGCACCATATTGGCTTCAAGAGCGACTTATATATTAAAAGTTTGCAGTTTAGGCTGAGTGTTGAATTTCTAACAATCAGCCAATATATCTGAGTAAGTTTAAGTTTCATTTGTATTAGCTTTGAGCCAATATGCTGTTTCCATGTAAGTCGTCGATCAAGGTGCATGCCAAGGTATTTTACATGTGAAAGTTGAGGAACAACTTGATTGTTGATTCGAATTGGGGAACAAGTGTCTCTTCGCAGGGTAAATGTTACCTGAACACACTTTTGCTCGTTTACCTTAATTCTCCATAATTTTAACCATAGTTCCAGTTGTGTAATATGTTCTTGTAGATATCGGGAAGCCTCGTAAGTAGTTTCGTTTATACTATGGCAGGCTGTATCATCGGCAAATGTAGATGTATGGATATTACTGCTCAAAGGCATATTCCAAGTATAAATCAAGTACAAAACTGGCCCCTGTATGTTCTCCTGTGGCACATCGGATGATATAGTTTCGGGCACACTCAAGAATTCTCCTTACTCAACCGTGAACTTCCGGGTAGTAATATAACTTTCTAATATATTCAGAAAATTTATTGGTAGATATGATTTCAATTTTAAAATAAGACCTTCATGCCACACTTTATCAAATGCCTGAGAAACGTCAATAAGCAGGGCAGAACAATACTTCTTTTCTTTAAATGTTCTTCTTATAACTTACATGCGTTTGTTCAATGGTGCTATGCTGACTTCTAAAACCAAATTAATGGTCTGGGATGCACCAACTATCAGTTAAAATTGTCATGAGCAGCTTTTCGAATAGTTTTGACATAGTTGACAGCAAACTTATTGGCCTATATGACTCAGCTTTAGTTAGATCTTTGCCCGGCTTTGGAATCATTTTGACTTTTGCAAGCTTCCAGAGTTCTGGATAATACTTCAGTCGTTATATGGCATTAAATATAAAAAAACTCGTTATCGAACGAAATTGCGAAATATTTCCATACAAACTCTATTGAAATATTTCGTAATTTCGTTCGATAACGAGCCCCGCGATTTGCCCCCAGTATTCTTATTGCAATATGCGGCAAGTTCATCAGCATCTTGTTACTAATTCCATCAATAACTGGAGCTTTCTTTTGCTTGAGCTCAGCAATTAATTTATGTATATCACGCATCTTAAACTTTAAGGCTAGAGGGGGTAGAGCAACTACACTCGGCAAATCAGCAACACCAGTACATGTATTTGGGGCAAGTACGGATTTTAAATGCTCAGCAAATATTTTACATTTTTCCGTATCGCTTCTTGCCCAACCTCCGGTAGATGTGCGCAGAGGTGGCTTACACTCAACGGGTGTTTTAAGTTTTCTAGCAGTGCGCCACAAAGAGTAATTTGATACTGGTGTGACATCAAGACCTTTCAAACAATTTTTAAGTGATGCAGTTTTTTCAGATGCAGGCATCTCTTGGAATCGTTTAGTACATTATTTAAGCTTGAGTTTTTGTTGGATCTATGCTGTTGCCACTTCCTTCTAGCACTTGCTTTTTTACACACGAGATGTTCAATATTCCTGAAATAAATTTTATTACACCCAGTCTGCGGATGGGAGGAAGTGTCATGTTCAGCAGCCTGTTTAATGTTTTCCTTAAGATTGGCAATGTTAGTTTCAATATCATTGGGTGTTCTTAGCGTAATATTTTCCGTGCAATGACTACTAATATATTTTCTGAATCCCACGATTGATCATCTTCATATATGGGTGAGGCAAGTCGCTTCTTAGTGGGTTATAGATTGTAACGATAGTGGGGGAGTGATCGGAGGAGAGATCTAGAGAAGTTTCAACACTAATTAAATCCCTAGAAATATTTTTCATTACGCCAAAATCAATAACATCTGGAATTTTTCGTACGTCAGTAGGCCAGTAAGTGGGCTCAGTCGAAATAACATCTTAGCCCATTTTTGAAATTGTATTAAAAAAAGTTAGACCTCAAGGTCTTACAAGGCGTGAACCCCAGTACGTATGTTTTGCATTGTAGTCTCCAGCTGCCACGAAATAAGATCCAAGCGATTTGTAGAACTTCTCATACTGATCTTCGGTAACTGAAAATCTGGGAGGTGAATAAATTGATGATACTAGGAAATTAGAACAAAAATTTTCTACAAAAATATTCGTAGCTTGCATATATTCTTTACTAATGTTGTCAAGGATAATGTGTTTGAGTCTTGACTTAATTAAAATTGCAGATCCACTGCATGTTCTCCCTCTAGGGCCCTTTGTATCATATATAGTGCAGCCATTAATTTTGAAAAAGCTTCTCGAAGTCAAATGTGTCTAAGAGACCAATATTATAACAATATTTATTTCCGCAAGGAAGTGCTCAAGTTCATTTTTATGTTGGCGAATGCCGTTTGCGTTCCAGAAACATATTTTAACGTGTTCATGGCTTGTTAATTAATACTTGAAGTAGTGTAATCTGCATTCGTAGCATTTCTTGCATCATGGTAGTCATATTTGTTGTAAAGTTGTTTATAGTTAGCACCAGATTCTCAATAGTAGCTGCAAGTCGATTAAAACTAAGTTTGAGTTTGTATTTGTTGAAATATTTGGCGGGGAAACATTTTGTGCGGGAATAGAATTTGTTTTAGCAGCATCGGCATACGAAATGAGGGGTCATTTGCGCAAAAGTGGCGGAGTAACCGTTTGCTGATTGATATGGAGCTAATTTAGGTTTTTGCACCATAGTCTGTTTGACAAAAGAGTACACAGGACAACCTCTTTAGTTAGCGGTGTGAATACCTCCACAGTTACCGAATTGTTTATGACTTTGATCTTTTGACTTAGTGCAACTAGCAGTGCCGTGTAATTCGCCGCACACAACACAAACAGTGGGTAATTTACAGTATGTTTTTGTATGGCCATATTCTTGGCAATTATGGCACCGTACGAGACCTAATCGCCTATGTGGCTCTTAAACTGTGATTTTTCGGTATAAGAGGTATTTTAGGTTTTAATGGGGTGTGTCTCGTTTTTTTCAGCTGTATATCATTCGGCTCCAGTTCAACACGAAATAGAGGCTGAGGGATCTTCTCCCTATTGATTATATTGGTAAAATTTTTTACTTTAAATCCTTGTACGATGAGTGTATCTTTAACTTCTTTGGGATTAACATAAGAGTTAATGCCCTTCAATACGATATGCATACCTTTGGCACTCTTATGCTGGTGCGTATAAAAACTTGTTTTATTTTTTTCGAATTCAGTCACTATTTTGCGAAAATCTTTTTCTTCGTATATTTGAATTTTAGTTTCGTCAATCTTACCACGCTTTATTGGAATAACATGAAATGCGTTTTCACCAATGGCCGAAGCTAATTTTTTAATTGGGGCGTTAGAATTTTTTTCTCTCAAATATATAGGTGGTGGCTTAAAAAACTTTTGCGATGATGCAGCGGGCTTGTTGCCGGTGACTTGCAATAATGCAAAACGATTTTGACTATTGGTAGATGACATCTTTGGAGCAGATGAAATTTTTGAAGAATTCGGGCTTCGCCCACGCTTTACCACGGTTATGTATCTGTCCATTCCGATTTGTACCTTGGATTTTGAGCTACTGTTATCTGTAGTGATAACTTTATTAAATGATGCAAACGAGCCTGAAGGGGATGATATTACTGACTTGTATGAAGAATTACTACGCAACTGTAGTGTTAATGAATCACTATTTGGCATTGGACAAAGCGAAGTTGATCGCTGACGAAAAATTGGCTTTGCCTTTAAAAAAAGACTTTCATTCGATTTATTATTTCTATTGTTGTCATTAAGCGCTTAAGAACTCACAGTAAAATAGGCATTTCAGCCATTAGAACTCACTTCACAATTTTTTTTTTGAGGTACTCATACAGAGTATTCTTCAAGGGCACTTTATTTGTGTTTTTGTTTTTTTTTTGTTTGCGGTTTTTTTGTTTTTGATATTTCTACTATGTAAAAATATTAGCAAAGCACATAAAGCTTATTTATTAAAGTCAGTATGTACCTATTACGAATAATATGTACTACGAATATTTTTTTGTATAATTTGTTGATTGTTTAGTAAGAATGTAAGAAAAATTCCGCTAATCTACTATTCACTATGAAGGTACAACGAGAACTAAAAAATATTAATTGGGTTTTTAAAATTTTTTTTTTCATATAAATTTTATTGAAGTTTTCTTCAAAAAAAAAAAAACAAAACCATCTGATTTTTTCCAAGTAATAAAGAAGTTATGTACTATCGAGTAAAAAAATTCATAGCCAAAAACTAAAAAAAATGTTTAATTGAAATTCATTGCCTAGTGGTGAAGCATGTTTATATGCATTTCTCAAACCACAAACTGGCTATCTTATGCATATACTTTCAAAAACCATTTGAGAATTCACAAATCATAATATCTTTGAAAATCACAAAAGATAATTTTTAAAATTGCTGCTATAAACTATGATGGTAAACTCAACCTCTAGTTAGTTGCAGCAACTGATAGAAAGGGTTTATTTTAACGTTAATATAGGAAGACAATTTTTTAGTCGCCAATACCAAAAGTTTGTAGTAAAATCCAATTCATAATATTTTATTCGGTTGTGCTAATCAATCAGTACATTAATCATTAAAAAGCATGCCTTCGGTTGAATTTAAGAATTGTCACAATCATATTTTTATTACAATTATGCCCTGATGGCAATGAACATGGATTGTTTTTTGGATTAGTAGAAAATTGATAGTGTGAACTGAAATATAGTTCATGCAAATGATATTTTATTGGCATAACCATTTTCCAACCAATATTTTTTCTGGGTGTTTATAACGATAGCCACAACTAGAATGAATCTAAATCGTATTTTCAAGAAATTGATTGTTTCAGTAATTCCAATAAATTTCAACTAAAAACACCTCGTCACAAAAATTTATTGCAATAGTGTAAAAAATAACGCTTTTACAAGCAGTTGATAATATGTTTTTACCTTCTCCTGTAAAGCTACAGTTATTTGAGTTAGGGCCTTTCTACTTGCGACCAACGATATACTTAAATACACCCAGTCAGCAATTGGAGAGTTATTTTTCAAAATATCAGCAAAACATTTCTTATATGATTTTCTTAGATGACCAAAAACTAATTAATCATATTCATTCAAATGTCTAGAAAGAGACTCTTTTAGAGAGCAAAACTAAAATTTGAAAAATGTGCGGACTCATAAAATAATCGAGTCGATTATTTTCATCGCACACATGAGTCGAAAAGTTAAAAATTTTAAAAAAAATTGGCTGGGTATATGCATACATACATACAAATGTATATATTTTCGTACATATGTATGTATGTATGTGCATAAATACATGGGCAAACATACATACTTAAATACAAAATATGTATGTATGTACATTTTACATATTGACATAATTATCATATAACATCAGTAGCGCGATTAACCTCCCTACAGTGGCATTGTAAGTATTCTTTAATTTTCAGAGTTAAAAATATGATTAAAGCTGCTGTTCAATACCATTTTTTAATTTAAGTATACATGTAAGTATGTTTGTATGCATTAAGAATACAAATTCATATAAAAAAGTGCATGTATACAAAAAAATATGCAATGGATATTCATTCTGTGGATCACAACACCTTATTAAGGATGTAGCATAAATGCAGCGCCTGAAACTAAACTCGTGCAATGCCCAAGGATTGATATTACTGCTGCTTATTTTCAAAAATCGTGTTTGAAATGAATATCTTCGTTTTACGAGGTAATTGTTTTTATTTGGAGAGTGTATGTGTGTGTATGAAGGACTGCTGGTAAGTAATTTTATTGTACTTCAAAGAAACTTTTAATTTATTTTAAAGTTCAATTACTTTCGATACTCTCGCAGTTGATTTCAAATGAAAATGTGTTCGTAATGCACATGTGTAAATGAATAATGTAACTTATAAGTAAATCAATAAAAACAAAATCCTTCAAGGCATAAGTGAAATTATTTAAAAGCTTAAAGCTTGTGCTTTCAAAACATTATGAGTTTTATAACTTCTATGCAAAAGTTGCTTCAGCGAAGAGGATTATGCAATTTAATAGTTTTGCACCCACCTCTGGATGCGTTAGTTTTCACGATTTTACTCACCTTTGTTTTCCAAATTCACTTTTTTATTTATGTATTTTTGATATTTTCACCACAATTTCAGTTTTAATAATAAATAAATTACGTATTTGACCAGGTTTGAGCACATACATATGTATGTTGTTTGATATTTTATTTAAAAATATTTTAAAACTTGAAAATTATTTGCAAAAATGCTTGAATTCAACTTCGTTTCAAGTGCTTGAATTAAAATTTTTTTAGTGCTTATTGGGAGAATATTTCATTTAATCAAAATAATCACAAAAATTATGTAATATAATATTTATTTTTATATTTTATAACTTTTTATTACTATTGTATTTGAAAAACAATACAATGAACGGAAACGACCTGAGTTAAAAAATAAAAAATTCAGTAAAGTGCGACTTTGACTCGCGCACGAAGGGTTCCGTACAGGTACGAGATATGTAATTCAATACAAACAATATAAACTATAGTTTTGGCATTTTTTTCGTTTTTGGGTTTTTTCGGTTTTAAGCGTTTTTTTGTTTAAGGGTTTTTTGAATTTATTGGCGCTTTCTGAGTTTTGGCACTTTTTTCACGTTTTTAGCGATTTTTTTGGTTTTTGAAGTTTTTTTAATTTTGGCAATTTTTATTATTTTGGCGTGTTTTTATTTTGGCGACTTTTTTTAATATTGGTGTTTTTTCATATAGGTTGTTTTTTTTTTTTGGTTTTGGCACTTTTTTTCGTTTTGAGAATTTTTTTCTGTTTTTGGCGTTTATTTTAAATTTTGGCGATTTTTTTTTTAAATTTGGCGATTTTTTTTTAAATTTGGCGATTTTTTTTCATTTTGGCGATTTTTTTTCACATAAACAATTATTTTGGTTTTGGCGCATTTTTCGCGTTTTGGCGATTTTTTTCGGTTTTTGCCGTTTTTTCATATTGGCGATTTTTTTTCATTTAAACGATTTTTTCGAATTTGGCGATTTAATTTAGTGCTAGAATTTTTTTTTAATTTTGTCGATTTTTTTAGATTTGACGATTTTTTTTTTAATTTTTGGCGATTTTTTTCAGGTTTTGGCGATTTTTGTCGGTTTGGCGATTTTATAATTTTCGGATTTTTTAGTTTTACCGTTTTTGAAAATTTCAAGAGTTTACCTCTTACGGTTTCCAAGATATAGCAATTTGTCAAAATTACATAGTAAAAATTGCATAAACTGATGGGCCACCCTTTAATTAAAATTTTTTAATATTTTAATGTTTATTGTTATTGTAGTCTATATAAAAATACAGTAATTTTACAAATTTCAAGTGTCAATATACATATGTACATTAAGGTGGACCTTGAAATGAAATTTTTGCGATATTTTGGTAGATGAGGGCTCTATTCCGTGCCTTTTTGAAAAAAATGACAATGCCGAAAAAAAAATTAAAAAAAAAAATTAGGGGTTGCGCACGAGCCGAGAAAAAGGTCAACTTTGCCAAAATTTGGGGGGAAATTGCCATAGGTCATCAGTGGTCACCCGTAGGGGGGAAGAATGTATGGCCGACCCCCAATAACTTTTTACCGCCAACATTTTCCCGCAAGACACCCACCCCTTAGCTCCTCCCCTTAGGGGGGTCACCATACAAAAATGGAGGTTGCTCAGTATTTTCGAAAAACACCATAGGTCATCAGGGGTCACCCCTAGGGGGCAAAATATATGACCGACCCCCATTAACTTTTCATCCCCAACATCTTTTCCGAACAAACTTACCCTCTATCTCTACTCCTTGAGGGACTCCCCATACAAAAATACTGAAAATCTATGTATTTACAGTTGCACAATATCGAGATTTTTTTGATTTTTCTACAGAAATTCCACCAATATTCCACCAAAGTTAAGATGACAACACAACTTAGATCGCGCGACGATATTTTTTTGATTGGTTATCCAAGCATGAATATTACGGGGAACAAATTACCGTCGAAGAAGCAAGTGCTAAGAATGCATTTCTTCAACATTCGCAAACGAAACATGTCGAAGAAAAATAGTGCGGTTATAGTCGCGAACGCAGTGATGATTTTTTGGCGCCAAGCAGCTATTCCGACGAAAGCCAGAGGAGATGTTACAAGAAAAATAGCTGCGCTGCACGATGAGTGGGATGCTTTAAGAAAGTCATCTCACGGAAAGACTGAGTCCACTAGAGAAAAAGAGAATAAGTTTTCTGATAGCTTGGATAATCTTTTCGACATCGCACACGCCAACGCCCTTGAGAAAATGACAAATACCGAAGACATGAGTTTCTGCTAAAGCAAAGAGAAGATGGCCGGCCAGGAACTATGGGAGGTGTGGACGCTACTGATACTCGAACGAGGAAAAGAAAAGCTGAGCGCGAAGAACAAGAAGAGTTGCGACGCAAACGTGCAACGGAATCTAGTAGAGATCAGTTCGCTAAAGGCGGTAAGTTATTTCGCGCTTTGTGTGTTCGTCCAATGTTTATATTCAAATGAAATTCTTTCAATTGCAGTGGTTAAATTTTCAAGCAGTGATTCAAGCGATGATAATGGGAGAAAGGACGAAAACTTCCCGGCAGAAGCTGGCCCATCAAATGTTGGTGACATAAGAGGTTACAAACAATGTTTTACTGAACGAGTCCTATCAGCTTTGGACAAGTGCAAAGTGACTGACCGAGACGCGGTCGGCATTATGATAGCGGCGGCAGAAGCATTTGGACGCGATCCTCAACAATACACAATAAACCGTACGTCGCTTCGGAGATGTCGGCGTTCAAATCGAGAGAACATGCTGGGTTATGTGAAAGACAATCCAGAAGTAAGATCGCATAGATTTATTTGCTCTCATTCAGAATTCTTATTCTTCAACGCGTTTCATTTATCTCCAGCTTGTCGCAGCTAAATCCTTCGTAGTCCATTGGGATGGCAAAATGCTTTTGGATTTTGTGGGTACAAAGAAGGTGGACCGTCTACCGGTAGTTGTCTCGTACGGAGAAAAAGAACAACTTCTTGGAGTTCCCAAAGTAGAAGATGGGAAAAGAAAAGGCCGCAGAATAGCACATGCCGTTTATCAACTGTTGGCATCTTGGCATATGACACATCGAATACAAGGACTTTCTTTCGACACGACATCAACGAACAGTGGCCCATTCTCCGGAGCCGCAGTTACTCTTGAGCGGCTGTTGGAGAGAGAAATCTTATATTTACCTTGCAGACACCACGTATACGAACTGGTGCTAAGGGAAGTTTTTGAGACAAAAATGGGAAAGACCAGTGCACCAGGCGTTCCTTTTTCCTTCAATTTATCTAAGCAAAACTCCTTTATGCCGACTTGCATTGCCACAGGAATTTTTCTGACGACTTGATCGTCTATCAAGCCAGAATGGAATGGTTTAACCTTTACAGCATCCCATTCCTGTTTGAAACGGTCAAAGCAAGGAACGCCTGGTGCACTGGTCTTTCCCATTTTTGTCTCAAAAACTTCCCTTAGCACCAGTTCGTATACGTGGTGTCTGCAAGGTAAATATAAGATTTCTCTCTCCAACAGCCGCTCAAGAGTAACTGCGGATCCGGAGAATGGGCCACTGTTCGTTGATGTCGTGTCGAAAGAAAGTCCTTGTATTCGATGTGTCATATGCCAAGATGCCAACAGTTGATAAACGGCATGTGCTATTCTGCGGCCTTTTCTTTTCCCATCTTCTACTTTGGGAACTCCAAGAAGTTGTTCTTTTTCTCCGTACGAGACAATTACCGGTAGACGGTCCACCTTCTTTGTACCCACAAAATCCAAAAGCATTTTGCCATCCCAATGGACTACGAAGGATTTAGCTGCGACAAGCTGGAGATAAATGAAACGCGTTGAAGAATAAGAATTCTGAATGAGAGCAAATAAATCTATGCGATCTTACTCCTGGATTGTCTTTCACATAACCCAGCATGTTCTCTCGATTTGAACGCCGACATCTGCGAAGCGACGTACGGTTTATTGTGTATTGTTGAGGATCGCGTCCAAATGCTTCTGCCGCCGCTATCATAATGCCGACCGCGTCTCGGTCAGTCACTTTGCACTTGTCCAAAGCTGATAGGACTCGTTCAGTAAAACATTGTTTGTAACCTCTTATGTCACCAACATTTGATGGGCCAGCTTCTGCCGGGAAGTTTTCGTCCTTTCTCCCATTATCATCGCTTGAATCACTGCTTGAAAATTTAACCACTGCAATTGAAAGAATTTCATTTGAATATAAACATTGGACGAACACACAAAGCGCGAAATAACTTACCGCCTTTAGCGAACTGATCTCTACTAGATTCCGTTGCACGTTTGCGTCGCAACTCTTCTTGTTCTTCGCGCTCAGCTTTTCTTTTCCTCGTTCGAGTATCAGTAGCGTCCACACCTCCCATAGTTCCTGGCCGGCCATCTTCTCTTTGCTTTAGCAGAAACTCATGTCTTCGGTATTTGTCATTTTCTCAAGGGCGTTGGCGTGTGCGATGTCGAAAAGATTATCCAAGCTATCAGAAAACTTATTCTCTTTTTCTCTAGTGGACTCAGTCTTTCTGTGAGATGACTTTCTTAAAGCATCCCACTCATCGTGCAGCGCAGCTATTTTTCTTGTAACATCTCCTCTGGCTTTCGTCGGAATAGCTGCTTGGCGCCAAAAAATCATCACTGCGTTCGCGACTATAACCGCACTATTTTTCTTCGACATGTTTCGTTTGCGAATGTTGAAGAAATGCATTCTTAGCACTTGCTTCTTCGACGGTAATTTGTTCCCCGTAATATTCATGCTTGGATAACCAATCAAAAAAATATCGTCGCGCGATCTAAGTTGTGTTGTCATCTTAACTTTGGTGGAATATTGGTGGAATTTCTGTAAAAAAATCTCGATATTGTGCAACTGTAAATACATAGATTTTCAGTATTTTTGTATGGGGAGTCCCTCAAGGAGTAGAGATAGAGGGTAAGTTTGTTCGGAAAAGATGTTGGGGATGAAAAGTTAATGGGGGTCGGTCATATATTTTGCCCCCCTAGGGGTGACCCCTGATGACCTATGGTGTTTTTCGAAAATACTGAGCAACCTCCATTTTTGTATGGTGACCCCCCTAAGGGGAGGAGCTAGGGGGTGGGTGTCTTGAGGGAAAATGTTGGCGGTAAAAAGTTAATGGGGGTCGGCCATACATTCTTCCCCCCTACGGGTGACCCCTGATGACCTATGGCAATATTTCCCCCCTAATTTTGGCAAAGTGGAACTTTTTCTCGGCTCGTGCGCAACCCCTAATTTTTTTTTTTAATTTTTTTTTTCGGCATTGTCATTTTTTTCAAAAAGGCACGGAATAGAGCCCTCATCTACCAAAATATCGACACAAGGTCTACCCTAATGTACATACATACAATTGTATGTATATTACATAAGATTTTAACATTTTTCGTCGCTCGTTTTGGAGCACCCTTTAATTTCTAATTCTCATGTATTTGTTGTTGTCAAGGTTGTACATACTCTGTCCAAATTTCAGGTCCGTAGCTCTTACGGTTCCTGAGAAAATACCGTGTGACGTACAGACGGACAGGCGGACAGCGTAGCGAAAACAACAGGGTTCCTTTTTTCACCTTTGGTTTACGGAACCCTAAAAAAAAGACAAAATTACAATTTTTATTCTAACATTTTAAAATTTTTTTCGAAAAATTCACAAAACCTGCATAATAAAAAATTGCTTATTATAGTGTATAAGAAATTATTCGTAGATTTACGAAGAGTTTTGTGCTAAATTCTTCTTAATTCAATAAAATAAACGAAAACCATGGTACCACATAGAAATCGTTAACTTAATATAGAAAGGTCCTAACTCAATATTTTTCAAATCTAGTTTTTTGTATAATTCGATAGAAGAACATCTAATCCATCGAAGAATGCAAAAATCTCGATATCAAAAAGATATATATATATATATATATATATATATATATATACTATATATTAAGGTAATGAAATATTTTCGTAAAATGTACACAATTTTCGTTTATTGCATAAAAATTATATAACGATAAAAATTTTCGTATTTTTCAATTCATTTTGGCAAGGTAATTTGTTTTCTATTCTCATGCATTTGCATACTTTTCACAATGAAACACTTGTCAAGCTATTTTTTAAGGAACAAGTATAAGAAAGAAATAAAAGTGAGTGCTGTAGCAGTCATGGGTAGTAAAGACTTTAATTTTTCGATTTTATTATTGTGTGTATTTTTTTACTATTTGTATTATAGTTTTTTGTGAGTACATTTATTTGTTGTGAAAAGTAAAATATAATAGCGAGTTAGAGTAGAAATTTGACAGATGATATGACTGAGCGGTTTCTCTACGGATTACTATATGCCGTTGATATCAACTCAATGATTATTGTTGAGCTGAAGTGGAGCAGCATATAAATAAAACGTAGCGAAAAGATGAAAATTGTTGAAGACTTAGGCATTACAGCTCTTAGAACCTTATTTGGAACAGCGTAAAAATTGGTCCATTTTGAATACAAATATTTGCAAAATTATATTTTGAGAACACCAAATTCTTCTTTTAGGCCAGTGCCTAGTGCTGTAGATTCTGTTCATACCCGAAAGATAGAAAAAGTAAGACTTTCGGCAACAAGTGCCAAAGTGTCTTCCTGTGGAGATCAACAAATAAAAATTTATGCCATAAGGCACATAGTGCTATTATTTTTTTCTCTCAAATTTCTTCACAATCAATCAATGAATAAATGACCATTAAGAAACTTGTAATTATTTTTGAGAATAATACCCATGACAAAACAGCGTGCTCGATCATCAAGGGTAAGAAAAGTTAATGCAAAATATGGTAGGCTTCTAGGGTTAAATATGGTAGCATTTCATGAAAAAACTTCTATTAGAATAGAAGATTTTGGTATAGTTTTCCCAACGCTTTCTTAATAAAATTTATTATATAAATTGCCCTTTCATAAATGTAAAATAAAACAATATAAGCTTCTACTTAAATACTGCTTGCACTCATGTCATGTAAGCAACTTTTTAGTAAAGTGATATGAAATTACTGAGAAGGTGTTCTCTGCACAAAAATGTTTTAGATATCGCGATTTAAAACCGTTCACCCAACAGTTTGACGATATCAAAGCACTTGGTTGTTTTTAAAGCATTTTACTTTGAATGCGGTAATAAAAGAATTATATACACCTAATATGATCTGCTCTTTTTTTTTGTAATGAAATTAATTGTTTTACACCTTAAACCTTAAAATTTACAAACTTTTAAAAACGCTATACTTTTCGTGGACTCCTTAACATTTTTCGTGTTATACTTTTCCTGTTTAGTAGTCAGCTGATATCGTTTATCAAAAATACGTTTGCGGCTGCCCAAAAAACAAAGTCTTAAGGGTGCAATCAGACGTAGCATAACCATAGCCAGACAAAACACCTGTTCGAGCCAAACTAATGGGTAATACTGTATTTGGTTATAGGTGGCTCGCCATAATGCCATAGCCATTACCATATAAACTAATTGAATTTTGGTTTGGTTATGGCTACGGCATTATGGCCATGTTCCGTCTAATTTCACTTTAAGGTCGTGTAGCATATGACTAATCTATTCAACTGAATTAAGCATTAAGAATAAAACTTTATTAAATTTGTAAATATATGCAATAATTATAAAGTTCAAGTGGTTAATAATTAATATGCAATTGTAAAAAATTAGTGCAAAAGGCAAAATAAAGTATTAAATAGCTGCGGCAGTACAATAAAACTTTTTTCTCGTTATTTAGAACAAAGAAAATCACCATTAAAAACTCAAACTCTCATAATTTTCAGAACACCCCAAAATCAGTTGCATGATTTCAAAATCGTTTCTGATTTGAAATCCCCGTACGGCTGTATATTGAGATACATACTGTATAATCAGATATACACTGCATAATGAAATACATACTTACATATGTATGTAATTTTTTGTTGAAGAAAATTTGTTATTTTTGGGTTTTTCATTGGTTTTTTTTATTGAATTGAGTAAAAGATATAAGAGGTTTTGTGAATTAAGAAAAGATTCAAGAGGTTTTGTGAATTAAGCAAATATAAATTACAAGTTACGTCAGAACACTCATTTTCTGATATGTACACACTAAACCAAATGTCGTAGGTAATATTAAGGAAAAAAATTAGTAGACCTCCTGCAGAAAATTTGGTGACAATTTATCCGAAAGTACTCGTCCTATCTATCACGTGAGAAAATGCGGGAGTTATCAAAAGTACGGAGAAGTGTATGGTGAAAAAAAGACATATCGTGTAAATGGTTACACATTCACCATTTCCGTGATGTATCGTCTTGATTTTGAGCCAATTTAATTCTAGTATTATAGTAAACGGCACTGAACAAGTTCAATGTAGTTGAATACGTGGACCTATCAAATAGTGTAAGCAGTCCCGTAACTATGCTGAGATATTAACCTTATCTTAACTGGTATTTATACTTTTGAAATATAAGTGCCCCTGTGGTTGAGTGGGTAGTGCGTAAGCCTGCAATGAACGAGGTTGTCGGTTCGAATCTCAAAAAATTTTCTGCTTAAAAATAAATTATAATTGCATTTTTAACAATAAAAAAATTATAGGTTTTCATTGTTACAGTTAAATATCGGAATTTTATTCATATAAAATTTATATTATTCTACGCCGAATAGGTACCTATGGGATGGTTCAGTGACAAGTCACAAAGTGCATACAATGTATCAATTAACCCCATCCTAGGCCATCCCCGTGTAAAAGTGACTGGTCCGCTGCTTCATAGGAAGTGTTAGAACTCGGACTAATCCCTATCACTTTTGGATCGGTCACATGACTAGTATTGTGTCAGTTCGATTTCCTGCAGGGCTCTGAACGCAAAAAATTGTTTAATATACTGGCTTTTTATTCAAATCTAAAGAAAATTTATTAATATAAACAAATTTTCTTCAAAACAAATAATAGATTTTTGTTAAAAATGTAGTAAAATACAATCCGTTGGCTTAAATAAAAATTAGTTAAAATAATATTTAAAAAGCTGTAAAATAAACTAAATTTTAATTAGTGTTTTTATGGGAATTTTTACAATTTAAGTTTAAAATTTGTAATCGCACTAATAATCCCAAAATTATATTTTACTTATTCAGTAAAAATTGATTATTGAATTTCAATGTATTTTAATAACAAAAATATTTTACTGAATAAGTAAAATATAATTTTGGGATTATTAGTGCGATTACAAATTTTAAACTTAAACTAAATTTTAGTTGAAACAGTGGTAAAATAGTAGAATTGCATGGTAATCAAAGCTACACCTAAAATAGTTAAATTAACGTCCTTAAAGGAAGTAAATCAGAATAATGTATTGTTTATTTTAATAAATTCTGTTAATTTAACTCCAAAAAAAATTTGTTTTGAATATTAATCAGTTAAAATTTCGTTAGAACAAGAAGAAGACTTAATGAACTAAAACGTTGTAGATTTAAAGAAATTTCGTAGAATTCAAATAATTTCATATACATAGGTAATGAAATAACTAAAACTACGTAGAGATGAAGAATGAGCACTGGAATTGAAGAAATTTTGTTAGTTTTAACAATTTTATTTTATTTACATTGAATAAAGGGAAGTGAAGAAATAACATAAGTAAGAACAGTTAGGCTTGTCTGGCGAATGCTTTATTTCATTTGTCGATGGTTAAGTGCGGTGTCATTGTTGAAAAAAAGTATTATAAAATAGTTTTAATAAAATTTAAGAAAAGTTTATTATAAAAAATATTTATAATAACTACAAATATTTATGTTACTTAAGGCCATGATACACTATCATACAAACTCGTGCGATCTACGAAAAAGTAGATCCCTGGTATGATGTAGTTTATGAAAACTTTCAAAAGACAATAAGAATCAGCGTTGTCAACTTTTAAATTTCAAAAAGCACTGAAACCACTAAAAAAGCGTAATTTAAGTAAAAAGGCACTAAATTTTTAATTATTATCATATATTTAAAAAAATTGTTATGCACAAATATGCATATAAAAAATATAATAATCGGTTGACTTTGCAATACATTTTTAAAGCTATAAATTTTAGCCATCCGATACACATTTTAATTGTGAATTCTCAAATCAGTTTGACGAAGCCTTTTGTAGTTATTATAAGAAAATTTTATGTTTAACAATTTTTCGTCGGGAATCAAACGTATTTTTCGAATTCAATCAATTTATAAATATCCGATAATTCTCAACTGAAAACTCGATAGTGGTCTAGTTATATTTTCCCTAGACTAGACAAAATTTCGATATTAAACTATACTTGGGTAAATACTTCTATTATGTCTTCTTTGTTGCGTGCCAAAACATTTTTTATATTAATTATGATTTAAATGTTAAAGTTTAAGGGAAAAATGGCGCTTATTTCTTCCACCAAGCCTTGTACAAACTTGGTAGAATTTTTTTAAATGCTCCATTTAAGTTCAGAGCTTATTTTTTATATATGTATATGTACATTTCCTCGAAAGAAAATATAGGAGAGGAAATTTTTCTTCGAATTTTTGGTTTAGTGCCACCGACTCGAAACAAAAAGCACCGAAATGAATTTAAAATAGCACTAAGCACTAACTTCAAAAATTTTCCCGTCGAAAATTTCAAAAAGCACTAAAAACGGTGCGAAAAGCACCGAGTTGACAACGCTGATAAGAATTCATCACACCAGGGTTGTAGTTTTTCGTAGATCGCACGACTTTGTATGATAGTGTATCACGGCCTTTATGTAATTATACTATAGATACATATTTCATAAATTTCTAAATATGAAGTGTCATAAATATGTATATGTAAAAAAATATTGTCTTCAATTGAAAGTTTAATTGTGCATTTAAAAAAATTTATCATTCACTTTCCTCAAATAGTACATTTCAGTGTTGCGAAGAATCGTGCTCACAATTATTTACTAATATTAAGTAGTATGAATAAAAAAAGTATTTGTTTTTTACTTAAAAATTTGTTTTAAAAAAACACATATATTTGGGGTTTTAAAACAAATTTTTAAGTAAAAGGCAAATACTTTACCCATTACTACCCATTAACTCTTTTAAGCGACATATAAAATCTAAACATATGCCTTATTAACGAAAAAGTTCACAGGATACTAACAAAAGAATTTTAAATAAAGGTAAAAGCTGCAATATTTTCTTGCAAAAGTTCGCTTACCATACACATGTGCATACATACAAATATTTTTAGGTGTCACAGAAGAAAATATAGCCGACAGTATTGAAGTGCGTATTATAGAGCCATTGGGATGCAACCAAAAATTACTGGCTCCACGAATTTCCCATGCGAAATGCACTTCTGATGTACATTTGGTTTCAAGTTGGTACGTTTTTAATTAATAATAAAAATAAAATTTTAAATAATTTCATGTTTTTGTACTTTTTTTTAGATAGATATACTTAGATTTTAAGCTGTTGTATCCAACAGCAGAGTGCTTTCATTTCAATTTTGAAACTTTCGTCTCAAAAATTTACTCCGTGTTCTAAGAGCGTATCAAGAACCAATCAAGCGAACTTTTATTTCAAACATTCAATGGAATGATCAAAATAAGTGAAAGTAAGGGTGAAAATATTTTATACATAACTTGTTTTATTAATAATATTACTAATGCCCTAATTTTGCTCGACGATTGTGTCGTCTTGTCTATGGACGGAAAAAGCCGCAGCTTTGATTCTTTAAAATATTTATTAGTTATTGTATATGCTAGAAGGTTCGTGTATTTGCTTTATGATTTTGTTCCAAACATTATATTCATATATTTTATATCGTATATTTTTGAAACTATTGCATAATATTTTAATTTAGTTTTTATGTTTTAAAAACATGGTAATAATATTTTTATTTTTCATTATCAAAGACAACAACTATTTTTGAAGTAAATAATTTACTGAATTCAAACACAAGAACTCAAAAGTATTTTCAAACAAAATCGTCCTAAATCTTCTTACTGAATTAGGGCATAATACTATTTATTTTTCCAGATGGTCGTTGTATTGGAATTTTTTTATCTTCTACATAGTCTTTTGGTATCATCAGCAAACATTTTTAATGTTGCAAATGGAAAGAAAATACAAAGAAAATTTTACGTACGGGACTCGCAGAAAAGTTTTATAAGTGACGAAAACACAGTTGCTGCCTGTAAAGAATATTTGCTGAAAAAGTATGAAAGAAGAGTGCGAGTTCAACCTTTAAACTTAATTTTAAATACACATGGAAAAATTTACATAAAGTGCTTATTAGTTATAATATTATTATTAAAGGTATTCATTTCAGGTTTTTCTCGTTGGAAAAATGTAAAAATGTAATTTTTTGACAACAAACACAAAAAAAGTTAAAAATGTTTTTCAAATTTTTTTCCTGTGTTTGTTGTAAAAAATTATATTTTTCCAACGAGAAAAAACTGAAATGAATACCTTTATTATTATATTAGAATATAATTTATGTTTTTTTTTATAGATATACATTGCAATGTCCAGTTGCAAAACCGTGTATGGTATAAAAAAGCTAAAAACTGGGATTTCCCTTTTCCGCGATCGTGAAAAAACGTTAACGCAACAATAGAATTGAATTTTTGCATACACGTCTTTTTAATTAAAAGCGATATATTATTATTTTATTTTATGATATATTATTATTTTTTTAAAGCACTTACAAAATCGGTATCCAACATTTGTAGTAAAAAATAACTTATTTGGAGAATAATATCACTTTTTAAAAATAAAAAAGTCGTATATAGAAAAGTTCAATGCATTTTGTATGTCAATTTTGTATGTCAATGTTTTTAGTTTAATTTTATTCCATACACGGTTTTGGAACTGGAACTGGAACTTGCATATTAACAAAAAGTTTATTTAATTATTACTTTAATGTTTAAAGTATACATTATATATATTTAAGTTCGTGTTTATTATTAATGAAAATCAATACACACTTGCATTTATATTGATTTTGTATAATAAATTTATAATTTTCTTGTAATTTGTGCTGTTTTTGTGTTGATATAATCTTATTTTATTACATTTTATATCGTTAATAACATTATCTTTCATTAACGAAGAGAGTTTTATATAATTTGTAAACAGTAAACAAAAACAAATCAACACAGCTGCTTAAGCGATTTGTAAACTAGATTAATATTTATAATTTGTATAAAAGTTTTCTTAAAAACTGAAATTATCTTCAGTTCATACAGGGGCTAAGAAATTTAATAAAATAGAGTAGTTAAAGTGAATTATAATTCTTCATTATGAATAAAGAAATTATTCATACAGACTAAATTCATTACTTCATTTGAAGAAAAGTTCTTCAAAGTTAATAAAAAATATTCATTTACTACATTAATTAGTTATTATAAATAAGAATTCTTACTCAATTCAACTAAAATTTGGTAGAATTTACCACCCACTAAATAACGAGACAATAATAGTCAAAATGAAGAAATTTCTTCTATTTAACAATTTACTAAAATTATTTTCTTTAACGAAAAAGATTCGTTTTGCAGTATTTAGGTAAACGGGAAATCCCGGGATATTCGGGATTCGGCAATACTGATTCGCGGGACTTGTAAAATTTAATCCCGGGATTTCGTTTTCAGGATTTCTTAGCAATTTTTACATAAAAAACTATGTATAAACTCAATTTTTCGTTGATTTTATGTTTTTTTTTTTAATTTAAAATTCTCATATAATTTTATACGTGTACTTTTAACAATTTAATGACCATTCGCGACCAATTGTTTATAAATTAACAACAACAAATTAACTACTTTCTTACTTTTCATATAATATACAATTATTTTGAATTATTTTAAAAACAAAAAGATGTGTATGATCTTTGTAGGAAAATAGCATTTGGAAAATTAATAAGTTTGAAAAATTCATTCATGTATAAACATCTATAGTATATATCGACTCCTCAATCATATACAAAAAAATGGCACTTATCTACTTGCTGTCGGTAAGAAGTTAGTACTATTGACAGCTACTAACAACTGAAGTGGTTTATAATACAAGGCAAGTGTAAACTTTTTGATGTCGGGTTGACGTAAAAGCGGAAAATATTTACAGAATTATGCGGAGAATTTTGCCTAAAAAACTGTTCAAGCTTGTATATACATTTTATACATTGAAGTTCAAAATTATTTTTGTTTTATTTAAAACCGTTTAGGTCGTGTTTGACACAAACCTCTTATCAAACCCATTTAAATTATATGGATTTGATCATAGGTTTGTGTCAAAAGCAACCGACTGAATGAGTTCGACTGAAGTCTAGTTATATTTGAGTTACAGAGAAGAAGGCCAGCACTCTAATAAACCCTACTCCACTTAGCGAATGTTGGAATATATATCTGTCGAACTTGTAGGAAACAACTTATGAATGATTTTACAATTTAAAAAAAAAGCAAACTTTGTATGTACATTAGACCACCCGAAAAAATGTCTCATTTTTTATTTTATTGGCTCCCCCGGTAGTTTCTCGTAGACTGGCCATAAAAAATTACATGTTCGTAAAAATTGCAATGATAGCATGAAAACCGCAAGCCGGGCATGCGCATTGCATTTCGCGCAATTTACTTTCAAAAAATATGGCGAAATTTTTCTCAAAGTAAAAAAGTTTACATAATACTATATAGTTATTGCAAGTGTATGGGCCACTTAAGAAATAAGAGAAACCAAAAATGTTATCTGATTTTAGCACTTTGTTGTTTTTGCTGTAGAACATTTTTGCACTTTTACTTCTGCAATCTGGCACTTTTCCTCTTACATCTTATGGCAACACTGTATGGTCTAGATCTGCAAAACTATCGATAGTGGCTCCATTCGATAGTTTCGATAGTATTTGTTGATGCCACTAATACTATCGATAGTTTTGGATTCTTGGAAATTATTTAACAATTTCTTAAAGTATTTATTTATAGTACATATTATACAAAGTAAATTTGAAGAATATGGTTGCACATGATGTTATTAACAGTATTCTTGAAAATGTTTTTGTGGCTGACTGTACATGACCTATGCCTTCACATAGGAAGTACCAACGTGGTTGTTACGGAAATTCCACAAAAGAACAGCAAGATTATACGGTAATCCGTGGCAGATCAGTCAACCAGTGCGAGTGAGATGCAAAACTCTCGAAGGCCAATAAACACAGTGGCCAGGTTGCTTTTAAGAAATAATTGCCAACGACGCATGATGCCAGAGGTGCCTTACGACTGACTTCTTCTCAACTTGAAGGTTACATGATAAAGTTTTGTCTTTAAAATTTCAATACATTCACACTTTTTCCCTAATACATTCATACTTTTAGAATTTGATTCAACTTTGACTTAAAATTTTCGTTCCAATTGTGTGTTCAATTTATAGGCAAAAAATGAAACTAAGTTTTTTGGGAACGGCTCGCTAAAAATTTTATAGCGATAATTATAATAAATTTTTACTATTTTATGAAGTAAGATCTGTAGATTATATAGCGAAATTACATTTGGTCCAAATATGTGTCATTTAATAATATAAGGATCAAAACATCTGTTTATTATAAGCTTTGTTATGTATTTGGAAATTAAAATCTATATTTAAAAAAAATATATATACTCGTTCATACTTGCACATATTAAGTATATCGACTTAAAAATCATTAAAATAAGAAATATGAAATATTAAGGTAAAATAATAATTTTCAAAAATTAATCCCGATTGGCATCCCTAATTTAATGTAAACAAGCTTTGAAAGCTCTTAAAATTTTTCTTGTTTATTCCGGTTCACACACGTCAACTTTTATTGGTCCACTTTTAACTCAGCTGGTTGAAAAAACAAGATATTTGTATTTGAATTGTGAGTTGATGAACAAAAGTTGACGTGTGTGAACAGGAGCTTTCTTTTTAAGTATGGAACAAGCATTGTTTTCGAGATCCGATGGGCTGTTGTGTACTCGTCGGTGTTAAAGCAGAAAACTCTGTTGTAAAAGCTTTCATATTGTTTCGAAGCAGCTGTAATATACCGATAACAATACGTGCTATCTACTCTGCTCTGGTGAAACAATTATTATGTTTACAGCTAAACCTAAATAAATATTTTTAGTACACACTTTAAAAGTATAGTTAACATTTTCAAATGTACTCTTATTTATGTTTAGCTGTTCGTTATTTACTTTAATACACATACTTATACACTTACATACATATGTATGTATCAAATGGAATTTTATATTTAATGATGCAGAATTAATCCATATTTTTCATATTGTTTATAAATTTCATACAATATCTTGAAAGCGAAATAATTTTTTTTCCATTAAGTTTTGTGTAAATTTAAAACTTCAAACGCGTTTTCTGACAAACTTGTTTTTTGGAGTTCTGACATTCTTTGAATAAAAGAGCAATGTATACTTACTTACTGGTATTAAAAAATTTAAAAATTTTACATAATTTTGGAAAAATTTTAAATTACAAAAGAATTTTTTGTTGCAAGTTCGTTCCAAAATTTGTCTCTTGTGTGCAAGGTTGGCAACCGAAATAAATAACGGTATCGGTATTGATACCGGTACAACTATTTTTTAAGTTTCGGTATCGGTATTTTTTTTATTTCGGTATCGGTATTACCGGTACATACCGTTAACGAGTTTATAATACCGGTATACCGATATTATGGCTAAATTATTAGTTCATATTTAATTATATGTCCACTGTCGTAACAAACAAAATTTTTTTTATTAAATTACTTCGAAAATTAAACAAAATAATATAAATAAATACATATGTATGTACATTGTATAATATACACACGAAGTACATGTAGAATTGTATGCACTTAGTGATGTGCGAATATTTGTACTCGAATTCCCGAATATTCGGCTTATTTTTAAGATATTCGTATTCGTACTCGCCAAGTTCAGACGAAACGAATGTTTGAATATTTCAAATCAAGCAATAAACAATATTTTCGTTAAAGTAAGTACTTTGCTTCACCTTAAGAGACCAATCTTTATGTTCAGGTATAAAAGTTTCGAAAATTTTTCTCCACCATCTCAGTTTGAATTAGAAATATTTTTTGTTATAAATATCAAATTCCAAATGTTTAAAAAAATGTATTACACCACTTTAAAACAAGATATGTTTTTAAATATGTACACATTTCCAAAAATCTAATCTGCGCCCGGCGACAAATAAGAAGAATACTGCAAAAATACTGAAAAGTCCCATTTTTAATTTAATTTTATTGGAAATCTCCGGGAACTCAAAAGCAAATTATATTCGTTACTACTTTCTAGGTATTGATTGTATCATTTTCTACCTAAGAGAGATTTTTCAGCCGAAAATATTTAATGGCGAAATTCTTTTATAAATGCGAAGTAATTAACCCACCTTTTTCTTCAAAATTGACGAAAATCTACTTTTCTTAATTTTTTTTTAATTAATTGTCTCTGACAATTTTTTCCACTGCTTATCGGGTACTCTAGGCCTCGCTAGGCTTTTATGGCAGCAAACGTCATATTTTAGACAGAGCACATATGTAGTATATCAAATAAAAAACAAGTGCTATATTCGGCTGTGCCGAATCTTATATACCCTTTACCAAAGTGCGTTTATGTAGTATAGAGATACATACATAAGCACAGGGATATGTAGGTACATATTCATTTTGTGAAAAAATTCATACTTTTTTTCTAGTGCGATTTTTTCGGTTTTCGGCGTTTTTTAATTTTTGCGATTTTTTTCGTTTTGGCAGATTTTTTGTATTTGCCGATTTTTTTCATTTAAGCGATTTTTTTAATTTTTGGCATATATGCAATTTTTTTGTTTTGGCGATTTTTTCCGGTTTTTGGCGTTTTATTTTTTAATTTTGGCGATTTATTTTCGTTTTGGCGATTTTGTTTGTTTTTTTTTGGCGATTTTTTTTATTTAGGCGATTTTTTTTAATTTTTGACGATTTATGTTCATATAAGCATTTTTTTTGTTTTGGCGATTTTTGCGGATTTTTGTCATTGTGGGAATTTTTGTTTGTTTTGACAATTTTTTCTCGTTTTGCGATTTGTTTCGGTTTTTGGCGTTTTTTTAATTTTGGCGATTTTTTTTCGTTTTGGCGATTTTTTTGATTTTGCTGATTTTTTTTCATATAAGCGATTTTTTTTTAATTTTTGGCGATTTTTTGTCATATAGGCAATTTTTTTTGATTTGGCCATTGTTTTTATTTTGCCGATTTTTTTTCATATAATCGATTTTTTTTTAATTTTTGGCGATTTTTTTTCATATAGGAAATTTTTTTTTGATTTTGCGATTTTATTTCGGTTTATGGCGTTTTTTTTTAATTTTGGCGATTTATTTTCGTTTTGGCGATTTTTTTTTTTTTGGCGATTTTTTCTCATTTAGGCGATTTTTTTTTAATTTTTGGCGATTTTTGTTCACATAAGCATTTATTTTGTTTTGGCGATTTTTTTCCGTTTTTGGCGTTTTACTTTTTAATTTTAGCGTTTTTTTTCATTTTGGCGATTTTTTTCGTTTTGGCGATTTTATAATTTTCGGATTTTTTAGTTTGACCGTTTTTGAAAATTTCAAGAGTTTAACTCTTACAGTTTCCAAGATATAGCAATTTGTCAAAATTACATAGTCAAAATTTCATTAACTGATGGACCACCCTTTAATTTAAATTTTTTTAATTTTAGTGTTAATTGTTGTAGCCTATATCAAATACACTAATTTTACAAATTTCAAGTGTCAATATACATATGTACACACATACATACAATTGTATGTGTATTACATGGGATTTTAAAAGTTTTCGCCGGTCATTTTGGAACACCCTTTAATATTTAGCTTTTATATATTTGTTGTTGTAGCGACCAAAGTTCTACATACACTGTCCAAATTTCAGACCCGTAGCTTTTATCGTTCCTGAGAAAATAGCCTTCTTCCTAAAACATGAAATATGTTTAATTATTAGGAAAAAAGTTAAGGTTTTCCAACCCTGGAAGCGTTTTTTAATTTGTTAAGTTTCTAAATTTTTTTTTTATTATAAATACCAATTTTATTCATACCGAAGTATAAAATAAGTTAATTTAATAAAAAAGTAATAAAAACTTGTTTTCGGTAGTTATTTTCTATGGGTAAATTGAGTTTGAGTTTTCCAGCTCTGAAACCGTCTGCTCGATTTTGCTAAATTTCAATAGCAAAATTTTTTGGAAAATTTCTGACACACCAGTCCAAGAACGAAGTCGCTAGCTCTTCTGGGAGCTTGGGAAAACTGATTTCACAACAGACAGACGGACAGACGGACATCGCTTGTTCGTCTTCCCTATGCTTAGGATCCAGAATATATATACTTTATGTGTCGCTTATTAATATTATAGAAATTACAAACGGAATGACAAACCTATATATACCCTTTTAACATTTTTTGGTAAAGGGTATAAAAATATCTTTGCGACCAGTTTAATGTGCATATATTGAAAAAGAACTCTTCAAAACTTAAAATCTTCGCATCAGCTTGATTATCTGGTACAGCCAATATACTAATTTTCGCGATTTCATATACAACAAATGTGGCTTAAAATGGCTTTGCTAGAGATACGTTTTTCGTTCCTAAAGGCATTAAGCAGTTCACACAGTTTGTTAGTATTTCGCGCTAGTGATGATTATGATATGATTGAACTTTCCGATTAATTAAAAACAAGAGCGCCTCATAAGAATGTGTGAAGGAGAACAAAAACGTGTGCATAAAAGAAAGTTAATTAAAATATATTTTTGAAATTTTCTTTTTGGTGGGAATCGGTATACCGGTACATACCGGTATAGACGTAAGCGGTAATCTGGATGCCGGTATTTTCTAACCGAAATGGATTTCGGTATCGGTATCGATACCGGTATCTGAATCGGTATCGGTATTTTTACGATACCGTTTGCCAACCTTGCTTGTGTGGTATGAAATAACTATGTATGTGTAGGTATGCATGTATTTTATTAAAATTAAGTTAAAATGCAACTTTAAAGTTGCCTTTGGGTGAATTAAAAAACGTTTTATGCAGGCTTCGAGTTTTTATTTCACAAAAAGATCCCACTGTAAATCGGGAGCAATTATTAGTTCTCACAAAAGAAAAAAGAAATCAAAATGATTCATACTTGTATACCCAACGCATTTGCAATCTAAAACCTAATAATTTGAAGAATATCGATGAAACATTGTCAGATAGACTGATACTACTGGATGAAGCGTGGATTTATATGTACTTCTATTTCGGCTTACTTACTTCTTAGCTCACTCGTTCTCTTAGCGTACATACATACTTATGTACATATTTATTTCCTAACTACATAATGCAATTTTTTTGAACTTTTTTTCTTAAATAACAATAAGCAATATAAATAAAAATGGAATGACAGACAGATAGAGAAAGAGGGAAATAGAGACAAAGTTGAATGTGCGAGTATTGCGAATATTATTCTTCCATACATACTTCCTTACTTACACGATATACTGTGCCGTAGTTGCTACTTTTGTTAAAATGTACTGAATACACTAGCTTGGGGTCATTCGTGATTGTTAATTGCGCCTCAAGATATCAGGAATTTTGGCAAATAAGTACGTACATAGATGGTATATGTGTGTATATATGAATGTTTGTATTTTAACACAAAACCAAAACAATAACTCCTCGCAATTATTCTCATCAGGCACCAACAAAATGAAATAAAAATACCTATACGCTCATACTTGGAACATGGACCATTGGCGCAACATAACAGATATTAAACATTAAACTGAAAAATGTTTATCTTTAAATGCTTCAAGCTGATTTTTAGCAACACGAGTACGATTGAAGTAAATGCAACTTAAGTTGTTTCTAATTTTATTCAATTTAATGAAAGTTTAGAAAAGTTTTTAAATGCAGAAACATGTGTAACGAAACATTTTTTAACGAAAATGCAGCACAGGTTACATTTATTTTCGATATATGTATGTACATTAGACTGGTCCACGGTTGCCAGAAATGCAGATTTATCTGGATTTTGCAGATTTTTACCCTCCAAAAAGACGAAATCCAGATTTAAAGATTTTTGGCTTAAAAACGCAGATTTTTCAACTCCAATTATAGTGCATTTTTTACATTTTTCATATTACTGTCACTACTTTTTTTTCTTTTATGTGTGAACCACTCACACTTTAGAGAGTTAAAATTTTTGAACTTAGAAGACATCATTAAAGAAAAAGAAAAATTAACTTTGGCTAGCTTCTGGAATATCTGATATAACACGAGCTTATTCTGATTATCATTTTGCAGCCCTAAGTTAAATTAAAATGTAATGTCTTTACCATATTCATTTGCAAATGTCGAAAGAATTTTGAGTCAAGTGAACTTGAATAAAATAAAACTTAGAAGTCCTTTGGATATTTATGCAACAAATTAAATCACTTCTTTTTTGGAAAGTCTAAAGTTTGTAGGAGATAAGAGAAAAGAGATATTATTCTATATTCTTTTTTCTTTAACAAACTCAAAACTTTGGAAAGTAAACTTTGCGCGTGGAAAAACCGTCAAACTCATCAGTACAGTTCAACTAATGTCGCAAAATCGAAGTTATCTTGTAAAGATTTTTGCTTGAAGCTTTTAAGCTTTTTCTGCTTTTGGTTTACAAAACAAACTTTGCATGGAAATTTGTTTGTTAAACGTTTTGTAACCCAAAATAATTTTGTGAATTTTACCTTTTATGTTTGTGTACGTAATTCTTAATAACACATTGATAGTCGTTCTATAAAAATATTAAGTTTTTTTTGAATTATTTCAAAAATTTTTTGGTTGAAGTCTGCTGATGAGTTTCCTAAGTAGAAACGAAATGCACATTCTTCGAACATTAAAGACTTCTATTAAAAATAAATAAAATGTGATTGAAAGTTATTAAAAAAAATTCAAAAAAATTTAAATAAAATACATTTTAAACCGATTTTAAATTTTATGAACATGGCTTAATGCAAAAATATTTATATTACACATGTACATCTATATTTATGTAATTTTTTTAATAATATATAAAAAAGTTGTTTAAAAATAGCTTTGAAGATTTTTTGAAGATTTT